>CM053771.1:282025632-282108151 GCA_028658325.1 Potorous gilbertii | reverse complement strand
AATGGGGAGAAAATTTTGGAACCCAAAATCTTGTGAAAATGAATGTAAAAAGTTAAATAAATTTATTTAAAAAAATAAAAAAAAATATTCAGTTAGTTGATTTCTGGAACCAAGATACAGAGATGGACCTAGACCACCATGGAGAAAGGCAGCCTGCTGTCTGAGGATCCCCAGTGCCTCAAATACCCATCACAAGATTACAGATTTAGAGCTGAGAGGCCATTGCATCCAAGCTTTTATTTGACAGGTAAATTGTTGCTGTCTAGCCATGCTTCTGTCATAACCCTATTTTAATGTCCTCGTCATTGGTGTCCCTGTTTCCAGTTTCTCCTTCCATTCTTACTGCCACATATCTACCAAACTAAAATCATTTCCTCCTTTGCTTAATAAGTTTCAGTGATGGTTACTGCTTTTAGGATCAAATGTAAATTCTTTTTTTTCAGTTAAAGCTCTTCACATTCTAACTTCAATCTATCTTTCTAGACTTGAGTTTGTAAGTTTCCCCTCAATAGTAATTATTTCTCTTTTACCCAGGAACCCTGAGGTTCTTCCCCTCTCAGTTTGATTTTTTGTTATTTTTTCTTTTATTAAAAGGGCCCATCCCTTGAGTAACTACTTAAAGAGGCCTATTCATTGAATGGGTGTGTCTCACTCAAAATGAGAGTCTAATAAGACCTTAGCCTAAAATGTCCATAGTCCCACATTGCATCCTAGGTCATCTCCAGTCTTCTTGATGAATATCAGGCCACTGGACACAGATGGTTCTGGAGGAGAAAGTGAGGTTGGTGACCTTGCACAGCCTTCCCTCACTCAAAATCAAAGTCATTTGCAAGTGACGTCATGGTCCTCTTCAAGAACGAAGGACCAACACAAGACACAACACATTCTACATCCCAGCCAAACTGGTCTATTTGGCATTCCTCATATATGACCTTCTATCTGCCTGTACACAAGCTTTGTGCACACAAGTTTTCCCTGTGCTTGGATGCTTTCTCCCCTTCACCTCTGCCTCTTGGAATTCCAAGATCCCTTCAAGGCTTGGGCCAAATGCTGCTTCCCATATGAAGCCTGTCCTTATCCCATCACTTGTTAGAGCCTTCCCCCATTCCTAAACCCCAAATTATTGCGTACTCACTGATCTGTGTGTGTTATTTCATTGTGGCTGAGTATAAACTTCAAGAGCGCAGGGATTGTTTCATCTTTGGTTTTATATTTGTAGTATCTAGCACAGTGCCTGGCACATAATTAAACACCTAATAAATGTGTGTTGAATTGAATGCAATCATTTAATGAGCATGTAATGAATAGTTCGGTGAAATATGAGGTTTGGAGTAGAAAACCTCTGAATCCCCTTTCAGTTTTTAATATACAATCCCATGTTTAATCATCTGTTTTGTCCAGAAACCCAGAGGGTCTTTCCCTCCCAGATTGATTTTTTTTTCCCCACTAGATAAAGAGGTTGTTCTATGCCTCATTTCTTACCTAATCTTAATCATGGAATGGGCATTACCTCAGTCAAACTGAGACCTGTTAAAGAAAGACCTTAGTTTAAAATGGTCTCCCATTGCACCCAGGGGCATCTCCAGTCATCCTGAGTTACATCTTTTCTCTGCACCCAGATGGCTCTGGAGGAGACAGTGAGCCTGGTGACTTTGAACAGCCCTCCCTCACATGCATGTCATAGCATCACCTTCCTGATGTCATGGTCCTCTTTCAGAACAAAGGACAAAAACAACAACAAGGCATGAATCTTTTAAGACAAGAGGTCATTCAATTCCAATTGGAGATACCCAGTGAAGGAAAAATCCCAAAGCAGCCCATTTCTTTTTTGGATACCTTCAATTCTTGGAAAGTTTTCCTTATTTAACCTGACATCTGTCTCTCTATAATTTCAATTAAATTCAATTTGACAAGCATTTATTTGACACCTACTATGTGCCAAGGAATTCTACCCAATAGTCTCCATAGGATCATAGCTCTACAGTTAGAAGTGACCTCAGAGGCCATCTAATCAGCCCCCTTATTTTACATGTGAGGAAACTGGTCACAAAAGC
The DNA here is from genome assembly GCA_028658325.1 of Potorous gilbertii. Lineage (NCBI taxonomy): Eukaryota > Metazoa > Chordata > Mammalia > Diprotodontia > Potoroidae > Potorous > Potorous gilbertii. The sequence continues at coordinate 282,106,097 of CM053771.1, read as the reverse complement.
AGTAAACAGGTGAGAAAGGAGTTGAACCCAGGTCTTCTTTTTGTCCAGTCAATGCTTATTCTACTGCCTGGGGTAACAAAGCTAGTCCTTCTTTTACATGTCAAGGACAGATCCCAAGGGTGTTCTAGAAGAGACCTTTTCTTCACAGTGATATTGATCAATACTTTTTGGGTCTGGTCAGTCCACAAGTTCCAAAGCCTATCAAACTGTACTCTTATCCAGTCCCCATCTCTCCATTATATTGATGAGCCTACAGAGGAAGTCTCTGTAAAATACTTTGCTGACTAACAATATTTAGAACGATAGTGATGATGATAGCTACATTTATACGGCGCTTTCAAGTTTGCAAAATGCTTTACACGTATTATTTACTGAAATTCAGTTATAGTAGGAACCAGGCTTTCCCCTGACCTCTTATTGTAGTAACCCCGTCAAAAAAGGAAATGAGGTTAGTCTGGCATTTCATCAGGTTTTAGTGTCCAACCGTTCAAAATACCACCAAGAAAACTCTAAAATTTATTATTATTGGGGTAGTTTGAGCACCTTGGAAAAGGAGAGAGGAGACAGTAACAAAGCAGAAGAAATCATGCTGGACTAGCCTCAGATCCAACTGGCTCATCTTCTCTCCCAAAGCACCCTAACCATTTGATGTCCCTCCTCTCTCTTTTCTGCCCTACCCTTAGAAACCTGACTCATGAATAAGCTTTCCTTTCATCCCCTCCCCAAAATGGTCAGATCCATAAGTGACATCTCATACCTTTCAAAACCTCTACATACAGTACATCCTCAGTATTTAGGCATGTTGTTTGTAAAAGCGTGCTTCTGTCATTTAGTGCCTTAGTATATTGGACAACCAGGTGGTGCAGTGGATAGGGCACCAGACCTTGAGTCAGGAAGGCCTGAATACAAATCTGGCCTTAGCCACACACAAGCTGTGTGGCCCCGGGCAAGTCACTTAACCTTGGTGGCCTTAGTTTCCTCATCTATAAAATGAGCTGGAGAAGCGAATGGCAAATAACTCTACTATCTTTGCCAAGAAAATCCCAAATGGGATCACAAAGAATTGGACACAACAAGAACTACAAATTTTGACTCCCACAATGAGCTGAAGGTTCTTCAAAGTTCAGGACCAGCTTTTTAATTTAGAGAAGAAGATTATTAATGCATATTCCACAAATCTGAAATTTGTGCCCAGTCAGATCAGGTTAGGCCTAATGATTTTATTTCCTATGAAGAAATGATATGCTAAGTCAATTAATCACTGGATCCTATTTTAAAGACTAGCACAACAAATTCAATGTCCTAAGAAAGTCCCAGTCTCATACTCAGTGTGGGAATTTGATTTGCTTTGACTATGACTATTAACTATTTGGTAAAAAGTGTTTTGTTTTCTTTTGCAAGGGAGGAGAGGTAAAAGGAAGAGAAAATATACTTGTCAACTGAAAAAAAATCAAACTAAAAATATGACGCCAGTCTCAGATAACTAGTAAGTGTTCAGAAAACGGCAATCAGAATTTCAAAGAGTCTCAAATTTGGACCATATTAGGACCAGTGGAAAGAAATGGAGCTATTTACCCTGTAGAAGAGAAAGCTTAGGGGAGATATGATCATTGTCATTATGTTTCTGAAGGCCTGTCTTTTGGAAAGATGATTAGACTTGCTCCAGAGAGCAAAGGGATGGCCTATGAGGTCCCTTCCAACTGTAACTTGTGCTCCCTCACTCTACAGAGCCAATCCATTGCCAGTCTTGCTGTTTCTACTTTCAAACATCTCTCACATCTGGTACTTTCTCTCTACCCACACAAGTGCCACCATATTTAATTCAGGCCCTCATCCCCTCTTGCCTGGATGGCTGCCATGGTTTCCTAACTGGTCTTCCTCTCTTGAGTCTCTCATCACTCCAGGTCACCCTACACATAGCTGCCAAAGTGACTTTCTGTGAGCATAGATCTGACCCTGTCCCTCTTGTATCTAATTAATTTCAGTAACTTCTTATTGCCCCTAAGATAAAATAGACACTCTCCTATTTAACATGAAGGTCCCAAATAACCTGGTTCTGATGTATTTTTCCAGGATCTTTGGACATTGTCCCTTCTCTCCTACTCTGCCATTCAGCCAAACTGGCTTTCTGGCTTCTCCTCACATGTGACGTCCATCTCTGTGTCCATGCCTTTGCCCTGGCCATCTCCTATGTCAATCTAATCCAGTCTAGTAAACATTTATTAAGCGCCCACTATGTACCAGGCACCATGCTGAGCACCAGGAATAAAATTAATTAAAATAAAGAAGACCCTTCCCTCAAGAAGCTTACCATCTAATGGAAAGAGACAACACACAAAAAGAGACAGGAAAGGGGAGGAAGGACACTTAGAGGGTACCTGGCATGGAAGAATTGAATTCCATGGAGCTGAAATAAGGCAGGGGGGCACATGAAGAGTGGACTGAGCCCAAAGGTCTAGTTTCTGCCCACCCCAGAAGAAGGCATTGAGAAGAGTTTGGTACTCCACTTTCCAACCCTCCAATCCAAGATAAGAGAGATTGTGTCAGTCGAGAACATGTTCACGCCTCACCTCCTCCTGATACAGCCCTTCTCTTCCTTTGAGGTGCATCCAAGCACCATCTTGTGCATGAAACCTTTCCTGATAGTTATTGCCTCCTTCCCAATCTACTTTATACTTAACTACATATTTGCTTATATACATATATAACTATATATTGTCATATATAACTATGTATATAATTATATATGACAACATATAGTTATATATATACAACTATACATTATTAACTTTATACTATATATGTATATGTGTGTGTATATATATATATACATATATATATATATACATGTATTTTTCTCTTTCATTAGAATGTAAGCTCATTATAAGCAGGAACATTTTTTCTTTCATTCTTGTTCTTCTGTCCCTAGTCTAGCATGGTGCCAGGCACATAATAGATTCTTAGTAAATACCTGCTTATTGATTGACTGAATGATTAAAACTTGCAAAGAGGAAAGCTTAGGCTTGATATAAGGAAGAGCTTCTGAACAATCATAGCCATGTTTAAAAGTGGGACTGGATGGCTTTAAGGAGAAGTCTTCATTGCAGATCTTCAGGAAAATGATGGTTTTGGCCAACAAGTGACCATCACGTGGTCTGTGTTCTGCAAACAACCAACAGCTCAGAGTCAGGAAGGAACCTATTTTCCCCGAGATCATGCTAGTGTTGGTGAGTGGTGGCTGCAATGACATTCTTGTCCTACCCTTGAAGTAGAAACTAAGACTATATCTGCCTCAAAAGCTGTCAAAATGTATACGGGTAGAGGTAGGGACTTGAGGGGTTAATGTTAATAAATTAAGAACTTGTAAAATTTTGAAATGATACAGAAAAGGATCAAGGGAGAGAAGTAGGGAGGAAGAGAGAAAATATGTTTTTTAAAAGAAATCATACTGAGAAACGTGGGAAACAAAATGTGATCATGGTTTGTTTTTCACATTTAGTTGTGCAAGAGTAATGATGAGGGAACTGTGAGCCAACGTTCAGCTGTGAAGGATCATAGGAAGTTTATCTCATACTTTTCTTGGATTAATAGAAAGCAGTCATAGGAAACATTCTCTTCCCTATTAAATAGTTAATGCCATAGTAGGAACCAGGCTATATAGGGATTGTGTCACTGGTTCAACACCTAAAAATCCTAAAATTTCCCCCACAGTGAATAGGTGGTAAAAGTACATGAACAAAAACTGCTTAGATTTTGACAACCACATGGAAGATTGCTTCAGATGACTAGTAATAAGAAAAAATAACTTCAAGGTTTCACCTCATATCCAGCAAATTGGCTAAGATGACAAGAGAGGAGAATAAGCAAGGTTGGAAGGACTATCCAAAAAAGGCACATTAAAATATTGTTGATGGGACTATGGATGGATCCAAGCCTTCTGGAAAGCACAAGAAAATGTCTAAAATATCCAAACTCTTTAGATCTCATTGCTAGGCATATAATTTAAGAATGTGAAAGACAGTAAAAAAGGTCTTATATCCACCAAAATATGAATAAAAGCACTTTTGTAGTAGGAAGAATTACAAATGTTGTAGAATGTCTATTGATTAGGAAATGTCTAAAAACTCCATTACAGAAATGAAATGAAATATTATTATTGCACCATAAGAAAGTATAAATATAAAGAATTCAAGAGAAGCATGGGAAGATTTCTATGAATTGATGCAATAAAGGAGAACAAGAAAAACAATATATATAATGACAGCAACGCAAACTGCAAATATTTTAAATGAACCAAAATAATATGAAACTACAATGATTAATCTTGGGAATGAAGAAGAGATAAGAAAATATACCTCCCTCCCTTCTCTCAAGAAGTAGGTGACTATGGCCAAGAAATATTGCATACGTCAGACTCTTTTAATGTGTCAGATGGTTTTGCTGAGCTGATTTTTTCCCCCTCTTTCTTATGGTTTGTTATAAAGGAATGGTTTTCCGTCTTAAAAATGAAAGTGATGTAAAGACTGGATTCATGATTTCATTCGTACAGGAAACAATTGGATAAGTAAGTGCCCTCTGTTAATGCAGACAAGCACTTTTGCTATAACATATGGTCTTCTAGGATTCTAGAGAACTGAGAGCTAAAGACCCAAGAGAACACTGTATATGGTAAAAGCAATATTGTTTTAAGAACAACTTTTAAGCCAATAAATTATTTTTTCTATTATAAATGCCCAAATTAACTATAAAGGACAAATGAAGAAAAGCACTATTTGCATCCAGAGAAAGAACTGATAAACAGAAGGATGTATAGAATAATTTTACATATATATATATATTTGTGTATATGTGTTTATACATACACACACATACATATATATATATATATGTACATGCACATATACACCTATTTGTGTCTAATGGTAGCCACCCCTAGATAGGGGGCAGGGGGAAGAGGGAAGAAAAAAAGGAAAAATAAAAAAATATTTGATAATTTTTTTATATATTTGAAAAGAATAGCAAGTTGTGCATAGTATATTTGCAGTTTCATGTACAAGCATCTTTTTTATTGCACTGTTATAGAAATGCTTAATTCCATAAATTAAAAATGAACTGAAATTTAAAAAAAGAGAAATGAGAGCTGAAGTGGTTACACATTCAATACGTATCAGTGTTAAGATTTGAATTCAGCTCTCTATGCCATGCTGTCTCTCATCTATTAAAAAATTTTTTTTAAATCTTCTGAAATAAAAACAGTAGAGAAATATCAGTCATATAGTTCCAAGAAAGTTTTGGGTTGAGTTAAAACATTCTGCTCTACCCAAGTCTTCCATTAAACCAGGTTGACACTAATTAGCTTAATTAGTCAATCAATTATAAATTAATTGATTGATAAGAGTAAAGATTAGCAAGGTACTTAATCATACCAAGGTACATATGTTTCCTCTGAATCTTATTCTATATTGCATACCCTTCAAAATGTTATGCTAATATCAGTGATTCTTGCTCAGTTGTTTTAATAGACTTCATTTTTTATTAGAAAAGGTATGATTTAAATAGGAAAGCATGCTAGGAAAAGCTAAACTATTCAGACTATGAAGTCATAATCTAGGCTAGGGGAACCTTACCTGAATTGTAGACATAGAACCCAAGAGTAAACAATCAACCCCTGGAACACTAAGCCTTGAAAACTTAGCCTTCTCCTTCTGAGCCCATTAGGGACCAGGATGGTGCCTTAGACTTATTTTACATTCCAATCTCATCACCCTCATAGCACCAGGCAAATAAAGGCTCAGTAAATACCGACTTGAATGACTTCATGGAATCTGATAAATTTGGATAGTCTGAGGGTAACTCCAGCCATATTCACCAATGGAAAATAATACTAGTTAACATTTATATAGTGCTTACTATGTGCCAGGCACTATGGTAAGCACTTTATAATTATTTCATACTCACAACAACTCTGGAAGGTAGTTGCTATTATTAACCTTATTTTATAGATGGGGAAACTGAGACAGAGAAAGGTTAAGTGATTTGTCCAGGGTTACACAGATAGTCAGTGTCTGAGCCAGATTTGCACTCAGGTCTTAATGATTCTAGACCTCTAACCACTGTACCCCTTTGCTGCCCCCAACAATGGGAAGAAAAATTCACTCTCGTATTCATCTTCCTTAAAAAGACTATGAGGAGACTGTGGAAAATTTTAGTATCTTAGGGCTGGAAAGGAGTTTCAAAGTTCACTTCATCTCTCCCCTAGCTTCTAGTCACATATCACCTAATATCGAGTACTTTGCCAACGAGGATCTAATGTTTTTGAGCACCAAGAAAATAGAGCAGCTTGTCTAACAATAACAGCTAATATTTATGCAGTGTTTTAAGGTTTTCAAAACACTATATCTATATGCACAATACTATTTATCTACAGACATATACATAGGTATTTTGCAAACCTTAAAGCATTTTATAAATATGAAGGGACCACAAAGGATTGGACATAACTGAAATGACTAAACAATATATACATGCATATGTGTATGTATGTGTACACACACATGTATACACACATGTGTACACACATGTAAAATCTCATTAAATATTCCCAGTGGCCCTGTGAGGTCGGTGCTTATTCCCATTTTACAGATGAGGGAACTAAGAGAAATAAAATAACTTGCCCAGAGTCGTACAGCTAATAGGCATCTGAGTCAGGATTTGAATTCAGGTCTTTCTGAATCTAAATTGAACAACACTATCTACTATATCAAGCTTCCTCTCTAGAGTGTGACTCAGATCGCATAGGAGGTACTGGGTTTCAGGACTGGGTTTCCATTTACTTCTTATCCTTCCCTTAGCCTACTTGGACTGTACATGCAGTGCCATCTGCAGGACAAAATGAGACCCACAGAAATGGATTAATCTTCCTAAAATACAATTTTCATCATGTTGTTCCCATGAGGGGAAAACTGCCTACTAAATACAGCATTGTTTCTAGATTTCTCAGCCCAGATTCCAGGCCTTCTATCGTTTTTTCAAATTCCAATGCTCCCAAATATAGAGTACTGGAACTTCCAATACTCCCTCACACTTTACACTTAGCCAGTGTCTGAAACTGATGCTCACGCCCCGTATCAGACTCACCTTTCTCACTTCATCCACCAATTGAGTCCCACCCATTCTCTTAAGACCCTGTTTAAATCTTACGTACCTCATGGAATACTTTCTGATTTCTCCAGTCCACTTACCTCTTTCCCTTTTCTGAATTTTATGGCATTTTCATTATTATTTTTACAGATTATTTCTGCCTTTTCTTTTTTTTAATCTCACCCTCATTTCCCGTTGCATCCTTTTTATCAGGTGAATGGTGCAGTGGGTAGAGAGCTGGGCCTGGAGTCATGAAGACCTGAGGACAAATCCAGCCTCAGACACTAATTAACTACATGAACCTGGGTAAATAAATCATTTAATCACTGTCTGCCTCAGTTTCTTCAACTGTAAAACAGGGATTGAATAATAGCATCTACCTCCTGGAGTTATTGTGATGGTCAAATGTGATAATATTTGTAAAATTCTTAGCCCAGTGTCTGGTATGTAGTAAGCTCTTAATAAATTCCTGTTCCTTCTCCTTCCCATCATTATTTGAAGATTTAGGGTAGATCCTTAGGAATATGGTTGCTTCCTTCTTAGGATGATTCTATTCCTGGCAGTCACTAATGCTAGGTAGGAGGTACATCATGAGCTCCTAATTCAACACTTGAAACATAGTAAACTCTTCCTTAACAAATGATTTTTCATTCATTCATCTATAGGTAAAATAGGGATTGAGACATTAAAATCTTTAATTTTTACAACTGTAAAAACAAGGATTGTACCACAGATTTAGAAGTAGAAAGGACCTGAAGAGTCATTCATCTTAGAGATGACAGATCATAGCTGAAAAAAGACAGCCTGAACCAGATTAAGATGTAACTGGGAAATGTTGAGCAAAATAAATAAAAATATAATGCAATATACGTAATGCTAATTTGTGGTTTTCTAAGTCAACATGTGTCTTGCAGAGAGTTGTTTTTATTTAAGTTGAACACCACTGATTTAGTCTAAAGATCCTGATTTTACAAATGAGAAAACTGAGACCTACACAGACAAAATGACTTGTCAAATAGACAATATGAGGCAGAGTCTAGACTTGAACCCAGGTCCCTGACTCTAGATTTAATATTCTTTCCCTTATCCAGGGCTTCTTAAACGTTTTTCATTTGAGACCCCTTCAGTACTTCTTAAACTGTGGGTTGTGACCACCACTGATGATGTCTGAGGTCCATTTAGTTCTAATGGTCTAATAGTTCTAGAACTGAAAAACTAAGGACCCAAAGGAAAGGTGGAATCAGATGAAAAATGACCATTCATGTATTACACTGACCCAGAGGAATGTCTTCTATGCATTAAACAGATACTCTGTGGAGCACCTATGGAAGGCCCTAGAAAAGAAATGCAGGGATGAATTTCAGCCTACACTAGTGAAAAGAAGACTCCCAACAATGAGAACATGCACCCATCAAAGTATCGAGCTAAGTGTACTTGTTTGCATGTGTGTATATATAGAACATGCATACACACACACACACACACACACACACACACACACACCATTTGTTGTTGCTCAGTCTTTTTCAATCATGTCAACTCTTCATGACCCCATTTGGAGTTTTCTTGGCAAAGGTATTGGAGTGCCTTGCCATTTCCTTCTCCAGCTCACTTTACAGATGAGGAAACTGAGGCAAACAGGGTCAAGTGACTTTCCCAGGGTCACATAGCTAGCATGTATGTATCTGAGGCCAGATTTGAACTCAGGAAGATGAGTCTTCCTGACCCCAGGCCCAGTACTGTGTGCACTATGGTGCCATCCAGTGGCCCTCCATTATATCACAGGTATCTTAAACTCAATATAACCCAAATGGAACAACTTATTTTCTTTCCCCTCTTCCCTCCAAACTGTCTGTTGAGAGCACTCCCATCGTTCCTGTCATTTAGGCTGGCATTCTCAGAGTTGTCACTAATTACATTACTTTAACCTCTAAATCCAAACGATGGTCAACTCTGCCTCCACAGCATCCTCACATCTATTGCCTTCTCTCCTTTCCTGTAGCCACTGCCCTAGTTCAGTTCCTCAGCATCTCTTACCTGGATGATTGCAAAAGCCTCAACTGGCCTTGCTACTTCGAGTCTTCCCTCTCTAGTCCTCTCCATGCATTTCAGACAAATTAATATTCCTCAGGCAAAGGTTTCGTCATGTATATCAAAGACTTTAGACTCTGTTAAAAAATCTTCAATGACTCCCTATCATCTCTTAGATAAATGGTAAATTTCTTAGCCTTGCATTTTAAGCCCTGCAATCAACCAATCAAAAAGCATTTTTTAAGCCTCACCATATGCCAGGCACTAAGCTAGGAGCTGGGGATACAAAGACAGAGGGAAATGGTTGCTACCTTCATGGAAATTATATTCCATCAAAGGAGATAGCATGTATAAACATACATATATACACATATGCATATACATGCATATATACAGTCATATAAACATACGTGTGTACATGTGTATGACTCTATTATACATAGATACGAATATAAAGCATATAATTGTATATAAACATATATGCATGTATATTCATACATATATAAATTTTATATACACATATAAGATGTTTAACATATGTGTTGGCAGTTAGGTGGCACAGTGTAGAGAGTAATGGGCTTGGAACCCACGAGACTCATCTTTGTGAGTTCAAATCCAGATTCAGAAGCTCACTAGCCATTCTGACCCTGGACAAGTCATTTAACCCTGTTTGCCTTAATTTATCGTCTGTAAAATGAGCTGGAGAAGGAAATGACAAAGGACTCCACATCTTTGCCAAAATGTAGTCATGAAGAGCCAGACATGACTGAAAGAACTCAACAGCAAAATGCATATATATATATATACACATAATATATATGTACATATATAATATAGGAATTATGAAATACATATCATATATATTGTGTTATATACTATATATATATAAATACAAAACACATACAATTTATAAAAATAGATACAAGGTAAAGTTGTGGGGTGGATCATGAGTAGTACCCACAAACATAGAGGATATATAAATATAAGGTAATGTTGGGGGGATCATGAGTAGTTAGGGAGAGTAGGAAAGACTTCAGGTGGAAGATGATCCTTGAGTTGTGTTTTGGAGGAAAATAGGGATTCTAAGAGGTAGAAGAAAGGAGGGAATGTGTTCTAGGTACAGACATCAGGGAGTGCAAGGACATGGATATGAGAGATGGAGTGCCACTTATGAAGAACAGTAAGATGGTGAGTTTGGTTAAAGGGAAGAGTTCCTAAAAGAGAGTGATGTGTAATAAGATTAGAAAGGTAGTGTGGGGTCAGGCTGTAAAGTACTTTAAATGTCAAACAGAAGATTTTATATTTGATCCTAAAAATAGTAGGTAGATACTGAACTACATTAAATAGGAGAGTGACATGGTCACTCTACTTCAAGAAAATCATTTCAGCAGCTCTGTGCAGGATGGATCAGAGCAGAGAAGACAGATGAGACAAAGAAACTGATTAGGATACCAGTGAAGGGGTCCAGGTGAGAAGCTATGGAAGACCTGAACTCAAGAGGTGTGTATGTGAGGCGAGACAGGAGAGTAGATTGAGAGATGTGATGGAAGTAGAGTTGACAAGGTTTTGATAATTGATTGAGTATCAGGGATGAAGATGAAAAAGAAGTGGAAGATGGCTTCAGGATGATGGACCTGGGTGATTGGAAGGAGAAGAGTGCCCTCAACACAAATAAGGTATTTTGGAATAGGGACACATTTCGAGTGGGATGGGAGTAGGGAAGAAGATCACATGTTTTGTTTTGGATCAGCTGATTTTGAGATGCCTCTAGGACAGTAAGTTCAAAATGTCCAATGTGTAGTTACTGATATAAGACTGGAATCCTATAGAGACTGGGACTAGGATATGACATCATATCATATATCACTGGCCATCTCCTGTGCCTAGACTGTAGTCTCTCCTTACCTCCACCTCATACGATCACCCTCTTCCTTCAAGACACAGATCAAGCATCACCTTGTACATGAAACTTTTCCTAATGCCCCAATTGCTAGTATCGTCCCCTCCCTAAACACCTAGAATGTAACTCCTTTATATTTATTCTCTTCTAATTTATTATGTATATATTGAAATATGTTCTAATGCAGGGGTAGAGAACCTTCAGCCTCAAGGCTAAATGTAGCCCTCTAGGTCCTCAAGTGCAGCCCTTGGACTGAATCCAAACTTCACAGAACAAATCTTTCTATGAAGACACTAGAATCTAGTGTCTCTCCTCTTAGAATATAAACTCCTTGCATACAGAGATCAATCCATTTATTGTATTTATATTTCTGGGGCAACGAAGTACAACAGTGGATAGAGCACTGGGCTTGGAGTCACGAAGACCTAAGTTCAAATCTGGCCTCAGACACTTAGCATCTGTGTGACCCTGAACAAGCCATTTAACCCTGTTTGCTTCAGTTTGCTCATCAGTAAAATGAGTTGCAGAAGAAAATGGCAAACCACTTCAATATCTTTGCCAAGAAAACCCCAAATGGGATCAGGAAGAGTCGAGCACAGCTGAAATGACGGAACAACAATTTTTATTTCTAATGCATAGTACAGTGTCTGGCACGTAGCAGGGCTTAATTAATGTTTGTTGACTGATACAATATAGTACATGATATGGCATGATACAATAACTCCACCCATTTAATATTCCTGCCTTTTACCCATTCTGTCTTTGAGGCAATGTAGTCTACTAATTCTCTGAATTTGATATGCTGTCTGCCATGTCCAATAGGCTATCCGCTTTGCGAAAGCCTGTCCCTGTTATCTGGAATGCGCTCCCTCCTCACCTCCATCCTTTTGGATCCTGGCTCCCTGTAAGGTTTGGCTCTGGTTCAATGGCTGGTGTTCTCTCCTTCCTTAAATTATCTCACAATGAATTCCTTGCATCTAGGTTGAAACTATCCAACAAAATACAAGTTTCTTGAGACCAGGAACTATTTCATTTTTATTTTTGTATGTCCTTGACACCAGGCAGAGTATCTGGAACATAGTAGGCACTTAGTTTTTTATTGAATTACTATTGAAATACTAATTTATAACAAATGAGTATAAATTTATTCACTTTAAAAATAATATTTAAATAATAATAAAATAGACAGTATACTGCAAGCTGAGTAAGAGAAAAAAATAAGGACAAAATACTTGTAAGTATGACAAAGGTTTATATTATGACTCTTTTTCTCTTGATTGTGACCACCCTTTTATGATCCTCTATCACATCATATTCTCCCTTGCTTCAAACAAATAAACTATGGTGTTGGAGAGTATTCTTTAGTACTTTAACCCATGCAGAGTTAACAAAGATGAGCAGTATTTAACATTTATCTCAACTGTGTATAGTATGTACTTCTAAACACTAACATGTAAACCCTGGGTCAGAAGCTCCCATTTCACAGGAAGAGCCCAAATACACTTTCAGGAACTTCTCACTTCTCTGATTCTTTGCCCCCTCCCAAGCAAACTGGGGACTTCAGTACCTGATATCAGCCTTTCCTCTAATGCCCTGCCCCTCCCAGGTAACAGCTGTTGATCTGTCTCATAGATGTTAGCTATTCCAAAAGATGCGGACTGATTCAAAGTCTAACGTGAATGTTGGCCTACTTAACATACCCTTCCTTCCATACAAGCTCTCTAGAGTCTGGGGATTGGCTCAGGAGAATTAAGAATTAAATCAGTTAGTGAACAAATTTAATAACATGTTTGTTGTTTGTTTTACAATGAAGCCTTTTATCTATACAGCTATAGCTGTCTAGAGAGGGATGAGTTCATGGACTCTGCTAAGCTTTCTTTAGAATCCAGTCAACAGCATGAAAGCAGGCTCCTATCTCTATGAGAACTTAGTAAAATAAGTTATATGGTGATTCAGAGACTTTCCCCATAGCCTTTACTCCTTCCTTCATCCCTTCAAATAGATTTCATGTTTGGCGATCCCAAAGAGAAGAAGCAGGAGCTGGGATAACACATCCCAAATCTGAAAGGAGAGAGAAGAGGTAAAACCCTGCTTTCCCCACCCATTACTGCCGCACACTTCTGGGAGGAAAGGAAAGGAAGAAAACTGGGGACGTCATTAACACACATCCCAGAAGAGAACTGATGTTGTTGGTGCTGATCCTTCATTCTCGAAGAGGACCAGTGACATCATGGATGATGTCTTGACTTGCCTGTGAATTGGATTTAAGTGAGGCAGAATTGCACAAAGTCATCAGTCTCATTCTCTCCTCCAGTCACTAAAGTCCAGCGACAAGACAAAAGTAAACGGACTGGTGACAGACGCAGTGGATGCAATGGATGACCTTGGTGTCTTCAATGTCTGACCAAGCTCTAAGTGCTCTAAAGTGCATGCTTCCCATCTGCCCATAATGATGGAGGAAATCTTCACATACTTGGGGTAGACATCCCCTAACTGACTGACAGGTTTGAGGTCTATCAGTTATGATCAACCTGGTTTAGCTCATCTCCTGAGATGATTTGCTGAGGTGTGGTCAGTGTGAAAGACACAGCTTCTTGGAGCTACAGGCGAGAGTTGGGTGAAGATGAACAGCCCTGGAAAGGGCTCGGCAAGCCCTCCCACCAGAGGGGCTAGTAATAAAAATAAAAAAACAAACCACTCTTTGTCAGTGCACCACTCCCCCTCAAGTGATGATCTGGCAACATTGAAGTCCATTCCAGGACCGGACTTGAAGACCCATATAGCATCTCCTATTTCCAGACTTCCTGAGGCCTTGGTTGAATATAAAGGGTATCCTTCAATAAATCACATTAGGATACAAAAGCTTTGTCTTTGGGTTGTTTCTTTCCCTACTGAGTCTTACTGGCCTACTGACTTAGCCACACACCATCATTCCTTCTTCCTCTCTCCCTGCTCTCCCAACTCATATCATCCATTTAGAGGAGAGTTTGGGGCTAAATATGGTAGAAAACTATGAAAGGAGACATTTGGCTCCTGTTGACACAGGAGAATACCAGTCTACCCCTGCCCTCCCCCCTACTCCTGCAACCAGGTTAAAAACACTAATCTACTCCCCCTCCTCCCCCTCACAATGCTAGAAGTATGAACAGTTCTAATTATGAACCAATGAAAACATATAGTAATAACAACTGAGCCCTTTTGAAGTCACAATTAACTTCAGCAAAAAATCCTCTCCATCCTAGCTAGAACTTCCCAATGTGTTTACAACTCAAAAAGTCACTTACGAATGCTTCTTTTAGACAAAGTCCTTAGCACCAAAGATTTCACATAAGAAGTCCCCTAGGGCTTGTAGTGACTCTACCAGTTCTAATGGAAGGATTTGTCTTTGTTCTCTGACCACCTGGGAGATAAAAATTGAATGAGGAAACCAAGAATTCAAAGTACCTTTCTAGGGCTCAGAGAACACATCCTACTACCATCTATATTATACCTACACGAGAGAAATACCCAAATGGCTCTCTGAGGAAAAACCTCACAAGAGCTATCCACACAGAGAAGACAGGTTAGAGATAACAAATTCAAACCTCTCTTTTCATCCCAGTGCTCAGTCTCCTATCAAGAATTTGCCAATCTATCCAGGCATGATGGTGCATACTTGTAGTCCCTGCTTCTGGGGAGAGGGAGGTTGGTAGAACCCTTGAGTTGGGAGCTGCAGTACAGTTAAGGCCAATCTAGTATCCACAGTAAGTGTGGCACCAATATGGTGAGCCCCTGGGAGGGTGAGGTCACCAGTTTGCCTTTCAAGGAGCAATGTGGCCCAGAGTAGAAAAATGGAGCTGGTCAAAATTTCTGTGCTAATCAGTACTGGGATTAAGCCTATTAATGGACGCTGCACTTTTAGCCTGATCAAGAAAGGGAGACCCAGTCTCAAAAAAAGAATAGCTGAGAAAGTATACAAATGTGAAGGGATATTATTGTGTTGTAAGAAATGATGAAGAAGATGGTTTCAGAAAAACTTTGGAAGATTTATATGAACTGACACAAAATGAGCAAAACCAGAACAATCTACACAATAACAACTATAATATAAGGAGAAAGTTTTAGCAACTCTGATCAATCTAATAATCCACCCCAACTTTAAAGGACTCATGATATAGAATTCTATCCAATTACAGATAGAGAACTGATGGATTCAGAGTGCTGACTAAAGCATATTTTCTCCTCTTTATTATTTTTCTTGCCTTTCCCCCCCTCCCCGGAATATGGCAAATGCAGAAATATATTTCGCATGACCGTATATATGTATAAATAAATAACTATATATATATATATATATATATATATATATATATATATATATACATAATGGGTATTCTATTTCTTGTTTACTCAATGGCTGGAGAGAATGGGAGAGAATGTGGAACAGCAAATAAAAATTAAATTAAAAATTAAAATAAAAAATTGTAAATCTCTGCCTATATTTCTTGTTCCTTCCAGCTGTCTTAAAAAGAAAGCATCCAGGGCAGAGCCAAGATGGCAGAGTAGAAGGAAGGACCTGTAGAAGCTCTCCCCCTATAACCCATAGAATACCTGTAAAATGACTCTAAACAAATTCTAAAGCAGCAGAATTCACAAAATGAAGGAGTGAAACATCTTTCCAGCCCAAGACAGCCTGGAAGGCTGACAGGAAAAGTCTATTGCACCAGGTTCAGAGCAGAGTGCAACCCAGCATGGGCTGGACTGAAGCAGGCTTCAGGGTATGGAATCACAGGTAGTAGCTGTGGTTTCCAGATTTCTCAACCCACAAACAACAAAGACAACTTCAGATATCAGTAAGAAAGTTCTTTCACCTGAGTGAGAGTGGAAGGGGGGGGTCTAGTCCCAGCCCCAGGGCAGTGGCAGACACTGCAGCAGCAGTATCCACTTTTGAAGCCCTTAGCCTAAAGACCCTGGAGGAATCAAGCAACTGATCTGAGTCTCAGTCCTGAGTGGCGGTCCTGGAGTGAGGAGGAGCACTGGCTGGCATGGTGGAGCTGGTGGTGGCACAGGAGAGGGAAGCCTTCTCCCAGTTCCAGGGCAGAAAAAAGTACATGTGGTTGCTCACAAACCAGAGCACAGGCCAGGAGAGGAGTAAACTCCTCTCCCTTGATTGTGCCACCTTGGAGGAACTGAAAAACTTACAGGTCCCTAGAGATATCTTAGAGAACAGCTTCACACAACCTCTGAAGCCTAAGGTAGTATACCCTCCACTTTTTGACAAAGGACTCAAAAGTCAAGTAACTAGATGGGAAAATGCCCAAAAAAGGGGGAAAAATATGACTATAGAAGATTAGTTTCTTGGTGATCAGGTAGTTTCTTCTGTCCTTTCAGTTGAGGAAGAACAAAACATACCATCAGGGGAAGACATCAGAGTCAAGATTTCTACATCTAAAACCTCAAAAAAATATGCAATGGTCTCAGGCCATGGAAGAGCTCAAAAAGCATTTTGAAAATCAAGTAAGAGAGGTGGAGGACAAATTGAGAAGAGAAATGAAGGTGATGCAAGAAAATCATGAAGAGCAAATAAACAGTTTGCTAAAGGAGACCCAAAACAACACTGAAGAAAATAACACCTTTAAAAATAGACTAACACAAATGGCAAAAGAGGTCCAAAAAGTCAATGAGGAGAAGAATACTTTAAAAAACAGAATGGGCCAAATGGAAAATGAGATTCAAAAATTCATGGAAGAAAATTGTTCTTTAAAAATTAGAATGGAACAGATGGAAGCTAATGACTTTATGAGAAACCAAGAAATTACAAAACAAAACCAAAAGAATGAAAAAATAACAGACAATGTGAAATATCTCATTGGAAAAATAATTGATCTGGAAAATAGATCCATGAAAGATAATTTAAAAATCATTGGTCTACCTGAAAACCATGATCAAAAAAAGAACCTAGACACCATCTTCCAAGAAATTATCAAGGAAAACTGCCCTGACATTCTAGAACCAGAGGGCAAAATAGAAAGTGGAAAGCATTCACCAAACATTTCCTTAAAGAGATCCCAAAAGGAAAACTCCTAGGAACATTGTGGCCAAATTCCAGAGTTTTCAGGTCAAGGAGGAAATATTACAAACAACCAGAAAGAAACAGTTCAAGTATTGTGGAAATACAATCAGGATAACACAGGATTTAGCAACTTCTACACTAAGGGATCAAAGGACTTGGAATATGATATTCCAGAGTTCAAAGGAGATAGGATTAAAACCAAGAATCACCTACTCAGAAAACTGAGTTTAATACTTCAGGGGAAAAATGGAATTTCAATGAAATAGAAGACTTTCAAACATTCTGGTTGAAAAGACCAGAGTTGAATGGAAAATTTGACTTTCAAATACATGAATCAAGAGAAAGATGAAAAGGTAAACAGGAAACAGAAGCCTTAAGGAACTCATTAAAGTTGAAGTGTTTACATTCCTACATGAAAAGACTTTATTTGTAACTCATGAGACCTTTTTCGGTTTTAGGGTTGTTAGAGGGAATACATACATACATATATATATATATGTATATATGTATATATATACATATATATATATATATATATAATGGATATGTATATATATGCACATTAAGTATGTATATGTATATGGGTATATGTGTGTATATACATGTATACATATATATATATAGAGAGAGAGAGAGAGAGAGACAGACAGACAGACAGACAGACAGAGACAGAGAAAGAGGGCATAGACTGAGCTGAATATGAAGGGAGAATACTTAAAAAAATAAAATTTACTCTTGAGTGGAATGTACTAGGAGTAAGAGAAAGGGAAAGGTAGAATGTAGCAAATCATCTCACATAAAAGAGAGACGAAAGAGCTTTTACAATGGAGGGGAAGAAGGAGGAGATGAAAAGAAATAAGTGAGTCTTATTCTCAGGGGATTTGGTTTAAGGATAGCATAACACACTCTCAATTGGATATGGAAATCTATTTTACCCTGCAGGAAGGCAAGGGGAAAGGGGATACAAGAAGGAAGATTATAGAAGGGACAGCAAACTGGGGAAGCAAACACTATTGTAGGAGGACCGGTCAAGGGAGAGAATGGAATCAATGGAGGGCAGGATAGGATAAGGGGAAATGTGGTTAGTCTTTTACAATGTAACTATTATAGAAATGCTTTGCATTGTTACACATGTGTGACCTATATTGAATTGTTTGTTTTCTCAATGAGTGTGGGTGGGAGGGGATGAAGGGAGAGAATATGGAACTCAAAGTTTTAATAATGAATGTTAAAAATTGTTTTAGTATGCAACTAGAAATTAAGATATACAGGCAATGGGGTATAGAAATCTATTTTGCCCTACAGGAAAACAGAGGGGAAGGGGGATGAAGAAGTGTGGGTAATAGAAGGGAGAACAGACTGGACAAAGGGGTAGATGGGGTGCATGCTGTCCTGGGGTGGAGGGTGGGGACAGATGGAGAGAAAATTTTGAATTCAAATACTTATGGAAGTAAATGTTGAGAATTGCAAATAAATAAATTTTATAAAATTAAAAAAAAATAAAGAGTTAGAAAAAAAATATGGAGAACCCTGGATTTGAATGAAGTCCAAAGAATTGGGCTCAAGTCTTGGCTTTGCCACAAATTATCCATATGACTCTGACAAAGTAATTTCTTCTCTATGGGTCTCAGTTTCCTCATTTGTAAAATGAGAGAAGATCCTTTCCATATGTGTTTAATACACTTTGGGACATTGTGATACTTTTCCTCTGAAAGTGTGTGACAATGGGCAAGTCACTTGATCTCTCTAAGCCTCAGTTCCCTCATCTGTAAAATGAGGGAGCTGAAGTAAATGCTCTCTAAGGTCCCTTCCAGCTTCAGTAAACATTTTGGTTATTCAGCAAACAAACAAACAAAATCCCTCGTCCTCCATCCGGATTCTCCTATTTGTCTCTGTCTAGGGATGATGGTCATGTAAAACACATCAAAGAATGCCTATGAAAGATTAGTATTTCCAGCCTATCTCCCTTTGACTCGACTCAAGGACAGTCCCTTGATGCCACCTAAGAAATCCATTCAGCTGAATTCCCCTGCTATACATTCACCAACTGCCTTCAGAGTCCCCCAAAGTGAAAGGAGACAACAGAAAGCAATTTTCTACAGTGGAGTAAAGATGGAGGATTTATTTCCAGTCTGCGAGATCCATCTACTCAGGAGGCATATTTATAAGAAGGCCTTGAGGGGTGATGTATTTCTGATCTTTCGCTTACTCCATTTTCTGCTGCCCACATCTGCCATTCTCCTTTCCAGAAGAGAAATCTCTGCTCAAACTACTGACCTCAGAGGAAGTCCCAGAGAGCCCTCAATCCTTCAAAAAGATATATTCCACCTCTGAGCCAAACCAGGCTGCACAAACAGAAGGAACCAGGCCTCCATCTGCACTAGTCACAGTCTCATTTGCAGGTAGGTCTGAGGCCGATCAAAGTGGTAAAGGAAAGGATACCCCTTCTTTCTGTAGCTCTTTCTTTCCCTCTCCTTTGATGACTCTCTCCTTACAGATTCAGACGCCTTCCTTTTACCCCGCCCCCTTCACCAAAGCCTGGTCTCAGGGAAGGATCTGAGATCAGTAATGATGCTTTTCTCAGAGGCTGTTTTTACATTTTTACCTTTTCATCTCTAACTGTAGGATGAGAAGCTTGGCTGGTTAAAGGAACTGTAGCCCAGGGAGCAGGTGGTAGAAGGATTATCTGAATTAATACTAATGTTATTATTAATGCCTGTCTCATTAAGAGTTTAACACTGGATAGCAATCTCAACTGCTTACTCCAATGGGTCTATTCTCTCATTGATTGGAAAGTTACCTCCAGGTATGCATGTCATGAATTACCCATGCCTGTTCATCTGGAGTATGTCTTGTTCACGCCCTTCTTTACAGAGGTGCTGGGAGCTGCACCTCCTTTTCCTTGACATAGGAATGATAGCATGGGAACACTTGGGCTGTCCATCTGTTATCCCTTACTTTTGTCCCATGGCCAGACCACTCTCTGTTTTGGCTCATGCCTTCCAACGATGACATATTTTATTATAGCTCTTCAAAGTTCCTTATGGTTATCTGTTGCAGCTTACACACACCATGTGCCTTTCCATTAACCCCTGGTGAAATGCTAATTTTTAATTCCTCAGGAGCCACAATGTTCCAAGATTCGCAGCCATACAACACTATCACAGTTGGATATCTACCAAATGTCAATGCAATTAACCAACTTTTGCTGTTATTGTTGTTGTTGAGTTGTGTCTGACTCTTCAGACCCCCATTTGGGGTTTTCTTGACAAAGACAGTGGAAATTTCCTTCCCAGCTCATTTTACAGAAGAGGAAACTGAGACAATCAAGATAAAATGACTTGCCCAGGGTTCATATAGGTAATAAGTAATCAGTTTACTGAGTACTGATTTATAATTTAATTCATCTCAATGCATAAAGAATTGAGTATGGAACAGTGGGTAGAGAGCCAGCCTCAAAGCCAGGAAGACCTAGGTTCAGAGTTTTACCTCTAATGCATATTGACTGTGTGATCCTAGGTAAGTGACTTAACTTCTCAGTCCTCAATGGTACCAGGATTGTAAGTTGTAGAAAATGTGCCGAGCTGCACAAGTAGAGAGAGTCTCTTCCCATTCCAATGTCAAAGAAAATGTCCACCCCTGCTTATATTCTTAGTCCCCTCCATCTGCTTTAAAAGAAAATAGGAAGAGCACTGGTCTTGGAATCCAAAGACTTGGGCTCACACCTTGGTTCTACCACATATGAGCCATATGACCCTAGGAAAGTTATTTCTTTTCTACGGGTCTCAGTTTTCTCATCTGCAAAATAGGTCCTTTCTAGCTGCAGATAATATGCTCTGAGGCACTGTGGCCTCTGAAAGTGTGTTAAATGGGCAAGTCATTCAGCAGGTAGCCCCGTTTAGAGTTGCCCATAACAATAAAATTGTAAGTCCAAATCCTTTCCTTCTCATCTCTACATAAAATATCATACCAATTTTTCAATCTGTCTCAGTCCAGAAGCCTTCTATCCAGTCTAGCTGATGAGCCATACAATGCTCAAGTTAGCCCCACACAAGGGAATTGAACCTTATACAAAACTATGATGTAAGTTAGGCTTGTCTTTGCTTTCCTCCTTTGTCAACATTCTTTCATTCCTTTTGGCAAATTGGAAAGAACACTGGATTTGAATCTGAGAATCTGAATTCAAATCCCAACTCTGTTACTATCTGTATGACCTTGGATAACAGAAAGATGGATAACCCCATCTTTCTGAGGTTCAGTTTCCTTATCAGTAAAATTGGGGAGGGGGCAGACAGTACTAAATGATGCTTGAGGTACCTTACAGTCTTAGATCTATGAACCAATGATTCCAAGATAAAATCAATATCTACCAAGGTTTTTCTCTCCACCAAACATTAGTTAGACTAGTTTTTATTTCCCTTGAAGGCAACTGTGGCTTGATTATTACAAGGGTGGGGCAAGGTTCAATCTTCATCTCCCTAGATAAAACATCCTAGTCACTCAAGACCATAAAAAGACACACTTTCATGGAATCAGGACCCTTCTGACTTGGTGAATGATTTGAGACCACTTGAATCACCATACTCTTCCCAGTTCACCAGATGTATTTCCATAAAGAGACAAAGGGGTCTGATTACCCAAGTAAAGTGCTACTTTATCCTTGTTGAAAATACTTCTTATGTTAGGATCAAGTGAACTTATTAAAACTATTCAATGTGCTGCAAATGCCTCATTTCATCTCAACATTAAATTTAAACAGAATTGATGGTATGAACTATGTCTCTAACAGATTTCCTTTTTAGGTACTTAAGTCTTACTATATTAATTTTAAGGTATTTGTTGATAATGAATGAAGGTGTAATCTTTTTCAAAAGTATTTAATAGAAAAGATGAAAAGTTTTTGAGGTACCAAGAATGAATTTCCAATGGCAGAATGATAGATAAGTAGTGTTGGCTATTTGGGGACCCTTCTAGAGGTCCTTATATATGACACCTGTCCTGATGATGACATGATGGTGATATGATGATGGTGATGGTGATGATCACGATGCTGGTGAAAAGGAGGAGAGAATAAAAGGAGGAGGATATGAAGATTGAAGGGTCACAGATGACCCAAGTGCTCATAGGCAAGTGTCAACGCCCCCTAGTGGACAGGGCAACTGCCTGTAGTTTTCAGTCCATCTTGCCAACATTCCCTTTACAGATAATTTCCAGTGACCCAAGTAGACAGGTAAGCCTCCCTCAATCAGAGAGGAAGGCAGAGAGTCCAAGATGCCAAGATTCTCTCAGAGACTATGGGTTATCCCACTATTCCCAAAGCCAAAGGCTTACAGTGGGAGATACTGAAAGAGAAAGAGAAAGAAAAGAGGAGAGACAGATGTGAAGGTCCAAATGTTGGCCCTGTCTCCCTTTAGCCCATATCACTCCTCACCTGAGCAACTTCTTCAAAGTCATCATGTCTCTTTTGCAGGGCCCGGGCTCGATGCAGGGACTTCCCAACACCTGTGTGTTTGCTGAGAAAGGCCTCACCATGGTTTTCAATCCAGTCCAACACCTGATGAAAAAAGAAAGCCATCAAGAGTTATTTCTCACCATGAAATGGCTAATGGAGGAAAAAGAGCATCAATCCCTAACCAAACAGTTTTATCTTATCTTTAAGTCAATTGAATTAAATTAAACAAGTGTTAATTAGCACCTACTATATTTAAGTCAGGGACTTTAACTTGAGTTCTACAGACCCCTTTAAGGACAGATTTTATTGAGTCAATGAAGTTGAATAAGGTAAAAGTTACATTTTTATTTTTAATATAATTGGTTTCCTTTTAATCCTATGTGTTTCATTTTATGCATTTAAAAATATTATCCAAGTAGGAATCCATAAGCTTCATGAGACTGTCAAATGCAATAGTGACATACAAAAAAGTTAAGAATCCCTGGTGTAAGGCACCTTGCCATGCACTGGGGATTCAGTGGCAAAATCCTGTCCCCAAGGTGCTTATACTCTTCTAAGGGTAATATATAGACAAAGAGAAGCAAAAACAAAGCAATTTCTTTGATGTGAATGAAGGAAGAGCTTGGAAGGAAGCTCAATATCCCAAGAAGCAGAAATAAGGAGAGATTGCATTCCAGACACAACCATCAGTTTATCTCTCTACCTAGAGACCCTGGGCAAATCAAAAAGCTTTCTGAGTCTCAATTTCCTCATTTTTAAAATGAAAGATTAGATTCAATGACCTTTAAGGTCTCTTCTAGCTTCCAATCTATAGTCTTATGGAATACTATATGAAATAAAGAAAAAGTACCATAGTACATGACACAAAAGATGAAAAAGTTAAATAGGGGGCCTTAAATATCTGAGTAAGGAGTTTGTATTTTATCCAACAAGGAATAGAATCACTAAAGATTTTTTTTAATAGGAGAGTGACAGGATAATACCTGTGATTTAGGAAATTAATCTGGTAGTTTGTGTTCAGGTCTATTTTAACTCTCCAGTAATTACCTATGAACCTGTCTTATAGATGTTGTTGCTGCTGTTGTGGTTCAGACATTTCAGTTGTGTCTTACTTGTCATGACCCCATTTGGGGTTTTCTTGGCAAAGATATTGGAGTAGTTTGCCATTCTCTCCTCCAAATATATGAAGGACTGAATGACAAAAATAATAGCAAAGCCGTGAGTAAATATCAGCCTTTTAGTAAACCTACAGCCCTTTAGTAAACCTGGAGACTGGCATGGAAGAATTAAAGTAAGTAAAAAATTCAGATCATGAATGAATTTTCATACCTTTGTTCTTTGTATGCACTCATAACTAATCTTTACTTTAAAAAAAGTATAGAGACTTGACTTCCTCTTTCCATGCCCTCCCTTTCCTGCTCCCATTAGTAAATTTTAACCTTTCAGGGCTAGAAAACTTTGAAGATAGATTTTTACCATCATGGGTCATTGAGTTGTGCATATCTTTTATCACCTTGGATATTTGCATAAATTTAAATAGATCTTTTTTAAAAAAAGATTCAATGTTTTTCTAAAGTCCCTTGAAGCGAAATTTCAGCAAGTTTGTCTGGAAAAGGGCTCTTTTCTTGATTTGTGCAATTTAGTTTCAACCATTTTAAGGGAGATTACATTCAAGAATGTTAAGTAAATTTTGAATAGCTTCTTTCTGAAGTTACTATAGGAATATTTGTCTGTATTTTCTGAAGAATATAGAGACACATGAGCTATGGCTATGAGGGAGGGAAGTACAAGAAACTGTTGAAGCAAGAGGACTTTACCTTTTATCCCTATTAAGTATTCTTGAAGACAAGATAGTTTAGGCTAGGAGACAGCAAAGTGAATTCTCACAAAACTTGGTGAATGATCAGGCCAGAGTTATTATTAATGCATCAATGTCACCAAATGGATAAAACTTTGCTAATATGATGGTCAGTCCGGTTCCAACAAGATCTTAAAAGGCTGGAAAAATGGGCTGGATTTAAGAATGGAAAGGGATAAGTATAAGGTTTTAGACAGGTTAAAAAAAATCAAATGCCCAAATCCAGAGTCAGAAAGGTATGACTGGATGTTTTCATGTAGCTAATGATCCAGAGGTTTTAGTAATCTTCAAGTTTAAAGAGAAAACAATGACATGGTGCGCACAACCAAAAACAATAACAATCTGCCACATATATACACATACAATCACACTGTGATTTGCTGAATATCATAATGTTGAAAGTGGTATTTGATTTTAGGTCTTCTGACTCCAAACCCAGGGCTCTTTTCATTAGACTGTTTATAAGCAATTGGCAAACTTGGATAGGACTGTGTGTAGACAAGGAACTAGAATGAATCTCTGAAGCCACCTAGTCCAAGTACTTCTCCTAGATCTAGCTCAATGTCCTACTTTATAGATGAGGAAACTGAGGCACAGGGAAGTAAACCAACTTGCCTACAACCATTTATCTTGACATCTGTTGTTTCCTTCCAATAAAACATAAGCTTTTTGAGAATAAAGATTGTTTTGTTTTTATATTTTTATTCCCAGCTTTTAGCACGATGCCTAGAACATTATAGTAACAATTTAATGCCCCTATAATAATCTTCACTATTACTTCAACTAATAAACTTTTGACCCTAAATAGCAGCCTCTTTCCACAAGACCCGGGCCCTCACAACCATGACCTTGATTTGGAGGCTAATCGAACAATCATTAGCCATAATTCCCTAATCACCCCCATCTCCACCTATCTAATTATCTTGATTCCAACAAGGGTATAATTGAGAAGGAATTGTCTTTAGGGGAGAAGCCAGGCCTTTTTGTCTTCGGAGAAGAAGCAAACACAAATTTATTTTATAAGACTTATTAAGAGTCTTTGAATAGAGGCCTGAATTAATGGGACAAGATCAATTGCAGCCTGTGCTTCCAAGTTTCTTGACTCTTTTAAATTAACAAAGAAACTTTAAGCTTGAAGGAAACCTGAGAGTAGCATTTTCTATTCAAGACTCTATAGCATTTCTTTTTAACCATTCCACAAAACTTTTTATTAACAAAAATCTTTATTTTTTATAATCAATAAACTTAAGACATCTCATCCTCTTCCTCCCTGTGTCTTGCTCTTCCAAATCCTAATTGTCCCTTCTCCCTGGTTCCCATTCCCCAATACCTGAGACACCTATTGCCACCAAGCCAAAGATACAGAGGACATCTTAGATAGTGGAAAACTCAGATATTTAGTAGGGTACAGTATCATTTGGGTTAGAACTAGGATTAGAAATGAAAGAAATTTAGGGTTAGGGTTACAAATGAGCAAATTTAGGGTTAGGGTCTGGGATAGAGAATACATTTAAGGTTAGGGCTCAGTCATCTATAAGAGATTCCCCTGCATAAATGCTTTCTATCATATCAATGACAAATAGTCACCTAGCTTTGGCTTGAATACTTCCAGTGATTAGACTTCACTTTATATTGAGAGGCAGGTGTAAAACCAGGAAGATCTAGGCTCATGTTGGAGACATACTGATGGGTGGGACCCTAGACAACCTCTAACCCTAAAGTCGGTTCTCTAGAAGCCAAAAATGTAATTTGTAGTGAAAATGCTGGCCTACATTAATGGAGTTTCCTCATTAATGAGTTCCTTAAAATGAGTCAAAATTTTAGACTGTTAAATCAGGAGAATGATGTTATCCACTGTACGTCTTGAAAAACTGGTACATACGTCAAATAGGTCCAGTATCTATCCCTATATCGAGTTAAAATCTTTCCCCCCATACTAACATCCATCTCTGGGTTCCTATTCTTTCTTCTGAAACTGCAGAGCATGAGTATATCTTTTTTTCTTCAAAAATTAGAAGACAGCTAATATGTCTCTTCCTAAGTCTTTTCTTTGTAGGCTATGCATTTTTTTATTCCTTCCACAATTCCACCACTGTATGAAGATACAAGATAATTTCTAGACCTTTTAACCTTTTAGCCTTCCTCGGATTTAATCTGCAGTAATTTATCAATATCCCAAAGTTATCACTTGATTAGTTCAGAAAGGCAACATGACCTAGTGAAAAGAATGCTATATTTGGCATCAAGAGACTTAGGTTGGGATATTCTCCCAGACACTACCTCACCTGGGTGACCATGGCCATGTCCCAATCCCTCAGAGTCCAAGTATCCTTATCTGTAAAGTGAAGCTGATAATTAGTCTCTGCCCAAAAATTTCAGAAGAAAGAAGACTAAGAGGGAGTAGTCATACAGGCAGGAGGAGAATCAAGACATAGAAATGATACAAAATTCATAAAGGAAACGGTATCCAGGAGGAGAGGGGATGCTGCAGAGAGGCCAAGAAGGATGCTAACTGAGAAAAGGCAATCCCATTTGGGCTACTGATAGAAAAGTGCTTTGCTATGTAAATGTGACATCAGTATTACTCCAGTGGAATTACTTTCCTTCCTGGGAGACATCTATTACAACAATTCAGTCCAAATACTACAATACCTTTTTTTGGCTACTAGATCACACCACTTATCTATAATAAATGGGTCAAATAAGATCCCCAGAAATTTTTCATGAACAGCTGACCAGCAAGGTATCTACATTCTGTACTTGTTCCACTGATTTTTTAAAGTCCAATGCAAGACTTAACATTTCTAGACTCATCAGATTTTATTTCCCTTGTTTCAGCCTGCTGACACACTTTTAATCTTGGTTCTTTCATCTTTTATATTAATTATCCCTCCCAGATTTGTACCATCTGCAAGTCTGATAACTATGCTTTTTGTGCCTTTACAAATAACTGATAAAATTGTTGAACAGGGCCAGGCAATGTCTTCTGGAACTTCACAAAAGGCCTCCTTTTAGAGTAATATTAATAATCTCTTTATATGTGTTTTTTAAGCCACTTGGGAATCCATATATCTGCAGAATAATCTTGCCCACATTTTTCCATCGATCTTCAATGTTTTGATGAGAGACTTTATTAAACGGCTTGATAAAATCAGGATACACTATGTCTAACAGCATACTCCTGATCTGCCAGTCTAATAACTTGACCAAGAGAAATTAGGTTAGTTTCCAATTAATTCATCATAGTGTACCCATATTAGCTCCCATTGATCATTTCTTTCTTTTCTATTGGCTCTATTTTCTATGTTTAATTATATAATCAAAATTGAATGTATTAGCTCTAATTTACCTAACCTACCTTTAGGAAAGAATGCTTCTGGGATTCACTTATCTTGGCAAAGTCACTGTAAGGTCAACAATTTGTGAAAAGTTTGGTTGAAGACTCTTGTCTAAGGCAGTGAAGCCTGAGACACTCTCTTTTCCTAGTGATAAGAGTAAGATAGAAGATAATTGTGACAGTAACTGTCAGTCATCTTTGAGAAGTCATACAGAATAGGGGCTATCTCAGAAGGAAGTCAGGTAAGGTCTTAATTTTCAGAAAGAAAAAGGAAAAATTTCATGGATTATGGACTAGAAAGTTGACACTGATCCTTAACCGAATTCTAATTGGAGAGCAATCAGTGATCTCATCAGCATGGGGAAACTTCTGTTATAGAAACTCCATCCAACAATACAGATTTCATCATATCTATGATTTAGAAGGTAAATCCTAGGAAACTGTCTAAAGCACACTGAATTGAAATGACTTGCTAGAGTCACTGCTAATAAGTGTTAGAGATAGATCTGATCCCAAGTCTTCCTGATTTCAAGTGTAGTATTCTTAACAACTATACAAAATAAGATTGAATTAACTTTTAAAATGAAGATTTGGGAATATTTGGAAAAGAACTTGGTGATCATTAAGAACCAATGTGGATTCACTGTCAATACTTATGTCAAGCTTTTCCTGGGTTGGTGATTTCACATTTGGTTCAGATGATCTCAACCATTTCAAGATAATAAAGTCAGCTTCATAAGATTACAAATCTTCTTTCCATATAGATTTCCAAGGTTGCCATATCATCTCCACATTTTAAAAGCAATATGGAGGTTCCTAATGTCAAATACGTAGTGGGCTCTCCATCACTCTAAAGGCTAGATGGTTCCCTGTCAGAGACATTGCAGAAGGCATTCCTACTTGAGTATGGATTAGACTGGATTAAGTTTGAGGTGCTTTTCAACTCAGAAATCCCACAATTTTAGGAAAGACAGGTCCTTTCCCCCATATTCTTCTGCTCACCAGTATTTTTGTAGTATTTAAATTGAAGGTCCAGCAAGGAGAACCAATGGCACCCTAAGAGGGTGTTTAAACAAAGCAACCATGTACTAATTATGAAATGTATTATATTACCTTGGATCCTCATTTGGGTGTCTTGGAATTGATATAGTTTCTAATTTAATTGATTTGTTTTCATATCACCTCTGGGCACAACTCTAGAGGTCTTTAACAGTTCATTCATAGTTCTTTTACGTGGGCCCACAGGTCCTCAGATCTCAAAGAGGGAAATTCTCCATACACATTCTAAATGGTGGAGGATCACTTAGCTTGCCAGTGGCTGCTCTCCCTGTTCATAACCCCACACAACTCACCCTCGTTCTACTCTCTTCTCCAAGCATGGCCTAACTTAAGCTTTCCATGTGTATTAAGGAAATGATAGAAAACACTCAACATCTCTTGAATTTCCTCAAGTTCATATATATCTGAAGACACTTATTAAAGATGCCTTCTCCTTTTTATACCAGGAAATGCCATACAGTGCTTCACAAAGGACTTGGATACATCAGGCACTTTTGCTGTTCAGTCATTTTTCAGCCATGTCCGATAGTTTGTGACCCCATTTGGGGTATTCTTGGCAAAGAAACATGAAGTGGTTTGCCATTTCCTTCTTCAACTCATATTACAGATGAGGAAACTGAGGCAAACTGGGTAAGGGGACTTGCCCAAGGTCACACAGATAGTGTTTAGGGCCAGATTTCAATTCACAGAGATGACTCTTCCTGATTCCAAGCCCAACACTGCCCCAGTGGAAAAATTATATTCCATAACCTGAGATAATATTTAACTTATAGTTTAGAGGCACTGGAGTATAGTACAAAGAATGCTGGGCCTGTAGTCATAGGACCTGTGTTTGAATCCCCATCCTGTGTGTTTCTAGCTCTATGACCTTGAGCAAATAAGCTAACTTCTCTGGGCCTCAGTTAGTTGGTCTTCAAAATAAGGGGGTTGGACTAAATGGTCACTAAGTTCCCTTCTAGCTCTCAATCTATGTTCCTTAAACTCCTGAGTCTAACTCTCTTAGTCCTTAAGTGTGGTAGAATTTGACTTATATTGAAGTGAGAGGTACTTTTAAATTATTTTTTTCAAAAGTAATAATCAGAAACTCCCTATTGAGAAAATAAAAATTTTGAGGCACTACATAAAAGGAATGTTTGTCTGCTAACTCCTTAAGTATATATGACGTGTAAGGGAGTTTACTGCCCAATAACGATTTCTGCCTCATTTCACATCACATGGAGATTCAGCACTGACAGAGAATGGTTCATAAACTGGCTAATACATCTCAAATCCCTACTGTACCAACTGGAGCACACGCATGCCTCACTTCAAATGCCCAATTACCAGCAACTCATTTTCTACCTCTCTCTGGAACAAGTCTGATCAAAATGAATGACTTCAGTAAGGTAGGAGAAGGGCATATTTCTTGGAGGGCTCGACTGAAACTCAATTGCAGCTACAAGGCAAGTCTCCGGTGCTAAAGGAGAGTGACTTTCCCTCCCAAATTCTGTGGGTCTCTATCAGAGAACACCAGATGTCTGCTTTTTGCCCAAACCAGACTACATTTATCCTCCCCTGTGAATGAACCAAAATTTTGTCCAAGATGAGTCTTCAGGTGGGTAGAGAAAAAAGGATTTTTTTTCTTTTCTTTTCTATAGCATCTCTGATATCTCCAGAGGATTGTACAAGGGGAAAAACTCACTGGATATGGTCAGAAGACCTAGATTCCCGTCCTGACTCCACTATTTACTAACTACTTGTTTGACTAACTGACTTCCAAAATCTCTTCCAGTTCTAAATCTGCGATCCTATCATCTTTCTCCCTACACAAAATTAACTACCCCCTCCCAGTTGAATTCCCAAATCTTTTTTCTTGATACTGTCATTCTGCCCATCACCCAAGTTTGAAACTCTCTTTCCTCATACATCTTCCTCCCCATACCCAATGAGTTGCCATTACCAACTATTCTTCCTTTGCATTTGTCTTTTGAATTGAATCCTTCTTTTTCATTCCCAACACCAACACCCTGATTGAAGACCTGATCACGTCACTCTTAGCTGTCTTACAACAGGAGTCTCTGAAGTATTTTCCTTTAGTCTCTCACCACTCTAATCTACTTGGCATGCAACTGCCAGATTCATCTTCCTAAGGCAACATTCCCATGTCACTCCTTTGCATAAAAACCTTCCATGCTACCCACTGTTCATAGGATAAATCCAAACATCTTAGCAGGTCATTTAAGATTCCCGGACAGATGAAGTAGGGTGAGCACCTTGTCAGGCACAGAGCCCTTCCAAAAAGAAGTGGTTTGCAGTTGTCCTCAGGTGTCATGCCATTAGGAATAACTGATTGGAATATATTTTACTTTGCATATAGTTCACCCTCCCACCCCCCATTAGGCTATAAGCTCCCTGTTGGCAGGGACTCTGCTGTTTTTCATCATAGCACAGTGACTGACACACAGTAGTTACTTTAAACAGTGCTTACTGACTAATTGACTGACTATATTCCCAGCGACTCACACTGTGCCTTGAATACAGCAAATGTTTAGTAAATGTTGTTGTAGTTATTGGATTCATGCTAGGATATATTAATTATATCCTATATATATTAATTATGGCCCAATATGATGGCCCAATATTACCATCTGAAGGAAGGAAGGAAACAAGCCTTTATGAAGTGCCTACTATGTGCCAGGCACTGTGTTAACCACTTTACAAGTGTTACTACATTTGATCCTTACCACACCACTGAGAGGTAGTCCTATTATTGTCCCCATTTCACAGCTGAGGAAACTGAGGTAGACTTGCTCAGGGTCCCACAGCTAGTAAGAGTCTGAGGGGGAATTTGAACTTAGGATTTTTCCCAGGGTCACACAGCAAGTAAGTGTTTGAGGGGATATTTGAACTTAGGATTTGCCCCAGGTCACACAGCAAGTAAACATCTGTGGGAGGATTTGAATTCAGGTCTTCTTGACCCCAGGTTCAGCCTTTGAAGCACCAGAGCATTGTGAACAGAGGGTGAAATTCTGGTACCGAGAGAGCTTTCCAGCTTCCGTGTCAAGGATCACACATAGTGGCATTATGATCCTAGGCAAGGCATTTAACCTCCTGGGGCCTCAGTTTCTTCATCTGTAAAGAGAGAAGCTTGAGCTAGATGGCCTCTGAGGCCCCTCCATTTGCTCTCTAGATCTAGGATCCTAGGAACATCCCAGTGCCCCAAGCCATCCCACTAAGTGTACAAGTTGAGGAAGAAATACTGATCTGCAATGGCTGGGTGAATTTCCTCTTGGGAGTTCTCTAGACCAGGGCTTCTTAAACTTTTTCCACTTGTGACCCCTTGTGGATTTGCATTGCATGGCCTGAAGGCATGCTTTGTGTTCAGAGTCAAGGCTGCTGTGAAGTTGTCCAATGCAACAGCAAGTGAGTGCTACCAGAAACACCTTGAATTCGTTTGATTTTGAATTAATTTCTGGTCACTGTGTGTTCAGAAAGCTTTTACTGTTGCCAAATTTTGCCATAGTGGGTCAAGTCTTACAGTTGAAGAAGCACTGCTCTAGACTAATGAAGTCACAAATCTGGAGGGTGTGGCACGTGTATGACAAAAGGGAAAATAGAAGCATACATGAGGGTTTTCAGTCTAGAATTTTCATGAGCATGTCTTTTTTCCCCCTAATTAGATTATAACCCTTTAGAGGGTAGAAACTATTGCCTACTGAGGAGAGATAGAAAAGGACCTCAGAGGTCATATGGTTTGACTCTCTCATTCTACAAGGAAACTGAGGCTCACATACAAAGAAAGAAGAACTGAGCTTTGAACTCAGGGGCTCTAATTCCATGTGGCTACTAGGTGGTACAGTAGATAGAGCACCAAGTCTGGGAATCAGGACAACTCTTTTTTGTGAGTTCAAATTCAATCTCAAACACTTACTAGCTGTGTGACCCTAGGCAAGTCACATAACTGTATTTGCCTCAGTTTCATCATCTGTAAAATGAGCTGGAGAAGGAAATGACAAACTGCTCCAGTATCTTTGCCAAGAAAACCCCAGGTGGGGTAATGGAAAGTTGGACACAACTGAAAAACAAAGTCTACAATCTCTAATTCCAAGTTGTTTGTTTTCCCTGCCCCATACTGCCTCCCAGTTTGTATTCCTAGCACAGGGCCCTCCATGTTAAAAATGATGAAGAGTTTTCAACCTGAATGACCAAGCCTTCAGAGATGCATTATATCTTTATTCTTGCTATCATTCCTCCAGAATAACTCCATTACCTTAACACTTTATCATACAAAGCAAAGAATTCTATATTACAATGCAAAAAAATTGACTCCATTAAAAAATTATAGCTATCATTCTCTGTATCTACTCAACAGAGGTTTACCTTGAAACAGTTTTATTTCCTTTCTTTTTTTTTAGATCGATCTTTAACCATTTTCAGACACTTATTGGTAAGCAAGATTTTACATGATAAATGAAAGATGTAATTTCTCACATATCATCATGAGGAGTAGTTTCACAAAAACTGAATGAAGTAAATGATGATGTGGTTGTAATGTGAGGAACCTGGCTTTCCTATCAACAGATCTGTTGCAAAACAGAAAATCATGCGTGCTAACTATAATGTCTCCCATTGCCACCATCATTCAAGTAGCTCCTGCCATTTGGGGTGGGAATACTCTCTGATTGGAAGAAAACAAAGAGGCCTCCCTCCAATCATGTACGTATAGGGTCTCTCTCACCCAAAGGCATCCACCATGGGACCTTGAAAGGTCCTCCCCAGCATATTCCAAGCCTTCTCACCCTTGATACCTAATCATGAAATACTGCTCCTGCCAAATCAATCTATCACCCCAGCTTAACTGGTTTACTCATTATTCACCAAAAGGCTTTTACTTTTCTTGGTGTCTTTGACTCCAGTGTTTTCCCCTTGCAAATGTTAAACCTCCCTCCCCAATGCCTTACCTCTATCTGACTTTTTTTTTTTACTTCTTACCAATATTCTATACATCTTTATAGGCACAGCCTAAGTGATCTCTCAGGTTGAGTTTAATTTCTATACTATTTAGTTAGATCTTAACAATATTAAGCAGTGAGTAACTTTTTCTTTATCCTAGGGACTGCATCTTATTTTTCTCTGCCCTGTAGGATCCACTTTAGGGCATCAATATAACTGAATGAATAAATCTCTTCATTCGTTGGCAATGAGGGCAGGATGCTCCTCATTGGTTTTCCAAAGCTCCCAGCATAGGGCTTGCATACAGTAGGCTTTCAACAAACATCTGATGATTGTACAGAGGAGTAAGAGGGAGAAGAGAATCAGTCTATAAATTAACAATTTATTAAGTGACTACTGTCTTCTTCCTTATTCCAAGTCCAGAACTTTATGCGCTAGTGGGTTATTATAGAACAAAATATAAATATTACTCCTCAGTCATCTTTATGTGAGCCATTTAGCAGCTTGGATTAGAGACCATGCCCAAAAACTCCTAACCCTTTCAGCTCTTGACCTGCCACCTGAGAGCCCCTGTTGTTCTGATGTCCAAATGCCTACTGTAGGCCACTCTTTCAGTCCACCCAAGTTAGACTTCACTTTACTCCCTGGCCATCCACTCAGCAACCACCTCTCCACCAGATACCTTGAGACCTCTGTCTTTGCAAATCAGCTGCTTATCACGCAGCATCATTTACACGGTAAATGCTTTTTTCATTCATTCAGAGAGCATGGAAGAGAAGGGAAAAGGGAAGATGCAAAGGAGTCTGGGTTGTCCCCAGCCTGGAGAATTCATTGGAACAATAACGCCTTCTTGTTTGTCCCCTACGTGGTTTGCTTCTCACTGTGTCGAAATTGCAGCTGCCTTTGCTCAATGATGATAAATTCATCTGGAGTTCTCCAGATGGTGAGAGTAGAGAAATGATTCATCAGCTTCTCCCCCTTTCCCAGAAGGTTCTCACAAGGGGCCAAGGGGAGACTTATCTCATGAAGCTTATGATTCCTGTCCAATCCTTCACCAGCCAGGAGAGACAGCAGCAAAGAAAGCTCTATGAAAACCAGCCCTTCAGAAAACACATCTGTTAATGGGACATAAATTTTGTATTATGATCCCCAAGCAAAGGGTGCCATAGCCAGCAGGACAGGTTTCCTGTTCTCTCTCCTGCTTTTTCTGTAGCCCTCTCTCCTCCAATCTGTTTGAAAAGGACACGTACATATCAACTCCCAATTTCGCACTGAGGCCAAAAGTCAGTCCAAAAGCTAGCTGCTCCTTGCCAGCATCTTAGAGCTAATGTTGGGGATTCAGACTCAGACACTTATTTACCATATGAACCCAAGCACCTCTATAAGCCTTTGTTTTCCCATCTGTAAAATGGGAATACTATTACCATCTATCTCACAGAATGGTTGTATCAAATGAGAAATATATAAAGCCCTTTGCAAGCCTTAAAAGTTTTATAAATGTAAGCTAGTATTAGTATTATATTAAAAATTCATTTCAAATCTGTAATGATGTACTGATAAATGTTAAACAACCAATACTCCCCCCAAAAAAGGATGGATCACACACTTTGAGGTTCAATCTGCATTACTAACATTATTTTCTGTCACTTTACTAAATCTGGACAATCAAGAAAACAATAAATCAAGCCTTAATTTCTGTCATTAGCCAATTTCCAAAGTATGAATGCTCAAACTGAAAATTTAACAATCGGCTGCCATGAGCCAGTACAAACTGACTCCAATATATCATTAATGTAACCAGCCCTTCATTATCTATAACAGTATCAGAATGTCATGGCCCAGATAGCATATAATAACAACTGATCCAAAAATTACTTCTGGCTTTGCAGTATATCCTAGGCTAGGATCTAGATTTAAGTTCTAGGACTCCAAGCCAAAACTTGTCAGAGGACTCCCCCATCAAATCCACTGCTCCCAAATGCCCTTGCTAAAAGTTCCAGAGTCCCCTCCTTTCATGGGCTCTAAGCCTCCCTTATGATTATGTGGATTTATCTGACTCACTCTATAGGTATTGCCTGACCCTCTGTCCCTACGATCCTTCATGGAGTTCTCTACCAATCTTTCTATGCTATTTTAAGGATAAAACAATAGAGAAAGGGTTCTTAACTTTGTGCCATAGCCCCCTTTGACAGACTGGGAAGTCTATGGGTTCCTTCTAGGAATCATGTGTTTAAATGCATAAAATAAAATACACAGTATTACAAAGAAAATGAATTACATTGAAATAAATTACCAAAAATTTTTCAAGTTCGTGGATCCTAGGTTAAAAATCCCTTCAAAAGAAGAACAAAATGAAACATCGGACTGTGTACGGTAATGGTGTTAGAGTCAGGAAGAACTGGATTCTAATTTGGTCTTAGACACTTGGTAGCTGTGTAAGTCTGGAAACGTCACTGTACCTTTCTGATCCTCAGTTTCCTCATTACCTCTTTGGTCCCTTTCAACTCTAAATCTGTGATCTTGAAGGCTTTCCTGAGTGTAATTCTTATAATCTTACATATTCTGTAATAGGGCAGGCAGGTACTATCTTGTTCTGTTTGATGTTTCCTGAGGAACTTTCCTTCTGCTTGTCAACTGTGGCAAAGTCAGGTCACTTTTGGGGGCTTTAGTTTACTCATCTGTAAAATGAGAGGGACTGAACTAAATGACCTTTCAGGTCCCAGCCAGCCAGATCTAATAATCCTATCCTTCTATAAGTTCAAGATTTGAATCCAAAACTTCAGATACTGATCCACTTTAAGATGTCACTACCTACTTAATCACTTCATCTTTCTTCTCTGAGAGAGGGAAAGCACTCCTAACAGATAATATAGTTGTGTCCATGACTGAAAAAATGAATCATTCCAACAGGGACTGATTTCATTCCAAAATTTCACAGAAGACCACCTTTCTTTTTCTCCTTTTATACTGAAGAAAATTGAATTGATTTTTTAAAAAACTGAATGAAGGGCTTTATAGAAGAGGTGAGGCGGGGAGAGACTTGGAGAAGAGCTATTACCTGCTGCACGTCCTGTTGGAAGACACAGAGCTGCAGCCGCTGGTGGAGGCGGACCTTCCGGTGCTGCCAGATGCTCTCGAGCCTTCGCTGGTGATGCAGCACCTCATGGACGACATCCAGGACCTGGTGCACAGCTTTGGAGTAATTGGCAGTGGCCGTCAGGGACTCTGAGTTGCCAGGACTCAGGGGTCGTTGCAATACATCCAGCAAAGCTTTGCCATCCTGGCTGACCTGCAAGAAGAAAGTCAGGCACATTCTAAACTCAGGCAGAGAAAGTGCCCTAAGGGAAAACCAGTCCAAGGCAATGGTGGCATGAGGATCTGGGCTAAGACTGTAGATGTTGTAGGGGAGCAGGGGAGCTAGAGTGAGCACGATGGGGATGGGGAATTTGACTTTGAAGATAATTGGTCTCCCTGTTTCCTACATCTCCATACTCCAATTCATCCTCCATATGATAAAATGATTTTCCTAAAGGGCAGCTCTCACTATCACTTCCTACTCAATAAATTCCCATAGTTCCCAATTGTTATTAGGATCAAGGAGAAGTTCCTTTGTTTTAACTTTCAAAGTCTTTAACAACTTGGTCTCAAACTATCTTTCCAGTCATATTACATATTGTTGCCCTTCCCATATTTGATGGTCTTGCCAATCTGTTCTCCTTGCTGTTCCTCATATGACATCTCCCATCTCTGAGCCTTTGCACTGACTGTGCCTATGCCTATAACACACTTCCTCTTCTTCTCTACCTCTCAGAATCCCTTATTTCTTTCCAAATGCTATTCCACAGACTGTCTACGGGAAGCATTTTCTGATCTGCCCTTCTATCTGCCAGTGTCATCCTAAATTCAAATTCTATTTATTATTATTCTGCATATACTTATTAATTTACATGTTATCTCTCCTAATAAAATGCATACTCCTTCATTTGCGTATCCCTAATACCTAGCACAGTGCCTGGCACACAGCTGGTGTTTAATAAATGCTTAAGAATTGATTAACCTCCTCATGGAGGATGGATCTTAGTGAGTGGTAATGAATTGGTTGACTGAAACAAAGTAGGACAGGCTATTATGAGAGGAGCTGCCCCTTTATGCTGGCTGATAAAAGAGACTCTTCACCCAAAAACTAGGTCTATCCTTTTTCATCTTTTTTAGAAGATAGACAACAGAGTTAAGAGCAGACCTGTGCATTGCTAGAATGACAGCATTCATGGAAGCCTTGGGGCACAGGCACATGAGTAGTATGTGTGCTCTCACTCAGGTCACCCAAGAGAAGACCTCTTGGACCTCAAATTCCTGGCTACAGTCTTGGAGGGGCAGTGGTGTAACCAGTTAAAATAATAGCTGGTGTGGAGAAAGGAGCTTTGTGGCTGCTATGGTCACTCCTAAAATTCAGCTTCCAAGAGAAGTGTTGAGAGGTCTTGAAACACAGGTGTGTGTGTGTGCATGTGTGTGTGCGTGTCTGTGTGTACTGGTAATAGGGGGTTTCTAAGCAATGTGATTCTGGAATCCAATGTTCTTGAGAAAGAGGAATTTCTTGAAGTTTTTCTTGAAATTTTATCCATCATTCAAGACTTTTTGCTCAGATGTTAACTCCTCAATAAAGCCTTTGCTTATATTCCTTCTTTCTTTCCTCTGATGTCACACAGCACTTTGTAACTCTTGTATATTTATGATGATATATTTCACACGAGATACTGAATGGATATTTCATATTTATTAGAATTTGGCATATTCATATAAACATTGTATCTTTCCTACTAGATTGTAAAGCCCAAGAAGACTGAAACTGGATCCTTAAATTTCCCTCAGCAATTAGTATAATACTTTGCATGTGCTTAGTAAATGATTATTGAATAGATAGTCTGGAAATATATTAAAAACCTCCTTTCCAATTTCTCTAAAATATTAAGAAATAAAATTTCTCTGATCTAAAAGTGCTTTCCAGATTCCTCTTCCCCCTTTGAAGGGTGGGTTAGATAAAGAAAACAAATTGGGGGTGGAGCCAAGATGGAGAAGAAAAGGCAAGGACTCGCCTGAATTGTCCCCAAATTCCCCTCCAACTAGCTTTAAAATTGTGCCTTAAAACAAATCTGGAGCAGCAGAACCCACAAAAGGATGGTGAAACAAATTCATAGCCCAAGACAACTTAGGAGGTCAGTAGGAAAGGTCTGTTACTCCTGGGGAAGAGTGGAGTGCAGTCAAAGGCAGCCCAGGCCCCAGCAAACCAAGAGCAGGCCTTGAAAGGGACTGATTCAACAGTGGCAGCAGCTGCTTCCAGAATCTCAGCCCACAGACGGTAAGGGTGGAACAACTGGTCAGAAGGACATTACGGGAGTAACTTTGCTGGTTGGGGCAGGACTCTGTTGCTTTGCCCATACTCTGATCTGGGTCTCATGCCTGGGGGGCAGTCCCAGGATGAAGAGAAGCATTAGCATAACTGAGCTTATGGCTGCAGGGGAGAAGGGACCCTGCTCACAGTTCCAGGGCAGAAAAAGAGCTTGTGGTCGGTCACTCACCAACTAGAGCACAGGCCAGGAGAGTAGTAAACATGACTCTCCTTAGATCATTCCACTTTGGAAGAACTGAAAGCTTATAAACCCCCAGAACTAGCTCTGAAAACAGCTGCGCAAAAAGCCCTGAAGCTTAGGGAAGTACAGTCTCCATCCTGGAAGCAGGACTCCACTTTAGCACAGAGTTAAAAGTCAAGAAATAGGCTAGGAAAATGAGCAAACAACAGAAAAAGTTCTGACTATAGAAAGTCACTATGGTGACAAGAAAGATCAAAACACACTTAGAAAACAACAAGGTCAAAACTGCTGCCTCCAAAGTTTCAAAGAAAGATATGAATTGGTTGCAGGCCATGGAAGAGCTCATAAAGTACTTTTAAATGAAGTAAAAGAGGTAGAAGAAAAATTAGGAAGAGAAATAAAAGTGATGCAAGAAAATCATGAAAAAGCCACCAAGAGCTTGTCAAAGGAGGCACAAAAAATAATGAAGAAAATAACACCTTCAAAACAGAATAGATCAAATGGTAAAAGAGATACAAAGATCCA
The DNA here is from genome assembly GCA_028658325.1 of Potorous gilbertii. Taxonomy (NCBI): domain Eukaryota; kingdom Metazoa; phylum Chordata; class Mammalia; order Diprotodontia; family Potoroidae; genus Potorous; species Potorous gilbertii. Next base: position 282,066,223 of record CM053771.1, on the reverse strand, counting down.
AAAAGGAGAAGAATGTCTTGAAAAGCAGAATTGGCCAAATGGAAAAGGACATATCAAAATTCACTGAAGAAGAGAATTCCTTAAAAAGCAGAATTGACCAAATGGAAAAAGAGGTACAAAATTTTACTGAAGAAAAGAGCTCTTTAAACAGTAGAATTGGCCAAATGGGAAATGAAGTACAAAAGCTCACTGAGGAAAACAATTCCTTAAAAATTAGAATTGTTCAAGTGGAACTTAATGACTTTATGAGACATCAAGAAACAATAAAATGAAATCAAAAGAATGAAAAAAGAAGAAAATCAATGGAAAAATAAATGACCTGGAAAAACATATCCAGGACAGGTACTTTAAAAATTATTGGACTACCTAGAAGGTATGATTTAAAAAAAAAAAGCCTAGAAACCATCTTCCAGTAAATTATCATGGAAAACTTCCCTGATATTCTAGAACCACAGGGTAAAAATAGAAATTGCAAGAATCTACCAACTGATTGGAAGAGATTCCCAAATGAAATCCCAGGAATATTATAGTCAAATTTAAACTTCTGAGTCAAGAAGGAAATGCTGCAAGTAGACAGAAAAAAAAAATCAAATGTTGTGGAGCCACAGTTGGAATAATACAAGATTCAGCCATTTCTACATTAAGGCACGGGAGGGCTTGGACTATGATATTCCGGGGGGCAAAATGGATAGGGTTATAGCTAAGATCACCTACCCAGGAAAAATAAGTATAATCCTTCAAGGGAAAAAGTGAATTTCAATGAAATAGAAGACTTTTAAGCATTCGTAATGAATAGAAATTTTGAGTTTCAAATATAAAACTCAAGATAAGCATGAAAAGGTAAACAGTAAAGAGAAGCTAAGGTTTTCAGTAAGGCTAAACCATTTATATTCCTATATGGGAAAATGTTACTTATAACTCCTAAAAACTTTCTCATTATTAGGATAGTTAGAAGGAATATACATAGACAGAAGGTACAAGTATGAGTTGAATATGATGGTATGATTATCTAAAAAAGAATAAAATTGAAGGATAAGAAAGAGGAATGTGCTGGGAGAAGGGGAAAAAGTACAGTAGAATGGGGTAAATAATCTCATATAAAAGAGATGCAAAAGAGCTTTTATAGCAGAGAAGATGGTGGATGTGGGGGAGGAGAAGTAAGTGAACCTTACTTTCATCAGAATTGGCTCAGAGAGGGAATAACATACCCACTTAGCTGGGGGTAGAAATCTGTCTTACTCTGCAGAAAAGTAAGAGGGGAAGGGGACCAGAGAAGGGGGGTGGTGATAGAAGGGAAGGAAGATTAGGGGAGGTAAAAGACAGAAGTAAAACACTTTTGAGACGGGACAGAATGAAGAGACAGAGAAAATAGGATAAATGGGGGAAATAGGATATTAGGAAATAAAGTTGGTAATCATAACTGTAAAAACATTTTTACACCAAGTTTTCTGATAAAGACCTCATTTCTCAAGTATATAGAGAAATGAGTCAAATTTATAAGAAATAAGAGCCATTTCTCAATCGATAAAAGGTCAGAGGATATGAACAGGCAAGTTTTAGACAAAGTAATAAAAGCTATCTACCATCATATGAAAAAATGCTTTAAATCACTATTGATTAAAGAAATGCAAATTAAAACATCTCTGAGTTACCACCCCACATTTATCAAATTGTCTAATGTAACAGAAGAGGAAAATGGCAAACATTGGTGTGGATGTGGGAAAAATGAGGCACTAATGTACTATATACTGATTGCCTACTGATCACATGGAAACCTAATGCAATGTATACTGATTCAACCATTCTGCAGAACAATTTGGAGCTATGCCCAGAGGGCTATGAAATCATGCATAATAAATACTACTAGATTTGTATCCCAGAGATTTAAAAAAAACGCTACACCCCCAAAAAGGAAAAGGATTTATATATATGTATTTATAGCAGCTCATAATTGTGGCAAAGAATTGGAAATTAAAGGGATATCCATCAGTTGGGGAATGACTGAACATGTTGCATATGATTGTGATGGAATACAAATAGAATGGTCTCAGAAAAACCTGGAAAGACTTACATGAACTAATGCAAAATAAAATGAGCAGAACCAGAACATTGTATACGGTAACAGTAACATTGTATGATGATTGATTGTAAATGATGTAGCTGTTCTCAGCAATACAATGTTCCAAGAAAATTCTGAAGGATTGATGAAAAATGCTGTCCATCTCCAAAGAAAGAACTGATGGAGTCTGAATGCAGATCAAAACATACTTTTTCTTTACTTTCTTTTTCTTGTTTTTTTTTTTGTCTGTCTTCTTTCACAACATGACTGATGTAGAGATACGTTTTGCATGACAGCACATGTATAACCTACATGAGGTTGCTTACCTTCTCGATGAGTGGGGAAGATAAGGAGGGAGACACAGAATTTAGAACTCAAAAATTTTCAAAAATAAACGTTAAAAATTATTTTGACATATAATTAGAGAAAAATAAAATTTTTTTTTTAAACAGGAAAAAAAGAACAAAACTCCTTTCTTAAGAAAATAGATTAGAGATGGAAACTAAATTTTGAATAAAGACAATCCCTTATCTTCATTTAAATCACTGCCATCCTTACTTTCTGAGGGACTGGGCTATTGACTCATGTAGGGGTAATCTCTTCTTTCCCCATCCCCTTGGATGGGATGGCAACACTATGAACCATTCTCCTTCATTGAGAAAGGATATTATTGTGAGGAAGAGATCCACATAATCTTTGAGGGAGGTGGACAAAGAAGAAATCCAAGAAAGATGATTAATATGGAATATTAACTATACTAGTAAACTCTGGAGTGATAACAGAAGGGGACGGAATGCTGCCTTTGCTGGCTCCCATCTCTTTCCCCACTTCCTCAGACCCTAACAGTAAGTTGGCAGAAGGTTCAAGATTTCAGGTGCAGCTGCTATCACTCTCAGTTGACTATGTGAACTAGCCAAGCTTGATAGAGTTCTGAGGGAAAGTAGGTCAGAAAGTTTGGGGAAGGTTGCTGGAAAAAAAAATCAAATACCACCCCACACTCAACTCCACTCTATATGGTTCAATGTCAGGGGAAGCAGGAAGAGGAGAATATTATGAAATGGTCAAATGGAATCTCCCTCCAGTCGATGATCTGGTGAACAAGCCATCTTTCTTTTGGTGAAATCCTGGGAGCTCCCCCCCAGGGTTATCAGCAATTATACTGCTTGTTGATTTGATATCATACAGAGTCAGTGTGATTTGGGATAGGGATGCTCTCATGATGCAGGCGTCCAGTTCTAGAAAAGCTCTGATCCCTTCTGCTCTGTCCACATCTGGGTGAGGCAGCTGATGATTCTTTCCTCTATCACTTGAGGGTTTAGAGGGAGTAACTAGGCATAACAGAGCTATGTCCTGTGGGAAACAAGTGGGAGACAGCCCAGTGTAGGGAAGGAAACCTGGGCCTCTGAGTTAGGAGACACAGTTTCTAGCCCCAAGAAGGCCATGAACTTGGACAAGGAACTTCATTCCTCCAGGTCTCAATTTTCTCAACTATAAAAGAAGAAGGCTGGATTAAAGGATCTCTAAGGTTCTTTTTTGAAAAAAGTTCTATGATTCAAATGCAATTATTATTCAGCAGATCAGAGATCAAAAGTTGGAAGGGACTTCATAGACCTAGTAGTCCAAGATTCCCATTTTATAGATAAGAAAATGAGGTCCTAAGAGACTGAGTGACTTTACCAGGGTTACCTTGTGACCAGGATTTGAGTTCAGGTCTTCTGATTTCAGAGCTCCTCTTCTTTCTATTGTGAATCCTGCTGCTTCCCTTTTAATATTTACATGTCCGTAGAAAACTTAATCTCATTTGCTCATATAGGCTATCTGTGTGTGACCAGTGGTAGAATTTTCTGAGCTTGGTCTGATCAGCCACAGTCAGACACACTGGATCTTGTGTCCTTGACCCCGACAAAGTGTTGTCATTTTGGTCCTTCTCAAATACGAAGGACAACAGCCAGCTAATCTCATCTGTTTCAGTTTTTTTTTTTTTAATGGAAGCAATCTGGAGGATCCAATCACTCCCCAAATAGCACATGCTCTTGCCTTCTAGAGTGACTATAAAACCCACTTGAGCCAATGCACTGGGTCCAAACTCCACTTGATTATCAGGCAAAGGAGCAAAGTTGTTAGAGACATGTCTGAGGAGTCAATTATGGGGAAACCATGCCAACTGTCAGAAACGATACATCTTTGGAAAAACAAGCTTACTGGTGAGTAATTGGGTTTTCTCCAAAAAAGGGAATTGAGTCATTCCTGCCAGTTGACACAAGAGATGACCAAGTAGCCAGACCACCAGGAGGTGGGGATAGAGGTCAAATTGAAAACAGAGGCTGAACTGCAAGATTAAATTGAGATTCCAGTAGGAGGCAAAGTCAAATCAAGATAATTTCTGTGTTGAGGGTGTGATAGAAAAAAGGTGATTATCTCATGAATTGCAGACACTCAGGGAACTGTTTCTAAGAGGCATTAAGCTATGGCTGTCCTGTATCTGAGCAGCTAATGGTTATAGAAAAGCCGAGGAAGTCCAGTATCTCTGGAGCACAGGGCTAGTCAGTTAGGAAGATAGACCATTGACTTTATGGTAAAGTAAGTAAAGAACAATGACTATAAAGTCAAACCTTCAGTCATTCCCCCTAAGAAAGTGGAACTTCCTCATCTATGTATCCGTCCATCAGAATTTATTAAGTGCTTGCAACGTACCAATTCTTATGCTAGTTGCTAGGGTCAATAATTAAAAAATGACACACTTTTGGTCCTCAGGGACCTTATAAAAAGGTAGGAGGTGACCTACCCTAGATGGAAGGTTTGGTGGGAAAGAATGGAAAAGCAAGCCTTAGTTGTTTATAAAACTCACACTAATATGAAAAAATGGGGCAAATCCTATAAGAATGGTTAGTCTTATAGGAGTATGGAGAAGACAAAGTCATATACTAGGGTTCTCTTATGCATTATAAGGTATCTTTGCTCTCCCCATGCTCCATGATCCAGCCAAACTGGCCTTCTCTCTGTGTATCACAGACAACATTCAATCTCCCATCCCTATTCCTTTGCACAGGCTGTCTTCCATGCCTGGAATATCCTCTCTTCTCATCTCTGCCTTGCCGAATTCCTCTTTTCTTCAACTGTTAGTAACATCATTCCCAAACTATCCTGTATCGAACTTCTTTGCATTTGTCCTGTCTACATTTATTCTGTGCCCCTGTTAGAATGTGAGTTCCTTCTCTCATTCACCATCTTTGTATTATTGCCAGACGATGTCTAACAGAGTGGGGAACTGCAACCATGAGGTCACATGTGGCCCTTTAGGTCCTCAAGTGCAGCACTTTGGCTGAGTCCAAGTTTTACAGAACAAATCTTTTTATGAAGGGCCACAGGTTCCCCACCCCTGCCCTAGGACATCATAGCCACTAAATGAATGTTTACCAATTGATGGATTCATGCAAAAATCTCCTTTCAAATGGAGATTCTCTTAGGTCAGAGAATAAAAGGCAAAAACAGCAGTGAGAATGAACTTTGAGGTCCCACTGGGCTAGTATCACCAACCCCCGACATTGAAGGGCTCAGAAGTTGACTTTATGGGTTAATGTCCGTGTGACTCAGATTACCAATAATTTCTACTCCTGTGCTAAAGTCTCCTTTCCTATGCCATGAGGATAACAGCTATTTGAGGAACAAATGCTAAACTCTACAGAAGGGTCCCTGGGACCACATATTGACTTAGAAAACTACACATTAATATTATATATGTTCTATTGTGTCTTTATTTATTTTGTTACATGATTCCCAATTACATTTTAATCTGGTTCTGGCCACAACAAGACCATGTTGCAAATTTCACAGTGCATGTTTGATACCTCTGGTCTAAGAAACTAAATTCTCCAAAGAATTTCTAGAGAAGTAAGAGGCTATTTCATCAAGTTCAACCTATGGGAAAAGTGTAGACTTGGTAACTTGGCAGATCAGGGAGTACTTTCATAATACAGTACAGTACAGAATGGGTACTCAGCCCATGGTGTTTTCTGCTGATATCACTAGTTATTGACTACAGGCAGGGTGAGAGAATAGTCCAAAGATGGGAACAGGAAGGAGGATGGTTATCGGCTCCTGGAGAATTCCCAGATATACAGAAAATCTTGATTCTGTACCATCCCCATCATACTAACTTACCTCCCGAGCCCCTACATTATTTCTCATTCTTACCCCTCTCCCCAGCCCAGCCAAATGCATTTCTTACCTCAGTGTAGGCCTGGGTCACCTGCTCATATAAGGACTGGTGGTGGTGGATGGCCAGCTCTAGGTCCTGTGTCTCAGATGGGAGGCCACCTTCACTGCACATCTTACACCAGGCATCCACTCCTGACAGGAACTGGAATAATACCAGATATTAAGTTAGGGAGAAGGAAGGCATTATGATATAGTGGAGAAAGTAGTAGGACATGGAGTCAGAAGATTTAAGTCAAAGCTTTGCCAATTCCTATATATGTAATTTGGGCAAGTCACTTTTCTCCGGGGCCCAGTTTCCTTATCTGGAAAAAGCAGGTGCTAGGCTAGAGGTGTCCTAAGACCCTTTCTAGCTCTGAATCCTCTCTGACATCCCAGAGAAAAAGAGGGTAACCTTGAGAGATTCTGACAAGAGGCAGAGTTTAGTTCCAACAGCAACTCATAAGCAATCAGTGTAAATCTTTCCTCACTTAGATCCAGTGTAAGTCATGTCATCATTTCTCCGATGGCATGATCTTCTTCGGCAATGAAAGACGAACACAAAAATAAACTCTTTAAGAAAGGAGATTGTTTCCTTCTCTGTTTCTGTATCCCCAATGTCTAGCACAGGGACTGGTGTATAACAGCTATCAATAAATGCTAGGTGATTGTTTGACACTTGAGAGGTATTCTGAGTCAGCTCCTGGATTATGGAATTGTTGCTTAAGCCCTAGACGCTGAAGATTTTCTTAGCTGTTGCTCTATATTAGCATTAGATTAAAAGACTTGGGAGGGGGTAGTTTTATTGGAAGAAAATCCTGAATAAACAGGCTAATTTGGATAGAATATTAGTGTGGCTTTTATTTATGCACAATGAACTGTCCTGCTAAAATGCCCCAACTCTTGCATTCAAGTATACTTCAAATTACTGAAAGTATTCAGTTTAATTACTTGCTTTTGTTGACATGTCACACTTTCTTTCACTCTTACTTTGGCTATAGCAGAGCATTCCTTTGAAATGTACTGAAAGGAGTCCCTACCCAGGGAAGATTTCAAAGAGGACAACTCTGTTGGTGCTTTGCATCAGTCTGAGGGAAAGAGGTCTATTCCCAGCATGCACTGGATTACTAAAACCGAATGGAGAAATTGGACAGTTTCCCAGCACCTCCATGCAATCCTGCACAAGTGTGCTTTCATTATATAGTTTCAAGCATTACAAAGAGTAAATGTATCATTTTTCAAAAATCTGTATAGAAGCACATCCAAAAGCCGAAAAGAAATCATATTTTATTATACATTATTCTGTGCATTCTCCATATTTTTGATTCCCTCCATTAATGCAAAAGATTGACAGTTAATTGACTATACTCAAGTTATATCCATAGTCAGAGTTTGCCATGTTGACTCTACATCCTGAATGACTGTCTATCTAGGTCGGGGGTTCTTAACCTGAAGTTTGACTTCCAGGAACTTAAATGGAAAACAAAAATAGTATCTTTATTGTCATTAACCTCTGGCTGAAATGCAGTATTTCCTTCAATTATTAAAAGCATTGTTTTGAGAGAGGGTCTACAGACTGCCAAAGGGATCCATGGCACAAAAATGATTAAGATGCCAGATTTAGGTTATAGTTGATGTTAGGTTTCAATTGAAATGCTCTATTCACTCACTTTATGAAGCCCTATATGCGGGGCTCTCCTAGTTCTAACACCACAGTTACTTTCTTCCAAAAAAGTTAGTTAACCTGCTGGAAAAGTGTAGTTCCCACCAGCAAAGATCACGGCTATGAAATAACTGTAAAACTGCCATGTGATGGATAATTTGACTCCTTATGAGACCACATATTGTCCACGTGTAGGGTACGAACATATATGGCAAAGGGATGACAGGGACAAACCATTTCCTTCCTTAATCCGTCACTAAGAGAGTCAGTGGATTTCTCATTTCCACTCAAATTCTGAAGCCTTGGAAGAATCTGAGATTCCCTGGTTTTTGCCTTTGGAGTATGGGATATTTTGCTTCCCAACTCAAGGTATATACAATGTAAAGTATTACTTATGCACACATTTACACATATCTTCAACTCCAAAAAGCATTTATTAAGTATCTAGTACATATAGCCTAGAATGTATGTTCATAGTATGTATGGGTTAGATACAAAGAAGACTAGGATAAAGTGAAGAATACTGATTATCCTTAAGAAGCTTACATTTTACTGGGGATACAAATAAGCCATGATTATAAAAGAAAAAGACTGAGTCTACAAGTCACACCTGTTATCCTACAACTATACTAACTTCTTAGGGGGCATGAGGACAGAGCACTGAACTTGGAGTCAGGGAGACCTGTCTAAGAGAATAGGAGATTTAACCAGGATCACACCGGTTGGGTGACTGCAGGCAAGTCACAACCTCTGCCTATCTCAATTTACCTCTTTATAAAGAGAATAATAACAGCATCTACCTCTCAGAACTGTTGTGAGGATCGAATGAGAAAATATTTATAAAGTGCTTTGTAAGCCTTAAAGTGCTCATATAAATGTTAGCTATAATACTAAATATATTGTATCACATAAACATATATGTAAATATATGTGTATATATATATACATCAATTTACTTATGAATATGTAGATATTTGGATCTATATGGATATATTTGATCTAGATCCATAATTTCACCAATATAGGAACCTTCTAGTGTGGAAACTCCTTTAACCAGTGCATAGTAGCAACCCTTATATACCTTCTAAACTTAGAGAGCTACCAGGGAACTAAATGCTTACCCATCTAAGATGGTTACACAGTTAGTATGAGCCAAGATGTGAACCCAGGTCTTTCTGATCTTTGGCCAGTATGTAAATACATGTGCATGTATGTGTGTGTGTAGATAGAGAGACAGACAGATAGAAAGCTAGATGTAGAAATGTTTATATGTGGTTTCGGTCTGGAGTTACGATTTTTTTTAGTTTAGGAAAATTCCCTCTCATAATGCAAATCAGGAGTTTACAACTTTATAATCTTAGAAGATGGGCAGCAAGGTGGCACAATGGATAGAGCACTGGGCTTGAAGTCAGGAAGACTCATCTTCCTGCGTTCAAATCCAGATTCAAACATTTACCAGAAGTGTGACCCTGGGCACCCTGTTTGCCTCAGATTCCTCTTCTGTAAAATGATTTGGAGAAAGAAATGGCAAACCACTGTAGTATGTTTGTCAAGAAAACTCCAAATAGGGTCCTGAAGAGTCAGACACAACTGAAACAACCGAACAACAGCCTTAGAAGATTGCCTATGGCATTCAGACATAAATGACATGGCCATGGTCAAAAGAATGGCGTGTATAAAAGGCAGGTCTTGAACTTTGACTATGAAAACAGTTTACTATATACCATACCATGCTGCTTTTCAGATAGGTAGGTAGACAGACAGACAGACATATTCATATCCTTCTCATCTGTCATATGACTACAAAGCAATGAAATCATCATAAAAGTCTTTGGCTACAATTTTGTTACCTTCTAGCTATACCTCACTTTCATATGTATAGCATATTTTTTTTGGAATGTATGTATTAGGTTAGGAAAGCAAGTAAGGCAAGCACCCAGTAGTTCCAGAAGTCCTACATCCCGGGATATCCAGAGATTCTTAGAAGCTTCAAAATTTAACAGTAGAAACAACATTCCATTGGTTCTCATAGCAGAGGCAGAGGAGGAGAAGACAAGGGCCTCCTTAGGAAGGATCACAAGCTTCTTAGTCATCCGTGTAGGAGTGGGGTGGCACTTAGGGTGTATACCAAAGATGTCAGACTCAGGGTTCAGAGCCAGAACTCCTGAGTGCACCAGATTAAATCATATTGGGAAATGTTTAACAAAATAAATATAATTATAATTCAATAAAGATAATATAAATTTAAGGTTTTCTAAGTCAATGTGTGACCCATAGGGATCCATTTCTTTTTGAGTTTGATACCACCAGACACCATGTATCTAAATGACGAAATAGGGAAATAGAATCTCTGATTTCACTTACATAGTAAAAAAAAATCTCTCTAGCAATGTAAGTTGGCACCTACTTTGCAACTTAAAGTTTTAGAGAATTTCCTAGAGTGTGGGCTTGTTCAAGTTAGTATGTGTCAGAGGTGGGACTTGAACTCAAGCCTTCTGGGTCACAGAGGGGAAAGGAAGGAAGGGAATAAGGATTCATGTAGCACCCACTCTGTCCCTGGTACTGTACTAAACACTTCATAAACATTATCTCATTTGAGCCTTACAACAACCTTGAGAAGTAGATACCAATATTATTGCCATTTTATACAGTTGAGGTAACTGAGGCCAACCGAAGTGAAGTGACTTACCTAAGGTCACACAGCTAGTAAGCACCTGAGGCTACATTTGAACTCAGGTCTTCTTGACTCCAGGCCCACACTCTGACTCCTGGTATCCCCAACTGCCTCTGGCTTTGAAACCAGCTCTCTCTTCACTATGCAATGCTCCTGGTCATATGACATATAATGTACAATTTGGCAGAGGCACCAAATTAACAAAAATTAACAACTGTACAAGGGTGTATTGGCTCTCCACAAAGCCTAGTGAAATCTTTCTGCATTACTGAGCAAAAAATACCTTTTAAAAATGTAAACAGGCTTCCAACCAATGGCTTGAAATACTTCTATATGCACTTCCACTCTAGTGGGGGCAGAGCTCCATTTAAATTAATTGCCTAAATACCTTTTTATCCCATTGCCTGGAATAGCTCCTGTGGGACAATAAAAAGCTGCCTAAATAAATGTATTGAAAGGACAGTCAGGGATGGCTTTTTCAGATGAAGGGAAGCGTGGTTTATGGCTTTTGCTAACGGATTGGGGAGGGCTTCGGTAATACCTGAAGAACTCACATAAAAAAAAAGATATCAAGAAAATTGCTTTTGATTCAAATCAGCTCAAGCCAGGAAACATCAAACAAAAGTAACCACACCAGTTAAAGCCTAGCCTTGGCTCTGCCTGTAAGTACTCAAGTTTTAGCCTCGATGTCGGCACCTTTCATCCTGTAGCTTTTTCTTTCTTTTTTTTTTTCCTTATTTTTTTAAAAATCACATTAGGTCATATCCCAGCAATTCCAAAAAAGTGTTGGCCTTTACTCAGTAATAGATCTCATGTGTTTGATGACATCTTGGTGACTGTTCTCCCTCTCCAAACACGCTATAGAGTGAAAAATCCTGGAAAAGACCTTGTACTCATGCCTCAAGCCTAAAGGACGCATGTGGCAATGAAAGAAAAATCTGAAATTGCCTTCCCTTTCCCCCTCTCCCTATCACCAAATGATTCACACGGACAGTCAGAGTGTCACAGAGTTAGTGCTGGAAGGGACCTTAAAGGTCTACGAGGCCAAACCCCTTATTTTAAAAATGAGGAAACTTAGTCCTAGAGAGGAGATATGATTTGTTCCATAGACATGTTGCTAGTAATGGCAAGTGACATTTATATAAGATCATAGGTTTAGAGTTAAGAAGGAATCTTAGAGGTTACCCAGTCCAATCCCTTCATTTTACAGATAAGGAAACAAGACCACTGAGATGAAGTCATCTGTTCATGCAAATCTCCACAGTCTTTCCTGACAAAATGTCTATCTCTCATTCTACCATATTATGTTGCATCTCAAAAAAGAGAGCGTTCAGGGCAAGAGGGGAGCAGGAACATAGAAAATAGGACATGGTAGAGGCCATCTACTCCCATTTCTTCATTTTACAGATGAAGAAAATGAGGCACAGAACATGTAATTTTGCCCAAGATTGCAGATATTAAGTGGCAGAGATGGGATTCGAACCCAGGTCCTTTGACTTCCAAACCACTCTGTTCTTCTGCTGTCCCTTGCAACCTTTCTAGTCCTTCTGGCAAGAAGCCAAGAATGGCCAAAGAATGGCAAAAACATAAAGGTGAGGTGGGATGGTAGCAGCATACAATTCTACTTGTTTCTAAACCTGAAGCAGCCCTCTCACTGTTAACCAATGGTATGTGGAGGAATTTACTGTTTCTGCACTAGTGTTATGCTATAGGCTACCCTCCTGTCTTTGACAGCCTCTATGTCCTAGATGGCACAGTAAATGGAGCACTGGGGCTTGGAATCACGAAGACTCATCTTCCTGAGTTCAAATCTGGCCTCAGACACTTACGATCTGTGTGATCTTGGGCAAGTCACTTCACTCTGTTTGCCTCAGTTTCCTCATCTATAAAATGAATTGGAGAAGGAAATGGCAACCACTCCAGAATCTTTACCAAAGAAACCCCAAAAGGGGTCATAGAGAGTTGGAAACCACTCAAATAATTCAACAAAAATATTCAAGACATACACACATGTGCAGAGGACATAAAGTAAACAAACACACTTAGAGCTGTGCCATTTTACCCAGTGTGAGAATTATCCAAAACAAGTACATAACCTTCAGATGGCTTTCTTTTGAACTGCAGACACATATGTCTTATTCCTGTCTCCTCACCCCAGGTTTACATCTACATCAAATACATTCTCAAACTAAAAAAAAATACTTTTTTTTAAAGCTTTGATCCTTTTCATATGGATACAGGTAGTCGGGGAGAAGATAGTGTGTTGGACTAAAGATTTGAATCCTGTCTCAGAATTTAATTAGGTGAGTGACCCTAGGGATCTTCCTGACCCTCAGTTTTCTCACTTGCAAAATGAGAGAGTTAGACACAATGTTCTCTAAAGTCCCTTCCACATCTAAAAGTATGCCCCTATAATTCTAGGAAATCATTCAGCCTGATCTTTTTCTCCAGTGGGGAAAAATACTCAAACATTGAAAGTTTGTTGAAAGTCACATAATGAAATAAATGAAAGGGGCCATTTCAATCACTCACTATTTGTGATAATCACTAATACTCATTTAACACAACACTTTCTTCATAGCAACCATGAAGTAGATTATTATGATTTTATTATGTATATCGTTATAATATTTATTACTCATTCATTTATTTAAATGAATAATCATTAAATGAATAATTTATTATTATTGCTATTAGAAAACCCCTTATACAGATGTGGAGACTAGAAAACTCAGAGGAGTCCAGTAACTCCCCTCAGGCCACCCACTTACTAAGCATGGAACTGAGGCTTGAACTCAGCTCTCTAGATTCAAGTTCAAAGTGCTTTGTTCTAATATAACAAGGTTCCTTTCTTTTCCCATGGCAAATGGCCCTTAGCCCAGCTGTGTGATTCAATCCTGCCTCATCTTCTTACCTGCTCAGCTTTCTGGTGGAACACGGCTGACATGGCCAGGATGGTGCTGCGCTCATCTAGGGCAGCTGCAAAGCTCTTCCATTCCTGGTCCAATTGAGTGGAAATCTGTTTGATCTGCTGGGAAGCATAGTGACCCGCTTCCGACAGGCGGGAGGCCACAGACATGATGCGGTTGATGTTCACGTAGGCATTCTGAGAAGCAAAAGGAAAGTTCCTTAGAGGTTCAGTTAACAGGTAATTAATTGAGCACTTTAGATGGGGAGTGGGGGATGGAGATGCCCAAAACGTAGAAAACAGAGAGCAAGGGAGACCAGCGCAACCCTTCAGTTTAGATCTACATCCTTTTATTAAGGGGATTTATTCCATGAAGTTGGGATTCAATCAAAGGACTGCACTTGAGGACCTAGAGGGCCACATATGCCCTGCAGGCTGTAGATTCCCCACCCTTAAGTATAAATCAATTATTGGCCCAGAGGAAAAGGGAAGGGTGGGTCCCTCTAAGTAAAATTCAAATAGATAACATGCATCTTGATATAATATTCATTTGCTAGACAGAAAAGCAGGTGTATTCAAGGGTGTTGCTAATGTCTGTCTGCTAAGCAGTGGGGAAGAATCATTAATGTTATGATATTTATGGATATTTAGCCAGTGAATCTAAATACATGAGAAGTGAGGAGTTAATGCTAAAAGGTGCTCTGGGCTTATTCTCTAACTTATATGAAAGGTTTAAGTATTTTGAAAGTCCAGCCCCATCTTGGTAAAGAAACCATAGGTCAGTCCAGGGTGGGAAACCTGAGAGAAGGGTAATCATCACATTCTAGACACCCAAGATCACTCAACACTCTCAGCATAGATTCCAAACTCCCAACCTGAGAAGGGTTGAGGTAGGAGAGGCAACTAGGCTGCACAGTGGTTAGAGTGCAAGGATTGGAGTCAGGAAGATTCATCTTCCCAAGTTCAAATTCAGCCTTAGAGACTTAATAGCTGTGTGATCCTGCACAAGTCATTTAACCCTGTTTGCCTCAGTTTCCTCATCAGTAAAATGAACTGGAGAAGAAAACGGCAAACTACTCCAGTATCTTTGACTGAACAACAAAAGATAGTCATATGAACATGGATTTTGTGTTTGTCCTTCATTGCCAAAGAAGACCATGCCATCAGAGAAATGATGACATGATTTGCACTTGACTTTGTTTTGAGTGAGGGAGGGCTGTGCAGGTCACCAGCCTCACTTCTCCTCCAGAGCCATCTGAATCCAGTGACCAGATATTCATCAGGATGACTGGAGATGACCCAGAATGCAATGGGAGACCTTGACCCCTTTAGGCCAAGGTCTTTGCAGTTACTCATTTAGGGTGAGGCAATGCCCACTACTTCTAAATGTAGATCTAGAACTTGAAGGAAAATCAAAGGCCCTTGGTTAAATTGCCTCATTTTACAGATAAAGAAACTAAAGCTCAGGGATGCTATAATGACTTCACCAAAGTCATTCAGGAACTAAGCAGCAAGGTTGTGGTAGAGGAGAGATTTGAATGAAGCTCCTCTGATGCAAGAACCAGGATTCTTTCCACTATTTCTTATTGTTCATTTCTGTCATGTCCAGCTCTTTAGGACTCCATTTGGGATTTTCATGGCAGAGTTACTGGAATGGTTTGTCACTTCCTTCTGTAACTCGTTTTACAGATAAGGAAACAGAAGCAAACAGGATGAAGTGACTTGCCCAGGGTCACACAGCTAGGAAGTGTCTGAGGCTGGATTTCATTTCAGGTCTTCCTGATTCCAAACACAGGGCTCTATTTACCGCATTTAGCTCAATTGGAGTTTAAATAGGAACAGACAGCTGCACCATCTTTCACCCTAAAAATTAAGCCTATGAAGAAATCTATTCTCTCTACTTGATTTAAGAACATCCCTATCCCCAATAAAGCTTCAAAAGCACCCTAACTCTCTCACAGTCTCTTCTGACTCCCTTCATCTACTGCTCTGTTTACATTCATTCCCATCTTGGCTTGGAAATTAAAAATGTATGAACACTTCTCCCCTGTTTCTTGATGAGGTCGGCAGAAACTCCCTTCAGGAAGGAAGAAGACAAAAGAAAACTGTCACCGATCTAAGCGGGGGAGGAGGGTTATTTTTATCTTATTCTAACTAATTATTGGAGATGTCAAAACAATCAAATAATATTGTAGCAGCCTCTGTAACTCCGTGAGAAGCGCACAATGCCCAAGTGAGGCAAGATGGCATTGAGAAGATGTCTTAAAAACTTAGGCTCCTACCTTTCCAAGACAATGAAGATTCATCAGTAATTGAACCTGTGACCTCCTGAGCCAGGAGTCTGTCTGCTTTTCATTCTACTTGTAGTTCGTTGACACCAAAGTGGGAATCATGAAAGTACCTCATCATAATCCCCTCCTCTGTCCTTTCTCCACCCAGCTTTACAACCACCCCCTCTGAACCTTCTGCTTGCAGACACACTACTGAGAGAAAGGATAATTGATGACCAATGATTTGGGAAGACCCAGAATTCCCCCTTTTTCTTTTATCTTCATTTGAAGACCTCAGTCTCAGAAGGTTGAACTAACCTCCTCTATCCAGACCCCAACCATGTAGGGCAGCCATTGTGTTCTGCTCAGGTTGGGTGGGAATAAATTCTTTGAATCAATTGCCCAAGGCTGTGGGTAGTTTAAGCTGTAAATGGCAATCTAAATTCAGGGTCCAGGCCCTCACTGGAATATTCATTAGTTCATTAATGTCCAACCAATCAAAGTTGATTGCTACCCAGCAGGGAAACCTATTCTCCAAAGAGCATAGAAACTATGAACTTTTTGCCATGATTTTCTTTGGTCTAAGAGAGAGGTAGTCAAATGGCCATCCTTTTATTAAAATGCTGGCATTATTAATAAAATGATTAAATTATCCAGAAATTATGTCTCTTAAAACTTAATCACCATACTACCCTCACTCAGTCCAGTGCCATAAGGATTTCTCACAGCTTAAAAGCTCTCTAGGAGAGAAACTATCAGCACAAGAGATTCAGAGCCCAAAGTGGATTCAATTACTATATTTGTGAGCTTGGGAAAATCATCTCATTTCTCTGGATTTGAGTTTTTTCTTTGTAAAATTAGGGGGTTGCAGCAGGTCCAGGGTGGGGAACCTGCAGCCTCAAGGTCACATGTGACCCTCTAGGTCCTTAAGTTCAGCCCTTTGACTGAATCCAAACTTTACAGAAAAAGTCCCCTTAATAAAAGGATTTGTTCTGTAAAACTTGGACTCAAGTCACACCCAAAGACCTAGAAGGCCACATGTGGCCTTGAGGATGCAGGCTCCCTACCTCTGCACTAAGTGCTCTCTGACGTGCCTTTTTAGCAGTAAATCTACAATTGTACGTGTAAAGCATGGTGCTGGAAATAGTCATAAAGACTGTTCTAATGCATAATTATGGATCTGGAAGAGAACTCAATGATCATCTTTTCCTGAGGACACTAGATAGTACCTAGATAGAGTACTAGAAGACCTATGTTCAAATCCTCCAGCCTCCAATCCAAATACTTAATAACTGTATGACTGAGCAAGTCACTTCATCTTGATCTGCCTCAATTTTCCCAACTGTAAAATGGAATTGATAATAGCACCTAACTTCCAGGGTTGTTGTGAGTGTCAAATGAGATAATATTTCTAAAGCACTTAGCACAATGCCTGCACATAGTAGGCATTTAGTAAATGTTTGTTTCCTTCTTTATCCAAATCTATATCTTTTTTTTAAACAGGTGAGTAAACTGGAAGCAGGTCCCCTGGGGTAGTTCAAAGAGTGCTGGATTTATACCCAGAGGATCTAGGATCAAATTCTGGTTTTGCTACTTGCTGTGTGACCTTGGATAAGTCAGTTAACCTCTCTGGACCTGAATTTTCTAATTTATAAAGTGAATGGATTAGACTAGATGATTCCTTCACTTCATTCCAGTCCTAAAGTGTGAATATAACATGACATTTATAGTATCAGATCAAGGGCTTTTATATGGGTTTTGCCCTTTCCATGATGCCAGCCTGCCTCTCTCTAGTAGCCGTCACTTAGCAAATTCTTCCTTGTAACAGACTGGAATCCTTTCTGCCTTACACACTTCCTTAGTGGATGGTAATCATCCTTCAGGGTTCTGAGGAGTCGTCATTAACTCATCTTTCAGCACTGCTTTCTCTGGGCTTCTAAATAAATTGTGCTTAAAAGGAAAATCTACTCATAAAATTGATGGGGAGAAAATGTCCTTAAAAGTGGGAGTAGATAAGCTGATTTTAGTGGCTCTGGCTTCTAAGTTGTTGCATTAGGGGAAAAAAACCCCACAATTTTAATTTCCTTCCTCTCCCTTTATTCCAAGATTAATTGATATTCACCCTCCTGCAAAAAAATCTTGGCTAAATGGGTAACAAGGAAGACTCTTGTTTCCTGACCCTATCATTAACTCCCAGCAATCCCTAGTTAACACCAAACTTAGGGAGGGGGGAGTAATCCGACCAAGATTGTGGCATTCACTTGTCCTGCCCCCCCACAAAAAAGTCTCATGTTCTTTGGAGGGGAGAAGCAGGCTAGAAAGGGACAAAGTGCAACGATGCGACATCCACATTACCTAACACCCTCCATCCCTACTCCAAGCGGGCAGGCTAGTCATTTGCATGCCTAGCCACTGCTTGGGTCAATAAGATTCCTTACCTACCCCCTGGAACAAGGGAGTCAGGAACCCCACAGTGTTTTTCTTGATAATCTCCCCCACCTCCCCTCACTATCTTTCCTCTCTCTTTCTAAATGCAGTTCCCAGAGGACAATGAATGGGAGAAGTGTTTAGATTGCTTATGTGGTCCTAGCTTGAGATGCTACCAGACAATCCCACTGCATAGCACTGATAAGAGGATCCTTCTGGGGGAAGAGGAGGGGATGTCTAAGTGTGGGAATGGATGAGTTTGGTGGGTCATATGCAGTTACAATTTGTGACAAATACAAACCTTGACAAGTTAGAAAAATGTGATAGGTCCTTCCTCTAAGGAAATCCCTCCTCTAGGGAGCACCCTCACTCCACAGCCCTTTTTATCAGATGGCAGCTCACAAGGAAAGGCGCCACCAGGTCACTGATTCCCTCCCACCTTATTTCACTCCCTCCAGCTCCTCAGCCACTGAAAGAATGAATGAAAGAAAGAATGAACGAATGAATGAATGAATGAATGAGTGGATGAATGGATGGATGAAGAAATGAATGAAAAAATAATTTTCAAGTATTCACTACATGCCAGGCTCTCTATTAGGTATTAGAGATTCAAATACAAGCGAGCAAGAGAGTCTTTGTCCTTAAGAAGCTTATATTCTAATAGGATAGGACAAGACACCTTTTTGTCTTCCTTTGGAGCTAGAGTTGGAAAGCAGAGTGTGGGGTCAGAGGTTAGAACCTGAGCAGCCCCATGGTTTGGAAATACCCTGGAAGCAGCATGGAGAACTTTTCCCAATCTTCCAACCTAAATTGGGCCCATCCACACCCATGTAATAAAACAAAACAGTCATGCAAAACCACTCACTATAGACTCTGACTTCTCCAAAGACAAGAAGGTGCATTTCCTTCTTGGTCTTTTCGGAGGCAGGATTGGGCATTAAAATTGAGTGAAACAACAAGTTGCATTTTGGTGTTCCTTGCGTATACATTATTGGTGTCATGTGTATTATCCCCCTGGTTCTGCTCATCTCAATTTCAATGTACAATAATATCCTACTACCTTCATATATTGTGGCAGCTAGGTGGTACAGTGGATAGAGTGCTGATCCTGGAGTCAGGAAGCTTCACCTTCCTGAGTTCAAATCTGGCCTCACACACTTACTTGCTGCGTGACCTGGGCAAGTCATTTCACTCTGTTTGCCCCAGTCTCCTCATCTGTAAAATGAGCTGGAGAAGGAAATAGTAAACCACTCCAGTATCTTTACCAAGAAAACCCCAGATGGGATCAAAAAGAGTCAGACAGAACTGAAATAACTGAAGAACTACAATCTTCAAATATCACAATATGTCAATCATTCTTCAGTCTATGGATACCTATATTATCTCTAGTTCTTTGCTACTACCAAAAAAGAAAACAGAAAAAGTGGTGCTATGAATATTTTGTTATGCTTGACATCTCTTGCTATCACTAAGGAACCTGGATTATATGCCCAGCAAGAGGGGAGGGGAAAAGAATCTGGTTCAAAGGCATGTAACTTTTTTTCTATCCCAATATTTTTTAAAAAACTATTATTGATATCTTTTGTTTCTATGTCCCTTCATTTCCAAGTATGTTGTACCTCCTCCCCTACCCAAAGAAACATCCAATGTAACAACAAAAATTTTAAAAGCAGTTCAGCTAAAAGTGCAATGTATATAGCATTCCACATCCATGATTCCCCAACACTGAAAAATAGGGAGAGAGGCACTTTTTAAAAATCTCCTTTTTTTGGGACAAGTTGAGTGATTATATTATAATTACATAGCATTCCAACGACAAAACACTCTTTATAGAGATAAAAAATTTGGAGGAATATTAATTGCTCATAGGTGGGTCATGACCATATAATAAAAATGAAAACACTACTAAATTAATTTGCTTATCCAGTGTCACAGTAATCACAGTGTCACAGTAAAACACTATTTTTAGAACTATAAACTAGAAAGCAATCTGGCAGAAATAAGGTTTTATCCCACCATCTTACACTACATAACAAGATACATTCCAAATGCATATATTACTTACATAAAAAGGTGACATCATAAGCAAGTTAGAGGAATAATGGGAAAAAACCTTTCAAATCTATGGATAGGGCAAGAGTTCATGACCAAATAAGGGAGAAGGAGGATTAAGAAGTATAAAGTGGATAGTTTTAATTATATAAAATTTAAAAGTTTTTACACAAACAATACCAATACAGTTAATATTAGAAAGTAAATAGGTAACTGGGGAGAAAATCTCTGGATTGAGTTTCTCTATAAAGGTCTCATATCCAAGACACATAAGGAATTGATTCAAATTTATAAGAAGAGTCATTCTTCAATTGATAAATAGTCAAGGAATATTAAAAGCAAGTTTTTGTAGGATGAAATCCAAGATACCAGCAACCATATGAAAAATGCTCCAAGTCACTAATAATTAGAAAAATTATTTTTCTGAGGTAGAAGCCTCAGCTTCTACCTCACAGTCATCAGATTGATAAATGTTAAAAAAATAAAGTAAAAAATTTTGCAGGGGCAATAGAAAAGTGTCACACTAATGTATTTCTGGAAGAAGTGTTTATCAGTCTAGTCATTTTGGAAAGAAATTTGAAACTATTCCCAAAATATTACTGAGTTATGCATATACTCTGACTAATACCGTAAGGCACATATCCCCAAAGAGATGAAAGAAAGTGGAAAAGAGACCTATATGTATAAAAATAATAAAGTAACCAATTAATTCTTATTAATAATTAATTACTTTAATAATAGTAACAAAAAAACTGGACAAAAGGGGCATACCCACATGGTAGGGAATGACTAAATTATGCCAGATGAATATAACGAAATATTACTATGCCATAAGAAATAATGAGTGATTTTAGAGGAAACTGGGAAGATATCTATGAACTGATGCAGAGTGAGGTGAGCAGAACCAGGAGGACGAATTATATAATGACATTATAAAGAAAACCACCTTGAAAAACTTTAGAACTCTGTTCAGTGCAATAATAAACCACACTTTAAGTGGAATGAGGATAAAGCATGCTACCTTTTTCCCAACAGAGAGGTGATGAATTCAAAATTAAGAGATATATTTTTGGACATTGCCAATAAAAGACTTTGTTCTCCTTAATAATGCACACTTGTAACTAGGATTTTCTTTCACTTTTTTGTTATTATTGTTGTTCAATGGGAGTGGAAGGAGAGAAGATAACTTTATTAAATAGGAAAAAATGAAATTAAAAAAACAACATGACCTTGGCTTTCACGTTTTGCTTCTGCCTCTATACATTGTTATAGTCATTTATGTTGCTTTCTGGCTCTTCCTAACTTGATTTTGTATCGTTTTGTGTCAGTCTTCTCATATTTCTCTGAATTCTTCATATTCATAATTTCTTATAGAAGCTCAATATTCTGTTCAATATAAGTACGACAGTGTGTCAGTCCTCAACTGACAGGGTTTGTTCTCCATCCTTTGCTATTACAAAGAGGCAGAGCACCTCTCAAAGGTTGCTATGATTTCTTCTTTAGGTTTCCTTCTAATGTGAACTATCCAAGCCAGGGGCAAGGACTGCCTCCTTCTCTCCTTCTCACTCCTAGGAGTTCCCCTAAGGCACTCCTTACTCTCAGAACTTCCCTAAGAGAAAAGTTATTTTTCCTCCATCATCACCAAGTGTAGATCCCTAGAGACGAGGGGTGTTCAAGACAGAGGAGTAATGCCAGGCACCATATATCTAGTACAGTCTGTACTGCACCTACTGAACTGAGAGCAGTGAACTGGGGTTGAGTTATGTGTGTAAACAAACCAGCCCCCAAGGGGACTTAATGTCTTGAATTTTGACAGATTCCAGAGGCTCATAGAGAAGGAAAATCCCCAAAGATGATTATTTTTCAAGTGTTGTGACCTCACTTAACCAGTATAGATACATGACTCATTGGCTAGGGCTTAGGGAGCTAACATTGCCAGGGCTTAAGTTGCTTGGCTCATATAGCACATCCAACCACAATTCCTAAATCCTTGAGTAAATCCTCAATTTGCCTGCATGAGGGAGGCAGCCAGAGTATCAATAGCACTGTATAATGTCCAGAGGATCTGGGCTCTTATCCTGACTCTGCCATGAGCATGTTGCGTAACATTGGACAAATGATTCATTAACTCTGTTCTATAGGGGAGTATGAGCAAGAGTGGCCAATGGAGAATTCCCAAAGGGAGTAGGGTGTGAACCGAGCTCAGAAGGATGGCATCTCAGGCAGGAGTGCTAGACCATAGCTCAGAGGTGGGAATGAGCAGAATCTGTACAGCAGACAATGAAAAGACTGGTCTAACTGGAGAGGAAGATTTGAGTAATGGAAAAGTGGGAAGAAAAGTTCAACAGTCATGGTGGGATTTCAGAAAGTGTTAGGTTAAACTTAGTTTCCAAGGTGGGAAAAGAGGAGAGAAGAGATAGGAAATGGAAACTATCTGAGCTGGAGGGTACCATAAGAGCACTCTTTTAGGAATCATAGAAGCTTCAAACTTGAAGGGGCTTTGGGGGCTAACTAAAGGAATCTCCTTTACATCACTGGCAGCTAGGTGGTACAGTGGACCTGGAGTCAGGAAGACTTGAGTTTAAATGTTGCCTCAGAGACTCACTAACTGTGTGACCCTGGGCAAGTCATTTAACCTTACCTGATTCAGTTTCTGCATCTGTAAAACAGAATAATAATATCACCCAGCAACGGATCAAATGAGACAATCTCTGTAAAGCACTTTGCAATGTGTGTGTGTGCGTGTGTGTGTGTGTGTGTGTGTGTGTGTGTGTGTGAGAGAGAGAGAGAGAGAGAGACAGACAGACACACAGACGGACAGACAGAAACAGTCTCCTAAACAGATCAGGCTCATTCCCACCTCTGAGTTTTTGCTTTTATTCTTGTTCCCTTGCCTGACATGCCATAGACAGGGCAGGGTGGAGAGAGACAGACAGACAGACAGACAGACAGACTAGATATTCTAGGCAATAGGTGGTTACCCCGCCTTTGCTTGAAGACTTCCATGAGTCTATTTTGGAACATTTCTGAATATAAGAAAGTTCTTTATATTGAGCTAAAAATCTAACTGGCCAAAGCACGGTATAGGAGAAACAGACCCTAAAACAAACAAACAAAGCTGTGTGTAAGCTTCTCCGTGAATAAGAACGAGTAGGAATGAGGCTCTGGCCAGCTCTGCTCTTTGCCTGATCCCCTAGAATTGTTTTGTTTTGTTTTTTCCTAGTCTCAGCTCTGTGGACGAGGCCAGCAGGCGGCACCCTGGGAATCCTCAACTGTGCTAAATGTTGATTGAATGAGCACATCTCCAATTCCATTGCCCAGGAAGCAAGGGTGATCTCTCTGTTGCAGAATGTAAGAAGCTGGGGGGTCATTTTTCTTTTAGAGACACCAGAAATAACAGTAATAGAATTGATAATAGATATTAATAATAGTTAATATTTACATAGACACAAAACTCACATCAATTATCTAATCTCATTCTCACTACTACCCCATGGAATAGCTAACGATGATGATATAACTTGGAGTGGAGCCCATTACAAATATTAACTTATTTTATCTTCACAACAACTGGGAAAGGTGGGAGCTATTATAATCCCCATTTACAGATGAGGAAACTGAGGTAGACAAAGATTAAATCACCTGCCCGGTGTTGAAAAGTTAGTAAATATGAACTCAGGTCTTAGCACTTAGCCCCATGTCTGGCATTGGTACTTAATAGTAGGCACTTCATAAATGCCAGTGGACTGACTGACTGGGTAACTCAAGTACTCCTATTTCTACAGATGAAGAAACTGAGGCAAAAACAGTTTAAGTGTCTTGCCCACAGTCCCATAGCTTGTAATTCACAGAGACAGAATTCAAATTCAGGTGTTCCTGTGCCTAAATCAGTAATTCTGTTACATCACAGCTTTAAGCAAATTCCCATAGGTGGGAGGAGGAGGGGAAAAGACCTAGCAGATGCCAACACCCTTTGTCCTTTAACTCTCCTGCCCTCCCTTGCCTGGTACAAAAGCCCATTTCTCTATTTTCCCCACTGCAATCATTCATTGAAGATCCAAGGCTCAGCTGCTCCCAGCTCCTGGGGCCTGGATTAGCTGAGAGCGGCAGCAGGAGCAGACTGTCTCTCCAGAAATGAGTACCTGGCAGAATGTTAATAAGCACTTCTCTTCTCTCCTCCATGCCATCCTGGATTCAGTTCTGGTCAGGCTGCCCCATTCTGGGTACGAATTAACACCCAATAAGGTTGATCCTTACCCTCCACTTGGTTGAGTTCTTTAAAAGATTATTTTTTTCCTGGAACCAAGACAAGGCTTTTAAGGACCTGTGTCTGGAAGAGAAGAGGTGGCAATTGGTGTCTGAGTGCTAGACATCGGGTCAGGAAGACCTGGGTTTAAAAAACCTATTTCCAGCATAGCCATGGCGAGTCCTTTAACCTGGATGAACTTCCTTTTCCTCCTCAACAAAATGAAGCCAAGAACCTATAGTACCTATAGTACCTACCTCATGAGGTTATAGTGAGAATCAAAGGTATTTTTAAAAACCTCAGCTGTTAAAAAAAAAATCCCACCTCCATGATGCCATTCATTTTGAGATGACAAACCACCCATGCTTTCCCCTCCTATGTGACTCTTGTTGCTGTTTTCTCCAAGGTTCCCCACAGTAGATCAACTCAACATGCTGGAGGCTTTCCTTGATTTCTCCTAACATCCTGAGGGATGCACCCTGATTGTCCATTGGCCATCCCTCAATCCTGCCATGTGACCAGACCATCTCCTCTTCTTGTCATACAATTCCTGGATGACATCTCTTACCCTTATTCATCAGAGTTCCTCCTTGATTAGGTGCTGCTGCCCGCTCACACCCTTTGTGTACTTCTTCATTGCCCTTTGTGGAATGCTCAGATTTAGTTCTTGGAAGGCAGTGAAGTGTCATATGGCAACACTGGTAAAGTGTCAGTATTGACAAGAGGGGTCTTTGTTTTTAATGGGAAGCTTGGGGTGACTGAAAGAAATTTCCAAATTGCAATTTCCAAAAAAGCATTCCAACTTGTTTCCTGTAGTATCTGTCCCAGATACACGTTGTGGGACCAATTTTATTATCCACCCAAATACATGTTGAGAGAAATGGTTATTAATAAGCAACGATTTGGGGAGATCCAGAGTTTCCCCTTTTTCTAAAGTCTTCGCTTCAAAACAGTCTCTGAAGGTTGAACTTTCTCCTCTATCAGACGCCACAAAATCTTACAAGAAATCTCTAGTCTAAGGTGAATTCTGCTCAGTCAGTGTTGGGTAGAGGTAAATCCTTTGTCTAGATTATCCAAGGCTGGGCATTTCTGGGTATAAGGATAATCACTCTGTCCAAGAGTGGTATCATGTCACTCTCAACACCCCAATGGAGTGAGCTCACTTTGTAAAGTCCGCCTCTCATTAACTGTTAACCAATCAGAATAGATTGCCCTTCTCTGGAAAACCCACTTTTCCAAGGGCATATAAGCCTTGAGCACTGCCACCATTAGGGTCTTTGGCATAATATTCTAGCATTATTAATAAAATGACTAATTACTCAGAAATTATATCTTTTGAACCTTTTAAATACCACAATGTTAAAATCTTGGAAATAGATATTCTTCACCTATTTAGTCTATTATTGGTTATCCACTTGAGATATAAATGTCAGCTACTATAAATGCCATTTTTGTCAGACCAATGGTGAATGAAACAAGTTAATAATTGCTATAGCAAAATACTGTATTTTACCACATAATCATTGCCACTGTATAATCTTTGCACTCTGTTTTTTTCAGTCCAAAAATTGGTTTATAACCTTTTATCCTGTAATCATTGCATGGCATAATTCTGTTCATCATGTCATTCAAAAAGTAAACAGCCACGTATTCCCCAGTGGCATGTGGATATGCATTTCTCTCTCATGCATTGTGAGCCATGAACCTAGAATTCTCAATGCACACACATTGTCAGTATTCAATTTTAATATATATTCAAGAGAATTCTGTGCATCCTAATCTTGCAGTAAAGACAGGTTAGTAATAAATTATTTTTAAGTAATACCAGTACAATTTTAAGTGCTTCACATAATAGTTGCACCTCAATTTTTGCAAAAAAATGGCATAAAATCTATAATGACCGTGCCGTGAAATGTAGTAGAATGTAGAAATGTGGTAGAAATATAGAAGATTCAGTAGAAATGTTTTTGAGTTCCAGTTCTGCCACTTACTTTTTTTTGTGACCATGGGTAAGTCATTTGCCTTATATCCTGGGCCTCAGTTTCCTTTTCTACAAAGTGAGGAGGTAGAAATATAAAATCTCTGAGATCCTTTCCAGCTTGGAATCTAGAGTCTTTAAGGTCATCTAGGCCACTAGTTCTCAAAATGTGGTCCAGGGACCCCTGAGACCCTTTCAAGGGGTCCATGATGTCAAAGCCATTTTAACTATAAAGACATTATTAAGACATTTTAATAATTATATGAAATATAATTTATATAAAATTTATATAAATATATATTTATAAAGACATATGTTAAGACATTTTCATTTCTAATATAGTAAATCTCTATAAATACAACACATGTAAACAAAAATTCTTCAGGGGAGGGTCCTCAATCATTTTCAAGAATGTTAAGTAGAAAAAAAAAAAGAATGTTAAGTAGTCTTGAGGTCACAAAGTTTATAACTGTTGATCTAATCCAATGTCTTCATATTGCAGATGAGGTCATTGAAGTCCAGGGAAATTTGTCTAAGGCCACTCAGATAGTGAATGACAAAGTCAGGATTTGAACACAGTGTATTTAACTCCTTATTTGGTACTCTGGTACAAATCACTATACACTATACACTGTAGCTATAAAGAGTCAGTGAAGGAGGTAAAGAAGTCAAGGGGCAGCCATCACACCACCATGGATGAAAGCTCCCCAACTTGGAATTGGAGGAGATTATTCTCTTACAAGCTCATGGCTGGCACCCAGTTCCTCCTACCAATTCACTCACACTGGTAAGAATCAAAACATATCACACAAAAATGAAAACCCACAAGTACGACTTATATTTCCATAGAGCTTTAAAGCTGACTGAGCATTTTTCTCACACACACACACAAAAAATATTATGAGGTATGTGGTATGGATATATGTTTTTTCATTTTACAGATGAGAAAACTGAAACCTAGAAAGGCAAAATGATTTGTGCTGCTAAGTAGAAGAACTGTTCCTGGGAACCATTTCTCCTGACTCTTTCTGCTTTTATTTATTCCACCTTGGATGAATCACAATAGACCCAGTAGTGTTCACAACAAGCACCTCCAAATGCCCCTTACAGGTCTTAGAAGACAGTTCAAGTTCACAGAGAAGCTGATCATGCCATCCTCTCACTTGGGCAATTGTAACAAAGCCCACTGGCCTGACTGGTATCCTTCCTCATTCAGATGCTATGACTACGTTTATAACATTGACTTTTGTTGGTATAAGTCCTGGCTATAGAGCCTAGGTATCTAATTCAATGTCATGTAATCTAGATCTAGAGCTGCAGTCCTATTAAGTGCTGAGAATTTGGACCTAGCTCTTACAATCTCCAAGTCTATTAGCCTATCTACAAGTTTGGTCTAGTTCTGCTTTCCATATAAAGTACCATACTTTATTAAGGAACTTATTTCTCCTGAATTGACCAGTAACTGGCAAAGCTCTTATGTTGTGCTGGGGAAGGAGGACTAACTCTTTCTCTAGGCTGCTCATCACCTCCAGAATTTAAAGTGTCCATGTGAAAAGTTGTTTGACTACCCAAAGCCATTTTTTTTCTTAATTCTGAAAAGAGAGATTTAAACTAGATGAAAGAACATCCCTTGCAGCCCTATCCTGTACATCTATGGCCCATCCCTTATACTCTTCCCATATCTCTTGAAGGGTCTTTACACACACACACATATATATGTATACGTATGTGTATATGTATATGTGTATACATATGTAGTGTGTTACATACATGTACATATATGAATATATGTAAGCATACATACATATATATGATACTTTATTTTTTCCTTAGAAATGATATTTTATCTCCCATCCTTCACACAGACTGTCCCATATGCATGTAAAGACAACTTTTAACATTCATTTTGTTAAAATTTTAAATTCCAAATTTTTTCTCTCTGTTCCTCACCCCTCCCCTCCCTGCAACAGTAAGCAATTTGTTATGGATTATACATGTTCAATCAAGCAAAACATATTACTGTATTAGTCATGATTTAAAGAAGACAGACAGACCCAAAGGAAAAAAACCAGACAATATACAGAAAGTGAAAAACAGTATGCTTTGATTTGCATTTAGACACCATCGATTCTTTCTCTAGAGGTGGATAGCATTTTTCATTGAAATTGTTGAAGGATTTTAATCGTCCCTTTCCCAAGACCCTACACACCAAGTACCCAAAGTCTGACAGAGTCCCCTGGTGTTTCCCCCTTGACTCACATTTGACACCAGGTGTACACCAGGTGCAAATTACTTGGGAGTACAAAAAAAAGCATCAAAGTGGACCACCTGCCTATCCAAAGTAAAACTGGATTCCATGTAAAAGTACATTTAAGGACCTTATCAGAAAGTCAATTCTTACCTTTGGGCTACACTTACATTCCTGATTATTTTTTTCACAAAAGACAAAAACTAATGGTTTTAATTTGGACCTCTCAGATGAAAGCAAAGATTTTGCCTTTTGGACTACAGACCTCATAACAGAGACTCCAATGCCACATGCTGGTAGTATGCCATGTTGGTCATTTCAATTAAGTTTTAAATTTTCTCTTGAATGTTCAGCTGTCAAGTCTGTAGATGAGCTTAGGACCATGGTGGTGCTAAAATCTTTACACTAAGTATAGGGAATGAACCTAAGTGGCAAAGGTTCCCAGTGAAATCATTCAGATTTAAGTAGAGAATCATAGATTGCCCTTCTGCCCTGCCAGCCAACAGCAGCTCAAATTTATATCATGCTTTATGTTTTGCAAATGACTTTTCACATGTTATTTCATTAGGTCAGTGGTTCTCAAAGAGTGTGCCAGTGCAACTCTGAATGCTGGCAGTTTGTATGGAACTTGGATTCACAATCACAGGCTTAACAACTTGAACAATTTTCATTTTTGCTACTCTTAGGAAAAGTCAGCAAGCTGCTTCATTCAGCTACATCCTGGAGGAATACATCTTTCTAAATGGTACTTGGGCTGGGAGCCATCATGGATGTAACAACTGGAATTTAAGACTAAGGGGGTAGTATAAAAGGGAACCAGCTGACCCCATCTCCTTTCCTAGCCAGACAACAATCTCAGAATGTTCAGACTGGAAGGAAGCTCTGAGCCCCTCGTTTCATAGGTGAGGAATCTCCGTTTGGCGTTTAAAGCTCTTCACAACCTGGCCCCTGCCTATGCTTCTAGTCTCCTTATACTTTGCCCCCCTCCATGCACTCTGTGATCCAGCTGTAATAGTCTACTTATCCATCCCTACAAATGACATTTTATCTCCGATCTTTGCACTGGCTGTCCCGTATATCCAAAATGTTTTTCTTCCTTCCCCCTGACTTTTGGTTTCTTTGACATCCTTCAGGACTCAGCTCAAATACCACATCCTGAAGGAAGTTGCTCCCAGCTCCCTCAAATGCTAGTGACTTCCTGCCTAAAATTCATCTTCCATCTACCCCATATATTTTGTATATATACCTAGTTATATGTCTCTTCCATTAGAATGGGAATTCTTTGAGAGCACCCTCCTTTGAACCCTCTCCTTGCCCTGCTTCCCCAGCACATAATACTGTGCTAGGCACATAATAAATACTTACTGATTAATTGAAACACAGGAAGGGAAGTAATTTTCCCAAGTCACAGTGGCAGGGCTGGGCCTAAAGCTGTAACCAAGAGAGTCTAAGTCCTAGACTAGTCTTCTTTCCATAGCAGCACGCTGCCTTCCTAATAAAATTCCTATAAAGTCAAATGACACATGAGTGATAGATTTAAAGTGTATTAAGAGAAGTGAGGAAGGATTTCCTGTCTGGAAGGGAGCTAGGATAGAGGCTTGAGGATACATTGCACCATTATCCTCTCTGGAAATGTTGAAAAATATGGATGTGCTTGTTTTATTCCACAAATTAAAAATAAAATAAGTAAAAAATTAAAAAAAGAAAAAGAAAATATAACCATTCAGGAGTAAGGATAGTGGAGGTATCTAGAGACAGGGGATTGGATGGGATGACTTACTGCCATCTTTGATGCTATTAAAAACTCTCTTACTCCAAGAGTGCATGTGGGTCTGCTGATAACATAGGGTTTAGAGTTGTAAGGGGCATAAGAAATTTTCAAGTCATGGAAAAGTCATATTAGAGACAGAAGGGACAGAAGGAAGCAATCTCCTCCTGATCCAACTATCTTTTTCAACAATACTACATCACTCCTTTCAACGTGAAAGATAGTGTGATATATTGGGGTGGGGAGTTTCAGGACTCAAAGCCTGGAAAAGCCAAAATTTTAATTCTACCTACCACATTTACTAGCTATGTGACCATGGGCAAGTCATTTAAAGTCCTAGATGAAGAGGTCTGATGGTAAATGTTAACCACTGACTCTCCAGGGAGAAAATGTTCAGATGACAGACATTTAAATTTCATCTGCTTTATTCATTTTCTTATGTCTATAAATCAAAAAAATTTGTTTCACAATGGGGCTGGAACAAAGTTCCCTCTAAACTACATACTTTAAAAAGAAAGGCATGTCCATCCCAGAGCAAGACAGATACCCTACGTGCCACAGGACTTTAGAAAGTAAGAGGAACTAAAACAGGGATCCTTAATCTCGGTCCACGAGTCCCCAGTGGATTTCAGGAAGTCTGCAAACTTAGATGGAAAAAATTATCTTGATCTCAATATAATCCATTTCTTTCATAATCCCGTGAATATATATACATATGTATGTAATATACATGTAATCTATATATGTGTTTATATGTATATATACATACATACATAAAATAAAATCCTTTATTTTATACTTTGAGAAGGGGTTCATAGGATTTCCCAAACTGCCAAAGAGACCCATAACTCAAAAAAAGGTTAAGAACTCCTGAACTAAAATATTATTTAGTCTAATGCTCTTATTTCACAAATGAGGAAACTGAGGTCCCTAAAGGTGAAATGACTTGCCCCAGGTCACTCAGCTAGGGAGTTGAAGTGCTTGCAATGTAAGCTTCTAGAGGGCAGAAACCATCTTTCTTTTTGCTTCTGTTTATATTCTCAGTGCTTAGCACAATACCTGGTAAATAGTAAGTGCTTAATAAATGCTTATCATTGTTGGTATTGTTGGAACTAGAACCCAGATGTCCTGACTCCTATATACACCTCAGCGCCTGCTCTTATTCCTTGCCTCACCCTATGCTACATTTTTTCATGATGATTCTTAGCTGGGCCATTTTTTTACATCTGGTGATGGGTTTTGGTTTATTTATATGCAGCTCTTTGAAGTTTTATGAAAGATACTCAAAATCATCTCAAAAGAAAAGACATCCTATTGTCACAATGGGAAAAAAGTGGATAACTACAGCAGGAAGCTAAAACCTGAAGTTTAACATTATTATAGATACTATTTACATCCCTGCAAGAGCCCCATAAGTCAGAAAACACTCCGTCATCGTTGAAGAATCAGCCAGTCCTTAGTTAGGTTAACAGCTACACATAAACCTGCTGATCTCACCTGGAAACATCCAGCCCCAGAGAGAGTCACATCTGGAGCCCAGACTTTTCGGAGCTTAAAAATTTACTACAGAAGATATAAGATGAGACAAGCTTTAAATGAAACTTCCAACTTCTGTTCCCACAATCCACAGGGTGCCCTCTGGGAGGGGGGCAAGTGGGGCAGCTGATTTACAACTATTGGGTTGTATGTTATCCTCCAGTGGGTCAAACAATGTGAAAGTAATCTGTCTCTGCCAGGATAGAGGAGATGGAGAAGGTGGGGGCAGGTATAGTGCTAGTGTATAGCAATGATAAGGTCAAATGGGGAGGTACCTATTACCGGAGTCAGCCTAGGGTGCTTTCTCCCATAACAATGAAAATTATTACACCTGCCATAAAAATGACTGTCCACACCTGTCCATGTATGCTCAAATTAAAGAAAAGTCTTTAAAGAAATGCTACTATCTTTAAAGTTTCCTCTTCCTCTTCAAATTACATTCCATAGGGTTGTGAGTGTGTTTGTGATAAGCTCCGTGTCCAAAGATCTGAAAGGATTGGGAACAGTAATGGGTATTCCTGGGAGAATAGACAGAAGCAGAATCAAGAAATTAGAGGGGTGTATATAATTTACTCACTTAACCCTGTTTGCATCAGTTTCCTAATTTGTAAAATGAACTGGAGAATGAAATAGCAAACAACTTCAATATCTTTGCCAAGAAAAGTCCAAAAAGGGGTCATGAAGAGTCAAACATAACTTAAAAATGACTAAACAAACATGAAATGTATTAGCTTTGTGACCTTCCATGCAGAAGAAAAAATGATGGTTTGGAATTTGGAGGATGTGAATTTTAACTCTGCCTTTGTCACTTGCTACCTGTGTGACCTTGGGTCTTCCTGGACCTCCCCTTCTATAAAGTACAAAGAGTAAGGATTAGACTAGATTGGACTTAATTTCAGGGGCTCCAGGAACTCAGGTGGAGAAAATAACATTTTAACTTTGAGTAACCTCTAACTGAAATTCAGTATTTCCTTCTATTATGAATGTAGGCAACAATATCTAGATGTCTGTAGGCTTCACCAGATTGCCAAAGGGGTCCATGACACTCAGAAGAAAGGTTAAAAATCTTTGGACTCAATAATCTCAAAGATTCCTTTGAAGTTCTGACATTTAGTCTATGATTTATCTGAGCTTGGGAGAACTTTTTTTTTTTTTAACATTTTCCTTTGAGGTTGATGTCTATGCCTCCAGTGCTTCAGGGAAATTTATTCCCAAGAAATGTCTCTCCCTCCTTTCTCAGAACTGGAGGATTCTGAGTAATTATCAGAAACTAAGTGGGCTGTTCAGCCTTAGACACCCAGACCTTGTACATGAAAGCACTTTGAGGCAGCAGAAAACACAAATAGTGAAGTCCCAAAGCTGGGAGCTAGGGGATAGTCAAAAAATAATAATAGCTCACATTTTGCAGTAACTTATGATTTACAAAAAAGCAAAAAAGAAACCTCATATGTGTTATCCCTTTTAAAGCTCACAACAACTCAGTGAGGTAAGTGGTATAAATATTATTATGCCACTTTACATGTAACTTTGCATGTTGCAAAGATCATGACATTAGAGATGAATGATGTCTGTTGACTTCACGCAGGGGTGGGGAACCTATCACTTTGAGGCCATATGTGACCCTCTAGGTCCTCAAGTGCAGCCTTTCGACTGAACCCATTTGATGTGTGAAGTTTAGATTTGGTTGGGGGCTGCACTTGAGGACCCAGAGGGGCACATGTGGCCTCGAGGCCGCAGATTTCGGGCATAAATCCCAGCATTTCCCTTCTCAATAGGGTAGAACTCTTACTGTAAACTAATTCCTCTTATCCTAATAGATGATGGGGAAGGAAAGGAATGGAATGTGTCCAGAATAGCAGGAAGGGATATATAAGAAGTAAACATGGAAGCAAGACAGGAACCATGAGGTTGCCCATTCCAGAGGACAAGATCAAGGAGCCCATTCTCTTCTTGGTCTCCCTTCTGCCTTCTCCCTCCCTGGCTTCAGAGAGGGCATGTTTCTTAAGATGAAAGATAGCTCTGCTTCTTAAAGATGGATACCTTTCTATTTGTTTTGTCTCCTATTCTGTAAACCGTGTTAATCCTAGTTAACCACTGCACTGGTAATCTAAGCATGTCATTGCTCAAATCCAGTGGAGAAAGGCAATTGGAGAACCTCAGAAAGAGAGAGGGCAAGGAAATAGGCCCTTAGGTAGTGCCTACTGTGTGCCAGGCACCGGGCTCCGCTTTCACAAATAGCATCTCATTGATCCTCACAGCAGCCCTGTCAGACAGGCACTATTATTATGCCATTTTACAGCTGAAGTAACTGAGGCAAACATGTCCAGTGACTTACTTCCTCAGCGTCACATCTGAATTCAAGGCTTCTTGATTCTAGGCTTGGTACTTTGTGTATTGCGCCACCTGCCACCTGTGTGTGTGTGTGTGTGTGTGTGTGTGAGAGAGAGAGAGAGAGAGAGAGAGAGAGACAGAGCAAGAGACAGAGAGAGGAAGAGAGACAGAGAGACAGAGAGAGAGAGAGGAAGAGAGAGACAGAGAGAGAGAGACAGAGACAGAGAGAGGAAGAGAGACAGAGAGAGAGACAGAGAGAGGCAGAGAGAGAGAGACAGAGAGAGGCAGAGAGAGATAGAGAGACAGAGACAGAGAGAGACAGAGGCAGAGAGAGAGAGAGGCGGAGGGGGAGGGGATGTGAATGAGTGAAGCAGCAGCTGGGGCTGGGGAGAGGTACTTGAGTCAGGACCTTCACCATTTTAAACTCCTTTTTCCCTGGACTTGGTGAGAAAAGAAAATCCCTCTCACAAAGAAAGAACAGGTTAGCAGCTAGAGAAACCAAAGAAAGAACATCCACAGCTACATGAGGACAGAGGTAAATAAGGGGGACCATGGTATGGTACTGTGGTCACTGAGACATACAAATTGTCCTATTCCTTTGGTTCGGATACATGACTGAGTCTCTGAATATCTGTATGGATTTTTTTTTTAATTTATTGCTATCTTGTTTGCAGTGGATAAAATGCTGGGCATGGAGTCAGGAAGATGGGTCCTCCTGAGTTCCAATCTGGCCTCAGACACTTACCAGCTGTGTGACTCTGGACAAGTCACTTTACCTTCTTTGCCTCAGTTTCTTCTTCTGTAAAATGAGCTGGAGAAGGGAATAGCAAATCACTGAAGCATCATTTCCCACAAAACCCCAAACAGGGCCACAAAGAGTCAGAAGTGATTGAAAACAATTCAATAACAACAAATCTCGTTTTTATATCACCTTCATTTCTGAATACATCCTACTCCTTTCCCACCTTATAATAAAGAACAAAAAGGAGGGGAAAAGCAGTTCATCAAAACTAACCAATATTTCAGTCAAGTCCAACATTATATTTAGATCTCTATATGCATATTCCCTACCTCTGCAAGGAAGAAAGGGAGTGTTCAGGTTTTCTCTGCCTTGGGGAATTTGTGTTCTAGTCTGAGTCTAGTCCTGTTGGGCTTCTGACCCATTACTTGCATCCTAATTCAAAGCTGCCTGCCTTACCTGCTCTGATCCATAACAATCTCCGTTATTTCCAAGTCCAATTCTCTACCTGGTATTGCCAATTACAGTCACCCACACCCACTGTGATGTTCTCAGTGTTCCTGCGATATGCACTGGATATTCACTGAACCCATTTTCGTGCCATTTGCTCAGTCCCAGAAATTGACAAAGAAGAGGTATGAATCAGCCTCAGATGAATTGCAAAGAACTGAATGCCTTGTTATGGCAGCGGATTTAGAGAAGGGTAAACAAACTATGTATTTGTATATCTACGTATGTTGTGGGTGGGGTGCAGTTGACTGAAGAGTAGAGAACTCAAGGGGTGAGAGAAACAATTAAAGGATTCCCAGGATAGGGGTAATATGACAGGGCTAGGGCTATAGTCAACAGTGACACTGGCCTCCATGCTGTCCATAAACAAGATGTTCCATCTCTCTCTACTCCGGGTATTTTCTCTGGCTGTCCCTCATACCTGGAATGCTCCATCTCCTCTCTGCCTACGACCTTCCCTGACTTCCTTCAAGTTCCTGGTAAAATCCCATCTTCTCTAGTATGGCTTTCCCAACCCCTCTTAATTCTAGTGCTTTCCTTCTAATTATTTCCAGTTTTTCTTGTATATCGCGCATTTCTGTATATTTGCTTGCATCTTGTCTCTCCCTTTAGATTGTGAGCTCCTTGAGATCAGGAATAATCTTTTTGCCTCTGATATCCTCAGTGCTTAGCAGTGTATCTGGTACATAGTAGGCATTAAAAAATGCTTATCAAATTTCTAGCAGCTCTTTTTGTGGTGGCAAAGAATTGGAAATTGAAGGGATACCCATCAACTGGGGAAGGCTAAACAAGCTGTGGAATGTGATTGTGATGGAATATTACAGTGCTATAAGAAAAGACAAGCAGATGATTTCAAAAAAATTTGAAAGATTTACATGAACTGATGCAAAGTAAAGTAAGCAGAACCAGGAGAACATTGTGCAATACTCCACCAAGAAGGACTGTTAGTGATTTGGCTATTCTCAGAAACGTAACGATCCAAGACAATCCCAAAAGACTAATGATGAAGCATACCATCTGCCTCCAAAGAAAGAACTGATATTGTTTAAATACAAACTGAAGAGCGCTATTTTTTTACTCTCATTCTTTCTCTTTTATTTAATTCTTCTTGTATAAAATGACTGATACAGAAATGTTTTACGTGATTGCACATATATAACCTATATTCAATTGCTTACCATCTCAGGGAGGGAGGAAGAGATAGAATTTAAAACTCAAAACACTAAAAAAGTTTTTAAAAAATGTTTTCACATGTAATTGGGGGAAAAATAAAATATTTTATGATGGGGTGCTTATGCTTAGACCCCAGTCCTAGGACCATATCTCTCCCCAGCCCACAGACCATATCTGTAGCCCCAATGAGGATAACTATCTCTCTCTGTTACAAAGACAAGCTGATCTCTGTAGAATTTCTCTTGTATGAACAAGACTATCTTGTACCAGCAGAACTATCATGTACTGAATTCCACAGTTACCATATACAGTCCAGAGGTCAAGCTATAGACATCAACTCCCAAGGCTATCTTGTTACAGATGTAGATGTACAAATGTACAGACCCCTTAGAAGCCTCCTACCCTTCCCCCAGGGATTCCAAAAATGAATGACACCTGTGTGCAAGGTACAGAACCTGTATGTTCACCACCTAATTAGCATACTTGCCACATAATTCACTTAACTTTTTCTATATAAGTTTCAGTATCACTGCCATTAGGTTGCAAGTTCCCTAAAAGAGCTTTGCCTGCTATATAGAGTTACAATAAACATTTTGCCACTTGACTAGAAAATTGCTTGAGTCTGAATTCTTTCCAGACAACTCCAACATGAACCTTGGTTTCTTGGCGTCCCTGCACCCCTAAACCATATCATTATATATATTTAAAATGCTTATTGACTGAGTTACACATAAGTAGGTTAGAAATGGCAATAGGTCAGGACTCCTAGGTGATCTGGTAAGTATGATATGATAGGTCAAGATATGCAATACTTCTAGAATAGAGAGAAGGACAAAATGTAGAGAAGGAACTCA
Source organism: Potorous gilbertii (assembly GCA_028658325.1). Classification (NCBI taxonomy): domain Eukaryota; kingdom Metazoa; phylum Chordata; class Mammalia; order Diprotodontia; family Potoroidae; genus Potorous; species Potorous gilbertii. The sequence continues at coordinate 282,028,593 of CM053771.1, read as the reverse complement.
GGTAAGAGGTATGGAGCACCAGAATTAAGCCGAACCACTTAACAAAGAAAGCAAGAGCTGATCCATAAGTGTGAACAGTCTGGGGCCTTCAGGTGGGGCTAAGTCAGGGCACCTGGCTAAAGTGGAGAAGCAAGAGGGAGAGAAGATAATAGTTGTAGACAGAGATTTCCTTATATATGTAGGTCTTGATTATAGAATGTTTGAATTAGCTTTAGATGAAATGCATTGAAATTAATGTCTTGATAGCAGGATTTCTGGCTGAGAGTAGATTAAGATTTAGAACACGGGACAGAGAATGCAGCATGTTGGCTAGAGAGTGCCAGGCTTGCAGTCAGGAACACTCATCTTTCTGAGTTCAAATCTGGCCTCAGATACTTGACAGCTGTAGGATTCTGAGCAAGTCACTTAACTCTGTTTGTCTCGGTTTAGTCAGCTGAAGAAGGAAACTGCAAACCATCCAGTATCTCTGCCAAGAAAATCCCTGTTGAGGTCACAAAGAGTTGAAAAGGACTGAACTGACACTTGTCAGTTGTGTATCCCACTAGGAAAGTAACCCAAGCTCTGTTTGTCTCAATTTCCTTTCTCTAAAGTGAGAGGATTAGACTAGATGACCGGAAGCCAGTAAAGTGCCATGTTTAATCTCTGTAGGCTATCTATACCAAAGACTATTTCCATGGTAAACTCCTTCATGAGGACCACTCTTCAGGTATCTTCCTTTAATCTGTGGCTCTTTACTTGAGTGAGTGGGTCTTTCCTGCCTGCTTGTATCTAACCAACTTCAAACTCACCAGATGATAAGAAATCTGTCCCTTCTCTAATGGGTTCTCCTATCCAACCTGTAGCTGAAGTACATTTAGACACTGCCAAGAGTCCTGGTGGAACAATGGCTGGTGCTGGCCCCATAGTAGTAAATTCTACATCAGACTCAGGAGACTGCTGAAGGTAGCCACAGGATCTGTGTTCAGATTCTAGCCATGCCACTTACTACATGTGTGACTTTGACCTTCACCATTTTGGGCCTCAGTTTCCTCAAAAGTAAAATGAGGGCATTGGATTAGATGATCTCTAAAGTCTCTTCTAGCTCCAACTTGAGAATCCCATGAACTAAAAAAGAGGGAATGAGCCTCCTCAGGAACTGTGCTGCTGGCTCAGGATCAGATACTACAACCGGAAGTTCTTTGGTTAATGTTGAACATTCTTGGGCTGCCACAGGATAATGAGGGGATATTTTAGGAGGTATTTAAGCTTCAGACTGAATCAGAGGCTCAGGAAAACTTCCAAGTCACAAGGGGTTAAATGCAGGCTCCTCAATAACCCTTTTAGTCATAACAGGTAACGTTAGATTTTCTAGAGTTAAGGCTGAATCCTTGTGGGTGAGGAGGGAAAATGGCAGTATTCTAGTGGAACCTTTAGAAGACATTGGAAAGGAGATATATATATATATATATATGTATACTTATATGCATATATACATATATAGACACATATGTATATACACACATGTGTATGTATGCATGAACCTATGTACACACATGTACATGTATCTATACACTTATGGTTTTGTATATACAGAACATAAAGATTATTTTCAGATCCAAAGGCGTTACAACAAATTTGAAGAACCATTCATCCTTCTCTTCTTGGACCTAATCTAATTTCTCCATATTGCCCCTAATATGAAACCTTCCATCAATTTCTCTTCCTTGTAAAATCAAAATTTATCTATATATTCACCTGTCATCTCCTTTTCAGCTCAAAAGAGGAAAGCCTCCTCCTTTTGTGTTTCTTGATCCCATGACCTCCAAGCTTCTCCAGGTTCTTATTCCCACCGATCATATGATCTCTTTAGTATCTCCAATTTCTCCCTTTACACAGATCTCTTGTCTATAAACACTGAAGTTTCCTTCATCCTAAACATTTCTTTCAGCTTTACCATCCCTATTGAGCTACCATACCATCTACCTTCTTTCACTGCCCAATTCCTCTACATAGTATACATCTCCAGCCTCTTTTCCTTACCTACTCACTCCCCAAACCCCTGCAGTCTGACTTCTGATACCTCCAGTCACCTAAAACTGTTCTCATGAAGGTCACCAGTGACTTCCAAAACTTCAAATCAAGTTTTTTTTTTCTTTTCTCATCTTTCTTGGATTCTCTGCTATCTTCAACACTGTTTACCTTCCAAGACACTATAATATTATAGTTCTTATTTCCAACAGACTAGTCTTTTTCTCTTTCTTTTATTAGTGTTTTTCCCTTTGATACCTTTAATTTAAACATTGTCCTACAGAAGTTTAAATAGTAATTCTTTTGCCTAGGGCAAGTATTTGTGGATATGGATAGAAAATGGTCCTTAGGAAAGAAGCTTAAAACCTAGGAATATAAGGTCCTATAAGGAGAAGAAGATAGCAGGGATGTGGTCCCATGGCTATAGAGTCTGTGAAGGGGATATCAGAGCCCATGGTTAGAAACACCACAGGAGGGGCGGAGTCAAGATGGCGGAGTAGAAAGACTCACATTTGCTAGCTCCGAACCCACAGCCCATGGATTTCCTGTAAAAAGAACTCCTGACAAATTCTGGAACAGTGGAAGCCACACAGAAACACAGTGAAGGAGATTTCCGTTACAGAGAGCCCTGAAAAACTGACCCCAGGGGTCCATCGTGCCCCGGATGGGAGCGGAGCCCTGTCCTGCCCTGCCCCGGCCACGCGGTACTGAGAGGAGCAAGCAGATCCAAGCAGGATTCAGGGACCAGAATCTCTGGCGGCCGCGAAGGTCCCTCCACCCACAGACGCACAGGTCAGTGAGAGAGATGGGCTGAGAGGGGAGTGGGGTATCTCCGGGACTCGGACCCCCTCGGGAGGCAGCCACTGCGGCAGAGGCAGAGGCAAAGGCAGCTGTGGCCAGAGGCTCCCAGAGCAGGCAGGGGCTCCACAGCAGCTCCATTACAAAAGGTCTCTG
>CM053771.1:281961327-282025132 GCA_028658325.1 Potorous gilbertii | reverse complement strand
TCTTTCTAACGTTCAGTTTTGTCAATGTTGTTCCTAAAATGGGACACTAGAGTTGAACCTAACATTCTACCTGTGGTCTGATCAAGGCAGGGTCCAGCAGGGCTATGGTCTTCCTTGTTCTGACTTCATAACTTTCTCAATACAGCCCAAAATCAAATGAAGGTCCTCTGTCTTAGTGTTGACTTACATCGAGTTTCCAATCTGCTAAAAACTTTTCATATTTTTTACATGAGAGGACACCTTCTCCATCTTACAGTAACTCCATCAGCTGCCTATTGATCTATTTGCTTCCAAATTCTTTCTTCTCTGAGTCATTCACATAACACTGGGATGTCATCTTCCTGCTGCTTTCAGTATGTCACACACAATCTCTTTGCCTTCTCCTACCCTCCCCCCCACCGCAAAAATAAATAAAAATAACAACTTCAAGAACTCTCCATTAATTAACAAAGAAAGTCCAAAATCCTGTGTCTAGCATTTAAGGCTTTCTTCCACAAACTATATAGCTAATTTCTTATTAGTATGAGACTAGTTCCTCATTTCCAGGCTAAGCCTCTCTCCTATGGTCCTTCAAATAAACTTAGTTCTGACTTGAGATATTTTTAAATGGTATTTCTGCTTCCCACAGTCAAAACCTTCCTATACTTGAAGGCCTAGCTCATATTCATCTCTACCCCAACTGTGACTTCCCTAACTCACACTAATATCTCTTTTCCTGAATTAGAGTATGCCTATACCATATCACATACAGTCCTATCTCTGCTTCAAGTATGTCTTTACTTCCCAGTGAGGGCAGGGAAGCTTTCAAAAATCGATATCTCCCACAGAATCTAATAGAAGATTATATGATATTAGGCACCTATGTGGAACACATGGAGTCAAAAAGGGCGCTGAATATGGAATCAGGACCTGAGCTCAAATCTTGACTTGGAGACAGTAGCAGTGTGACCTTCAACAAGCTAATCTTTCTAAGCCTCAGTTTCCCTCATCTATAAAATGAGAGGCACAGACTAGATCATCTCAAAGGTCCTTTCCATCTCTTCCATTCTATGAGTTAGTGAAGTCAAGTTAAAATGACAAAAAGCTGCTAACAGCCAATAGCAGCCTTGAGCGGGGAATGAAGAATCAATCCATGTCAGAGGTTGTGTGGGAGGAGGGAAGGCTATTCTTACCCACTTTGCCTGAACGCTGACAACACCCTGATCCTATGAACCAGTCTGTGAATCAAATTGAATTATAATGCTCTCAGCTGAGAGTTAGGAATTCATGCTGTCCCACTAAGTTACTGGATATCTTTTATCTACCCACTTAACCTCATACACCTGAAGATTTTGTTGTTTTTTTTTTTTTTTAAACGAGAGGAAATAATCAGCTAACTTCACAGTGAAGATGGCACATTAACAAAGATCAGTATAACAGTGTAACAAGGTCTAAGTGGGAAAGGACCTAAGAGATCATCTTGATCCAACAGTAAAAGGACTGGTTCTAGGACAAAAAATCTGGGTTCAAATTCCACATGTGACACTGCCTGAATGACTTGGGACAAATCAGTTAAAATGTCCTGGTGCCTCAGTTTCACTCAATTCCTCATCTGTAAAATGAGGGAGTAAGAATAGATGGTCCCTTCCATTGCTCTGTCCCGTTACTGAATCCAACTCTCCCATTATACAGATAAGGAGGAGGAAGCCTGGAAAAGGGATATGATTTAACTGAGCCAGATCTGACCGTAGATGTACTAGGCTCCATGTCCAGTATTCTTTCTTAAAGCATAGATCTGACCACATCATTCTTTTCCTCAAAAAGTTTCAGACTCCCTATTGCCTTTAGCATAAAATGTCAACTCCTCTGTGTAGCATTTAAAGTCCTTCCCAACCTGGCTCCAACATCTTTCTGCATTAATGAAATATTACTTGCCCTTAAGCACTCTATGGTCCTGTCAAATCTGCTCTGTGCATTTCTCCTTATATGTTCTGTCCTCTGACTCTGTGCTGCTATAGAGACTGCCTACCAATCCCAAAGTATTCTACCTCCTCACCTCCATCTCCTTTCAAGCTCAGATAGTGTTCTCCCTAAGACCCTCAGAGTGTTCCCTGACGCCCAGCTTACTTCTATCTATTTTATACATATGAATCTGTATGCCTGTTTCCACCAGGAAAATGTAAACACTTTGAAGGCTTGCTTTTTATGCAATGCCTACCACATAGTAGGATAGTAGGCATTTAACAAATGCATGTCTTAGGTATTTCTCAAATGGAGTTTCTGAAGAATTTACAATTGGGGGAGTATTCAGCAAAGATGGAGATATGTCCAGCATGAGAATTTCCCTTAGTTGAGGTGGGAAAGTATTCTCACAAGTCAGGATCCGAGACCAGGTCAAATGTTATTCAAAATTTACTGACTTTTAAAGCGTTGTTTCAAGCTGTTTTCCAGAATGACTGGGCCAGTTGACAGTTTCACCAGTAATGTATTAGAATGCCTATTTTCCATTAGCTAGCTAACTATCATTATTTTCTTTTTTGTGTGAGGTTTTCAATCTAATGGTTTGAGTTGGAACCTCAGTCTCTTTAATTAATTTGCATTGCTTTAAATATTAGTGATTTGGAACATTTTTAAAAATCAATCTATTTGTTTTCAGTTTTCAACAATCACTTCCATAAGTTTTGAATTTTCTCCCCCTCCTTCCCCAAGTCTTCATGCAATCTTATATGAGTTCTACACATACATTCTTATTAAACACATTTTCATGTTAGTCATGTTGCATAGAAGAATGAAAACATATGGGAGAAACCTTGAGAAAAACCAAATCAAAACAAAACTCTTCAGTTCTTTCTTTGGATGTGGATGGCATTTTGCATTGAGCCCTTTGGAAATGTTTTAGGTCCTTGAATTTCTGTGAAGGGCTAGGTCTATCAGAAACAGTCCACTAACACTGTGGCTCTTACTGTATGTAATGTCTCTTGATTCTGCTCATTTCACTCAGCATCAGTCCATATAAGTCTTTCCAGGTTTTTCTGAAGTCTGTCAGTTTGTCATTTCTTGTAACACAATAATATTCCATTGCATTCATATACCACAACTTGTTCAGCCATTCCGTAATTGATGGCCATCCCCTCAATGTTTAGTTCTTGGCCATCACAAAAAGAGCTGCTATAAATATTTTTACACATGTGAATCCTTTTCCCATTTCTATGATCTCTTTGGGATACAGCCCTAGAAGTAATATTACTGGGTCAAAGGGTATACACATTTTTAGAGCTCTTTGAGCATAGCTCCAAATTGCTCTCCAGAATGGTTGGGTCAGCTCACAGCTCCACCAACAATGAATTAGTGTTCCAGCTTTCCCACATCTTATCCAACATCTCATTTTCATGTTTTGTCACGTTAGCCAATCTGATAGATGTAATGTGTTATCTCAGAGTTGTTTTGATTTGCATTTCTCTAATCAATAGTGATTTAGAGCATTTTTTCATGTCTATAAATAGCTTCAATTTCTTCCTCTGAAAACTGCCTGTTCATATCCTTTGACCATTTATCAACTAGGTAATGACTTGTATTCTTGTAAATTTGACTCAGTTCTCTATATATTTTAGAAATGAGGCTTTTATCACAGATACTAGTTGTCAAAATTCTTTCCCAGTTTTCTGCTTTCTTCCTAATCTTGGTTGCATTGGCTTTGTTTATACAAAAACTTTTCAATTTAATGTAGAGTTCTCCATTTTGCATTTCATAATATTCTCTGTCTCTTGTTTGGTCATAAATCCCTCCATTCTCCATAAATCTGACAAATGAACTATTCCTTGCTCCCTTAATTTGTTTAGAGTATCAACCTTTATACCTAGATCAGGTGCCCATTTGGACTTATTCTGGTATATGGTGTCAGGTACTGGTCTATGCCCAGTTTCTGCCTCACTATTTTCTAGGGTTTCCCAGCAGTTTTTGTCAAACAGTGAATTCTTATCCCAGAAGCTGGGGTCCTTGAGTTTATCAAACAAATCAAGCTATAATCATTGACTACTGTGTCTTGTGTACCTAACTGCAATTGTGGCAAGGGCTCTTCCAGCAGATGTCACTTCTACTGAGGGGGCAGCTACGTGGTGCACCAGTGCAAGAGTCAGGAGGACCTGAGTTCAAATCTCACCTCAAACACTTGACACTAGCTGTGTGACCTTGGCAAGTCATTTAACCCCAATTGCCTCATCCTGGGTCATCTCCAGTCATCCTGATGAATATCTGGTCACTGGATTCAGATGGCTCTGGAGGAGAAGTGAGGCTGGTGACCTGCACAGTCCTCCCTCACACAAAACAAAGTCAAGTGCAAATCATGTCATCATTTCTTTGATGGCATGGTCTTCTTTGGCAATGAAGGAAGAACACACACATTCATAGTAACCTTGGGCAGCTAGGTAGCACGGTGGATAGAATGTGGGGCCCAGAGTCAGGAAAACTCCTTTTCTGGAGTTCAAATCCAGCCTCAGACACTTATTCTGGGCAGAGATAGAATGGTGGACTTACGGTCGGGAAGAACTAGATCCCATCTCAGGTAAGTCACTTAACTTTCCTAACTTACTAATTTACTAACTGTGTAACCTCAGGTAAGTCATTTAACCTTCCTAGGTCTCAATTTTCTCCTATTTAAAATGATAGGGAGGTTAAGACTTGATGGTGCTCTAAGGTCCTTTCCTTTTCTAAATGTATGATCTTATGAACATGCATTTATTAAATACCTACCATCCTACTATGTGCGTTACTGTACATTCAGCTGTGTCTGACTCTTTGTGACCCCATCTGGGGTTTTCTTAATGTACACTGTGGAGGGCTTGGGATTCCTTCTCCTGGCTGTTTTGTTTGGCTGTTATCCTCCTTGGCAGAGAAGCCAAATGGAGTAATCACCGCACAAAGAGCCCATTGAGTCTCTACCATAATCATTCTAAGGAAAGCACCAGGATTAATGGTTTAACCAGGAGAAAAGGGGGAAAAAAATGATACCGCTGCAAGAATAATAAAGTCAGTTTGGGGTCCACACAGTGCCTAGCACCATGCTCCCAGTCCATAGTACACACTTAATAAATGCTAGCTGATTCAAATGAATATTATTAAGGCTTAGAGGTGTTGGGGATATGATCAGGAAGGAGAGAGGTAGACCAGGGGTGGGGAATGGCAGTCAAAAGTTTGCACTTAAGGACCTAGAAGGCCACATGTGCCTTAAGGTGGCAGAGTCCCCATCCCTGAAGAGAGTCAGGCCCTGACATAGCAGACTGAACAGATACCACAGCTCTAGACATGCTTCTTTTATTGGCTGAGAGGAGCATCCAAGGACTGACAAGGCAGAATGGTCTCTTTCATAGGAACTGCTGCTGCAAATGCAAAGACAGACAGGAGATTTCCTCATCTCCACCAAACACTTCCCACACCTTCCTGCCTGTGCCCCCTCGTTCGTGCTGTTCTCTGCTCTTACCATTCTCTTATCATTAGCACTCACTGTTGCTTCCCATCTCCTCCTCTTGGGATCCTCCCCATCCTTTCAGGAGCAATGCCAATGCTTCTTCCTGTCAAAAACCTCCCCAGACTCACATTTAGTCATGAACTTCCCTTTTTGATCTCATAGCATTTTAGAATTCTCTTAGCCACTCCTATTTTTGTGACATTCATTTGTAATAACTGTCTGATGGTGTCTCGATGGCAAGAGAGTTTGTTGGTGTTCTTTAGTTGTTTTCAGTTGTATCTGACTCTTTGGGACTTCATTTTGGGATTTTCTTGGCAAAGAAACTGGTGTGGTTTGCCATTTCCTTCTCTGGCTCATTTTACAGATGTGGAAACTGAGGCAAAGAGAGTTAAGTGACTTGCTCAGGGTCACACAACTGGTAAGAGCCTGAGGCCAGATTTGAACTCAGGAAGATGAGTCTAGGTCTCATGCTTTGTGCATAATGGTGCCTCCTAGCTACCCTTTATTTATATAGTTTTATATTTCTATGTACATGTATTTCCATGGAGGGTGGGAAGGGGCGTGGGGGAAGTAGGGGGCCGTTTAAATATTTAACAACCAACTCGTACACACACAGACATACACAGACATACACACATGCATATTTGTATAAGTATGTAAGTATATATATGCATATATGGGTATGTGTGTGTCTATGTATAAGTGTGCATATATACATGTATGTATGTGTCTATGCATGTGTGTATGCATATGTGTCTATGTCTATATGTATGTGTCTGTATATGTGCCCATGTGTGTATATATAATATATATGCATTTCTACATGTTTATGTGTATGTGTGCATGTGTATATATATATATATATATATATATATATATACATAGACACAGATACATATATGTGCATGACAGACTTTTCTGTTTAATCTGCATTATTATTATTTTCTCTATCACTTTATTAGTGAAGACAATAAATCAAGCCTGAGTTGTAACATTTTCCAATTTCTATGGTGTAAATGTTCACATTGAAAATTTAACTATAAGCTCCTGAAAGCCCATATGAACAGGCTCTAGTGCTTCCCTTGTATTATTCTCTAATGGAGTATAAGTTTCTTGAGGACAAGAACCCTGTTCTTTAGCTTTGTGTTCCACTTAGTGATGTGTGCATGGTAAGTGCTGCATACAGGTTTTTGGAAAGAATGAATGAAGGAATGATGAATGAATGAATGAATAAGTAAGTGAATAAATGAATTTCTCCCATTAAGCCATCCACGTTTTGGGGACTGTCCATTATCATTCACTTTAAGAGGACAGCTCCCCTCCCTTCTGCCCTATGGGTTCTCCTTCTGCTCTGTTCCTGACACATGGAATTCACAACTCAAGACTTCTAAACTCAGCCCTTCTACTCACCATGGAGTTCATAGCAAAGTGATTGTGCTGAGTCTGTAGGTCCAAGGCATGTTGGTAGCTGACACCAATCTCTGTGTGACTCTGGAGGAATAACTCTTTGTTATGGCTGATCCAGTCGAACATCTGCAAAGAACAAGAAAGAGGAAAGGAACTGTAAGGGTCAGAGGTCTACTGGGGCACCATGCCAGACTGTTAGGGCCAAAGTGCAAAACTCCAAAAGCTCCAAGCAGGGTCTGTACGAGAAGCCTGGGCACAATCACCTGCCTCAGGGCCAGGCAGGGCTGCAGTCCAGATCCCCAAAGAGCCTACAGATTTTGTGTGCTATCTTTCATCAACAGGCAAATTGTTCATTTAATGTCTTAGTGCCCCAACGTCATCTTTTCACTGTTCTTCCATTGTAATCATCAAAAGATATGGATTACAATCTTCATTTCTTTTTCTCAAAAATTTACTCTGCGATTATCTCATTTCTTCCTAAGAATTACCAGGACTGATATGGAGGGTTGGCAGCTGCAGAAAACAAGGCTCAGAAGATTATTTGTTTAGACTTAGAGCAGGAAAGGACTTCAGAGGCCATCCAGTCCAGTGGTGTCCAACTCAGAGAAATGAGGGCCACCAAGCATACATGTGGGTCCCTGCTGCCTCATTTTGACTCAGAAAACACAGTTAATATTAATACCTATCTATGTTTTATTGTATTTTTTATTTATTTTATTAAATATTTCTCAATAACATTTTAATCTGGTCCAGGCAACCCTGAGTAGTGCATTGTTATTGTTGGCTGTGTGTTTGATACCTTAACTCGGTCATTTTACAAAGGAGGCAGGTGGGCCCTGGATCAGTCAGCAGCTAAAGTCACCCAGGTAGCAGGAGCAGAGCTTAGATTCCAATCCAGAACCTCTAACTCCAAACCAAGCACTTTTCCCTCAGAGCTGGGATAGAGTCATTATTCAAACGGAAAGTCTCCTACCTTTCACCCTCCTGCTCTTTCTAAACAGGGTACTTGTGGTGTAGTCCACAAGGAACTGGGGCAGCTAGAGGACAAAGTGGGTGAAGTGCCAGACCTGGAGTCAGGAAGACTCATCTTCCTGAGTTTAAATTCAACCTCAGACACTTAATGGATGTGTGGTCGTGGGCAAGTCACCTCACTGTTTGTCTCAGTTTCCTCATCTGTAAAATGAACTGGAGAAGGAAATAGCAGTATCTTTGCCAAGAAAATGCCAAAAGGGTCACAAAGAGTTGGACAAGGACTGAAAAACACCTGAATGATGACAAAAACAACCAAGGAAATCAAGCTTCAATGCTTTTTTCAGGGGTTCTATGTCTAAGCTGCACACTGTGACTTAAGCCACAAAAGTGCAGTGTTGGGGAGACTGTCTAGACTAGCCAATACATGGAGAAAGGCTTCTCTACATCTTACTGCTAGACTGTGAGGTGCTCAAGGGCGGGGCCTGTCTTCTGCCTTTCTTTGTTTCCCCTGCATTTAACGCATGGCCAGGCACATAGTAAGTATTTAATAAATGTTTATTGACTGGATGACAAGTTGTCATCTAACTTGAATCTCAAATGGGGGAGGGGGTAAAATGCTACCTTGGAAGCAGCCCATTACGCCTTTGGGCAGCTAGCACCATTAGGATGCTCACTGACTTACAGAGCCTCCAGTTTCCTCCTTGCTACTTCTATCCATGGCTCCTAGTTCTATCCTCTGTAGCTCCTGTGAAAGCTCACATGCCCCTCTGCCCAGGAGATCTTAATTATTCTAACATACATCACCAACATTTGCTTACAAGCCTTTCCCCTTTTTTGATAAACTGAAATGTCTTTGAAGGCATTTTTATTTTTATTTTTATATCCCCAACAGGGTGCCCTATACTTAGGAGAAAATGAAAAGATGTTTTTTTAAATGAATTTGAAGCAAAACAATAGTTAAAAACACCATTGCATAAAGTATGCTGAAAGGGCCTTGGGGATAGAAAGACCTGGGTTCCTGTCATCAGTCTTCAAGACCCAAGCAGTCTTGGTACTCACTCCTCCTCCTCAGCACTTGCTGCCCCTCAGATTGGAGGGTGGGGCCAGGAGTTCCAAAAACTCCTTTTAAGGAGGGGGCCCAGGCTTTTCATTTCCCATCAGGCTTAGCTACACTCCCTTGACTGTCTGATGAGACAGACTTCTCCATTCTCCTTTGCAGGATGCTCTCTCCTACCTCCCCTTTTCAATTTCCTTTTGGGGGTTCTCTTTCCCCCTAAAATTGTAAGTTCCTTGAGGAAAGGGTCTTTTTTTTTGTATTTATATGCCCAGTGATTAGCACAGCTGCTGATATATATAATAGGGGCTTAATTGCTTATTGACTGAATGACTATCCTGATTCTATCCTGACTTTATTTATTTAACAAAATAAATAAAAATACAATAAAACATAGATAGTATTAATATTAACTGTGTTTTCTGAGTCAAAATGAGGCAGCAGGGACCCACATGTATGCTTGGTGGCCCTCATTTTTCTGAGTTGGACACCCCTGGACTGGATGGCCTCTGAAGTCCTTTCCTGCTCTAAATCTATATAATCTTCAGTAAAACATATAACATCTAACATCTAAGGTTCCAAAAGCCTTACTGTAATTTTAGTTATTAGAGCTTAAAACTGCACTAAGATTTCTGGGACAGGCTGTATAAGGCCTATGAGACCTGCAGCCTCTGAGGGCATGTGTGACTTTCTAGGTCCTCAAGTGTAACCCTTTGACTGAATCACAAAGGAGTTGTTCTGTGAAGTTTGCATTCTAAAGGATGCCCTCGAGGTCCTAGAGGGCCACATGTGGCCGGAGGCCACAGATTCCCCACCCATAGGCTAATCACTTTTAACCTCTCAGCACAACTCTCTAAAACTATATGCCACAAATGAGTTGTTGATCCATAATCCAGAGGGAATTTTCATACCAGGAGTTCCCCTCCTGATGAAATATGGGTACACACCACAAAAAGGGTGAGGTGTCATATAATTCAGTCAGCTTTCCTTTGTGGGTAGAATTGGTGAATCTTATGTTAGAATTGCTATTTATGTCACCTGCTCTGCTTAACTATTTTTTAAAAACTGAAATAAGATCTTTGTTTAGATCCAATGTTATTCAGTCTCTCAAGTCCCATGTAGCTCTTCCACATACAACCTGCAGCTCCTCATGTCTTTTATTTTATCTTATTATTTTCTTAATTAGATTATTTTACACTAGATTCTCTATAGAACATATTATAATTATGTGACTCCTATGCTTAATGTGCTTTGCAAAGTATCTCCAGCCACATGACTCTGAATACTATTGATTGAGTCTATCCAAGGGTAAACAACCAAAATAATTACATTTCTTTCTCCCTGGTAAGATGTGAGTCAATAAGTTTACAGAAAGAAGTCAGCTTGGCTGTAGGCTGGTGCTTAGAAGTCAGAGAGGTGAAACAAGTCATTTCCAAGATGGAGCAAGTAACAGAAAGGAACTGAGCAATATGGGGCAGAACGGCAAGGTGTTTCCACCCATGGAGGGTATCCAAGCTCCCAAGATCTCAGCAAGGCTTTAAAAGGTGTGGGTGGCAGTTTAAAGCCATCAACGCTAACACCAAATGAACAAGAAAACAGTGCAGACTCTATAGTTATACGGATAATATCATAAGGTCATAGATTTGAATTTAGAAGAGACCTTAGAAGTCATGAATCCAACCACCTCCTTTTACAGACGAGGAAACTGAGATACAAAGGAGGTATGTGACTTGGCCAAGGTTACACCATTGATGTCTAGGACAAGATTTGAACGCAGGTCTTTCTCTCTCCAAGGCCAACACCCTATCTATTCTTCCCTGTTGTCTCTCCTGCAATAAACCATCTTTTCAATGACCCAGCTTCAGATTCCAAACCCCTCATTCATTCATTCCACAAACATCTGTCACATCCCTTCAATGTGTAAAGCTTTAGTCTGAAGGAGGGAAGCTATGAATGAGACTTGGGCCCTGTCCTCAAAGGGTTTACAGTCTGGTAGAGGGACAATGAATATAACTGTGGTAGAAAGTAGAATTTGATGGTGTCATAAGAAGAATACTGAAGTGGACATTATTCCTCCCTGGGCCCCTAGGTTGAGAGATATCTGTTAGGTTACTGGGCAGGGTTGGATAACCTGCCTAGTAACAGGTTTTTGTTAGGCCCCTGTCAAAACATTATTCCCCTTTGGGTTGTGAAAAATCTGATGAATTGTTAACAGTCATTTTTTGTTTAGTCCATTTGCATGGTAACCACCTGTGCCCCACCTAATGTTAGACCCCCTTGCCAGGCAACTAGCCCCCCCCATTCCTGACAACTACTTCTTTGTTGAATGACAACCAGTCTTTGACTGGGTCCCTCTCCTGGCACCTGTTTTCTGTTGGTGTCCTTTGCCTAGCAGTACCCTGACAACCCCCTCTGTTTTGGGGGCTCTTGCCTAACAACAAGCCCCCCTCTTGCTCTGTCAGAGCTCTGTCTGTTGTGGAAACCACAAGGCTGTACTAAATAGCGCTGAAATGCTTAAAATGCACTCACCCACCTCAGTTTGGGGCTGTCTCCTCTGGGTCTCTCCATGAAGTAGCCACCAGCCTGGCTAATAAATGATGCTCCAGGAGAGACAATTTAAAAATTATGGGACTATTTGAAAGTCATGATCAAAAAAAAGAGCTTAGACATCATCTTTCAAGAATATATCAAGGAAAACTGCCCTGATATTCTAGAAACAGAGGGTAAAATAAATGTTGAAAGAATCCACTGATCACCTCCTGAAAGAGATCCAAAAAGAAAAACTCCTAGGAATGTTGTAGTTAAATTCCAGAGTTCCCAGGTCAAGAAGAAAATATTGCAAGCAGTCAGAAAGAAACAATTCAAGTACTGTGGAAATACAATCAGGATAACACAAGATCTAGCAGCTTCTACATGAAGGGATCAAAGAGCTTGGAATATGATATTCCAGAAGTCAAAGGAACTAGGATTAAAATCAAGAATTACCCACCCAGCAAAACTGAATATTTCAGTGAAAAAATGGTCATTCAATGAAATAGAGAACTTGCATACATTCTTGAGGAAAAGACCAGAATTGAATAGAAAATTTGTCTTTCAGACATAAGAATCAAGAGAAGCAGGAAAGGGAAATAACAAGGGACCTAAAGTTGAATGGCTTACATTTCTACATGGAAAGATAATGTTTGTAACTCTTTCTCAGTATTTGGGTAGTTGGAGGGATTATATACATATAGACAAGAGCACAAGGTGAGTTCAATAGGAAGGGACGATATCTAAAAAAATAAAATTAAGGGGTGAGAGAGGACTATATTGGGAGGAGAAAGGGAGAAATGGAATGGGGCAAATTTTCTCTCATAAAAGAGGCAAGAAAAACCTTTTTCAATGGAGGGGTAAAGGGGGGAGGTTAGAGGGAAAAAGTGAAGCTAACTCTCATCACATATGGTTGAAGGAGGGAATAACATACACACTCAATTTGGGTATGAAAATCTATCTTACACTACAGGAAAGTAGGGGAGAAGGAGATAAGTGGGGTGGGGGGATGATAGAAAGGAGGGCAAATGGGAGAAGGGGTAATTAGAAGTAAACATTTTTGGGGAGGGACAAGGTAAAAAGAGAATAGAATAAATGGGGGCCAGGATAGGATGAAGGGAAATATAGTTAGTTTTTCACATCATGACTTAAGGAAGTATTTTGCATAACTACACATGTATAACCTATCTTAAATTGCTTGCCTTCTCAGTGCAGATGGGTGGGAAGGGAGGAAGGGAAAGAAGTTGGAACTCAAAGTTTTAAAAATGAATGTTAAAAATTGTTTTACATGCAATTGGGAAATAAGAATATAGGTAATGGGCGATAGACATCTATCTTGCCCAACAAGAAAATAGAGTAGATGGGGATAAGGGAAGGGAGGGGTGTGATAGAAGGGAGGGCAGATTGAGGGAAGGGGTAATCAGAATGCATGGTGTCTTGGGGTGGGGGGAGGGGAGAAAATTTGAAACTCAAAATCTTGTGGAAATAAATGTTGAAAACTAAAAATAAATAAATAAATTTAAAAAATTTTTTAAAAAAGAACTGGTTGAGGTACTTTGAAAGTTGAAATCATGAACTATTCTTGATAAGTTTGGGGAAGTGACCATCTTGGAGTGATGCTCATACAATAGTTTGGACATCCTGTAGCATGCCTACATCTATTTTTTTAGTCACAGTCTGGATCCACTCTAAAAAATCAAATCAAGCAAATGAATAAAAAATGGTGGGCTTATTGTGGTCATAGTCTAAAAGGGCTGTGAAGACTTAATAAGGAAAACCATTCTTCCAAGACTAGTTTTACTTAGAAGAGACAGCATATTGATGAATGATAGATAACACAGGGGTGGAAGAAAATAAAGAAATTATAAACTTAGGGAGTATATTCATCAAATTCTAACTTGAAAACAGTTTGAAAATAGAATAGATGGCCCAGTTTGGCATATTAAAATTACATGCAAGTAAGATTCAAATATACCTGCGACTTTGCTTAAGGAGGCAATATTGTAGTTTGTGGGGAAAAATCAAAACCTTGGATAGAGTTTGGAGTCAGGGCTCCTAGGCTCCAGTTCCAGCATTGTCCCTAACTAATTGAATTACCTTGGGAAAATCCCTTAACCTTTCTGGTCCTATTTCCTTATCTTCAAAGTAAGCATATTGGACTTTATGGAGCATCCCTTCTATGATGTCAGCATTTGAATGTGGATCTTAGGGAATACCCTTGCACGGGTGTGACCTGAACACAGGGAGAACACCAACTTTCTGCTGCCACTTCAAACTCCTTGAGTTGGGTTAGCTGCCTTTTTCTTCTTGGCATGAGCACAAATCTGTAGTCAGAGCAGAAAATAATTTGATGCAGCTGTGGGCTTCACAAAATGTAGTACAAGTAAAAAAATTCCTCAGAGACCAAAGTTCATGTCCAAACAGCAAAACTTTATCTTTCTGTTTGGAATCCAACATAGTTTGTTCTCATTATAGAGATCAATGTTAAAATGCAAGGATTTGGAGAGAGCTGTTTTTCTTGCTTTGTTTCTAAATGTCTATTTGGGGAGGGAGGGAATACTTGGTTAAAATTCATTACAAATGAACATGAAGTCCAGTGTTATGATCCATTTGTAAAAGGTATTGACTTAAATGTAAATGAGAGAAACAAACAGAAACCCTGGTGTTTGTCCTTTGAAGGTAGAGAGGGATCAGAACCACTTTTTATAAAGCCCTAAACTTTGTTAGAGAACAAAGATCTTAGAGAAGGTCCTAATCCTGTGGAGCTGTTTTTTGTTTGCTTCCCCAAATTTATCAGGAATAGTTGATTGAATATTTGAACTTTCAAAGTATGTCAACCAGCTTTTGTTATTATAGTTTATTATCTCTAGATTCAGAAGTTCCATCAGTTCAAATGTTGGAAAAGTGGTTCAGAATTCTCCCAGATGTCTATACTGCACAGTTCAAATTGGTGGGTAAAGATCAATGAACATTCTTTGACTCTCCTCAAGACCTTGCTCATGAAATTTAAGTAGCTCCCTATTGCTTCTAGACATCTACCTGAGAGTTAGTGTGGCTTCAGAAGGGCCAAGGATGTTTGGGGCCCAATAACTCCAGAAGAAATGCAAGGAGCAGAGCAGAGGTCTGTATACAATATTTGTAGATCTGCCCAAGGTCTTTCATACTGTCAGTTGTGATGGCTCATGGAAAATTATGTCAAAATCTGGTTGCCTGGAGAAGTTCATCAGCATTGTACTTCAAATTCATGACATCATGCTTGCTTGCCTGGGTTCTGGATAATGGACGACGCTCTTGTACCTTCTCAGTCACCAATGGAGTGAAACAAGACAGTGTACTTGCTACAATGCTTTTTAGCATGATGTTTTCAGTCATGTTGTCAAATGCCTTCAATGAGGATGAGAGTGTTTGTGCACGCTTAACAATTTTTATTTACAGAGGATTGTGCACTCAATGCAGTCTTTGAAGCTGAGATGCAACAAAGTATGTGTGCAAACTTTGGACTAACAATTAATACCCAGATTACACAGGTTCTCCATCAGCCACCACTACACCATCCATATGTGAACCCATTGGTTACAGAAAATGGAGAAGTTTGGAATGCTGTGGCTAAGTTCACTTACCTTGGTAGGGTACTTTTCAGGGATGTCCACATTCATAATGGGGTTGATGCAAGCATTGCCAGAGCTAGCTCAGTGTTTCGGAGGCTCCGGAGGAAAGTGTTGGGAGAGTAGAGGTATTAGGCTGACTACCAAACTGAAGGTCTACAAAGCCACTGTTCTGACCTCATTGTTGTACGCCTGTAAATCTGGACAGTCTACCAGCTCCGTGCCAGGAAACAGAATCTCTTCTATCTGAACTGTTTTAGGAAGATTCTGAAAATCACCTGGCAGGATAAGCTTCCAGACACTGAAATCCTTACTCGAACTGATCTGCCACGCATTCAAACTCTATTGCAGAGAGTACAACTCCAATGGGCTGGCCACACTGTTCAAATGCCTAATGTATGCT
Source organism: Potorous gilbertii (assembly GCA_028658325.1). NCBI lineage: Eukaryota > Metazoa > Chordata > Mammalia > Diprotodontia > Potoroidae > Potorous > Potorous gilbertii. Next base: position 282,009,719 of record CM053771.1, on the reverse strand, counting down.
TGCAGAAAGACTTTTATGAAGAACTCACACAGGGCAAGTGCTCACAGGGTGGTCAAAAAGCAATACAAAGACACTCTTAAAGTCTCTGATAAGAACTATGCAATTGATTGTACGACATGGGAGACACTGGCACAGGACTGTTTAGCATGGTGAGCCCTCATCAGAGAAGGTGCTGTGCTCTGCGAGCAAAGTAGAATGGAAGTAGCTCAGAAGAAGTGTGAGATGAGCCTATTTAGAGAACTGAGCCCAAATAATCACATGGACTATTGATTCCCGACCTGTAGTAGAGCATTATGAGTTTCTATTGGTCTGATCAGCCACAGCTGGGCACACTGTAACTTGACTCTAACACAATGATGCCATTTTGGTCCTCTTCAAGAAGGAAGAACAACCAACAACCACTGCCTCTAGGGGAAAAGACAAACTTTTCCGTCTTGCATTTATCCCTTCTTGCACTGCACCCCTTCACTGTCTGGGGCCAACTGATCTTTGCAGACTGTTCTCCCATTACTCCCCTTCATATGCTCTATATTCCAGTCAAATTCCCTTCCCCTCTACATCCCATATCTCCTATCTCACTTCCATGCCTTTGGATAAAATGCCTGGCCTCCCACCCCAACCTGTAATGTATTCTGTCCTCACATCCACCAGTGATTTATAGAGTCTAGAATCTGGCTTCAAATCCAGTTCTTGACAACTAATAGCTATGTGATCATGGGCAAGTCATAACTTCTTTGAGTTTCCCTTTCTTCATCTATAAAATGAGAGATTTGAACTAAATGTCCCCTGAGATCCCTTCTCATTTAAATCAATGACACTCTGAATCCTCAGTTCTTTTCAAAGTCCAGTTCAAGGGATACCTCTTACATAAGCCTTTCTTGATTCCCCCAGTTGTTACTGATTTCTTTCCTGAAATTACTGTATGTATTTCACTTTATCTTATCTATATACCTGCTGCTTCCCCTTAGCAGATTTTAAACTCCCTGAGGACAAGAATGGTTTCATTTTTCTGCCTCTCTCTGTCTCTCCTTCTCTCTTCCTCCCTCTCTTCCTCTTTCTGTCTCTGTTTTGTTCTCTGTGTCTGTCTCTGCCTCTGTCTTTGTCTCTCTCTCTCTCTCTCTCTCTCTCTGACTCTCCCCAGTTTCCTCAACTATAAAAGGACATCCCTTGTACTGTCTGTCTCACAGGGTCACTGGAGAATGCTTTTGTAAAGCTTAAAATGATATAAATTGTGAAATTAATGTTTGAACAAAGGGCTTTTAATGGCTGTTTTTTGCGATGCAGATGTTATGGAGTGTGATTTGTCCTATGTTGTATCCAAAAGCCTGCAATAATGAGCCAGGCTGGAGAGAAAGAGAAATTTGGTGATATGAGCTCAAAAATTCCTATGTAGCAGGTCACAAGTAGCTTTGTCCTACGCAAAATCACTGGTCAAATCCATATGAACTTCAGGAAGTACACACACACACACACACACACACACACACATTGCATACAAAGATATATATATTTCCAATATATACAGACATAGATGCATGCAATCAACCAACTAAGTGGCAAAGTAGGCAGACAAGCAAAGAGGCTTGGAGTCAGGAAGACCTAATTTAAAAGTCTGCTGTGTGACCCTGAGCAAGTCATTTAACCTCTGTTTCATTTTCTTCATTTGCCATAAGGGGGTTTAAAATAGCATCTATCTCCCGAGGTTATTGTTAGAATCAAATGAGTTTACATATATAAAGTGCTCTGCAACGTTATAAACACTTACTGCTAGTTAACATAACGAGCATCATTATTTTTATCAACTTACTCCTCCTCCCCTCACTTCTTACCCAGAGTACACACAGGACCCTCAAACCCAGAGACTTCTCCACATTGACCTGGTCAGCCTTATGAGTTAGAATAAGAGTTTCCATTTCTATAACACTTTAAGATTTATAAAGCACTTTTCTGTACTCGCAACAACCTATAAGAAAGGAAGGATACTGTAATTATCATTTCCCCCATTTATTTTGTTTCTTTGTTTGGCGAGGCAACTGGGGTTAAGTGACTCGTCCAGGATCACACGGTGTCAAGTGTCTGGTCTGAGGTTGGATTTGAACTCAGGTCCTCCTGACTCCCGAGCTCGTGCTCTATCCATGGCACCATGTAGCTGCCTCAAAATGTCATTTGTCTGTTTTGTTTGTTTTGTTTTATTGCTCCCATTTTAAAAGTAGAGAACTGAGGCTGTAGTCAGGCATCCTGATTCCAAATCCAGTATTCTTTCTGCTCTACTGTGTTGACTGTCCAAGAGAATAGACAGGAAATATTTTCAGACTGAGACAGAGAGAGAGAGAGAGAGAGAGAGAGAGAGAGAGAGAGAGAGAGACAGAGAGAGAAAGAGAGACAGAGAAAGAGAGGCAGAGAGAGAGACAGAGAAAGAGAGGCAGAGAGAGAGACAGAGACAGAGAGACAGAGCGATAGAGAGATAGAGAGAGACACACACAGAAAGAAATTAGTGATCTGACTGTAGTTTCACAATTAGGAAGAATCAGAACTTGAACTCAGGTCTTTTAAATCTATTTACAAGAACATTGTCAAAAGAAACCAGCTTATCCACAGAATAAAATAATTCAGGGAGTAGACTTGGGTTCGAATTCTAGTCAAGAACGGAAGAGGATGTTCACTTTCAGGATCTCTAGCTAACTTCTTAATGTTGTGCCTCACTCCAAAATGCCAAACTCATTCTTCTAAAAATGCCCATAGCTCAGTTTCAGTGACGTAGGAAAGATCCCTCCTACTCTAAACTACTTTGGACTAGCCTGTTATTCACTGTCTGAAATTCTACCCTTAGAGATTCATACTATGGGCATCTTAAGTATATTCCTAGTTGAGTCAAACTTGTTTCATCCCTTGACCCGGAGACAAAAGGGGAACATGCAGATAGAGACTCAGGGGCAGTAGAATGGCTACCAGGTGATGACTTTTTTCACCAGGGCAAGTTTATGAAAACTGACTGCTTAAGCAAGCACAGACAGATGCCATCTAAATTGGTGTTGGAAGCGCCCACATGAGATGAAATAATGAATCCTGGAAATATTGAAGGAAGTAACTTTTCTTATATACATTGTGTCTCCTCAAGTTTCTAGTTGCTCCCAGAATACAGAGGCTATGTATTAGATATGCCCTTTGTATCCTGTATTGTATTGTACCTGGGCTAGGCGCATAGCCATACTTGAAAAATATTTGTTAAATGAATGGACAACAGTTAAGCTTCCTTTAGATTGGATGATCTTTCTAAGACTCAACACCTGCCCATGATGACAAGTCACTGAGCAGAACATTCAGGAATTCAAGTTACCATTGCCTTATTCATTTAGAGAAAAGTGTAAATGGTTTAAACTGACTTTTAGGTTCCTGAGTACTTTTAGGTTCCTACTGCTCAAAGGGAATGTGTCAACCAGACTATAACCCTTTTCTGATATTTTGTTGGCATTTCTTGACTCCTCATTCCCACCCCATGACTGTTATTTCCTTCTCCATTAAATTGGGAGGTTTGGGGGTAAGCATTGATTTGGAGTCCTGGGTTCAAATCCCGACGGAGTCACTTATCACTTGAATTATCTTGGACAAGTCACTTCAGCTCATCAGTACAGTGAAGGGTTGAACAAAACGATGTCTATGGACTCCTTTAGATCTAAAATTGTGATTTTATAATTCTTTTCTTATATCAAAGAAAAAGGGTTAACCGAAACAAGCACCGCCCTAAAGATCTTTTTGCTAGAACAAGGGAAGTCTTTTCATCATCACTTCTCTCTACCCCAGCCTTTTCACCAAGTTCTTACTGTTTTTTAATTTTTAAAGCATTTCTTGCCATTCTTTGCCTGGGTTCATACTCAGAGCAGAATCTCGTAGTAACGGAAAACAGCTGTTTTCTGAAGGGAGTAAAAAAGAACGAGGGCTGCAACATTTCATGCTGAAATATCACCTGATCCCTGTGGCCATGTCCCTGACAGATGAACCATGCTAAGTACAGACGCAGACTAGCCTAGAGTTGCCTGCTCTTCAGCCATGCCTTAAAAGGCCACTCTCTGCTTCCCTGGCCCTCCTCCCTTCAAGGGTTGTAATGAACAACTGCACCCAACCCGTTATTAATAGAAGTATTTTCAGACTTTAAATAAGATTTTGTGCTTTTTAAAGTTTCCAGCCCAGTTTGGCTTCACATGCACCGACTTCCCCGAAGTACTGGAAACACAAACACCACCAGCCAGCCAGAGCCAGCCTGGCCATCCAAGAGACAAAGTCAAACAGATGAGAAACAGGACCAGTTGAGCTAAGGAAAAGGCAGCCAACCTCAGAGCCCTGGGTAGGTCTATGCTGATTGGCCAGATCCTTTCCATCTTAATTATAAAGGCTGATAAAATATTTTCAGAAACCCAGTGAGAGAATGTACTTTTACTCACTTAGCCTAACATAGCAAAGTATCAGAGGGGCTTGGATCTGAAAGGACCTTAACTGAAAGAGAAAACCTCATTCAGCCTATGCTAGGAATCCTTTCCTACTTTCAAACCAGTACTGAATTTAGGTACAAACTCATTAAACTACAGATTAGAGTAGGGACACGGATTGTTTTAGTAGGATGTAACTAATGGAAGCTTTCTAAAATTAAACATCTCAGGAGACCACATATGTTTTGTATACATTTATTTGGTATGTGTGCATACTATTCCAGGGCAGGTAGGTGGCTCAGTGGATAGAGTGCTGGGCCTGGAATCGGAAAACTCAGCATTCTGAGTTCCCATCTGGCCTCAGATACTTCCTAGCTGCGAGACTGTAATGGCACTCAAACTAGGATCTTTTGCTGTTTTTGTTTTACTAAAAGTGCCTCTGATTGAATGATGTGATTGGGGAGGATCTTTCCCACCCATTGATGGGGCTGTCCATGGTGGGAAGCTCGATTACGGGAGTTGTTTTGGAGGAGGGTCCCAAGTACCATTTGGTTTTTTTTCTGTTGAGGCCCTGAGGCAGAGGATTATGCCCTCTGACTCTAAAAAGCACATAAATACTCTGAGGATGAGGTTTTACTTGGGTGCTTACCTTCTGGAAGTGTTTCTTTGGCAGAGAGACCCTGGGAAACCTTAGGAGCCGTGCACCCACCTTCCACCCCTGCTTCTCTCTGTGGTAACCATGTAGGCATGTAATGGTCAGACATTTTGGAAGCATGTCTGTTGACTTTTGATTTCTCTGTATTTTCTCTGAATTTTTGCTTTTGATATTCTCTGATACATGTACTTGATTAAAATAATTTGCTAACCCCTTGAAAGTTGCTTTCCTTTTATGAATGCAGATCTAAAAACCCCTGGTAGTAAGTCTCCCTGTGTATATTGGGATGCTTACTGATCCAGTGACCCTGGGCAAGTCACTTAACCCTTTTTACCTCAGTTTCCTCATCTGTAAAATGAGCCAGAAAAGGAGATGGCAAACCACTCCAATATCTTTGCCAAGAAAACCTCAAATGGGGTCACAAAATGTCAGACATGACCGAACAACAACAACCTACACAGGTAAACTTCTTGAGGGCAGAGATGGTTCCATTTTTATCAATGGAATCAATTTTTATCAATTTTATATTTTTATGGCTCCATTTTTATTTAAGGTTCCATTAAGACCCTTAGCTCTTAGTCCAATGCCTAAGCCACAGGAGGTGCTTAAGAAATCCTTGCTGACTGATTAATTGGTTCATTGATAGCAAGGGATGGTAGAAAAAGAATTGGATTTGAAATCAGCATTTATTTGGTTGTTCAGTCATTTCCAACTCTTTGTGATACCACTTGGGGTCTTCGTGGCAAAGATACTGAAGTGTTTGCCATTTCTTTCTCCAGCTCATTTTACAGATGGAGAAACTGAAAAAAATAGGGTTAAGTGACTTGCCCAGGATCACACAGCTAGGAAGTGTTGAGGTCAGATCAGGAAGATGAATTTCCCTGACTGCAGGCTTGGCACTTTATCCATTCCACCACCTAATTGCTCTGCCCTTTAGGATCAGAATATGTGGTTTTAACTCCTGGCTTTGCTACTTACCACCTGGGTGACCCCAAGGGGCAGGATGGTATGGGAAAAGACATGGGCTCTGAAGTCAGAGAACTTTGGTTCAAATAAAAACGTAAGAGACCCTTTGACATTTACCCTCTACCTGACCTTGGACAAATAATTTAAAATCCCCTAGTCTCAGTTTCCTGTAGAGTCCCTTACAGTTTCAAATTTAGCATTCTAAAATGAATCACCCTGACTTAATCTCCCCCTTTTCACTATACATAAGATCAGCAAATTAGATTGTGTACAGATCTGAAAGGGTCTTGAAAATCCTACAGCCTCCCTTCAGGACTGCCATGGGACAAGAGATAGGCCAACTGCCCAAGGAATTTCCTGGCAGGTGGACTTTTAGTTAGTAGCCGTGTGACTCTAGGTAAGTCATTTAACCTCTTTGTGATTCAGTTTCCTTATCTATAAAATCAGGAGTGGGACTCTGGCCTCCAAGTTCCTAGTCAGCTTTAAATCTATCATGAGAAGAAGTAGGATTCATGGAGGTCACAGAAGCAAGAGAGATTGAGCTCAACTAGGAAGACTGTGAGGGTTGATGGGGATATTAGGCACTCAGGCACTGGAGAAAACATTAAGGAAGACAAGCAGGTCAGGAAACCCTACTGACCTTTGAGAAAGGGTAGACTCCTGGGATTGGTTTAGCCAAGCTACCAACTGTACCTAAATACAGAGAAGAAAAAGCCCCATTCCAGAACACAAGACAAAATTCATAGTAATTTTAGCACTCTGAGCAGAATTTCTGAATTCCTGTGGATTCTTTTTGGCATCATCATTTATTTTATTACTCAGTATTCTCTTTAAAAATAATTCAAAAGCAATTCTTAAAAACCATTCTTCATCTAAGTAAACCATGTCCCTCCTTCTGAAATAGCTCCGGATGCCGTCTTTCTTTTCCTATTTCTATCACTTGAGTTCCAAACAAAGGAGTTTTCTGTGACTCTGTCCTTTGCTCTATCCTCTGAAGGCCAATCTGCCATGGATTCTCAGGTTTTATTTTGCCTTTGTCATGGCTCTTAGGGTCAGTCCTCTTTATCCATGATCCTAAATGGTTTCATTGCCCTACTCTGGATAAGTACAACAACCTCCAGCTGATGCCTGAGTCTTCAAGCTCTCCTTATTCTAATCAAAACATAAAAATTCTCTAAAAACCCAGTTACTTGACAGTAAACTTCTTTCCCTAAGGATGTGCCATTGCCCGCAGCTGTTTCAGTAGGTGGCGATCTTGGGTCACTTCAGAGCTTTTTTATTTCCACAGGCATCCATAGGAGAAGGTGCAGTGCACCCATTCATTCATTCATTCACTCAATAAATATCTCAAAACCCATTCATTCATTGCTCATTCAATGTCTCAGATATCTACTGTGTGCAAAGTCCTCCACACTGTGAGAGAGAGAAAAATATAAAAGATATGGTCCCTGCCCTCCAGTAGCTTATAGTCTCAATAGCATAGAAAATATTCATTCATTCATTTAACAAATCTATTATTAGGATTTAGTATGCACACTGTTCTAAGCTCTAGGCAAGTACAATATATAGATAAAACTTGGTCCCTATCCTTATAGCACTTAGAGTCCCCCTTATGGGGGATATCCATTTATAGATGACTACAATATGCAATATCAGAGAAATGAACTGCAAAGGCACAAGATAAAGTGCTATACGGGATGTAAAGGGAGACAGGGTTCCTTCCAATCACAGGCACATAGAGAGCTAGGTTTGCAGGTGCGCAAGTGTGCCCTGAGGCACCAACACGACAGCCAAAAGACCTGGGCTCAGGACCTCCATGGGCTCCTACTACTTGTGTGATGCTGGGCAAGTCGCTTAACTCCTCCGGGTCTTGATTTACTCTTCTGTAAGATGGCTATACTAATAATACTTGGACTACCTGTCTGGAGGGATGACTGCAAGGAAAGCATTTTTTTAAATCTGAAAGCTATAGAAACATGAATCACCCAAGGCCCATTCCACCCTGTTGAGAACAGAGGAGAGAGAGGTTGGGGTCAGGAAAGGCTTCCCAGACAAGGTGATATTTACATTAGCAATGCACTGCACAAATGTGAGCTAATGCTACTATCTGGTAGTAAGAAAGGTGGTATGATTAGTCAAGAATGGATTGAAAAGGAAAAATTGTTCCTCTATGCCTGTAAATCCAAAAAGATAAGAAAAGCAAGTCCAAGGTAGGAGCAAAATGCAGTGGAAAGGATTTGGGATTTCTGGTCAAATGACCTAAATTTGAATAATCCCAGCTGTGCCTCTTGCTGCCAGTATAACCACAAGCAATTCTCAGCTTTGGGGCCTCAGTTACCTCATCTGTGAAATGAAAGAAGTTGGACTTGGTGATATATTAGGAACTTGGGATACACACACACACACACACACACACACACACACACACACACACACTCCCATCCAAGAAGTGCTTTTCTTAAAGTGGGAGAAGGGAACCTTTCCCCAAGAGAAGTTGTGGGAATGGAGCAATTGTTGAATCATTTCAATGTCATGTCCAACACTTTGGAATATTCTTGGCAAAGATACTGGAGTGGTTTGCCTTTTCTTTCTCAAGTTTATTTTACACATGAGGAAACTGAGGCAAACAGGGTTCAAGTGACTTGCCTAGGGTCACATAGTGTAATGCTAATCAGAGAGATTAAAGATCTTCACTACCTATTAATGGACCTTCCCATTAAGGGGAGTTTGATTAGGGAAGATTTGGGGGAGGGCCCACACCTTTTGTTAATGAGGCACTGGTTCTCAAGAGTTGTGATTCCCTCTGACTCTGAAAAAAGTATGGATACTCTGAGATGAGGCTTAGTTTTTGGAAGAAGTTTCCAGTGCCAAATGAGACTCTGGGAATCTGCTAAGCAGCCCCCCCCACCCCACCCCACCCCCGCCTTTGAAAACCCAGACATTGGTGCTTCTCCCTCTAGTAACTATATATGTGTATGGTCAGACAGTTATCTGTCTGTTGATTTGTAATGTACATATTGCTCACTGTCAAGCAGTTGGAAGCCCTGTCTGTTGATTTTGATTTCTCTGTATTTTCTCTGAAGTTCAAGGTGCTGACAGTTCCCCCCCCACCCAACTAAGTGAATGATGCTTGTGCTTGATTAAAGTGGTTGTTGACCCATCGAAAGCTGCTTTCCTTTTAGAAAAGCAGATCAAAGAACCTGTGATAGCAGCCCCCCATGTATGTTGGGGTCCTTGCTGATGCACACAGCTAGTAAATCTCTGAGACCAATTTTGAACTCAGGTCTTCCTGCCTCCAGGCCGCTATCCACTGTACCACCTAGCTGCCCTATGGGACAATTAGGACCTCCTTAAAACTGGATTCTTCTTCCCCTGGGCCACTTGGCAGATTTAACCCAGAGCTAGGGTTCAGTGGAAAGAGGCAAGGAGAGTAAATAAGAGGCTGATCCTTCCAATGACACGCTTACTCAGCCAAGACCCAGAAAAAGCCTATTCCAAGGCACCCTATGTCCTTCCCCTGCCTCCCTACCTTACATTCTTAGCTTGTACTCTTAAAATTTGTTCCAATATATATAGAGGGGGGTAAGTTATTTTCCTGCCTGCATCCTGCCTGGAAGTCACCCAAGGGATCCTGTATTTACCTTTTTCTGGACTCCTCCTCTTCCTTCTGGCCATCCACCCCTACCTCTAAAACAATACCTAGCATGGGGTGCTCAGGACAGAGAAGGCTGATTCCATATTGGCCAGTAATAACTCACTGTTATAGAATGTCTCTTCTTCCATGGTGCTCAAAGGACTTGGAGCATGGATGGATCATATTCTGTCCACACTTCCTGGCTTTGCTCTTCCTCTCACCCTAGCCTGGGAGTTTGGCCTCAAGAGGTCTGTCAGAGCTCTGGGGAAAATGGTCAGATAGTTAACGCTGCTCTTGGGGCCTAAGATGCACTTACACTCTCATTTAGTGCTTCCAAGGGAGAATGTCCCTTCCCTGTCGGCCTCCGAAGGCTAGCTCTTGGACCTCAGCCCAGCAGGTTGACCTTATGGCCCTTCTTGGACCAAAGAGAAATGAAACCCCAAGTAACATCATGGGCATCACACCTCAGGAGGTTAGATGTAGTTGAGGTTTTTAAGAATACAGAAACATACCTGTGGTGTTCAGCCTGCAGCAACACCCCACTCTAACCGAAATCAATTCAACAAACATTTACTAAGTATTTTCTGTGGGTATAAGACCGAAAATACAATGATGAAAAACAAGAGTCTGCAGTTTCAGTGAGCTGACATTGTAAAAGGAAGACAGAAATAAGCATGATGCATACACAAATAAGATGCAAAGTAGTGAACGTTAAGGTACATCCAGATATAGTACTGGAGGAAATTTGGGGGTGGGGGACAGCACTGATTTGAGCTGGGGAAAATCAGAGACAATTTTGTAGAAGAAGAGGTGACGACTTAGGGCTTAAAGAAGGGAAGCATTTCCACAGACAGATGCAAAGGAAGTCCATTTTAGGCATGGGATGCTGTGTAAATACGTGCACTCAGGACAAAACAGAATGATAAGATCTAGGAACATCTAGTTTGGTTGAAGTCTGTGCAAAGGGCAGTAAAGCAAAATCAGACCACGTGGATTGGAACTAGTTTTGAAAGGCCTTAAATGCCAGGTTAAGAGGTTTGTATTATATCCCATAAGCCACAGGAAGCCATGGAAGATGCCTTAGGCAGATGACTGATAGTTTTATGAAGAATGCATGATAGAGGGCAGTCAAGAAAGGAGCAGCTAGGTGGCTCAGGGGATAGAGCCTGCAGTCAGGAGGATCAAAGTTCAAGTGTAGCTTCAAACACTTACTACCTGTGTGACCTGGGCAAGTCATTCAACTCTGATTACCTCAAAAAAAAAAAATAGAGCAGTAGCACAGGAGAGAAGTAAAACTCAGAATATTAAAGGCAATTTAAACCTGGAAAGGAACTCAGAGGCCATCTGGTCCAACCACCTGCCCAGGCTGGCTAAGTGACTTACCCAGGATTACATAAGTAAGACATTATAGGCAGTTTAAAAAATGGAGGAGGGGGCATGGAGACTGAAACCCAAGTCCTCCTTCTCTAGAGAAAGTGCTTTTACCATGGTACCATGTACTGATGAGGATGTGAGCTATGATGGGTAAATGGAGAAGAGGGGATTTATGGGAGATGGAACACTAAGGTAAAGATCAATAAGACTTGTCAATATCCTGAATATGAAAGTTAGAGAGAAGGAAGACTCAAAGATGACTCTAGGGAGGATGGTGGTGCCATCAACAGAAATAGGGAATGAAGGTTCATGGGGGAAGAGAAGTTCTGTTATGAACATACTGAGTTGGAAGTGTCAGTATGTGAAGTATTACTGGCAATTGGAGGGATTGATTTTGGAGCTCAGGGGGAAGGAAGAGCAGATATATAGGTTTAGGGGTCATCTTCATAGAGGTAATCAGAGGAAGCAGGTTGGGGGACCGAGACTTGGGAGGCAAAAATGAAATCGAGGAGACCCAAGATCACAGAACTCACCTGCTCTGCCTTGTAAGGAAGGGAAAGAGAAGGTATCTCCATGGTCTCTTGTTATAAAAGACCTCAGACCACCATTTCCAAGGTAAGAAATGCCACAGTTTCCTTCTCTTCCCTGTGCAAGACCTAGTAAGACCTATTCAGGAAATTCTTCCACCTGATTCACCTACATTATTACTAGAGGGTTTGACTTGTGGGGAGGTCCATTAGAGCTCTGGGGACTGTGGATCTCCTCCAGAGGTGGGATCAAGAACTATAAGGGCAGTGTAGGTGGTGTGGGAGGTAGCAGATAGGAGGACAGGCTCTGTAGTCACACAGAGTTTGGTTGAAATTCTGCCCCAGACACTTGCTATCTGTGTGAAACCCTGGGCAAGTCACAGGAACAGACACACAGCCCTAAGAGCCCTTAGAGATTCTTGAGCTCCACTCCCTCATTTTACAGACAAAGAAACTGAGGCCCAGAGAGCTCTGAATGCCTTACACAGGGTTCCACAGTTAATAAGTCTAAGAGGTGGGATTTGACCCTCATCTCTAAAATATAGATAATACCTACCTCAATGTTATTGAAAGGCTCAAATGGGATATTAATGTATATAAAGTGCTTTGCAAATCTCAAATCCCTCTATAAATATCATTCACATGGAGACCTACCACAGAAACCAAAAATCAAAACAATCCAAACCACTCACAAACACTGTCTTCTCATCCCTGTCTCCTCTCTCCCCTCCCCCAACCCTCTGCTTGAGAGAGAAGTGGAGTGCTAAAACACCTGCCATCCCCATGTGTCCTTCCTCTCTTCTCCCTCCTCCAGGCCCTCTGCAAACACTGGCCTCCCCTCCTGCAGGCCTGCGGGGTTCAGAACTCAAGCCCATTGCAAAGGGAGCAAAGGGGGAGAGGATGAGAGCAAAGAAAAGGGAGGATGAGAGAACGTCTCTCACACACACACACTTACACACACGCACACGCACATGCACATGCACGCACGCATCCAGCAGAACATTCTGCCCTGGATTATTTTTGGGAATCTAAGATTCCTAATGCTTACGGGGAGGAAGGGAGGTAAAAGTTGAGATCCCCAGCCCCAGTGAGCTGTAAATAGGACAGGACAGGGTGTTCTGGCCTGGGAGGGGCCTGGCACACAAGGGCTTCCTAGCGATTGAACTACATCAATGGGAGGCAGGAGGGTGTGGTGGCTGCTCCTGGGATGGGGAGGGAGGAGGAAGGGCAGGTCAGGAGCCTCTCTCCAAAAAAGCAGGAAATTACTAAACACCAGGCAAAGCCCTTGCCCCCCTCAGTCCTGAAGGTCACAGTCCTTGGGTGGCCCAGTTCCAACACAAAAGGAACAGCCCAGCTGAGTAAAGTCCCCTCCTAGAAGGCTGGCCCAGGGTTTGTCTTTCTGGACAACGAGAGTTCAGGTTTCACATCAGAGGACTCCCTCACTCTGTGTCCTCCCTTCCTTAGGACCCCTGCCCCTTTGGCAGCCTGGAGGGGTTGGGGCGGATGTGCATCTCTGGGCACGCTCCCCTGAAAGGAGAGAAGCCTGCACCCCTCCCTCTGCTCCCCCAGATTCATTAACAAAGCACTTCAGTTTGACAAATGCCTTTATGATTCTGATTATTGCTGACTTCTCATGATGATGAGGGGAAGGGGAGGGGCTGAGACCCCCACCCTGGAGCAAGGGAGGAGGGGCAGGGGAGCTTATCCGGGAAACCTTCCTAGGCTGCCCCCACAGGCCCCTGAGCACCTCCAGCCAAGATGGGGGCGGTTCCCAGAGGGTAATGGTTGGAGCCCAAGGCCAGGGGAAGCAGTTTGTATATGTGTGTGACCAGATAGGGAATGGACAGCAGCTGTTCAGAGGGCCGGCATCCTGGGGGGACCTCGAAACTGCTGATGAGGAAAACAGGACAGAAATAAATAATAATGAAATTATAAATGTATATTATGACAATAAAAGTGCAGACAATGGAGATGTAGCACGGAACACAGCAGCCTGCATCAAGGAGGCAACACTCCATAAATATCCATAGATACGAATGCTCCGCATGAAACTGACTCATTGCACTGGCACAGTGCTATACCTATAAAAGGGAGAAGGGTCTGGGGTGCCAATGAAGGACTGAGGGGATCACAGAAGACTGGTGGAGTGAAGCAGGTGCTCCTGTCCCTGGATGCTTGTTACTTGTTGTTGTTAGAAAAGTTATTGGTTTTTTATCTACAGTTTTAATTTTTTACATCCTCTTCATTTCTCAATACTGTATATACCCCTTTTCAGATCACCATCCTCTATAACAGAGAATGAAAAAATATGCATATATATATGTATAAATAAAAATATGTATATATAAATATAAATGAATATACATATAAATATATTTATATTGAATAAATAAAATAAATAAAAATACATATATTCAGAAAAAATACACACACACACACGTATATTAAGGAAATCTTACTTATTGGTCAAGTCTAATGTTGGATACAGCATTCCACACCCATTATGTCCCACCTTTACAAAGAAGAAAGAATGATTCATTTTCATATCTCTTCTTTGAGATCTAGTTCTTGGTGATTGCTTATCCCCTTCATTCCTTTATTTGTTCCTTCATTTAATTGTAAAACATCTATTGAACACCTACTACTATATGCAGGCCATATGCTAGGTACTTCTGGGTTTTTGGAATGGAGGAAAGAATTAAATAAATCTGCTCATGTTTAAGGCAACCGGGATACAAAGAAAAAGTAAAATCCTAGGGTTTGTCTTCATGATACTTAGAGTCTACTGAGAAACCAAGAATGAATAAAACAAGGTCCATGCTCCTGCGGAGGTTTACAATGACAGCAATGGTAAATATCCAAATAATAGAATCTAACAAGGAAGGATATAATAAACACCATAACAAGGTACAAAATTCCAAGGACATTCAGATAATCACAAGATTTATAAAAGTCCTTGATAATGATAGTATCATGATTTAGCCCCACAGAGGGCCTTAGACATCATTGAATAGAACTCATTCATTTCACATAGGAGGAAACAGAATCATAGAGAAATTAAGTAGCTTGACCAGGGTCAGAATATGAACTTAGGTCTTCTTGACTAAGTCTTACATCCCTACATCAAGACCAACCCTTTCATTTTACAAATGACAGAGAGGGCTTTGCCCAAGGCTAGTAAATAGAAGGGGGGGGGTGGAATTTATTCAGGTCCTCTCCTTCAAATAAATGATTTCTACTATACCAACATCTCATTCAGCTGAGAAGACCTGCAAAGTCAACAGGCCCAGCTTTGATAAGGAGAAACCTGGAAGTGCAGAGGTTACTGGAGAACCTATCTTCTCATCTCTTGATTTGACTCTGATTTATTTATAACCACTCCTATACTTTCCCCTAGAGTAAAGCACCACCTAGTTTCCTTTGGACCTTCTTCTCTCCTTCCCCCATACACCTCTATCGTAATCTCTGACTCTTAACAAAGATCAATTCTTAATTTTCTCCCATTAAGGATAAATGATCACTACTTTGAGCAAGTTCATTAAAAAGACTGCATTGATGAAGCGTCACATGCTCTCAGTGGGGCATAACGTGACCTGAGGAGTAAAAGAGATTCACTGTTGAAATAGGTTTGGATGACCAACAGAAATTTCCTACAATTTCACATAATTACCGCAAAAAAGCAGACCATAATCATGGGAAGAGAAAACCCCAATGAGAAACTTCTCTGTTGAAGAATGACTGAGAGAGTAAACATATCATCATAGATCCATGGAATTCTGCATCTGGAAGGGACCTCAGAGATCTTGACCTGTGGTCAGCACTCCTCACTAAGGAATATGGCAGAGTATGGCAGGCAAGGAAGGAGAGGTGAGTGGGGACTCTGGTTTGAAATTCCCCCTAGTACTTTCTCCAGCAAACACATCAATGTGAGACAATGTAAAAGCAAGACAGGAGAGTGAGCCCTGCCTTCCTGGAGGAAAAGCACCTCCATTTTGGACGCTACAGAATGTACCAAAGACCCACAGAATAGGGGTGCTGCTGCAAAGAATCTTAGAGATCACTGTCTTATCCTCCTCCTTGCATAGATGTAAAGTGCCTCACCCAAGGTGATGCAGGAAAATGGTGTCTGGGTCACTCAAAACTAAATTCTACTCTTTTTCCACTATGCCATTTGTTCAAGTGGACATGATACTTTACAGTTTGCAAAGCAAATTCCTCACAATAACCTTGTGAAATGGTGTATTTATAAATAAGAAAACTGAGGATTAGGGAGGTTGAATGATTTTGCCTTTGTACCTAAACTAGTAAGGCATGAGAGCTTAGACTTGAACCTGGGTCTTCTGACTCCAAGCTCAAGTTTTAACTGTTTCTCTTTTACTCGAGAACCCTGAGAGTCTTTCTCTCCCACTTGAATTTTTTTTTTTATTAAAAGGGCCATCCCTTGAGTAACTACTTAAATAGGTCTATTCATTGAATGGGTATACCTCACTCAAAGTGAGAATCTGATAAGACCTTGGCCTAAAATGGCCACGGTCTCACATTGCATCCTGGGCCATCTCCAGCAGTCCTGATGAATATCTGGCCACTGGACCCAGATGGCTCTGGAGGAGAAAGTGAGGCTGGTGAACTTGCACAGCCCTCCCTTCCTCAAATCTAAGTCAATTGCAAGTCATGTCATCATCTTGATGTCATGGTCCTCTTTGAGAATGAAGGACAAACACAACTCTCCCTCTAGCTTAAAAAGGGCCAAAGTATCCCACTGCATCCTGGGCCATCTCCAGTCATTATAATTAATATCTAGACAGTGGCCCCAGATGACTACAGAGGATAGAGTGAGGCTGGTGACTTTACACAGCCCTCTCTCCCTCAAATTCAATTCAATTGCAAGTCATGGCATCATCTGCTGATGTCATGGGCCTTTTCGAGAAGAAAGGACAAACTATACAACAACTTTCCCCCCTCCTAATAGCATCCCATTACAACAAGGATATGGCATGAATAGATATGAACAGACATATTTATTGGATAATGAATAAGAGGAAACGAATTTACATGGGAACATTAAAAATTTAGACTACCTATAAAGGAAGAACTTCTTGAAAGAAAGGTTTGTTAAATATAGGATTAGATGAGCCAGCAGGGTATATGTTATATGGTGTCCTCTCAGGAGTTTTAAATAATTGAGGCTCTCATCTGTTTGGGAGCATGTGAATGTGGCAGGGAAGCAGGACCCAGAGTAGAAAGTCCTTGAGATAACTCTCAGACTTTGTGACAATGATTCCAAAGTCAAAAGTTGATTTACTTTTGTGGAGCCAATTGTAGTTACTCAGAAATACTCAGCATCCTATAGCTAGTAAATCTCTGAGGTCAGATTTGAACTCAGGTTCTCCTCATTCCAGGGTCAGTGCTCTACCCACTGTGCTAGCTAGCTGCCCTTGTCAAACTTATCCTAATGAAGATGAGAAGGAATAACTTGCTTGTCCCTCTTTAGGACAGTTCTGCTTCTAAGCAGCCTCTGTTCACTGTTCCTAGATTAACCCGCTGGGGCCAAGCAGAATGGGTCCAATTCTTCCATGTGACAAGCAATATATGCTGTAAGTTTTACAATGCAATGTATATGCATTATCTACTTACATATATTACACTTATTTTGTATTGTTATTTGTATTGTATACAAAATATTACTTATTTTATAGATGAGAAAACTGAGACTGAGAGCACATCAGTTGACTTACCCAAGGTCACACAGATAAGAGTAATAGAGATTGGTTTTGAACACCCACAACTGCATTCTTTCCCCTATACAACATTGCCTTCGGTATTATCTGAGGCTCACGATAATTGTGGGAGAGGGGTGTGTGTATGTGTGTGTGCGTGCGTGTGAGTGTGTGTGTGTGTGTGTGCATGTGTGTGTGCGCGCGCACAATGCATTATTATACTCCTTTCAAAGAGGAGAAAACTGGAGGTTAGGGGTGGCTGTCGATGCCCTCAGCTAGTGAGTGTCAAAGGCAGGATCTGAAGTCAGATCTGTCTGACTTTCAGTCCTATTTTCAATACCTGACATCATGCATAAACACAGTATCAGTCATTATTCCAACACACTTCAAGACAGTCATGGAAGAAGCTTGACTATTCTATTTGGAGACCTGTTTCCAGGAAGCAGGAAAAACTCATCTTTCCAGGGCTACCTGAGAACTGGGATTCTTATTCTAGGATCTAAGGGGTCTAGAGCCTTAAAGGGTACATGGACAGACTTTGAGGGGTATGTGTATTTAGACAGAAAAACAACATCTTTATTTTCACTAGCCTCTAATTGAAATTCAACATTTCCTTCAATTATGAAAAATGGTAACAACCTTATTCTAAAAAAAAGGATCCTTAGGCTTTACCAGAAAGTCAAAGGTATCCATGACACAAAATCAGTTAAGAATCCTTGCCATATGATATGGAAATAAGTTTTGTGTGACATCACATGTATAATTGATATCATACTGTTTGCTTTCTCAATGATTGGGAAAGAGTCTGGAGGAAGGAAAAGAATTTGGGACACAATATTAAAAAAAAGAAAGGTAAAAAAATTAATAAACAATAAATAAATGGGAGGTGGGCGGAATAGGAGAAATCCCTGCCTTAGAATAAGCATGGAAAGTGTAGTAACCTTAAGGGTAATTAAGACTACAAAAATTCAGAACCAGAAGAACAAAGAATCTATCTAGTTAAATCTGGACCTGAACAGGAACCCCTTCTTCAACAGATGATTATCCAGATGATGATATCCTGTGAAGGGGGACTTTCCAAGACAGCCCTCTTTTTGGATATTTCTGTTTCTGGGCAACTCCCACCAGGATTCCTAGTTTTGCTCCCAAGGGCCAAGCAGAACAAATCCAATTCTTTTATGTAACAAAAAGTGTTTACAATTCAATTAAGAAAAATTAACTATTCTTGCTACTATACCACTAATCCTATACTTCCTTCCCCAAAAGGCAATGGAATTTAGGTAGCTAACATCAAAGCTGGGCACAGATTCAGAGCTAGAATGAACCTTAGCAATCAGCCAGGTACAACCTACTTCCTTGACAGGAGGCCAGGGAGATGAAATCAAGTAAAAGAATTGAGGATCCTTGAATTATAAATTTTAAGCTGGAATGAACCTTAAAGGACATCTCATCAAACCCCTTTATATTACAGGTAACAAAACTGAGTCTGAGAGGATGTAAGGGACCTGCCTGGGTTCATATAGGTAGGTAGTGACAGGGATGGAATTTGAACCCACAACTGTTGACCCCAGATCCAAAATTCTTTCCACTACATAACTTTGTCTCCAAAATCACATTTGCATGAAGCCAAATCTCCCATGTCAGGTAAGAATCTCCCAATGAAGAGCCCATATGTCTGTGTTAAAGTGTAAACACAGAGTTTGCTTCCTTTGGGGTTGTAATAGGAGTCAGGAAGTGTTGTGTTCCACATACAGATGTCCACTATGATAGCCTGATGATCACCTGCCCCAGAAAGGAGACAGAATGAAGTGTGAGGGCAGAAAGAGCACTGACTCAGAAGACCTGGGTTTGAGTTTCAGTTCTGCAAGTGATGAGACATTGGATGTCACTTCATCTCTAGGGGCTTTAGTTTTCTCATCTGTAAAATATGTGTCGGGCTAGATGGTCTCTAAATCATCTTTCAGCTCTCCCATATAGCAATTTAGGTATAACAACAGAATAAAAGAGTATTTTACAGAGAACTCACAAAAGGCAAGGGCTCAGACAGAGGTTGGAAGGAAAAATACAAGATCACTCTAAGGTCTCTCTGAAGAACTTTGGAATAAATTGTGCTATGGGTACAAGACCTCCCAGCATAACGGACCCATAGCAAAGAAGGCCCTGTGCTCTAGGAGCAAAGCAGAATCTCAGTAGCACAAAGGAACTGCAATATGTGTAAGTTTAGAGATATTTCCATCAGAAATGTTCATATGAGCTATCTGTGCCCAACCAGTGGTAGAGCCTTCTGAGCTCATACTGTCCAATTAGCCACAGCTGGACACACTATGCCTTGATGCCAACATAGTGATGTCATTTTCATCCTCTTTGATTATGATGAAACTGACTATAATAAAAAAAAGGGGTCCATGACATAAAACCAGTTAAGAATCCTTGCGGTTTAATATGGAAATATGCTTTTGTGATGTCACATGTATAATTGATATATTGTTTGTTTTCTCAATGTTTGAGGAAGGGTCTAAAGAGAATAAGAGAATTTGGAACTCAACATTAAAAAAAATGAATGTTAAAAGTATAAATGGATAAATAATAAATAAATGGAGGAATAGGGGAAATCCCTGACTTAGAACAAGCCAACTAGTTAACCAAAAAAGATTTAGGAATTCCTGCATTAGGAATGAAGTAGCAATAGATGTCATGTATGGTCCCTTCCATCAATCAGCCAACCAATAAGCTGTGTACCACTTTGTAACAGTGCTGGGTACTGGGAATACAAAGAGCTCATACCTTTAGAGATCTTACATTCTATTTGTGTGCATTTGAAACTTATAATCTTTAAATACTATAGCTCTAAAATGAGCACCCTAGCTTCTATCAACCCTAGTCCACTAAGAAACACTGGTACAGGAAAGGGAGTCCCTCCTTTGTATAATGCATATCCATTACAGTTTCCCAAGGCACATCTTTGATGACTCTACTTAATGACTTCTTATAAAATAAATGGTCACCTAATGGAAGAAAGGATCATCCCTTTTCCTCAGTAATGGGGTTTGATTACAAGCCAGACACCTACAACCAGTCTGCTCTAGAGGAGCTAGAAAAACAGCTCAGTGTATACTAGGGCTGCAGAGACAGAACATGACAGACAGTCCAGGCTAATGAGGGAGTGCCCCAGCCGCACATTCCTGTTAACACAGTGGAAGCCTAACCCATTAGTTATAAGCCAGAGGACACCAAACAGAGGGAAGGGCAGCTTTTCCAGTGAGATACACTGTGCATTTCCATTGTCATCGCAAAGTTTTTTAAGTTTGTGCTGGAATCAATTCAATTATCTAGTCCTTTGAGCCTTTGATTAATTCCCACCTCCATGTCCTTGTCCATGTTATTCTCAATTTCCTCTTCTATTCCTCTGTTCAAATCCAGATTCATTCATTTACTCAGCAAGCATTTTATTTTGAGTGGGAAAGGAGCTAGGTAGTGAAGTGCCTAGAGCACTGGACCTGGTGTCAAGAAGACCTGAATTCGAGTCCTGCCTCAGACACTAATCAGCTATGAGACTGGACAAGTTGCTTAACCTCCTTCTTCCTTAAGTTCATCATCTGTAAAAATAGGAAGAATAATAATACTCCTAGGGTTGTTGTGAATCAAATGTAATATTATTTGAAAAGTGCTTTGTGAACCTTCAAATTCTAGATAAGAATTAGCCATTATGAGGTAGGCCTTGAAAACAAAGTAAAGTACTAAGCAGTCTTCTTTACCTTTAATTGGAAAAATATGAACACACTTAATTCAAAGTAATTTGGTGATGGGGAGAGCATTTCCAGCTGGAGAAACCAAGATTGTCCTCTTAGAGTGGGTGACATTTGGATCAAATCTCAAAAGAAGCAAAGAATTCGAGGAAGCAGAGGTGAGGAGAGATGAGGAGAGGTGAAGAGAAAGCCTGTGCAAAAGCACAGAGGCAGGCTTTTGGACCTCCTGCATTTCCCTTTATGAAGACTCGTAGAGAGGTAAAACCCTTCTCAGTCTCTCCTTTCCTTTCTCTTCCATTCCACTCCCTCTTTGACCAATTTCCAAGGAACATCAAGTTCCACGTCAAGGAGCATCTTCCCCAAAACAAACAGAAAGCTTTCTTCCTTCTCAATCTAGACAATATGACTCAGGACTCATCTACTGCTATGGCTGGAAACCAGAGAGCAGAGGTCAGTTCTCATGTCCCCATTCTCAACAGCTGGAAGGTAACTCAGAATCCATCAAAAATTGTGATATTTTCAGGGAGAGCTGAGCAGGAAGGTAGAAACATGTAGGGTATATTTGGAAGGAGAATCTATAGGATTACAAATTTGGAACCAGGAGGCACCTTAAAGGTCACCAATTCCAATGTCTTCACATTTCTTCCAAGCAAACTGAGACCCAGAGAGATTGAGTTCAATGAGTATAGGGAGGAGCATAGGATCATAGAGTTAGAGGTGGAAGGGGCCTTAGAGGCCCCTTAACTTAATATAAGGAAACCAAGGACCAAAGAGGTTAAGTGACATATCTAGGATCACACACTCAGTGTCCGAGGCAAGACTTAAACCTCGGTCTTCCTGACCACAAGTCCGACACTCTCTCCAGTTATACCGTGCTGCTTCTAGCTAAAGCACAGAGTATACTAAGAGTGTATATAAGATAAAACTGAAAATAATTGGGCAACACCAGACTGTTGAAGGCCTTGAATGTCAAGGAAAGGAATTTAGGGGAAAAGACATAATACCAAAGTTACAGTTTTTAGAAGAGAAAACCCTATATCAACGTATTACTTCCTTTAAGACATCCCTACCTCCTAGAAGCTTTCCATAACTAATTGCATTCTAATGGCTACTATGCTTTCTCTAATTCCTCTTCCAATCTCCACCCCTATCCCCTCACCCCTGCTGCCATCCCCCAGCCAGTGTAGAATGACTGGAAAAGGAAGAGGGCCATAACTTATGGTAAAAGAATAAAGGAACACATAGGACAAGTCAAGTAGTGCAAGATGAGAAGAGCCAAGATGGTAGCCCCAAGATGAGGAGGCCTCTGGAATTCTAGGTATCTACTCTATGGAAGATTGATTGTAAAATATGGACAAAAATCACTCAGGATGTGATGAGCATAGAATTTAGAGATATGAAACACTACATCTGATCCAATCCCTTTTCATTTTATATATAAGGATTTTTCTTGTTGTTTTTCAGTCATTTTAGTCATGTCCAATTCTTTGTGACCCCATTTAGGGTTTTCTTGGCAAAGATACTGGAGTGATCCCTCATTTCCTTCTCTAGTTCATTTTAAAAATGAGGAAACTGAGGCAAACAGGGCTAAATGATTTACGCAGGGTCATACAGCTAAACTAGTAAATGTCTGAGGCTGGATTTGCACTCAGGTCTTCCCCACTCTAGGTTAAGCGCTCTATATGTCTGTGTTCATCCTTCATTTTCAAAGAAGAATATGACATCAGAAAAATGATGACATGACTTGTACTAAGTCAGGCACTCTACCCACTTATTAGATGCCTCTTATTAACACAGAAAGGCAAACGATTGTATACTTCTATATTTGACAGAAGTCCACATCTATTACTGCATTATAAGATTTGACCCTGAAGCAAAACCAAGTACAGTAGGAAAAATGCACATTTCAAAAAATTTACATGTGCATATAAATTACTTGCCTTGACCTTATCCTAAAATGTCTCTCCTGTGCCCTTCTCCACCACTGATACCTTTCAGCCACGAGTGGACACAGCAGTAGTTAGTTCAAGTTCATTGATGAAATGATGTGTTATTCATTTTACATCTGAGATTTTGTTCAGTTTTACATTTTACTTAGTATTATGTAGTTAGCCATTATGAGCTGTAAAATATCATATTTTTTCTCCTCTTTCTTGGCTCCTAAGGTAATTTAAAATAAATTATTTCAACATTTTCCAAATGACTGAGAAATTTTTCTCCCTCTCTTATTTTTTTTCCCATTAGAATACCAGGAAAAATATTCTTAAATGGGGAGAAAAATACTGTCCTTGGGTAGCAAGTTTAAAGCAACATGTCCTAAGCTTATTTGGCTACTTTTTGGTTAAAATAAATTGACTGAACCCACAAATACTGGGCTAGGGACTTGGGGATATGGAATAGCTCTTCCCTTCCTCCTTTGCTGCCCCAGGATTAAAAGGGACTGGGAAAATTTTGAAGCAAAATGGAGCATATTATACTGATTTTCACATTTTAAAAACTATTATTTATAGCAAAAAGTTTTATATATGTAAAATTTCATGTATAATATTTTAGAGGCAAAATATCATTAACATACAAATTTTCTGGATTTACATAAAATGGAGGAAAGAAAAGGAACAAGAATTTATTCATTTGTTGATTTTTTTTTATTTGTTGATTTTGTGTAAGGCATTCGGGATTGTGATTTGCCCATGGTCACACAGCTAGCAAGTGTCAAGCGTCAGAGGCTGGATTTGAACTCAGGTCCTCATGACTCCAGGGCCCAGGCACTACCCATTGCCCCACCCACCTGCCCCAAGAGTATTTATTTATTTATTATGTGTCAAGTACTGTGCTATGTACTTTATAAATACTATCTGGAAAATGCATCTTATACTTGCTCATATTGAATTATTTCTTTAGTGTGTTTTCTTTCCTTTTAGAAGGACAAAGATG
Organism: Potorous gilbertii; assembly: GCA_028658325.1. Classification (NCBI taxonomy): domain Eukaryota; kingdom Metazoa; phylum Chordata; class Mammalia; order Diprotodontia; family Potoroidae; genus Potorous; species Potorous gilbertii. The sequence continues at coordinate 281,985,742 of CM053771.1, read as the reverse complement.
ATGCTTGGAACATCAGGCATTAAATCATAAGGTCTTGAAAGGAAAGGAAAAACAAATGGCCTTGGAGAAGAGAAAAACAGCCTCCTCCCTACAAGCACACCCATAACTGGGCTTGATTGGAAAGAAAAAAAGATGATTGCATAGTTTCACATTTGCTGTTGGGAAAGGGGAATAACTATAAGGTCTAGGGACATTCTATTTGAGTCTCATCTTGTTCTAGTGGGTGGGATTGGAGGCGCCATTTCTGGCAGTGGTGAGGCAGAAGGTAACCACGCCAGAATTTAAAACCCTACTTCTAAGTCTGAGTCGTGGCTGGCCCACCCATTGTGCTGAATGGAAGTTGACCTGATGATGACTCTGGAGATTTGCTAAGGATGGGCCAGATTCACAAGCTGGAGACTACATCTGCTCAGTCTCCCATCAGAAGGCTGGAAAGTGGCTGAAAGTGCTGCTGTTCCCACCCACAGGTCATTGAACATTTCCTTGTTTAGATAAAGATTTGCACTCTGAATGGTCAACACTCCCTCCCACTTTCAAGAGCACCAAATAAGTCAACTTGGAGCCTTGCACAGATATTTTGAATCATTCTTCAAGCAACTCAGAAGAAACTTTTTTTCTTCTTTTTCCTACCTGCTCCCCTCACCCAATACATCTTCTTGTAGATTTTGGGTCAAGACCTGAGAATTTCTTCACCAGCAACTCTAACAATGTCCAAACTAGCTCTGCCACCTCTTGTCTCATTCTGTGCTTTTAGAGAAAGAGTAAAAGACACAGAGAAAAAGGAGAAGATGGAAAAGGGAAAGAAGGAGGGAGAGAAAGAAGAGTAGATGAGGAAGAAAGAAAAAGGAGGATGAGGAGAAGGTGGAGGAAGAGGAGCAGAAGGTGGAGGTAGAGGAAGAGGAGAAGATGGAAGTGAAGAAGGAAGGAAGGAAAGAAGGAAAGAAAGAAGGAAGGAAGAAGGAATACAAAAATAATTAGACATGGAATAATTATATGAGAGGGAGATTAGCAGCTGGGGTTAACACCAGAGGACAACAGGGCATGCTCCAAGAGATCTATATCATAATTCTCATTGTGTGTGCTCCCGGAGGCCCTGGATACTCTGCTCCATAGCCTAGAAACCTGAAGATGCGTCCAGATGGTTCTTGGAGGGTACCCTCCATGTTGCTAATTGTTCAGAAGCTGAAACGTCTTTCTAGAGAGAAGTCATCGTGGTAGACGAGACAGTTCAGTCCCTTGAGGGCAGGGATACTGTCTTATCTAACTTTCTTTAGCATCTTGGTATAATATGGAGCTCCCATGCAGGAGTCAGGAGGACCTGAGTTCAAATCTCAGACATTTGACATTCACTAGCTGTGTGACCTTGGGCAAGTCATTTAACCCTAATTGCCTCATCCTGGGTCATCTCCGGTCATCCTGATGAATATCTGGTCACTGGATTCAGATGGCTCTGGAGGAGAAGTGAGGTTGTGACCTGCACAGCCCTCGCTCACTCAAAATAAAGTCAAGTACAAGTCATGTCATCATTTCTCTGATGGCATGGTCTTCTTCAGCAATGAAGGACGAACACACACTAATAATAGTAGAGTAGGGCCTCAAGGTGGCACAGTGGATAGAGCACCAGGCTTGGAGTCAGGAACATCTGAGTTCAAATCTGGTTTCAGACACTTATCAGCTGTGTTACCCTGGGCAAGTCAAGTAGCCTAATTTGCCTTAGTTTCTTCATCTGTAAAATGAGCTGGAGAGGGAAACGGCAAACCACAAACCACTCTAGGATCTTTGCCAAGAAAAACCCAAATGAGATCACAAAGAGCTGGACATGATTGAAAAACAAATGTATGCATATTCTACAGGTGAATGCCCTTGGGGAATGTAGGGCATGAACTGCTGAATTTCAACACTGAAATATTTCAGGGTGGTTTGAGGGAGAGAGCCCTACTTAGCCTGGGTCCTTAGAACCTCACCGGACTTTCTCCATGAGAAACTTGCTCAGATGTGAAGGGCTGCTCCCAAGGTTACTTCTCCCTCACCCAAAAACCTACCACTGAGGTTACTGTTTTATGTAAGTAATCTCAGAATCTTCAAAGACTGTGCCAATGGAACGAGAGATCTGGCAGGCTCTGTCAAAGTCCAAGTACAAACCCAATGAGTGATGGTAAGCCTTCACCTCAGGATCAGCATCACTAAGTTCAGAGTGACTCATCACTAGTGCTTTTGCAATGTTGCAGAATTTTTTTTTTGTTTCATTTTCTGTTTTCACCAGACCTATGATTTCATTAAGGGAGGGAACTCCTAGCTGGCTTAGTAGATCAGGTTCTGGACTTGGAGGCAGGAAGACATTCGTGTAAACACTGCCTCAGACACTTAGTAGCTGTGTGATCCTGGGAAAATCAGTCTCTATGGACCACTTTCCCCATTTGTAAGATGACGGAGTTGGGCTCCATAGATCCGAAGGCCTCTTTAAGCTCTGAAACCATGTTCTCAGTAATGACCTCTCCTATCTACACCAAGCATCACCTGCTCTGCAATGTGTCATCTTGGAATATTGCCCAAAGACACAAAGATGTTGAGACGTCCAAGCAGATTATGCTACAAATAAGAATTGAATCCAACTCTGCCTGACTTCGATTCCAACTTTCTATCTGCTGTGCCCACTGAGTTGCAGAGGGTGACTTGCCAAGCTCACACAACTAGTTAGGGGTTACTATGTGCCAGATCCTGTGCTAGGCTCTTCACAAAACATCTCATGTGATCATCACCTTAATGCTGGGAGGTAGGGGCTATTACTATCTCCACTTTACAGAAGGAGAAACTGAGGCAGGCAGAGGTAAGTGATTTTCCCAGAATCACACTAGGAAGTGTCTGAGACCAGAGGATTTAAATTCAAATACTCCTTACTCCAGGCTCAGGGTTCTATCCACTTTACCACCACCTAGCTGCCTCTGAGGCCTTCTGAACTGAAGTACAGTCACCTTTCTACTGTATCACACTCTCTTACAGACAGGTATAGAAAAACTCCAGACTTCACCAAAGGAACCAGAAGCCCAGAAGGTCTGTCTAGCCTTATAGGTACCAGGGGGTTTTCTTTTCATTTTCAGGTTGTGCCCATACTCTGCCCTCATGCCCCAGGGCCTCAGACACAGAGCTCCCCAATGTCTCACTGGAGCAAACAAACTTAGAGCAGCTCTTTGTACCCCCTTCCCTCTCTCCCCCATTTTCCCAAGACACAGAGCCCCAGGAAAACCACAGAGGAAATAAAGGGGAAACTTAACAGATTGTGGTGGCCCATTCTACAGAAACCCAAAGTCAGGAGTGATGCTTCCCTTTGCCTCTTACATAGATTCCAGGTATAACTTTACTATTATTTAAAATATACCTAGGAAGAGAGAGTGGCTATGTGGTGCAGTAGATAAGAGTGCTGCACCTGGAGTCTGGAAAACCCAAGTTCCAATCTGACCTCAGACACTTCCTAGCTGTGTGACCCTGGACAAGTCACTTTAATGCTGTTTCCCTCAGTTTTCTCCTGTGTAAACTGAGCTGGAGAAGGAAATGGCAAACCACTTCAGTATCTTTACCAAGAAAACTCCAAATGGGGTCACAAAGAGTCACACGTGACTGAAAGCACTGAACAACAATAAGCCAAGACATAGATTCGGAGCTGGAATAGGTATTAGATCAGACAAATGATGACATGACTTGCATTTGACTTTGTTTTGAGTGAGGGAGGGCTGGCATGGTCTTCTTTGGCAATGAAGGATGATCACAAGGCATTAGATCATTTAATCTAACGCTCTCATTTTATAGATAAGGAAGTGATGCATCTAAGAAATGCCGCAAATAGTAGCTGACAAAAAGGGGCTTTGAACCCAGGACCCATGGCTCTAAACACAGTAGGACTTTACAGGAGTCTATGGAGCTAAACTGAACTTAGGCCCAGTTTCATTTCCTTTAGGATCTTTGCCCAGTTTCTTCAAGATCCTTGATCTTTTGTTGTTTTCCTCCCCCAGAAACCACACCTTTCTGTTCAAACCCCATTCACATTCTTCAAAGACTCAAAAACAAACCCAGGAAAATGAGGGAGAGTGTCATGATGCCGAGACAGGGAAAGGGCACAAGGGACTGGCACTAAGCCCTGACTCAGAGGGCTGTGGCTATGGGAGTGTGGAGGGGATGGAGGAGGAGAAGAGAGACCAGCAGGACAGAGATCTTCTCTAGAATGCACCCCACGTTTATACAGAAAACCCAATCTATAGACACAACATAGCCACTAAGGCAAACTTACATACCTCAAGGACCCCAAACATCAAACAAGAAGGTGAATCACAGCATTTTGAAGCTGGGGTAGGGAGAGAAGGGGATATCATCTAGTCCAACACAGATGAAAAAACTGAAGCCTGGAGAGGGATTTGCCTAAGGTTACAAGGCTAATTAGTAATTGTTCTGTGGCTCACTAATACTGGTTGAAGAGGGATGGGAGAACCTATAGGGAAACCACTTCATAAGAAAAGAGAATCATAGATCAAGTACTACATAGGCCTAAGATTATAGGATCATAGATAAAGAGTTGGAGGTGATCATAAAGGTCTTTTAGTCCAATTCCCAGATGAGAAAACTGAGTCCTAGAGAGGGTTAATCCATTGCCCAAGGTTACACAGCTAGTGGATAGAAGAGCTACAATTCAAACTTAGGTTTTTGGACTCAATCTTTCACCATACCAAGCTGACTTGGGTCAATGAGCTCTACCTCCTCCCTTGCCTCCCATCAGGACTCAGTGCCTAACCATGTGTCTCTGAAAGGAGACAATAAAAGAGAGACACTGAATCTGGAATCAGAAGATGTGGTAGCATAGTGCCTAGAACACAGTAGGCAATACATAATTATTTTTTATTAGTGTGGCTATTTCAGCTCTATCCTACATATATAATTTTGGCCAAGTCACTTCAATTACCTAAGTCTCAATTTATCCAACTGTATCAGGAGTGAGGAATCTGCAGCTTTGAGGCCACATGTGGCCCTTAGGTTCTCAAGTGTGGTCCTTTGACAAGGATTCTTGAGGGCCCTGGAGGGTCACATGTGACTTTGAGATCGTGGGTTCCCCACCTCTGGACTAGATGGTCCCAAATCCAAATCTCATGATCTTAGCCTTTTAAACAGGGAAAGGAAAATTGAAAGAATGTTCTCCCTGCTCTGTGGCCCAGGAAGTGGAGGCTGAGGAAAAATTTTGATCTAGTCTAGTTTCCCACAGCTCTAGGGGAGAGAAAAAGAGAAGGGAGAGTCTGAAAATCCATCCCTGCTTTGAAAATCCTCAGAGGGCTGAGGTTTTTAATAAAGTTGGTGAACTCAAGTCAACTTCAAGCATCTTCTGGAGAAGATCAGAATGAATCTCAGTATTTTCAGGGGTGGTGAGAGTACCATAAAAAATAAACACTTTAAATATGTTTAGAACTTTAGATGGATAAGTGGGATAGATAGATGAAATTATCTTCTGTACAAGGGCATGGATCATTTTGGGAAAATAGACTTAGAAGGGGCTCATACAAAGGACAGACTATACAATTTTCAAGTTACTATGTGTTTTTGTGTTGCTAGGGTATTAAGAAAAGAATTGTATGTTAATTACAAGTTACTCATGGTTAGCAGTTCCCAGCTAGAAAGCTGATGGTAAATTGGAGAAAGAGGAGGGGTGGTGAAGGAGATTCTTCTTTAAGAGTAAAATGTAAAATCACCTCCTTCACAATGGAGGGAACCTAGTACAAGGGAGTTTTACACTTTCATTATTGAGATGCCATACATAGCTATTCTTTCTTATTTTCTGTCTTGGTTAGAGAAAGGATGAATTTTCACAATATCTACATGGTGGAAGGAGATGAAGGAAGACAGATAGGATGGTATCCTGGGGCTGATCTCCTGAAGTTTCACATGTACTTGGCTTAGGAAAAAAGAGAAAATATTTCAGTGAGACTTACATAATAATAAGTGATGGTGGCATCAGAGAAGTAGATGATGTGATGAAGTGTTGGACTTGGAGTCACAAAGCCTTGAGTTTAAATCCTACTTCAACTGAGTCCTAGTTGTATGACCCTGGGAATGTTAACCTCCCGCAGCCTCAGATTCCTTGTCTATAAAATGGGAATAATGACAGCTCCTACCTTACAGGGTTGTTATGAGGATCAGGTGAGATGACATATGAAACATGCTATGTAAACCTTAAGTCACCATTATAAATGCTGGTTTATTAATAATGTTAGCAGAACTAACATAGGAATGTCAAAATCAGGCTGTCTTTTGTGAGATTCGTAGTGCCGCAAGTTTTGAGGAATGTGACAGTAAACAATCATTCATCGACAGTTGTAAGGTTTATCTAATCCAGGGGTCATTAACCTCTGATGTGCCATAGACTCCTTTGTCAGTATGATGAAATCTATGGATCCCTTCTCAGGATAATTCTACTAAATACTTTAAAGAGACGATAAATTTCCATTGGAAGTTAGCAAAAATAAAGATACAATTTTTCCCATCCAAGTTCATGGGCCCCTGAAATCTAGCAGACCCCAGACTAAGCAGCCTTGATCTAGTACAGAGCTGGGGAACCTGGGGCCTTGAGGCCACATGTGGCCTTCCAGGTCCTTGGGTGTGGCCTTTTGACTGAGTCCAAGTTTTACAAGACAAATCCTTTTATTAAGGGGAATTGTTCTGTGAAGTTTGGATTCAGCCAAAGGGTTGTACTTGAGGACCTAGAGGGTCACATGTGGCCTTGAGGCTGCAGGTTCGCCACTCCTGATTCTAGTCCAATACCCCCTTTAACAGATAAAGAAACAGAGGGCCACAGAAATTAAGGTATTTGCCAAACTCCACATAAGTAGTAAACATTACAGGCAGGTTGTCTGACTTCAGAATCAGTATTCTTTCTTCTATACTCTTCTATACTCTGAGCATCTTGTAAACCATTCATTTTGGTGGTGGGATACTTCTTCAACTCCATTTATTCTGTATGGCTGCTGAGTCTCAGAGAGAGGCCATCAGGAGTTCATCTGGAATGTCCGTATTTTCTACAGGTGTCCTGTGTAGGTTTGTGGTAAAGTTCTGGCCTCCCTGCCCCCCTACTCTGCAGCCTGGACACGGAGGACATCAAAAGAAAGGATCTGGGAAGCGAGGCCATGCCCCAGGAATTTGACTCCAAGCCATATATCTGCTCTTTGAAAACTGAACTCAATCCCCTGTCCCTAGAGAGAAGGGTCCCCAGTAGGAGGCACTGGAATGTGATGGAGAAGAACTCAAGGAATGGAATGTTAGAAGAGGGGACTTCTCTCTCTAATTAGGGAGGGAATAAACATTCATAGAAAGGATCCCCTTTCATTAGGGAAAGCAAAGCCACCGCCAGCTGATGGAAGCCATCCAGAGCCCTAACGCTTTTCAATACATATACATTTTTAAATATAAGCTAAGAATTCAGGATGAATTACTTTTTTAAAAAAATTATTCAAAGCCTGAGCACAGTAATTAATTAGGAAGAAGTTGATATCAGTAATAGTACTGTAAGAATTCCTTGAGACAAGAAATAATTTTCATAATGTTTTATTTTGATGTGTGTGTGTGTGTGTGTGTGTGTGTGTGTGTGTGTGTGTGCTTCAACTGACACCAGGTTGACTGGGCAGTCTGACTTTGACCATATGAAACTAGGTTAAACTGGTTTTCCCATGTTTAGTTAGTTCTTTGTTAGTGGAAGGATGGAATTTTGTGCCACAAATTTGTGCTCACAGATTTCAGACCTCTTTTCAGTAGTATTTTTAATTCTGTAAATTTTGAGGAAGAAATATTTTTCCAAGGGAATGTGCAAAAGTTGAAGTTGCTAAAGAGCATACTTCAACAACTATTGGAGATATTGCAATGCCTGTTGTGGTGGAGAAGGCATGTATTTCAAAGATCATTCAAGCCCAAAGTGAGACAAGGTCAATTTTTCCAAAGCACAAATGAAGTACAATTGAAAATGAAAAATAGTGGAAAGGACTTGAGAACTATTACCATATAATCACCTAATTAATCCTTAGGGAAAAAACCAAAGGCAAAGGCCTTCAGAGGGATCTGACAGCTGGACTGCGCTATTGCTTCCTCTATAAAGAAGAATGGGTATCTTGGTGTTACAATAGCAGTGAGATCATTTTTTTAAAGCTATCAACTGTTGCTATAAAGAAAAATCCACTTCATGGGTGAGAAAATACAAAGACTAGAGCACTGAAGATTGGAGAAAGGAAATTTTTACTACTCAGGCTTTCATTCAAGACTTTGCTAAAGCCAATGTTAGAAGTCCACATGAGTCTGTATGATCTGTGTTTCTTTTCCATCAGGTTAAAAACCATCCACACAAAAATAGTTTTGAGGATTTTTTAAACTTCCAACCAACCAAACTTCCAACCAAAGGGATAAACTTTATCCCTTTGAAGAAACGATAAACTCTAATAAATATATCATTAAACTTAAAAGCAGGATTACTCTGGAATTAGAGAAATTTACAAATAGAGGTATAGTACTGCAACCTAACAGCCTTGCATCATCACATATATCACAAAAGGTTGAGAAATTTACCCAAGAAATGGAAATAAGTTTACATCAATGACCTTTAATTAACTTATCTAATTTAAAACTTATTGAAAGTCTATGGGATATAGTTTCTAGACTTAGAAAAATAGACTTTCATCAAAGGTAGATGTAATATTCAATAATGAGTGGTTTTGTGATGAAAAATTAAAGAATATCCATTAAATTTTGTAAGGAAAATGTAAAAATTATGGAAGACAAGTGATTTCAGCAAAAGGGGAACATATATTAACAGTTTTTCTTTTAGTGTAAAAACTTGAAAGGCTTATGTAAATCATAGTAATTCATTCACCACTATAGAATTAGGGGAAAAGTGCCCACGCATTTCAGTTTTTCCAAGCTTAGTTTTATAAGAATTGCATGCTATTTAATGTTTGTTTAGTTTTGATTTTTTAAAAGTAGTAAGAAAATGACTGTGATTTAGATCTACTGCCACTTGGAAGTGATATATTACAATTTAGGAAAAGTAGGTAAAGGGGTAAGGATGGGGGAAAACTCCCTTTCAAAGGCTGAATCTACAAATCAAAAAGTATAAGGTTACATCAAAGGAAATCAGAAGAGAAGATGAAGGGAAGGAGGGAGTCATCTTTTGCCCATGGTGCTGCAAAGCAGTCTCCCAATTATCAATTTTCAAGCTAGCATGGACCCAAAGCAAATTTTTTACCAGTTTATAAAAGTCCTTAATTCTTAAAAACTTATAAGCTCAAAAACCTTGTCCTCCTTCTGTCTATATTCTGTTCCCCAATCCTTGACGTCTTCATCTTCCCTGGCAGATAATTTTTAGATATGGAACAATCTATAGCCCTGGTTCTCAAACTTTTTGATCTGAAGACCCATTTATACTCCCCAAAAACTTTTTCTGAGGACCCTCCAAAGACTTTTTGCTTATGTGGATTATATCATGCAATATTTACTGTATTAGAAATTAAAACACATTAGCATCATTATGAGAATAATATTGACCTTACAGACCCCATGAAAGGGTCTCAGAAACATTCCCCCTACTCCTTTAATGATATTTGGAGAAACACTGATCTGTAGTATAATCTGGGTTGAAAAATGCTGCTCTTCAGAAAATGTGCACACTAATAGCAATGGTGTGGGATGGTAAACTATGGTAGACTTAGCTCTTCTCAGAAATACAATGATCCAAGACAATTCCAAAAGATTTGTGATGGAAAATGCTATCCACATCTAGAGAAAGAACTATGGAGTCTGAATGGAGATCAAACATATTATTTTCACTTTTGGGATTGTTTTTTTCTTTCTCATGTTTTTTCCTTTTATTCTGATTTGTCTATTACAACATGACTAACGTAGAAAAATGTTTAACATGATCGTACATGTATAACCCATATCAGATTGCTTGCCATCTTGGGGAAGGAGGAGGTAAGGGAGGGAGAAAAATGTAGAACTCAAAAATCTTACAAAAACAAATGTTGAAAACTATCTTTACATGAACTTGGGGGAAAAAATACTATTAGAGAAAAATAAAGAAACACACTGCTCCTGAGGAATGAGCTGTTTCCTGGGATAAAAGAGACCTGAATTGCAGCCTTGTCTTCATCATAGTTTTGCTCTGGGTCAGTAGTAATTAAAATGAATAATAATATTATTATACATATATATGTGTGTGTATGTATATACATACATACACACTGTAGCGCCAGCCCAATATTCACAGCGCCTATGGCAGCCAAGAATAGCCCGGCACAATTCTGAATCTCAAAATACAACAAATTTATTCAGACACCAGAGAGCCAAACCCATCACAGTAACAAAAATCTATACACAGTAACAATGCTGAGGACAGCACCATTCCCAAGTCTTGGTCATGGTAGGGTCTTTCCACAAACACTCTGGAGCCTAGCTGTGTGCCTCCTCTCTCTCTCTTAGTTCTGACTGTTCTGACCAACTTCTGCTCCAGCTCTGCCTCTTCCGGTTCCACCCTTTCTGCTCCACCCGTTCAGCAAACTTCTCCCACCACAGACTTCATGTGACTCAAACTCATGTGACTTAGACTTCCATGTGACTTAAGCAGGTCACATGGGCCTATTAATCAATGGGAAAGATCTTCCCATTTAAATTACCATTACACATACACACATATTAAATGTATATATTATATATAATATGTATAGATGTGTGTGTGCATGTGTATACATACATACACACATGTGTGTATGTATGTATGTATACACATCAAATCTCTGTGATATAGGTGCTATTATTAGTACCACTGCAGTAGAGAGGCTAAGTGACTCTCCCAGAGTAGCTCAGACTCAAGTGTCTGAGGCAGGATTCAAACACAGGTCTTCCCAACCTCCAAGTCCAGTGTTCTAGCCTCTCTGGGTCCTAATTTTCTCATCTATAAAATTCAAAGAATCATCATTGCATCACAGGGATCTGGTGAGAGGAGATATTCTATTGGCATCGTGTATATAAAAACATCTTAATGAATTAAGAACACCACGGAAATGTAAAAGACTCATCACTGCCAAGTTCAATCACAAGAAAGCAATGCTAGCTACTTCAGCAACGAAGCCGTCTCAGCCTCACACAGCTCCCCTACCCTAGCCCCTTCTCCCCATCTCTTTCCTTACCTTCTCAGCATCCTGCTCAAAGAGCCGAAGCTGGAAGCACTGGTCCAGTTTGAGTTTACGCACATGCCACATCTGGTGCAGGTGTTGCCTGGTTGAGTGCAATTTGTCCAGAAGGCTGGTGATCTTGGGGACGAGGCTCTGGAAGTCGGCGCTGCCTGGGATGCAGTTGCGTCCAGAGAAGCCATCACTGCAGCGAATGCACTGAAGCAGTCGCTGCCCTTCCCTGTCCAGCTCCTCCACAGGGGCCTTCAGCACCTTCTTCTTGAGCTGCGTGTGTTCATCAATGAGCCGCCGAGAGCCTTCCACATCCACTGGGAACTCCTTGCGGGCCAGCATCTCCTGCAGGTCCTCAAGACGGGAGAGCAGATGAACAGCACTGTTGAAGAACTCCTCCAGAGAGACCCGTAGGTCTATCCACTCATCATGGTTGTAGTCTAGGGATCCTTCAAACTCCTCGGTCAGCTGGGAGGGGTCCACCAGCTTAGCCAAACCTTCCACTGACACCATGCTTGTCTGGAGACAGGTGGAGAGAGAGGCAGAATGACAAAGACAGGTAGATGTAAGAGCCAATGGGAGGAGACACATGGAAAGACAGTTATCAGAACAACTCACATTTACAGAGCATCATAAGGTTTGCAAAGGGCTACAGATACATCATGGTGTGTTCCTTGAGAATAAGGACTCTGTGTGCATGTATGTGGTGTGTGTGTGGTGTACATGTGTGTATGAACAAGGATGTGAGTGTATTGTGTATGTCTGCGGTGTGCACATATATATGAGGGTGTGTGGTGTGGGTCTCTGTGGTCTACGTGTATGCAGTGTGACTGTATATGGATGTGTGTATGTGTATGATGTATACACATGTGTATGCATGTACATATGTATGGTATGTATGTGTATACATGTACTGCATGTGGATGTGGATATTTCTTCAAATCCTCAACACAGTTCTTGGCAAATAGTAAGAGTTTCATTTTTGGTGATTGGTCCTCACAGCAGTTCCACAAAGTGGGTGTTATTACAGTACTCATTTCACAGATAAGAAAACTGAGGTCCAAAAAAAGTTTATTGACTGGGGTCAAACAGCGAAGAAGTGTCTAGAATGGGATTATAACCAGATCCTCCAAGACTCCAGGTCCAGTGGTTTATACTATTACCTCTAAAATGGGATATATATCCATATCCAGATAAGGAAGTGGTGGACTCTGAAGGCAGATTGAAACACACTCTTTTTATGCTATTCTTTTTTGTGTTTTTTCTCTTTTGATCTGTTTCTTCTTTCACAGCTGTGACTAATATGGAAGCATGTTTTACATGATAGCACATATATAAACTATATCAAATTGTCTACCATTTTCAGAGGAAGCAAGAGGAGAGAGAAGAATTTGGAACTGAAAATCTTGTAAAAACGAATGTTAAAAATTGTCTTGACATGTAATTAGGGAAAAATGCTGTTAAAAATAAAATGAGATACGTAAAAAGAAAAAAGGAGAAACAAGCAAACCAATAGGGCTAAGAAGTTCTCAACCTATATCTATGTATCTTTTGACAGAAAGCAAGATGCCAACCAGGGGATCATGGGGACTCATTGATCCCAAAAATCAAATACAGTCAATGCTCTTTAGGTGGGTCAATCAACAAGCATTTTATTAAGTGTTAAATATGTGCCAGACAGTGCTCAGCACGGGGGATACAAAGAAAGGAAAATAAAAAGAAACTCCTCTCTGCCTTCAAGAAGCCTGTGTTCTAATAGGGAAATGTATAAATAACCAGATAGGTATAGGAGAAATACAGAGCAGACAGAAAATAATCTGAAAAGTCTTTCAGGATGTTCAGAGAGACTAGCAGACAAATTCTAAAAATCTCAATCTAACTATGTCTTTCCAAGTTGAGTACATCCCTTCCCCATCCTTCTCTCCTCCCATTGGGCCAAAACACTGAGACTTCCATTAAGAAGAGCAGATGGGTGGTTAAGCCCAGCTCAGGGGCCAAGGTAGAAAGATGGATTTGGAGTTCCTCAGAAGTGAATTCAAATCCTGGTTCTGCCACTCAATACCTATGTGACCTTGGACAAAACACTTACTTGATTAGGGGCTTAGTTCCTCAACTATAAAATGAGGAGGTGAGGCTGTTGTCTAGTCACGGACAGTCACGTGTCCAGATGGTCATATCCAACTCCTCATGACCCCATTTAAGATTTTCTCAGCAAAGATACTAGAGTGGTTTGCCATTTCCTTCTCCAGCTCATTTTATAGATGAGGACACTGAGGCAACCAGGGTTAAGTGACTTGCTCAGGGTCACACAGTGAATAGTTGTTTGAGGCCAGATTTGAACTCAGGAAGATGAGTCTTCCTCACCTGAGGCCTGGCATTCTATCCACTGTGCCACTTAGCTGCCCCTGAAGGTTGAACTACATAACCTCAAACATCCTTTCCATCTCTAAATCTGATTCTTCCTTGCTGATTTTTATTAAACTCCAGATTTACTGGCCCAATTTAATATGAACATCTAAATAAAGTCAAGTGAATTCAAAGGAATCGTAGCTACTTGAACTAGATGATTCTCAAAATCAAACCATCCATCCCTCTGTCTCAGGGTATACCTTCTCTAAATCTCTCCTGATCTGTGAGATCCCCTCTCTAGGAAATGAGACTCCTCTGGCCACTGAGGCCTTTTTCTGATTTTCTTCATTTTGCAAGAGGCAGAATGATACTGTTTCTAGAACAAGTGACTGGGATCCACAAATGCCTGCTTTTCTTAGAGAACCTATCTGCAGGTTTCAGGTTCTCTGGGTGGAGACTGGAGGTCATCCTCTGCCCATGAGAACCAGGAGTCCTGGGACAGAATGTTCCAAACAGCCCTATTATACCCTATATGCCAAGCCAGTAGCTGCACTTCTATTCCTTTCTTTCCTTCTTTGGTGAAGCTCCAGGCTGATACTCCTCCCAGAAAAGAAAGGAAGAAATTAGTAGCTACTAAAGAGACTCCTGAAGACTGCATCAGTAGCTTGAATCCTGAACATTGCAGTTCTTCTGCTGTTTACTACATTTTAGGGACTGGATGGGATAGCTAGGTGGCATAGTGGATGGAATTCTGGGCCTGAAGTCAGGAAGACCTGAGTTCAAACCCAGTCTAAGATGTTTACGAGTTTAGCTGTATGACCCTGGGCAAGTCATTTAGCCCTGTTTGCCTCAGTTTCCTCATCTGTAAAATGAGCTGGTGAAGGAATGGCTAACCACTCCAGTATCTTTGCCAAAAAAAACCCCAGATGGAGTCATGAAGAGTCAGACATGTTACAAATGACTGAACAACCACAACAGGGATTGGTCATCAGAGGGTCAGAAATGATCTCTGGCTCGCCAGAACATCACTAACACTTTGTCCATTGCTATCCTAAATATCTACCATTTTTCATTTTGTATTATGTTCTTTATATGCTTGTATTATCTCTTTAGGAGATAACAGCCAAGGTCACACATGTAATATCTTTTTTCAACATGAAGACTTTCTAGAACCCAAAGCATCCTGTTCCCTTCTTCATTAACTACCTTGTATTTATCAACTTCGTGTCTATTTCTTTTATTCTGTATATACTTAGGTCTCCTGTGATTGTAAAGTTATTAAGAGTCTGGCTTGTTTCAATCTCTGTGTGTCTTCCTTACCAGCACAGTGTCAGGCACCTAGTAGGTACTCAATATTTTTTTAAAAATTAACTGAGGTCAGCAGCGTTGTCTTAATCACTTTTATAAACCCCACCTCCCACCCCAGTATATGATTTGCTGAGAGATGGCTACAGTGCTGGAGAGGAAGTTGAGAAAACCTGCATTTAATCCTACCTCTAAAATTTCTTCGCTATGTCACATGGCCAAATCCCTTGAACTCTATGCCTCAGTTTCCTAATATATAAAACAAGAATGTTAATAATAAAAATGAGAGCATATTTTGGACCACATCTATGATTTTATAGGCATGAGGAAAGTCTGGGCAAGCAGATACCCTACTACTGTCTTGGAATGAGAGCTCTTTGAAGTCAGGGACCATATTTTCACCATACTTGTTGATTGACCAATGTAGATGAATCACATTCTGAAACTCATAGTCTTTTACAGAGTTGCCTGGGACCTAGGAAATTAAATGCCTCCTCCAGGGTCATACAGCTAATATATGTTAGAGGCAGGAATTTTGCCCAGATCTTACTAACATTGAGGCTGGCTCTCTCTCCTGTTTCATTTTTGTCTCGGTATGCTAAGAAAACCCCCAAATGAGGTCACAAAGAGTTGGACACAATTAAAGTGACTGAGCAACAACAACAATGCCCAGAGCCCGACCATAGGACCTAGCAAAGACTTGGTGATCGGATGGTTTGTTGTTTGATTGATTTGTCCCTCTGCTATAGCATTTTCTCCTTTCCTGAGTGGGAGGTTGCCAGAGAGCCTTTCTTTTAGAGTATGGGACAGGCTTGCCCTAAGGAAAGGCCAGGTAGTTAAACCTTTTTATTAAGTTTCATGATTTACCAGAGGGGTCATCTCCAATGCTTTCAGCTCATAAATTCCATTCTTTTACCATAGATCTTGTTTGTACAAGCTGGAAGGAGGGGGAAGGGTTAGGAGAGAAGTCTCCTTCAGGGCTCCCGTGTTTTGCCTAAAAAGATTGATTGGGGGCTATGGGAAGGGGCTCCATGATTTCTGCACAAAGTCACATAACCCTTGCTTTAGTTACATCTAGAGACAACAGCCATCACCCTGGCCAGAGTCAGCCTCAGCAGCTGAGAGCACAGTTCACATTTTCTTACTGCCCTTAGAGGATGGAAAGCTGCTGACAGATTAATAGCAGTTCTCAGAGCCTTTTAAAAAGAAAATACATGTGAAAGCTCCTCTACTTATTGGTAAGAGAAGAAGGTCAAGAGGAGTCTAAGCCCCAGAATCCTGAGGGAGGGGAATGTCCCAAATTTAGAGGTAGAATAAATGCTTGATAAATTGATTTAAGTTGGTTTGGCATCCATTCCAAATCCTCAGGGCCAACAGCAAGGGATTCATGAGTCCCTTGGGAATAGTTAACTTTGGAAAAATTTTGACTCTGGAAGTCCTCCCAACATTGTACATAGAGTATTACTGGAAGACCTGAGTTCAAATCTCTCCTCTGACTCTTAACTAATTCAGTGATCCTGGGCAAGTCACTACTTGCCTGAATTTCTGAGGCTTAGTTTCCTCTTTTGAAAAATGGACAAAATAGCACATACCCTCACAGACTTGTTGTGGAGATCTAATGAGGTAATATAATAAGTTGTTTTCAAACCTTAAAAGCTCCATGTAAATGTGAGCTATTATGATTATACCTGGCTTTTCCCCACTGAGTTAGGGACTCTTTCTATAAAATCTTGTATTTCTATACAACCACTGTAATTCATGTAAGAACACTAAAGGGAAAAAAATGACACAATGGCCACAGAAATGTGAGGGAAAACCACATTGAAAGCTATCAGAATTCAATCAGAATGGTAACTAGTCTGGAATCCAGAGGCATCCAAGTGAAACTTGTCTCCCTCTTCTCAGCAGAGAGGTGGTGGACTCTGGGTTTAGAATATGGCAAGTATCCTAAGATAGATCCAAGATGGTGGTTTGGTTTTTATGACTTTTCATCCTTGTTAAAGGGGGAAGGGGTGCGTGGAGAGGGAGGTAGGATTAGAAAGTTATGTGGATAAATAGAAAGGGAGGGAGGGAGAAAGGAAGGAAGGAGGGAAGGGAGGGAGTGAGAGAGGAAGAAAAGAAAGAAGGAAAGAAATGAGGAAGGAAGGAAACAAGGAAGAGAGAAAAGAAAGAGAAAGAAAGGAAGGAAGAAAAAGAAATATTTAAAGGACTGAAGAGAAGGAAAGAGGAAAAGTAGAGCTGGGGATAAGGTTCTATGGAGAGGACAAGAAAAATCACAGATACAACGAGAGAAAGAACTTCTCACCTCAAAGATGAATTTGGAGCTGCCAAAGTTAGTTTTCTGCTTCTGCCAGAAGTTATCAGGTTTGATGATAAGGGCTACATGGATCTCAGCAGGGAAGGCCTCCTGCAGTGTCTTCAGCAGGGGCTTGATGAGGTCCCACTTGGAGCCCCTCATGTCGATGATAACAGTGAAGCCACGTTTGCACACGTCCTCACTGCAGGGAGAGAAGTAGGGCAGGTCACTCACACCAGCTGGAACAGGGGTGAAGGATATCTCAAGCCACTATAGTTCCGACTGGCCACTGGTCATCATACCAGGCCAGTCTGGGCTAATGAAGACTTTTCAATCTCCCTGACCTAGGAGAAGCAATATGGTACAGTGGATAGAGGGCACTGGACATCAAGTCAGAGTTCAAATCTATTTTCAGACACTTACTTAACCTTTATGTGCCTCAGCTTCTGTAGTTGTAAGATGAGGGGGTTAGACCAGATGGCTTCTGAGGTTCTTTTCGCCCTAAATCTATGGTCCATCTCCCTAATGTCCTTCTTCCAGGAAACAAACCAACCACTTGCTCTGCTTAGTCATGACTCTTATGCTTCATTATAAGAGTTCACAAGTATTGTTCTTATTAAGTTTGTGTGTGTGTGTGTGTGTGTGTGTTTCTCATTCTACTCCCTTGATTTCAACTATTCTTTCTGTGAAATCTAAATCTCCAGCCCAGGTTCCTGCCCTGATTCCTGTTCTTCATGTCCTTGAGGACTACTAGCTCTCTCTGCTACAGCCTGGACTTGGCGTTGATCTTCATTCTCCCAGCCAAGTCATGGGGTCACAGAGCTGGAAGGCATCTTCCAAGTCACTTAATCCAACCTCTTCATTTTACAGGTTAAGAAAACTAGTCCCAGAGAGAAGAAATTCACCCAAGGTCACACAGCTAGTAAAGTAACAGAGTTGGAATCTGAACTGATTCCCAAACAAGATGGTGTCCTTTCCCTTGCACCAATGCTCCCTCCTAGACTGCTGAAGCCTTATTTCTGTTCACAACATCCACCTTCTACCGGTCCTATAAATCAGAATCAGCTATGATCTGTGTCTCTGCTCTACATCCAATTTGTTTCCAAGTGCTATCAATTCTATCCTTGTAATATTTCTTATACCCAACTTCTTTCTGATGGAATTCTGGTCCTTATTAGCTTTTCCCTCAGACTAAATGTAAGAGCTCTTTCTTGGTCTAGAATTTAGATGATAGCTAAGATCTTGTCTACCTCAGAAATTCAGACTCAATAGGCATAAGAGATTCTTAACTGGACTCCCTACCTTAAGTCTCCCCTTCCCCAACCCAATCAATTCAATTTAATAAGCATTTATTAAGTTTTCATAGATCATTTCATAGAACTTTCATAGTTCCCTGCTGCCTACCAAGCTCTTTAGACTGACATTTAAGACTCAGTACAATGGAGTCCCAAAGAACCTTATCATCTGTGTTTCAGGAGGGAGTGTGTCATACCGGAAAAAGTCTGGAAGGCTTGGCTTTTGCGCTGACATTTACTAGCCACATGATCTTTAAAGACATTGCCTTGATGCTTATGTCATGCTAGAGACCTAGAAGGAGTCGCTAGCCCTGGCATTGAACCCTTATAGAGGATTTGACTGGCCAGTATGGACAAAAGTCAAATAAGATGAAAAGGCATGGGTGGGAGTCCCATATCAGTGAGATCACAGGTCTACTGAAGTATTGCCCACCACTCCCCTATATATAGTCTACATACTAACCCAAATAGATCTCATGATATTCTTTGAATACTCTTGAGTTTCCTACCTCCTCACTTTTGCTTGTACTGTTCCCACTACCAAGATTGCCCTTCCCCCATATCTATTATTTAACATTTACCTTCAAGGGCCATCTTAAATATCACCTCCTTCACGAAGCCATTCCTGATCTCCCTTAATTAGATGTGATCTCTCCCATTCTTGGAACCAGTCAGCATTTTATGCCTCTCTTAAAACACTTATCACATTCTATGTATTAGAGTTATTTTGTGTATTTGCATTACCTGCTTTGTTAGATATAAGTTTCATAAGAACAAGGACTTTCTTGTTCACCTTTGTTTCATTCCACACTGCTTGCTGTTTTAGAACAGTGCCTTCTATAGAGTATATGCTCAGAAATATTCCTAGATTGAATTGAACGCCTGCCCTATGAAGAATCTGGTCTTGTTTAATTTATAATTATCATGCTCACTAGCCTAATTATATTTAACCTATACTCATTAAATTCACATTATCGAGCTCCTTTCAAATAAAAGGTTCCCAAAGAAACAAAACTGAACACTTTGTAGTTCTATTGACCAAACTTGTCGCCAAAGAAAAGATGAAAAGATGCAGCTTCTTTCAATTTTTTGCAGAGGCGAGGGATTATTGAGTATGGTACATTGCCTATAGTATCAGACTTGTTTGATATGTTGGTTAGTTTTACAGAACTGCCCTTTTTTCTTGTCTTTCTTTTTCCTTCCTTCCTTCTTTCCTTCCTTCCTTCCTTCTTTCCTTCTTTCCTTCCTTCCTTCCTTCCTTCTTTCCTCTCTCTCCCTTTTTCTTTCTTTCTTTTACAAAAGATCACTTGACAAATAGGATAATAAGAAGGGAAAAAGTCAGAAATCAAGGTAATAAAATAAATCCATATAATTAACTTTTAAAAATTAGATATGAGATAGAAACATACTAATTTTTATTCAATGTGTTATCCACTGAGCCGCCTTCTTTTGAGATGTGGCATAATCTAAGCATTAGATCTGGGACCAGGAAGACCTAGTCTTGACTCTCCTACACAAAACAATGATAGGATTATGGTTTTATATTTGGAAGGGACTGCAGAGGTCATCTAACACCACCAACACCCCTCATTTTATAGATAAGGAAATAGAAGCCTTGGACTAGCTACTTCCTCTGGGCCTCAGTTTCTCAATCTGTCAAATGAGAGGATTGGATTCAATGACCTCTAAGATCTCTTCTAGATTTAAATTTATGATCCCATAAAATAGGACAATGGGAAGGTGTCCTACTAATACAATTCAGAGGCACCAGGCTTAATGTGACTAGAACTTTCAATATTGCTCCCCTTCTTTAATTATGGTTATGGGCCATGGAACAGTACAAGCCACAAACCCTTTACTCAAATACCTGTGTCCACCCACACATATGACAATGAACAGAGCCAAGACCAATACTGTGAGCGTCACTACTGCTATGCCACATCTCCCAGCCCACCTCATCTTCCCTGGTAGTATACCTTCCACTTCCTCTTGCTACACATTCTCTCTCCACCATGTCCACAGAAGTTTACCAAATGCTCTCTTACTATCAATTACTGGCAAGTTTCCATATATACCCACCTGCCCTCTATCTACCCCCTGATTCCTAAATAGTGCAAAAGAAGTGCCTGTACCATCTGTTTCCCCTTGCCATAGCTGTAGCCAGATTTGCATCCCCCAACCAGCACAGGCTACCACCTTTCTTCCTCGCAGGCCCAGAACAGTCAGAGGGTCCTGCCTGCCCCTCACACCTGCCTGAAAGAAAGAGAAGGGCTAAGAAAGGTGTGATCAAGTTGTGACTGTCATTGACAACAAGACAGTCATCATTTTTTAACTCTTTAGGACATTCTTTACCTAAAACCTTAGTAGATTACCACATTACTTAATGTATGAGACTTTTCCCAGAGTGTGACACAAATAGGGTGGGGAAAGCCATTAGGATAACAAGTTTCCCTAGGGCAGGGGTAGGGAACCTATGGCCTTGAAGCCACATGTGATCCTTTAGGTCCTCAAGTGCAGCCCTTCATCTGAATCCAAACTTTACAGAACAAATTCTTTTGGGGATTTTTGGATGACCCCTGCCTAGGGTCAATCTTGCTCTGTCACAAAGAAATAACATCTGTCTCTCTCTCCTTCCTCTTTTATAATGAGTTCAACAATCAGTCAGTCAGCCAACAGGCATTAAATAAGCACCTACGATGTGCCAGCCACCATGTTAAGTACTAGAGATATGAAGAAAGGCAAAAAACAGTCCCTGCTCTAAAGAATCTGGAGAAGTCTTTAGAATAATGGAGGAGACAGCACGGAAAGATCTAAGTACAAACAAGATACAGACAAACAAATGGGAGTGGTAACTTCAGAGGGGAGACCTAAGATTAAGAAGGACTGGGAAAGGCTTCATGTAGAAAGTGAGACTTCAGGAGAGGCTTGAAGGAAGTCAAGGAAACTGAAATGTAGAGATGAGAAAGGAGAAAACATTCCTGGGTCCAGAGGCCTGGGTTGTCTCTACAGGCAGCCTCAAAGAAGGAATGTTGAGGTCTTTCCTAGGACTATTGCCTTCCTGTTCTCACAGCTCAACTGCTTCCCTCCCAGAGTTCAGTTAGCACAGTGCCCCTTCCCTGCCAAGCTGATACTATCCCTCCTTCCCTCTCATTCTCCTCCCAGGTACCAGTGTGGCATCAGCTAGGTCCTAGAAAGTCTCCGTTTTGCTTAGGAACCTGCTGGCATGCTGGCAAGTTTTCCAGTAAAATGTCTGTAGGATGCTAGCATAGTATTTGTCCAACACTCTCTAGGATTGTTGCATGATCCTTGCACCCTCAGCACAACTCCAACCCTACGATCCAACATGACTAGGGAAGGGGGAGCTAATTCCAGTGTTGTTTGGGTACAACTGTCAAGCCTCCTTATCCAGGGACAGGAAACCAGAAGTAAGCTTGGCTGGTATAATTCGGATGCTCAGCACTAAGCTCTCCCTGACCCTAGATCTCATCAGGGTCCATCACTTCTGGTGTGTACTATGTATAAGTTCTAGTTCTAGCATAAGCCATGATCTTGGACTGACAAAGACCTTTTCCCGCCCATCATAATGACAGGATCATGGATTTCTAGCTGTAACACCACTATGCCCTCATTTTACAGATGAAGCAACTAACTCCCCAAGATCATTGCCATCCTAAGTTCCACTCTTTCACTCCCACAGCAGCTAACATTTACATTTACATTTACACAGCACTTTAAGGTTGGCAAAACACCTTACGAATATTATCACAATAATTTTGGGAGGTAGGTGCTGTTGTTATCTCCCTTAATGGATGAGGAAACTGAGGCACAGCAAGTTTATGTGAGTTGCCTAAAATCACATGATGTCTAAGGCCATATTTGAAATTAGGTCTTTCTGACTCTAGTTCCAATGCTCTATCCATCACCGCACCACCCAGCTTCCTACTGCACAGATTATCTCCCTCCCTTACTATTTGCTGCCCCCTAAAATATTCCAGTGGAAGTTCCCATACTATCTGATGCCATTTGACTCAGTTGATCCTCATGTTGGTAGAAAAGGGAATCTCTCATACTGCAGAGGGTGGTAGCACCTGCACTCCTTTCCATCATCTAGTCTCCTAGTACAGGGGTATCAGATGCAAATAGAAATGGGGGCCACTAAACCATACATAAAGACCCTGGTGGGCCACATAACTTCGAAAACTAACATACAAAATGTGTATATGCTTATTGTTTTATTAGTACATCAACACATTGAAATCGCATAAAAATTACATTTTCTTTACATTTTAATATGATTTGGCCCATACTTGAAAGTGTGGTGGAATGAATGAGGCCTGTAGGTCACATGTTTCACACCTCTGCCTTATTATCTCAAAGCATAAAGAAATTATATGGGAATGTGACTAATTGGAAAAGGCTAAGGTACATCCAATTGTATCATGTGCCTTTATATAACACTCAAAGGATAGTAGGAAAAAAATGGAATTGTGTGTTAGGTTTTTCAGGAATAAAGCAGAAGAACTGAGCAAAGGTCAAGAAAGAATAAGTCCAGGTGAATTCAGGGCATCATTTGTTTTTTCTTTTATTTATTTGGGAGTTACATTTTTCTCTAGTTTTTTCTCTACATGTAAACAAACATTTTTAGCATTCATTTTTTAAAATTTTGAGTTCCAAATTCTCTCCCCCATTTCTCCCCTCTCCTCTCTTTGAGAAAGAAAGCAATTTGATATAGATTATAAATGTAAAATCATGCAAAACTTTTCATATGAGCCTGACACAAAAGAGAACAGACCAAAAAAACGAAGGATGATCAAGTTTTTTAAAAAGTGTGTTTTCATTCTTTCTCTGGAGATGGATAGCCTTTTTCATCCTAAGTCCTTCAGAATTGTCTTAGATCATTGTATTGAAAAGAATAGTTAAGTCATTCACAACTGATCATTGTACAATGTTGTTGCTATATACAATGTTCTCTTGGTTCTTGCCATTTCATTTTGCATCATTTCATGTAAGTCTTCTCAGGTTTATTCTGAAAGTATCCTTCTCATCGTTTCTTATAAGACAAATACTATTCCAACATGATAATATACCACAACTTGTTCAGCCATTCCTCAATTGATGGGTATCCCCTTAATTTCCAATTCTTTACCATCCAAAAAGCTGTTATAAATATTTTGGTACATATCAGTCCTTTTCCTTTGGGTATAAAAAGTGGTGGTATTGCAGAGTCAAAGACTATTCACAGAATGGTTGCATTTGTTCACAACTCTATCAACAGTACTTTAGAGTTCCTATTCTTCCATATCCCTTCCAACATTTGTCATTTTCCTTGTCTGTCGTATTAGTCAATCTGATAGGTGTGAGGTAGCCCCTCAGAGTTCTCTTCATTTGTATTTCTCTAACCAACAGTGATTTAGAGCTTTTTTCATATGACTATAAATGGCTGTGATTTTTCTCTTCTGAAAACTGCCTGCTCAAATCCTTTTACCACTTACCAACTGGGGAATTTCTCATATTCTTATAAATTCTACCCTGTTCTGTATATATTCAAGAAATAAGGCCTTTATCAGTGAAACCTGCTATAAAAATTTTTTCTTCCATTCTCCTGCTTCCCATTGAATCTTGGCTGCATTGCTGTTGGGATTTTTTTTTGGGGGGGGTGCATTATGAGTGCACAATTTGATGTAATAAAAGTCATCCATTGTACATCTGGTTATGCATTCTGTCTCTTGTTTGGTCATAAATTCTTCTATTATACATAAATTTGACAGATAAAATATTCCATCCCCCTAATTTGCTTATGATATCACCCTTTATGTCTAAATCATGCACTCATGTTGACCTTATCTCAGGATACAGTGTGAGATGTTGGTCAATACCTATTCTTTTTTTTTTATTTTTTTTAATTTTAAATAAATTTATTTAACTTTTTACATTCATTTTCACAAGATTTTGGGTTCCAAAATTTTCTCCCCATTTGT
>CM053771.1:281933990-281960827 GCA_028658325.1 Potorous gilbertii | reverse complement strand
AGAGGCTTTGACTCCTATGTCTTTACCTGATGGTAAGCAGACCTCTTTGTCGTCAGAGACAAATGGAGGAATCATCTTCTCAAGAAAATAACCATCTATGGTCTTAGTTTTTTTCCCTTTTCTGGGCATTTTCCCAGCCGGTTACTTGATTTCTGAGAGTCCTCTCCACCCCCTGACCTAGATCCGCCCCACTAGTGCTTGGGGTCTGAGATTCAAATGCTGCTCCCCAGCCTCAGGGCTTTTGGCGGCAGGCCTGACTGCTCTTCAGTGGGAGCTTATCTGCTGGTTCTCAGGTGGGGGCAGGGCCGCCTCTCAGGCTCAGTTCCCTCAGGGGGTTTATACAGAGATCCTTTGTAGTGGAGCTGGGGTGGAGCTCCTGCCTGCTCTGTGGGCCTCTGGCCAAGCAGCCTCTGCCTCTGCTGTAGCTGCAGCCTCCTGAGGGGGTCCAAGTCCCGGAGATACCCCGCTCCCGTCTCAGCCCGTCTCTCTCACTGACCTGTGCTGTCTGTGGGTGGACGGACCTTCGGCGGCCACCAGAGATTCAAGTCCCTGACGCCTGCTGGGCTCTGCTCGTTCCTCTCAGTGCTGCGTGGCCGGGGTGGGGGAGGGGAGCGCTTCGTAGTGCAGGACTCCGCTCCCGTCTGGGGTACCTTTGCGGTGGGTTTTTCAGGGCTCTCTGCAACGGAAATCTCCTTCACTGTGTTGCTGCGCGGCTTCCACTGTTCCAGAATTTGTCAGGAGTTCTTTTTACAGGAAATCTATGGGTTGTGGATTCGGCGCTAGTAAATGTGAGTCTTTCTACTCTGCCATCTTGGCTCCGCCTCCAATACCTAGTCTTTACCAAATTGCTTTCTAGTTTTCTCAGTGAATTTCTCAGCGAAAATTGTCAAATAGTGATTTCTTGCCCTAAAATTTTGGATCTAAAATCATATCTTTTGATTTTCTTAAATCAGTCACAAAACTGTGATTATATGTCAAGTATTTCCTCTGCCTTGCCTCCATGATATATTCTGTAGCACCCTATTCGCTGGCTTATAGTAGTAGTGTTCCACAATGCTGATGGATTCTTGGATGAACCAAGCTACTGCATAATCAAGTTTTGAAAAAAAACCTAGAGAGCCACCCTTGATATCCCTGAGTTTATATAGTCAAATATAAACCAGGCCAGGCAATGATGTGAAAAATACCATGATGTCCCATCGAAATATATGGTGAGTTGTCCATTGAACAATTAAACTGGCAACAAAATATTCAGAAACTGGTTCACAAATTATTGTTGCAGGGATCATTTGGTCGACTTTTTCATTCTATATTGAATATAAGAAATGGAATAGGATCCAGAATTTTGCCTTGCAACTTGGGTGGCCATTGCATACCTCCAACCTTGGTTAGCTGTAGAGTTCACCATAAACTAATCTTCAACAATATACTTGGCAAAAGCTATAAATCCTCGAGCTTGATCTAATACTTCCTTCCTCATCAAACACAAAGATCCTACCAAAAATTTGAATCCAGTAACATTCGCTGAGATATAGGCTCTTCCATGTGAAATTCCAAAATATACTTATTCTAGCATAGCAACAAAATTATGTCTCTCTTCAGCATAAGGTAAATTATGAACCAATCCACTTTTTCTGTCATTTAATTAACCATGTCTGGAATCACTCTTAATTCTAATGTCACAAATCCATATAAGGTCATACTTTGCAACTTCATATCCTAGCATTAAATTATTAATTTGGAGATTAATTCCAACCTTCTTGTCACCTATAAACAGTCTGGCATCCAGATTTGGGTATTTTCCAAGAAGCTTTTTGCATGCATCCCTGGCTAGATCATCATGATCTTGTACCCAAAGGAGTACTTCATATTTAGGATAATCCAATTCAAAGACTATTTCTAAATCCTTGATTACAATCCATACCTTGCAATGGTTTCAGAAGCAGGAATGGAAGCAGGCAGTTAGTTGTACAGATGTTTGTTGCCTTCTTGTTGAGATTTAAAAACATGCAGATAATTGATATGAAATACATGAACCACAGCAAGATGAAGAGGGTGATCCCCAGAACAACCACTTCCTCTTGGGTCAAGTCTATCACTGCCATCACCGGGACAACCCAGCCAGGACCATCACTCTAGTGCCTGTCAACCACCCCCCTGTCAACCACCGTTGTTCCTGATGCTGCTGCTCACGTGTTCCAATGAGCTCCTCCCATGGTTTTGTTCCCTCCCTGTCTTATCCTCCTGCCAAGCTAGGTGCGACTGCTCCTCCAGCTCCTGCTCCCTGCCACTCCACTCTCTTTCTACCCCATGAACACTCCTCATTGTTCTTAACAAATAGCAAAGAAGTACTAACATATTGTTCAAATGCCAAACTTTTACTTCTTTGAATAGCTAAAAATAGTCTGAAAGAGGGCCAAAACAGAGTTGTCACAGTTAAAAAGAGACAGACTTATGTACCACTCTGGTGCTTAGAAGTTTCTTTCCTACCTCTTTACTTCTTGATTTGCTTGATCTATTCAATTGTTTGATAATTGAATTAAGTTATTCTGAATTAACTGTTTTTTAATAAAAATTTAACTCTGGTGTGATATTTGGGGTTATTCCAATCTTGAGTTGCCCATATTTAAAAATATCATGCCTGGATCCAAACCAGGGACACTACAAATTGCCTGGTAGCAGTAGCTAATAGTAAAGACACAATTCAAAGGATATCCCCTTGAGATCAGAAACTATGACATTATCCTTTATTCATTCCTTTGCTCCCACCAAAGTGGACACTATGTCTCTGGGCTGAGACCCAGAAGAACCAGGTTCTAATCTCTACTCTGCCATGTTTCTTCTTTGTGACCTCAGACAAGCTATTTACCCTCTCTGGACATCAGTTTTCTCATTTTTAAAATGAGAAATTTGGACCAGATTTCTAGGGTTCCTTCAGCCTCTGACTATCTAGGAGTCTTTCTCTCCTTTTCTCTATGTAGAATCCACAAAGTTTGCCTTGATTTGTCATTTCTCTGATATGTCAGCAAGTAATATTCTCCATTCCTGGGGCCTGCCTCTGGGCAGAATGGCATTAGTGGCTGAGTGGGAGTTGTACATGGGGGTAGAAGGAGAGGGAGCCTCTCTTCTTAGAGGCCACAGTCCCCCTTAATTCCCATTCCAGTTATTCTCACTGTCCTCTTTCCTGCCACAGTTAGGTTCACATGGGAAATTTCCTTCTCTGTTTTGTCTCTCACAACAAATATTTACTGCCTCCTGCACCAGCAGGAATTTAACAGACTATCCCAATGTCTAAATGTGGCAGTCATTAGCAGGCTAAAGACTGTCAGGTAGAAACTTACATGTTATTAACTAATAACTCCTGACAACAAAATGTAGAAATTGGGTGGTAATATTCTCTAGGAAGTTCTCACCAGCTCAGGAGATGAGGAACAGAGCCCAGAGGCAGACCTAGGTGAATGCTGTTAATCTAATTAGTGTCCTAGTGGGGGAAAACAGACAATTCTCCCAAGGTGCATTGGACTTTTGGTTTGCTGGAAAAGAAATACCCCACCTTGGTATGAAGGGAAGATATTATTTATTTTTGGAGGGGGATTGGGCACATTTCAGGTATGAGCTAAGACTGTTTTAAGAGCTAGATGTTGGGACCAAATCCCTAGAATGCCACCTAGGGGAAATAAAGGGACAGAGGTAAAAACAAGTCAGTTTTGTGCAAGGGACCACAAAGATCTCTGGTTGGCTGAAGTAGAGTCTAATCTTCTATATTTGCTCAGTTTCTTGGAAGATGTAACTGCTAAAGTTCTGCCTGTAGATTCAGCTCTGGTCTACACTCTGGGACCCATTCTGACTGAAGGTCTTGGGTAGAGAGCAGAAGGAGAAGGGAGAAACACAAGTCATAATTTAGAATCCAGTTCCAGGCAATTTTTATGCTGGTTGGCAATTTTTTCATATTCCTGCCTTACTCAGGCCATGTATGGACCCATTTAGAGGTTTCTCAGAGTTATTAGCTAACTTTCTGGCTTAGGTTCACTCCTCCATAGAGTTATGACCCACAGTTCCCTGCAGATAGAACAAAGGTGGGCTTCCTAATTACCTACCTGATTATGTAGTTTGCCTATGAGTTTCCTGGGCTTCTCACCAATCACCAAGTTCAGCAATCAAGGGGTCTATCAATTATAGCTCCCCAGCTAGATCTACCAGCATGGAAGGCTCTTCTGCTGCTGCTTACCTCACTAGTACCTGCTTTTCCACTTTGCAGAGGGGAAAATCTGCATGATTCTTCAGGTAGGACATTTATGGATGATCTTGTGCCTTTACTCAAATGACTCTTTATTTCTCCCATTCTGGGTTGGCATCCTAGGTACAGGCATAAGGGATATCTGTTCTTTCCTCATGTGTTACTGGGGGAGTGGTTCCCCTGGACAGGGAAAGAAAGTGGGGAAAAGGATGTAGAGAAGAGGGACCTGTTAATCTGTTTCTGTGACTAGTAGGGAAGAGTCAAGGGACTGAACTTTGTTGGTCAGGTTGCCAAAAAGAGCTGGCAACTAATGATGAGAAATTACCCCAGACTAGGCTCATTCATTTCATGTCTATGTAACTGTTTTGTAAGAAAAAAATCCTTTCATTCTTCTATTCAGAAGCCTTCGGTAGCTACAGAATTAATTCCAGATGCCTCAGCCCAGTATTTACCGTCTTGTACAATCTAGCTCTACCCTAACCTACCCAACCCAATTTCTCACTATGTCCAGGTCCAAACCTGTTTTAAACCTGTGGTTCCTGACTATATCTTGTTACAACTATATTATAGGGCAGGAAGGAATGAAGGGGAGGAAGGGGAAGCCAAGAGGACAGGGTAATATCAAATACTGGATTTTCTGAACCAAACCAAAGAGCCAACATGGTTAATGAATGAGGAGAATAACTGTCTTCGGAAAAGCTTCAGTACATTCATTGGATGCTAGAACATGAGAACTGGAAGACATCATGATGTCCAGCCTCCTCCTTTTAAATACTAGGGCACTGAGGCCCAGAGGGGTGAGGGTTGTTTGTTGTTGTTTGGCCTTTGTTTTCAGAGGACCAAAGACATCAATGGATGATGTTTTGACTCCTGATGACAGAGGCAGGCTGGAGAAAATCATCAGTCTCACTTTCTCTTCCAGAGCCATCATCCAATGACAAGATCCAAGTCAGGGTGACCGACGATGGCCCCGAAGGCAGTGAGTCAGCTTGGTGTCTTCGATGTCTGACCAAGCTCTAAGTGCTCCATAGAGCCTGCTTCAGCCTCCTTCATGGTCGGTGGAACTGACACACTCCACCAAGCAGAAGTCTTCGCATGCTTGGAACTCATAAACTCACCAATGAGCCTGTGGCGAGTTGGTTGCTCTTATCCCTGCTTTAGCCCATCTTGGTAGACAGTTTACCATCATGGGGCCAGTCCCCATGCTACAGCTTCTTGGAGCACAGGGGAGAGTTGAGTGCCAGATATATAGCAAAGATGGAGGAGCAGCCCTGTAAAGGGTTCTGCAAGCCCTCAGATCAGAGGGACTCGTCTTCCCTGAAGATCCTTACACTCCGAGATAGTAACAATTACAATACTTAACATTTACATAACACTTTAAGATTTATAATGCACTTTACATACAGTATTTCATTTGATCCCCAGGACAACTCTGTGAGGGAGTGGCTAATATTATCTCCATTTTTCAGATGAACAAACTGAGGCCGAAAGAGACTAAATGATTTGCCTAGGGTCACACAGAAACTAGGTGCCAAACTCAGGTCTTCCTGATTCCAAGGCCAGAACTTCATACATTGTATAATGGTACCTAGAGATGAAGAAGTATATAATGGCAACTAGCATTCCCCAAATCATAGGAATTTAGTGACAGTGTCAGGACGAAGACCCAGGACTCCTGGCTCTCTGCTCAGAGTATTTCCTGAAGTCTTTATTCTATTAAGGAAAAAACTCCCTTGGCAAAAACAGTCTCAGAAAAGCATGAATCAAATCAACAAGACTGAGGATTCAGTGACAAGTTGATTCAGAAGCTAACCTTCCTGCCCGAGAGGAGCATGGGTCACTCTACCAAAGGTGCCTGCAGAGATTCTGGCAGGTTCAGAAACTGTCTTGACCCCATTTGCCCTCCTCTTCTGATGCCATCTGAGATTTACCGTATCCATATCAATGTTTGGCAGATTCTCACTTGAAACAGCTGCCGGGATAAATATAAAATTAATCAGTTTCTGATCCCATGTGGTGATGGAGAAATTCACCACAAGTAGCACTCCAGCAAAGAGCCAGCCCAGTCCTGATGAATCCCACACAGCTTATGCCTCACTTCTTCAGATCTAGAGCTCAGGCTGGCTTACATGAAGATAAAAAATTAAAATGAAGGAACAACTCGGTGGAATGAGAAGGCTGGGAATGTAGAGAAGTGTCATCCTCTCCACCCCCCATGCCTGGAGTGCCCTCCCTCCTCATTTCTGGCTCTCAGAAACCATACGTTCTTCATGGTTCAACTCAGGTGCCTCCTCCAGGAAGCCTTTCTTGATTTTCCCAGTTGTTATTCTTCTTTCTCTCCTAAAATTACCTCCTATTTGCCTTCCCAAGTAGCCCTGTAATCTCCCCAACCCCCATCCCTAAGCTCAGAGGACTAAGTTCTTTGAGGGCCAGGACTATTCTTTTCTGTGTTTATCTTTGTATGCCTGAAACCTAGAACAATGACTTGCATGTGATGCTAACTGACACATGTTCTGAATTGAACAGGCACTTCATGGTTAGTAAAGTCCTCAAGGTTCTTGGACAATGTAGGGAAATAAAGAGATTTCCATTCTAGGAGAGGCATCTTAGTCCAGTGAAAAGAATACTAGGCTTGGCTTTAGGAGACCTGGGTTCAATCTAGACCAGGGGTGGGGAATCTGTGGCCTCAAGGCCACATAAAATCTTCTAGGTCCTGGAGTGTGGCATTTTGACTGGGTCCAGGTTTTACAGAGCAAATCCTTTTATTAAGAGGATTTGTTCTGTGAAATTTGGATTCAGTCAAAGGGCCACACTTGAGGACCTGGAGGGCTACATGTGGCCTCAAGGATGAAGGTTCCACACCCGATTCTATACTCTTCCATTCCTAGTTATTTGAATGCATGAAATTAAACACTGTTGAGTTGTTTCAGTTGCGTCAGACTCTTCATGACCCCATTTGGGGTTTTCTTGACAAAGATATTGTAGTGGTTTGCCATTTCCTTCTACCTCTAATTTTACAGATGAGGAAACTGAGGCAAAGAGGGTTAAAGTGACTTGCCCAGGGTGACACAGCTAGTAAGTGTCTGAAGCCAGATTTGAACTCAGAAAAATGTCTTTCTGACTTCAGGTCCAGAACTCTATTCACAGTGTCACCTAGCTGCCCATTAAGTTAAGTCATTTAAACTTCTCTGTGCCTCAGTTTCCTCATCTATAAAAAGAGAATGCTAATGCTTATACCATGTA
The DNA here is from genome assembly GCA_028658325.1 of Potorous gilbertii. Lineage (NCBI taxonomy): Eukaryota > Metazoa > Chordata > Mammalia > Diprotodontia > Potoroidae > Potorous > Potorous gilbertii. The sequence continues at coordinate 281,953,347 of CM053771.1, read as the reverse complement.
CTTCACAATGTAATTGAGAGGAAAGGGTTTTATAAACTTTTATATATATTTTATATATAAAATTTATATAGCATTATATAAATGGGAAGTATTAGTATCTCTCATCCATCCAATCTCATGGTACTTTGGGGTTCTCATGTCGTTATGTAACAAATTTTAGTATAAAACATGTCATATCTCCCCTACTATACTGTCAATTCCTTATGGACATAAACAATGTTGCATTCATCTTTTTATCTCCTAGCATAGTGCCCTGCATGTAGTAGTCATTTAATAGATATTTGAGGAATAAATGATCAAATAAATGAACGAAAAGCACAGGAAGCAATCCTGTTGGGAAGAGTTAGGCATCTAAGAACATGAATTGAACACTTGGTGTAGTGGAATGAGAATTAGATTTAGAGTTATAGAATGAGCTGAAAAGTGACATCAGAGGCCCTCCAACCCAACCCCCTTATTTTATAAAAGAGCCAACAGAGGTCTGAAGAAGAAGTGTTTTTCCCAAGGTCCCACAAGTTAGGTCACAGGTAAGATCTGAATTTAAGTCTTCCCACTCTGGCCAATCAACAAACATTTATTTGTGCTAAGCACTAGAGTACAAAAAAGTACAAAGAAGGTAAATGACAATTCCCACCCTCAAGAAGCTTACTACCTAATGGGGGAGACAAAATATAAAGGAATATATACAACGCAAGCTATGCATGGAATAAATAGGAAATAATTAACAGAGGGAAGGTGGCAGAATTAAGAGATTGGGGAAGGATTCCTATAGAGGGTGGGATTTTAATTGGGGCTTAAAGAAAGCCAGAGAACTCCAGAGTGAATGTCCTTGCACTACAATCCAGAAGAGAGGGGTTCTAATAGAAGAATGTAGGAAATGACAGACCAAGAACATAGCAAATCACTTGAGGAGGAGAGGGAGGACAAGGGGAGAGATTCTGGGAAGCTGCAGAGCTACATGAAGATACTTGGGGAGAAACATCAGAAAGGAAGGGGTAGAGAAGTTATAGATAAAATGCAAATTTCACAATTTTTTCTAGAGTTGTGATGGGTTCTCCTTCCCTTCCCCTTACCCCTTTTTCATTTTATTTTGTTCCAGTAAATGGGGGGCACCTGTGATAAGCAGAATGCCATTCTAATTGTGAAAGGGAGAAAAGGATTTTCTATGAGCTCTTGGGGCTTGGACTCAAGCTTAGGAAGGGACTGACAACCCAGGAAACCTTCTGGACTTGAGAATTCCTGATTCAAGACCTGGTATATTCACGTGGGGTATTCAGCTGCCTTCTACTCTCTGGTGATGCTCCAGCCCTAACTCTCACTCATCTCCAAAGGTTAGACTAACGCCTAGACTATATAGGAAATGAGTTAGTCCATAAAACACAGCAGTAACATGATTTAGTGTTATTTTCATAAATGCACTTCTCATGGCACGTAGATATTTATTTTGTGACGTTACCAAATCATTAAGTCTAAGTCCTACTCTATTTGAGTAGGAAACCCTGCCACAATGTCCTTAAGGTATGCTCACCTAGGTTGTGTTTGAAGAAAACTATTACTTGGGAACTTGCTTCCTCCCAAGGGATCCTATCCCATTACATTGTTACTCTAAGAATCAGGAAGCCATTCTCCAGACTGAGCCAAAATCAGTCCTTCTGTAATTTCCACCCATTGGTTCGGTTTGTGCCTTCTTGGACAAAGCAACCTAAGTCTAATCCTCTTTCCATGACAAATCTTCAAAGACCTTGAAGGTATTTATCATGGTGCCCTTTGGTCTTCTCTTTTTCAAACTTAACACTTCTAGTTTCAGTCAACTGAGCCTAGTATAGCAAAGTTTCATGTGCCTTCCCTATCCTGGGTCACTCTTCTCTTCTTGTAGTTGTTCAGTCAATCAGTTGTATCCTACTCTTTGTGACCCTGTGAGCCAACTGTCCTTGGGGTTTTCTTGGCAAAGATACTGGAGTGGTTTGCCATTTCCTTCTCCAGTGGATCCTTTTGACAGGCAATCAGAGGTTAAGTAACTTGCCCAAGGTCACACTGAGGTTGAATTTGAACTAGTGCTCTACCCACTGAGCCATGAGCTACTTCTACCTCTTCTCTAGAAATGCTATAGCTAAATGTGGCACAAGAGCTAGTCACTAGATGTGATACGCCAAAGTCAAAGGACAGTAGGACAAAAGCCTCCCTCATTCTCAATACCATGCTCATCAATCCAGTCTAAGATCCCATTAGCTTTTCTCTGGACTTGGATTGATCTTGTAGTCCACCAAACCTCATGTATCTTATTCACAAAAATTTTACTAGGCTAGGCTCCCCTACCTTGTACTTGTGTAGTTGGTTTTTAACCCAAATAGAATATTTTGTATTTTTCCCTATTTGGTGCCATCATATTATCAATTATCAATGAGGTGGCTCATTGACTTTGTCTAATCCCCATTGAGTTACCCCTTTCAACTTTCTTGCTTCCACATATATGATTTTTAAAATGGCATTGATTCCTTCACTCATGTAATTGAGAGAAATGTTGAACTAATAGAGTCAAGGAGAGACAACAGAGACATGCCAAGAGAAGGCATGCCTACAGAGTGATATTGATTTATTATTCATCACTCTTTGGGTCAAATCATTCAATCTCCTCTTAATCCACTTAACTGAACTTAGTTCGTATTTTCCCCAACTTATCCACAAAGATACCATGAGAAAGTCTGTCAAATGCTCGATGATATCGAGGGATACTGTGTCTATAGAATTTCCCTGATTTATTAAACTAGTAATGTTATTGGGGGGAACAGAGAGTAGGAAATCACATAAGTCTGGAACTGCTTCTATAGGTGCTACAGTCACAGCAACTGAAGAACCATAAAAAAAATTCTCACCACTAAAGTCCTCGGCACTTTCAAATGTTTCATTTTCAGAAGCAAGTAAGATTGCATTAGGGAGAATTATATGGAAGAGGTATTACTATCTGCAGTGAGGTCACAGAGAGTCAGACACCACTGAAACAACAACAAAAGTCAGGTACAATGTCCATTGCTTTAAAACTAAAAGATGAGGAAACTGAGGCAAATAGAGTTAAGTGACTTGCCCAGGATCACATAGCTAGTATGCATCTGAGATAGAATCTGAAATCAGAAAGATGAGTCTCCTTGACTCCAGGCCCAGCACTCTATCCAATACGACATGAGCTTCCCCACAAATAACTTGGTACATAGAAGCTATTTATACCACTTAAATAGGAGGTTTGTGTTCATCCTTCGTTTTCGAAGAAGAGCATGACATCAGAGAAATGATGACATGACTTGCACTTGACTTCGGTTTGAATGAGGGAGGGCTGAGCAAGGTCACTAGCTTCACTTTCTCCTCCTGAGTCATCTGGGATCAGTGAGCAGATATTCATCAGGATGAGTGGAGATGGCCCAGGATGCAATGGGAGACCTTGGCCTTTGCAGGTACTCACTTAGAGAGAGATAACACCCACTGAGTGAATAGGCCTTTTTGAGAAGTAGTCAGAGAATGGCTCTTTTAATGAGCAAAAGAAAAAATAACTAATTCAATCTGGGAGGGAACAGAAACTGTTACTGTTGATAATCATTGTAAGTCAGTCATTAAATGGAGCTTGGGCAGGGACCCACTGTTGTCCAGTGTATGGGCTTCAGAGTGCAGTGGGTTTAAGGTTTTGGGGGAAGGAAGGAAGGAAGGAAGGAAGGAAGGAAGGAAGGAAGGAAGGAAATAGGAGGTAATCTTAAAGAGAAGATACCATCTTGTGGATTACCAATCTCCTTCTTTGGAGTAATCTGAAAACAAGACAACAGCAGAACCCCAATCCCAGGTTTCAGTAGGGAAAGAGAAAGAAAACTCCCTCTATAGCTTCTTGTACCTCAGTATTCCTAGTTACTGGTTCTTTCCAGACAAACCCCAGGGCCATTCTCTCTTCCTCTCATCAATCCTCCCTCTCCTGGAATCATGCTGCATGAACAAGACTTTTTTTCATAATATTTGCTTTAAAAAATGAGTCACATTACATAATGGTAATTAGTCACTTTATACATCTGAGCAAAGAAAGAAATGATAAGTTCAAATTTCAAGGACTGTATTCTGTCTTCATGGCATAATGGGTAGTACTCTAGGTCTGGATCAAAAAAGACCTGGACTTGAGTTCCATTTCTGATACTTATGAACTAGGTAAGTCACAATATCTCCAGGCCTTGTGAAGCTGTCTCATACTTATTTACTAACAGTGAAAGAGGCAGAGGGATGGAAGGAATTCTAACGCCAACGAAATCCTACATGCTTGAGTTACCTATCTAACCAGAACAGAATGTCATTTGCAAAAGCCTGCCTTTTGTTGTTTCTCTTTCCGTATTTTTATTAAGCATGTTCTAGATGTGTTTGTAAGTTATTCTCTTAAAAGTTTTGTAGTGATTAGAAAGTAACCACATGAGTCAGTAGTTGATAACTTTTTTTTTAGTAGTAGTAAAGTATGTGATTTTTTTTCCAACTATGTGTTAATCTTCAAGAAGCAACATAGTTTTATGGATAGAGGACTGGCTTTGGAGTCAGGAAGTTATTAAGTTCAACATCTGACATATAATAGATGTGTGACCATGGACAAGTCACTTTATCAGTTTCCCAGTCAATTCTCTAAGTTACAGAAACTCAGGACTTGCTTATCTGTATTAGTGGAAGGAACTGGTTTGGATATCTCTGTTCAGAGTGCAAGCTGACTTCATTTTTTTGGTGAGAGTTCATGTTCATCTCTACCTCTGTTAGCTTCAGCCTTATTAGCAGAGTTTGTGCTTATTTCTTAATTGAACCTTCTCTTTACCTCCATGGCTTATACTTTTCCTGAGCTGATGCTGGCTATCCTGGTTTGTTCCACCTTCTTCTAACTATGTCTCCTCATCGTTTGTGTAAAGTGTTAGTTAGTTGTACTTATCTTCTTGGTAATCTATTTTTTTTTTTTTTGCTGTGATGAAAGGATCATAGATCTAAAACTGGAAATGATCTTGGAGGCCATCTTCTCTGACCCTTCTCATTTTACAGTTGAGGAAACCAAGGTCTAGGGAGATTAACTAACTTGTCCAAGATTACAATTGCAGGAATTCTTCTGACTCTTGAGTGTTCTTTCCACTGTACCATACTAAGCATCTCATATTATGTTTCTTTTTGCCTTAGGACCCATGATAATACTGATTTCTTTATAAGTCAGCCCAAGAACAACTGTGAACTTCTTGTTAATACGTCAGTCCCCTTCATACACTTAGTGGTCCATCCAAACTGACCTTCTGTTCCTCACATGTTATGCTCCATTATCTTGTCTCCTTACCTTTGTATTGGCTGTTCCCCATGCTAGGAATGCACTCCTTCTACCCCTCAGAATTGCTCATTTCCTAGCTCAAGTACCATCTTTTACATAACACTTTGCTTGGATTCCCCCAGTACTCAGAATTTATATTTATTTTGTATAAATTGGGTGTGTACTTATGTATACCTGTTGTTTCCCCTGATTGCTTGTAAGCTTCCTGGGAATAGGGATTATTTTACTCTTGTCTTTGTATCTTCAGCATCTAGCATAGTGCCAAACATAGCAATGTGCTTAATAAAAACTTGTTAATTAAGTGAACCTTTTTATTTCAACTTAATTATATTTTCTGGTTTCATTTATAGCAAGAATGTCAATATTGAGATAATTCAGTTCTTACACTAGTACATTGGCTGATTATTAGATGATCTTAGTGTAATCGTATTTAGAACACCAGTGTTAAGTTGGTGTTTATTGGTAGTTTAAAAATTTGTGAATTTTAGCAACTTCTTTTTTCTACACTTTTCTACTATCTGTTCAGAATAAGAATAAAGTTATATTTGGTTTTTTTTTTGTTTGTTTCTGCATAGTGTGTTTGGTAATCAGGCATTGCCTTATTGGTGTTTTCAACATTATTTAAGTAATCTATAATTGACTTTTCATGGGGCTGCTAGGTGGTGCAGTGGATAGAGCACCAGTGCAGGAGTCAGGAGGACCTGAATTCAAATCTCACCTCAGACACTTGACACTCACTAGCTGTGTGACCTTAGGCAAGTCACTTCACCCCAATTGCCTCATCCTGGGTCATCTCCAGTCATCTTGATAAATATTTGGTCACTGGATTCAGATGGTTCTGTAGGAGAAGTGAGGCTGGTGACCTGCACAGCCATACCTCGCTCAAAACAAAGTCAATTGCAAGTTATGTCATCATTTCATTGATGGGATGATCTTCTTCGGCAATGAAGGATAAACACAATTAACCAGAGCTGTAACTAAGGCAGGGTGAGCAGAGCTTTGGCTTAAGAAACTGAAATTTAGAAGGTGCAGCATTTTTAAATAATGATGCTTTAATTCTGTGATTATAAAACGCTGTATTTGCAGTTTGACAGCACTTTCATTCAGCTGCACAGAAACAAGCTAGCAAGACTAATTAAATTAGAGACCTACCAAAAGATATACTTCTCTTTCTTCCCCTGAGATATGCTATCTCCAATGCTTACTACCTGTGACCTTAGATAAGTCACTTAACATACCTGGTTTTCTGTTTCCTCATCTTTAAAATGATGTCGTTGGATTACATAGTCTATGAGGTCCTTTCTAACCGTAAGTCTATGATCCTATAATCCTAAAACAAGTGTCAGAAGTACACACGTACACACGTACACACACACACACACACACTCACTCTTAATTTGATGCTGCTTGTCTTAGCCACCAAAATACTAGCTATGATTCTGTGTCTATGAAAACTGACTTAGGCATCCCAACTCATAAGATTCTGGCTTTTCTAAAATGAAGAGAAAAAAGAAAACAGAAAGGAGTTGATTGAATCCATAAGTTCTGGGAGAAATAACCTTAACCAAGGAGTGGGAAATCCCCAGACAGGGTCACAAATACTTCACCTCAAATGTATCAAACACAATGAGACCAGCAGCTGCTACCAAATAGAAGGGCAGATTAAAATATAATTAGGATATATGTAACAAAAATAAATAAGATACAATAAAACATAGATAATACTACATTTGAAAACTAAGTCAGTATGTAGCCTGCAGGGATCCTGGGATTAGTGACCCTGTACCATTGTTCCATAAGACAAATCCTGAGCCCCTTTGTGCAGGTCTTGGTCAGAGAGTAGAGCAGTGTTCTCTCACCTGATACCATCACTCCCACAATATACAGAAAGTCTCTCTGTTCTCCTAAATGGCTCTAACTTCCTAACAGAGGCATCCTCTCTTAACAAACCACGAGGTTACTCTAAGAAATAGAATTTTGTCACAATGCTGCAGACAGATTTCTACCTGCACCAGCCCCTTTAGAAACAATTATTACCTCAGTATCTCAAAGTGATTTAGAATGTTGCATACACAAAACTATTCAGACACACAATCATGGCCATGCCATCCCTGAGGAAAGAGGCCAATCTACAGACACGTCTCTTCTACACACCTCAGTCCAGTCAAAGAATCATTGATCCAGAGCTCAAAGGAACATATGAAGTCATTGAGTTGAATTCTTCAGTTTACATTTGAAGAAACTGAGGCCCAGAGAAGTGATGTGACTTGCTAAAGATCATACAAGTGGTAAGCCAGAATTTGAACTCAGGCCTTAAGACGGCAAGGGAAGTGTTCTAAAATGAGCATTCTTTCTGTTGCTCCAGCTTCCCTCTTGAGCCTATCTTCTTAGTACAGATGTTATGCACCAATGAGCAGAGGGTGATGAATAAGATCTGGTGCTTAGCATGAAAAATGAGTCAAATGTCACATCTTGGGCCAGCTGGAGGCTGGGCAGGGCAATAGGAGGAAAGTTCAGAGGGGAAAAGTGGAGGAAATCTAACAAAAGGATAGGAGGAAATGTTTATATATTTGGAACTAACACCAGTACTCTGAGCACCAGTCAAAGTTGTAGCTGAACAAAACAAGCCATTCCAACATGCAGCCTGCTAGGAGTTCCTGATGACAAGGAACTGCGGAGGCATTCTGGGAGCAACCAATGCCTTGACCTTTGTGGGGTATGAACATGCATTCTACATTGTGTCATTCCTTTAGTATGTGACATGGGGCAGATCACTTAGTTTTAGCATCCCAGTACAAAGGACAGCCCCTCTACCAAAAGTATGTACCCCCTCTCCCCCACCAAATTCTTTTCTTGGTGTATTAGAAAGAGAATGTGACTTTAGAGTCAGCAGACTGAAGTCCTGATTATTAACTGTGTGACCTTGGACTTGAGTTCCTTCACATGAAAAATGGGGCTAACAACACTCATCTTATTTGCCCCTCCCAGGATAGTTATAAGAAAAAAAAGTGCTTTGCAAGAGCAATCATGATGAAAGAACACGGGATTTGGAGCCCAAAACCCACTTCCACCATTTTGTATCTATCTGACCTTGGCCAAGTTGCTTAACTCCTCTAGGCCTCAGTTTCCTCATCTACAAAATGAGATATTTGGACTAGATGAGCTTTAGAGCCCTTTCCATATCTAGAGCTATAACCCTAAATAACTGTGTTACTAGGTCTAATTTATGCAATATCTTCAGGGCAGGTAGTGAGTTCCAGGTGAGGAAATGCTATCTTCAATCTTCAATTACTTTGCAATTTATCATTTTACAGATTTGCCTGTGACTCCAAGAAGTTGAACCACCTGGCTACAATCATGGAGCCAGTATGTGTCAGAGGTGAGACCTGCATCCAGACTTCCCGACTCCAAGGCCTGCTCTCCATCCAGTGCAGAACACTGCCTCTCACATGTGTAATTCTAAATGCTAATACTGCCCCCAATCTCTCCTTCAAAATCCGGATCCAGATTTAACACCAAGAATCTCCTTGATTAATTCTACTCAGCGGGTAGCACTTGATTGAATGTCCTTCTGAAAATACTGAGTGGGTCTTGTGCCTCCTCTCCTCAAGTTCAAGAAAATCAGAGGTTTTGTTTCCCCCATCATATTCTTTAAATATTTTTATTTTTTTTTGAACTTAAGAAATAAAGAAAACATTTCCATAACATAGTAGAATAGAAAGAAATTGTAAAATCATCAAATCCATTAAATACAACTTGCTATTTTTTAAAATATATAGTAAAGTTACCATGTAATGGATTTGATGATTTTGCCTAGTTGTTTTTCTCTGTTATAAGGGAAAAATGATTGGGAAAGAGCCAGTCATGTATCTGAAAATCAATGTGATATGAAAACAAAATACAATTTTAATCTTATAAAAGAAAATAAGGACTTATGGGGAAAAAATTAAAAGAATAAGCCTTCAACCTACGGGCTGATTAGCCTAGGAAGAGAGAACCAAAGCACTATTTGTTTACTGCTGTCATTTTCCTTTTCCATGTAAGAAAAATGTTGAGCAATTATTTTCCATGTCAAGTCAACAAGCATTTATTAAACCCTTGCTATGTGCCAGGCAATGTTGTAAGCACTAAGGGAAAAGAGACCAAATAAAAAGAAAAACAATCCCTGGCTTCTAACAGAGAAAGACAACACAGAAAAAGGAGGTGAAAATCTAGGATGAGAGATACAAGTAATTGTGGTAAAATACTGAGAATAAAACTAATCTGGACTTTTCCTCAAAGTGGAGATTCTGGGAGGAATTCACCAATGGGAGAAGGAAGTCACAGAGAAAAGAGAGAAGGAAGCTGAATCACAGTGGTGAAATCCAGAGAATGAGGGATGGTTAGTCTGGGCCCTTCCTCAAAATGGATATTCTAGGAGAAATTCACCAATGGGAGAAGAAAGGGGAGGAAGAAACCAAATCAAGGTGATGAAGTCTAAAGAATGAGGAATGGCCATTCTGGACCTGTTCTTGATCACAAACAAATGTGTGAGCAAGAGATGGAGAATCATAGACGTACAATTGGAAGGGAGCTCAGAAACCAACTAGCCCAATCCCCTCATTCTACCAATGAGGAAATTAAGGCTCTTGGAGGTTTTATAATTTGCCCCAAGTCGTATAAATAGTAGGGAGATTTAATGTAAGTCTTCCAACCCCAATGCTTACCACTGTCTCAGACTGAATGGAAGAACACTGCAGCATCCCAGCCCTCCAAGGAGTGGTGAGCATTGGCTACTGCCCTGCTCCAAGTCCCAGCAGGAGCTATCATCAGTCACATGAGGGATGAGGTGCAGAAAACCCTGGGAAGGAAAACAATCCAAGTCCTAGGAAATGCTGTGATCCAGTGAGAGGACCAGAGATCAGAGGGCATTTTCTTCCTATACAGGAAGCCAGAGTGGACCTGGTAGCAGCATGATTTCAAACCTATCTTTTGCTCCCAGGGTTGGGGGAGGGAAAAGAGAAGACACAGATGAGGTGGGGGAGGGAGCAGAGATGGAAACAGTACAGGGCACCAGGCCAAAAGTAGTTGTTGTTCAACATCTGGCACGTGCATTATGAAAAGATTGGGACGGATAAGATTCCAGCTCAGGACAGAACGATCCGATCGCCAAGCAGGGGCAAACAGTACTAGTTTTCCAAGATGCTGGATGACTCCTCCTCAGAGTCAGAAGCAATCTGATTCTCATCTGATCCACAAGTGGACTGAAAAAGAAGGAGCACTCAGAAGAAAAGAGAACACAGAAGAAGGTATCGTGACATAATCTTTTAGAGGAAAGAGCTTTTCCATGAGGGACCAGGAGTTCCCTCACCAACCATACACCATAATTGTTGTGAGTTGTTCAGATAGTTTGAGTCCAAGGTGAATGGAGAGTATTTACTTAGCAGTTATACCACAGTATCTTTACCTTCTGAAAAGAGCCTAATAAGCACTGTATGTTTCTACAATAGTTCATGGGCTCCCTGTGTACATGATTCCTTTGTGCTTTGTGAATATTTTGAATTGGGTGAGATAAGAGATGCCTTAGACGTGATTCTTTTATTGTACACTGAATATTGGTGTAAGGAGTTGAAGGACCCTCTTACCTACTTTTGGAGAAACCTAGGCATGTACCGTATCTAAAATTTATTCAGGTTTTCCTGGACTTCTGCTCCAGAGTTGGGGAAATGAACCAAAGAGAGAATCTGACCACTTGAAGTCAATTCCCTGGGATCAAACCAAGGTCTAAGTAAAGTCCTTGGGAGGCCCTGGGCCACAGGTGACAAGGAAAATGAATTGACCTCATTCAATTAGCTTTAGTAGTAGTTTCTGTGGAAGAAGGGGATTTTTAATTGACCATTTATAAAAAGTTCCATTTCAAAAGAAGCAAAACACAGAGGAAAAAGTTACTTACTATAGTAAAAATATCACTAGATGGGAGTTAGGAGTACTGGGCTTGGATCTGGACTGAACCACTAATTAGATGGGACCCTGACCAAGTTCTGTCACCTACCCAGCCTTCAGAATGACTCTTCTCTGTAAAATGAAGTAGTTGGAATTCCATGATCTCCCTGTGACTGTTAAGAGCACCACAATCCTTCCAGCTACCCAAATTAACAATCTCAGCACCCAAGAATAATCCTCAACTCTCCCCACTCCATCAATCCTCAAATCTACTTAGTTACTAAGCCTTATCAGGTATACTTCTAGTATCATTCCCATTTATCCTCTTCTCTCTCTCCTCTCTCCTGTCTCCATACTACCACCATTCGTCACCTCTCACTTGGACTATTACAATGGTCTTCTAACTGCTCTTCCTGTTTCTGACCTCTCTCCTTTCCAATCCATCCTCCAAATGGCTGTTAAAATAGCTATCCTAAAGTACAGTTCTTAGTGGGTCACTCACTCCCCATGAAGCTTCAGTGGCTCTCTTCCTTCAAGGATCAAATACAAATTTGAAATATACGAATACAAAATTGGCAATTTTCTTCTTTTTTTTCAGTCTTCACAATCCCACCAGATTTTTAACCTTATAACTCCTCATGCACTGTATGTTCCAATCAAATTGTCCTAAATAATGTTCCCAGTAAAGGACATTCCATCTTGTACTCTCATATCTTTGCACAGGCTCTACCCCTAACTTGTAATGCACTCCATTCTCATTTCTATTTTATCAACTCCTTAGCTTCCTTAAACACTCGGTTCAGGGGTCATCCCAAGGTGGGGACCTTGAAACCTCAAAGCTACATGTGGCCCTCTAGATCCTCAACTGCAGACCAAATCAGAAGTTTGGATCAGTCAAAGGACCACATTTAAGAGCCTAGAAGGTCACATGTGGCCTCAAGGTCTCAGGTTCCTCACCCCTATGACTATACCAAGTCTTTCCTGCCCTTCCTCTCTCTGTTCCAGTTGTGAAAGTCCTATTACTTGGTAGTTACTCTGTACATATTTTTTGTTGACTCATCTACATACATGTTACTCCCCACACCTCCAGTAGAATGTGAGTTCCTTTGCAACAGGAATATCACTTTTGTAATAGGTTTTCATTTTTGTTTCTATATCCCAATAACCCAAGTGACTAGCATATTGTACTTCACATAGTGGGAGTTTAATAAATGTTTATTAAGCAAATGAATGAATGAAGACCTCTTTAAGCTCTCTATCTACGGCCCAAGTCACTTAATCTAAAGAAAGCAGTATGTGAATCTGAAGGAAAGGAGACTGATCTATGACCAATATTGTTTCTACCATAGGGTATCCAGGTTAGGGATTTTGTCCCATAAACTCTATACCCTCAAAGCCTGAAGACTGAGGAAGCATGAGAGGTCTACCCAACAGTCAAGATGGAAACATCAGAAAGTGAGTGGGAAATACCCCACCTCCAAAAATAAAAAGAGGTGACACCCTAATGGAGTGGGGTGGGGAAAAATAACTCTCCATGAAAGGTAAGTTCACAAGCAGATAAATCAACAGAGAGGGTCTTAAAACCAGAAGAAGGATATGTAATAAACTCTCAAAGAGCATACAAAACTCTCTTAACAAATATATCAAAACAAAGGAAAGTATACCAATGCATAATAAAACAGAATTTGATGGAGTTCCAAGGAAGAAGAAAATAATAAAAGGCTCTAGAATGGTTAAAAGATAAATGTAATTTATAAAAGAATAAATTAGGAAAAAATATAAGTCAAAACTTAGAGCTCTCAATTTTAAAATTCGAATAGCATATTAGAAAAAAAGAATCCATGAAAAGTCTAACATATTTGAAATGCAAAAATACTTAGATGCAGCAAAACCTTGCAGAAGAGAAGAGAAAAGAAACACTGTAAAAAGAAAAACACGAACCACGCACAAGCTAAAGTGGTTGATCTTGAAGATGGGATGTGAAGGAGCAACTTAAGAACCTTATATATGCTAAAAGAACATTACAAATTAATTTCTTTAAAAAAATTTAAAACCATAGTGCAGGAAATAATATTGCCTAGAATTCCCGAATACAGACAACAAAGTATCATTCAAAAGAATCTAGATTGTCTTCTGAAAAAAACCTGTCCTTCCAACTTAAGATGCACAGTGGTTAAATTTAGCAATGACAACAAATTTTGCAAGCAACCAGAAGAAAGACCTTCAGATATAAAGGAAAAGAAATTTGAATAACAAAATTATTCAGCTGTTAAGAAAAATCATGAAAATAAATGGAATAATATATTTTAGAAAGCAAAAGAGGTCAAGCTGTAACCCAGAATGCCTTGTCCTATAAACAAGAGCCTAATTATCATCAAAAGAGAGATTTAAGACATTTCTGAAAAATTTATGAAAAAGAAAAATTAAAAAAAAGAAAACCAGATAGGAACAAAATATTTGACTTTTAAACAGCCAAAATAACAGAAATACAAAGCAGACACGACTGCCAAGGAAATGATAAGCAATGAAATAAATTACTCTGTGTTTATAGATTACTTTTTTAAAGGAAGAGAAAGAAAGAAGAGAAAGATTTGGGTTCGTCCTTCATAGGCAGGAGCTGGATTCTGGGAATAGCTTCTAATTGGTATTGTTGTTGAGTAGTTTTAGTCATATCTGACTCTCTGTGACCCCATAGGGGTTTTTTGGCAAAGATATTGAAGTAGTTTGCTATTTCCTTCTCCAGCTCATTTTACAGATGAGGAAACTGAGGCAAACAGTGTTCAGTGACTTGTCCAGGGTCATACAGCTGTAAAGTGTCTGAACTCAGGAAGATGAGTCTTCTTGACTCCAGGTCCAGTACTCTATCCATTGCATCATCTAACTGTCTCATTAATAGTTTCCAAAAGGTAAAGCAAATCTCCTCTAGAATAGGATCTGTCTCAATTTCCTTATCTGCAAAATGGCAGTGGTGGACTAAATGATCTCAAAGGTCTTTCCTGGCTCTATCTCTATGATCCTTTCTATGATCTGACCTCATCATATCATTTTGATCTGTGATCCTAAGTTGCTGAAGGGTATTATGGCCTACCACCCCATGACCCAATGTGTCATCCTTTGGTTGCTACTATGAAAGCATTTATTGGTTCCTGAAATTGCTAGGAATTATCAACCACATTTACTCCCTTTACTAGATGGTTTTCTCACTTATTAAACCTGTTCATTGTTGTCCAGGGAACTGCAGTGATTCATCCTGCATTTCAAATATCACAGTTTTACCCTACCTCCACCCCCACCCTCCTGCAACCTGTGACTTTTAACTGTGTGTTTCCATGAAACCCTTCAGAAACTAAAAGAATATGAAAGCAGCATAGGCTTTATATGCTAGTTCCCTGCTGCTTTCAGAGCAGTGAGCAGTGGTGTTTTTATGGAAAGAAATCAAATCTCAAAACCCCAAATCTGAGTTATTGAGGCTGAATAATAATTGGAACTGAAATGTTTTTTCCTGGGGCTGTGCTTCTAAAACCTCAGAATGAGAGGACTGTGAAAAAAGAATCAGGTAAGATGGTTGAGTAAGAGGCAGGGTCCAAAGCCTTCAAGAAATAATTAGGGATATTTTTATTCATTATTTTAATATTTAATATTTTTTTTTAAAATATCAAGAAAAGAAATAAGACAAAAATGTCCTTCTAAAAGATGACCACTGCTGGATCAGCATAGCTTTTTACTCCTATGTACAAACCACATTTTCAAAATGACAGGTCACTGGGCAGAGTATCTAGTAACTCAGGTCCCAGTACCCTCTTCCCATCCTATACGTTGGCTTTTTGTTATTGTCCTTATTGGCCTTGATCTCCAGTTTGGTCTCCTAGCATTTATGATAAATAATGATATACATGTTGTTGTTCAATCATTTTCAGTTGTGTCTGACTCTTTGTGACGCTTGTGACCCTATTTGGGGGTTTTCTTGGCAAAGATACTGGGGTGGTTTGCAATTTCCTTCTCCAGCTTATTTTACAGATGAAAAAACTGAGGCAAACAGGGTTAAGCAATTGGCTGGAATCACGCAGCTAAGCATTTGCAGCTGGATTTGAACTCAGGTCCTCCTAACTCCAAAGCTGGCACCCTATCCATCCACTGGGCCACCTAGCTGTCCATTCAATATAAATCCTAGCTGTTACCTCCCCTATTCAATTACTCCAACTTCCTGCCCTTCCCTATCCCCTCAAAAAAAGAACTCTTGACACAGTTCTATGTAGATCCATGCAATGCAGTTAGATACCACATTTATGACTTTGAATGACTCAGAGATCACTGGTTGGGAACTATGTGCTAAGAAAGAATCGCAAAATCTAAGACTACAAAGGAATCACCAAGGTATCTAGTACTACTCATAGCTGATCTAAGATGGTTGAAAAGATTTTTAGGATGAAATTCTGAAGACTCAAAGGATACTAATTCTGATAATAGTGTCAAAGGCCTTGGTCAGATCTACAAATATTGAGTACAGACTTCTGTTCTGCTCCTGGCATTTCTCCTAGAGTTGTCAGGCAGCAAACACCATATCGACTCTTCCTCGGCCCTTTCTGAAGCCACACTGTCTCTCAGGTATATGACCAT
Source organism: Potorous gilbertii (assembly GCA_028658325.1). Classification (NCBI taxonomy): domain Eukaryota; kingdom Metazoa; phylum Chordata; class Mammalia; order Diprotodontia; family Potoroidae; genus Potorous; species Potorous gilbertii. Next base: position 281,937,494 of record CM053771.1, on the reverse strand, counting down.
CTTCCAGGTGAAGGATCAGTCTATTAAAAAGGACTCTAGCAAGAATGATGCCAGAAATGACTAGGAGAAAGACCCCCTGCGATTGTCAGAGGACAATCTATTTCCTTTACCTTTATAGATATGGACAATGGAGGCATCCTTGAACTCCTGGGGGATAACCTCCTCTTGTCATATAACCTGGACAATTTCAGTCAGCTTTTGTGTGAGCAATGGTCCCCCTACCTTGTAAATCTCAGCTGGAATAGAATTAGCACCAGGTATTTTGCCACATGAAAGGAGCCTAATGCCCCTCAAACCCTCTTCTTCAGTTGGAAGTTTGGCTAAGGAGGGATTGACTTCAACCTGAGGTAAACAGTCAATGGCCTCAGCATTGACTGATGATGGTCTGTTGAGAACACTATGGAAGTGTTCAGTCCATCTCTCTAGGATCATGTCCTTATCACTAATCCATCTAGCTCCATTAGCGCTGAGGAGTTGTGATGCACCATAGGTTTTTGGCCCATAAATAGATTTTAGGGAAACGTAAAAGTACTTTGGATTGTTACTATCAGCATAAGACTGAATTTCATTTGCCTTCTTACTGAGCTAGGAATCCTGCATCTTTCTAAACTTTGCTTGTACTTTACTTTGATAGGAATTAAATGTTGCCTTCTTAGAAATAGATGAACTATCCTGCTCATAAATCCTGTGGAGTTCTCATTTTTCATTTAGCAGTTTCTGGATTTCCCCATCATTTTCATTAAACCAGTCTTGGTGTTTGTGAGTGTTCTGACTCAGATGAGCAAATGCAGTGCTGTACACCAAATCTCTGAAAGCTACCCACTCCTTTTCTGTTGGCTCAACTTTCCCTCCAAGTTATCAACAAACTGTTCACACTCAGAGAAGAGCTCTAATTTGTTGACATTAATTCTGGAAGTCATTTTGCCTTGGGGGTGGCACTTTTGGTGAATGTGAATATTTAGCTTGGAAAGGATAAGTCTATGATCAGTCTAGCACTCTGCACCATATATTGCCTTCTTGTGTGTCTCTTCACCTTACAATCACAGTCATCAGATGCAAATGTTTTCTGCAAAGGTGCATCTGTGAAGCTTTATTAAAAATTTTTGTTTATTTTATTTAGGTAAAGGGAAACCGTGTTGGTGATGAGAAGGTCATGCAATGCACAAGTCTTCAGCAGTAAATGACCATTGCTGTTGCTGTTTCCAACTTCATTCCTCCCTAGGCCTCTGCCAAGTCTGGTAGTCTGAACCTACTCTAGCATTAAAGTCACCCACAATTATAAGCTTGTCTTCTTTTGAAAGTACACTGATGATAAGGGTCTCTAGGTCTTCACAAAATGAGGATGCCATTTTCAATGAGGATGAACATGGTATCAAGATCAGCTACTATACCGATGGTAAATTCTTCAATTTGAAGAAACTACAAGCCAAGACCAAAGTGGAGGGAGTGTTGGTGCATGATTTTCTGTTTGCAGATGATTGTGCATTCAATGCAGTCACTGAAGCTGAGATGCAACAAAGTACGGATCAATTCTCTTCTGCCTGTGCTAACTTTGGCCTAATAATTAACACCAAGAAAACACAGGTGTTCCATCAGCTGCCACCACAGCATCCATGCATGGAATCATCAGTTACAATAAAGGGAGAAGTTCTGAATGCTGTGGATTAAGTTCACTTACTTTAGTAGTGTACTTTCCAGGGATATATACATTGACAATGAGGTTGATGCATGCATTGCCAGAGCTAGCTCAGTGTTTGAGAGGCTCCAAGGAAAAGTTTGGGAAAGAACAGGTATTAGACTGACTACCAAACTGAAGGTCTACAGAGCTGTAGTGCTGAGCTCATTATTGTATGCCTATGAAACATGGACAGCCTACCAGTGGCATACCAGGAAACGGAATTGTTTCCATTTGAACTGGTATAGGAAGATTCTGAAGATTACCTGGCAGGATAAGATACCAGACACTGAGGTCTTTGCTCAAACAAAACTGCTAAGCCTTCAAACTATGCTTCAGAGAGTGCAACTCTGATGGGTTGGCCCTGTTGTTCGAATGCAAAATGTATGTTTGCCTAAAAGACTATTTTATTGAAAACCTGCATGGGGCAGGCAATCATATGGTGGTCAGCAGAAGCAATACAAGGACAGCCTCAAAGTCTCTCTCAGGAACTTTGGATTTGATTGTGTGACATGGGAGTCATTAGCACAAGACCACTCGGCATGGCGTGCCCACATCAGAAAGGGTGCTGTGTTGTATGAGCAAAGCATAATTGAGACAGCACAAAGGAAATATAGGATGTGCAAATTTGGAGTATTCCCCCCAAGATGTTCATGCAGACTATCTGTGCCCAACCTGTGGTAGATCATTCCAAGACCATATTGCTCTGATCAGCCACAGTAAGACACACTGAAACTTGACTTTATTATTGTGATGTCATTTTGGTCCTCTTTGAGAATAGACAACAACCAACCACAAGAAATATACTCCAAGGAAGTCAAAGATATATGCAAAGGTTCAGAATGCAATAAATCCCTCACAGCAGCATTTTTTTGTAGATAACAAAAAAGTGAAAACAAAGTGAGTACCTATTGTTTAAGAATACACTATGGCGGGGGGAGGGGGCGGAGTCAATATGGCGGAGTAGAAACACTCACATATGCTAGCTCTGAACCCACAGCCCATGGATTTCCTCTAAAAAGAACTCCCAACAAATTCTGGAACAGTGGAAGCCACACAGCAACACAGTGATGGAGATTTCTGTTCCAGAGAGCCCTGAAAAACCGATCCCAAAGGTCCGTCGTGCACTTGATGGGAGTGGAGCCCAGCCCTGCCCTGGCCACGCTGCATGGAGAGGAACAGATCTGAGCAGGCTTCAGGGACGGAACCTCCAGCAGCCACAAAGCTCCCTCCACCCACAGATGCACAGGTCAGTGAGAAAGACGTCTGGACTGGCTGAGAGGGGAGTGGGGTGTCTCCATGACTCGGCCCCCTCGGGAGGCAGCGACAGAGGCAGCAGGTAGCCAAGGCTCCCAGAGCAGGTAGGAGCTCCGCAGGAGATCCATTATGGAAGGTCTCTGCATAAACTCCCTGGGGGAATTGAGCCTGGGAGGTGGCCCTGTCCCCACCTCAGCACCAGAAATTAAGCTCCCTTTGAATAGCAGCCAGACCTGCCACTGAAAGCCCTGACGCTGGGGAGCAGCATTTGAATCTCAGACCCCAAGCACTAGCTGGGCAGATCTGGGAGGGGGTGGAGAGGAATCTCAGAAGTCAAGTAACTGGCTGAGAAAATGCCCAGAAAAGGGAAAAAAAATAAGACCATAGAAGGTTACTTTCTCGGGGACCAGATGATTCGGCCCTTCCTCTCTGATGAGAAAGAACAATGCTTACCATCAGGGAAAGACATAGGAGTCAAGGCCTCTGTATCCCAAACATCTGAAATAGATATCCAATGGGCTCAGGCCATGGAAGAGCTCAAAAAGGATTTTGAAAATCAAGTTAGACAGGTG
>CM053771.1:281871278-281933490 GCA_028658325.1 Potorous gilbertii | reverse complement strand
ACAAATGGGGAGAAAATTTGTAACCCAAAATTTTGTGAAAATGAATGTAAAAAGTTAAATAAATAAATTTATTTATATATATACATATATATATATGTATATATATATATATAAAAGAATACACTATGGCATAGATATGAATAATATGTATAATAATAATATGTATAATAAAAAACATGAAAGAATTCAGAGAAAGATGGGAAGATTTGCATGAACAGATGAACTGAAAAAAGGAGAAATAAGAGAACAATATGGAGAGATAGGATAGATTAGAGTAAAGCAAATGCTGTCCTGAATTCTTAAAAAGTGAAGTCTGCAAATCATAAGCCAGTGAGTTTAACTTGATTCTATAAGCTCTTATAGAACAGTGACTTTGTTTAGCCATTTGCTTTGTCTCCCCAGGGCTTGTCATAATGCCTGGCACCTAGCAGGTGTTTAGCAAATGTTTGATGACTGACTAATTGACTTTCATTCCTATAAGAAGGGAGTGACCAATGAGGACCTAGTCCTTAGAGCAAGTACAATATGATATATACATGGAGTTGTAGTGAATCTGCTTCCAGAAATGTCCTCATTGCTTCAGAACATGCACAGGTATCCTTTAAATACATTCTGTCAGCTTATTGTGTGGTGATGAAAACCCATTTAATTGGCTGTTAAACCAGAATCAATCATACCTACAAATGCCTGAACAGACAAATATTCTTTCTTGGTGACAAATGAGGCAAGAATTATTGCAAACTTCTGTGCGGGGTGGGGTGGTGGTGTTACGGCAGAGAGGGGTGCCAGAAGCAGAGGCAGCTACTGCCATCTGCCTCCTAGGTTGCCTTGTGGCCATGAACGCACAGTGCTTCTGTTTCTTTTGCCCTGTTTCCTTCTTTTCTGATCTTAAGTGAATGAGTACAAAATGGAAAAAGTTACAACCTTGTGAACTTTGAAAGTTAGAAAGGATAAGTAACACTTCCCTTCAGCAACTGGGGCTGGTAGCAGCAGTAGTAACCAAGTCTAGTGAGGAATCAACCCTGAGAAGGGATCTCTTTGACCCAACACAAAAGTGTGTCAGCCTGGCAGCTGAGACATCCCTTCCTGAAAGCAAGGCAATGACACATTGATCAGTTTTTGTACCTGGGAATGAACTTGGTAAGGGGGATGTTTTGTAGCAACCACTCTTCCCAGACTCCAAAGTAGCAGAGGCAAGTGTGCCCTGGTTTGTGATGTAGTTATACAGCAGTCCTTGTTGCACGTCTTGTGCTAAGTTTTATGGGTATAAGGAGACATTCAGCATATCTGCAGCAGTTTACCCTTTCCCCAATTCAAAGACAATAGCAGTTTTTGGTTCATTTACTACAAGGGAAAAGAGAGAGAATTCATCTGCTTGAGCCTTTTATATGCACTCTCAGGTTCAACTTTTCATCACTATGGGCAGTATGCTGAGAGGGAAATATTCAAAGATTCCTTCCCATGTTCTGAAGTAGAGACAGATAGGGTCCCTTTATCACGAATTTCTGAGAACAGTTTCACCAAGCCTCCATCAACTAGACACTGCTTTGTATATATTTGGTTGTATGTTGTCCCCTCCATTTGATTGTAATCTTCATGAGGGCAGGCACGGTCTTTTGCCTCTTTTTTGTATTCCAAATGCTTAGCACAGTGTCTGGCACATTGTAGACACTCAATAAATGTTTATTAATTGATTATTGTCCATATACTAAAGAGTGGGCCCTCATTGGCCAGTCCCTCCATTATACCAATAAAAAGGAGATGTAGTATACATCTATACTATCACTAGAGGCAGCTAGATGACTCAGTGGTTAGATCACTGGGCATGGAGTCAAGAAGACCTGAATTCAAATGTGATCTCACTTACTAGCTTTGTGTGACCTTGGACAAATCACTTAACCTCTGTTTGCTGGAGAGGGAAATACCAAACCACTCCAGTATCTTTGCCAAGAAAACCCCATTGGATAATATTGGCATGCTAATTGTCCACAGGGTCAGTAAGAGTTGGATACAACTCAACAACAACAACAAAAGTGCACAATAAAAAAAAAGGAAATACTGAGCATAAAGAGCATCAGGAAGAAGTCATCTTTTTGCTGATATATACTTTAAGAAGTTGATTGATGATTTTATATTCAATTCTATGCTCTTTGTATATGGAAATATTTATTATTTTCAAGCTGATGAAATAAATACATATATCATATAAACATACATAATATAAAATATATTTATATCATTAATTATCAATGTCATCAACATATGTCAATATTATAAATATATATAACAAACCAACTTTATTTCCTTTTCTGACAGGGCTATTAAACTTGTAAATAAAGATACTTTCTCTAAAGCATGTGACACTATTCCAATAAACAAGATGGAGAGACGTGGACTAGCCAATAGTATTAGATGATATGGAACTGGTTGGGGCCAGAAAGTAGCTGTTAGAAACTTGATGTAAGTTTGGAAGGAGGTCTTTCATGAAGTGACTCAGGACTCTGTGCTTTTACCCTGGGGGATTTAGCATTTTCATTAATGACTTGGATGAAGACAGAGATGACATGCTTATCAAATCTGCAAACAAGATGTAGCTAGAAGGAAGAGCTGACACATTGAATGACTAAATCAGGATCCAGAACAACCTCAACAGGCTAGAACGTTCAGCCAAATTTAATAAAATGAAATGAAACTATCGAAACATCAACTTCACAAGTCTGAAAGGGAAGAGATTTAGCTAGACAGCAGTTTATCTGAAGATCTGGGGATTTTAGTACACGAGGCAAGGGCATAATAGGGAAACCAAAAAAGCTAACGGAATCACAGGAGGCATCAAGGGTCGTTGAGACTAGGTCTAGGGAGGTGATAGCCTTGCTGCACTCAGTACTGCTCTGATCACATCTACAGTACTGCATTCATTTCAGGGTACCAGATTTTAGGAGCATTGATAAATAAGAGACTTTGTCACAAATAGTCAGCAAGAATGAGGAAGGAGAATGAGGCTCTTTCTGCTTGACTGTAACAAAATTAGCAGTAATAGATAGAAACTACAGAGGGACAGATTTAGGACTTGAAGTAGAGGGTAAAGGAATATCCTCACAATTCAAGCTGTCAACAGTGGAGCAGTCTGCCTTAGGAAGAGATGAATTCTACATCACAAGAGATCTTCAAATGAAGGCCAAATGACCATGTGTTAGAAAGGTCCTACAGGGAATTCTTGTTTGGGTATGACTCAGGGTAGAAAGCTGAGATCCTTTCCAACTACTGATGTTCTTTAATTTACCAAGAGAACCATGCCCCCTCCTTACTCCACCACCAATCTAATAGTATTTTAGAGCACGGAGAGACCATATTTCTAGGATCCCATTTTGTCTTATTAAGCTATGGATTCTCCTATATTTTTCTTTTGAATTTTAAAAATAATTTCTTTATCTTTCAAATCATCAGACCATCCCTTGATTTTGTTCCTGTGGTACACGAAGGCAGCACACCCTGGAACCTAGCCAATCTGGGACCCCCCTGCCCCCAGTGCTAATGGCCCAGCTTTCATCACTGAATTCACAGAGTCCCAGCTCAGAGGCCTTGGAGAGATCTATTAGATTATAAACTATTTGAGCAGAGAGGAATGAGTCTTATTTATCTTCAGATTTTCCCCGGTGCCTAGCAAAGAGCTTTGCACATCATAAATGTTTGTTGAATAAAACAATGCTGACCAAGGGTCATGACAGCAGATCAAATGCTGGGAGACAGTTCTGAGATGCATGAACCCTCATGAAATGATAATTTATTCAGGGAAGCAGCCTAGCTTGGGGAAAAGAGCACTGAAGTGGAAAGAGAACTGAGATTTTAGTTTCTATTCTGCCACTAATTAATCAATAACATTTATTAAATGCCTACTATGTTCCAGGATACAGACAAAAAAAAAATGACAGTCCTTGACCTAAAGGAGTTTAGAGTCTATAGGAAGAGACATCATGGTACAGTGGAAAGAGAATGTGACTTGGAGTCAAAGGAGCTTAGTTGAAATCCCCATTCTAATACCTATGTGATGTTCAGAAAGCCACTTCAACTCTTTGGGCCTCTATTTCCTCATATGAAAAATGAGGTAGATGAACTGGATGAACCCCAAGGTCCCTTCCAACTCTAGAACTATGAGAAGTGTGTTTATACAAAATAAATACCAGGTAATTTCAGTGGGGTGGCACTAGCAGTTGAAAGGAAAGTTTTCATGTAGGAGGTGGAGGTGTGAGATGAGTTTTGCAGACATTATTACTTAGCATTTTTATTAATGACTTGGATGAAGTCACTCCAAGAGGCAGAGAAAAGGAGGGAGGGTATTCCAGGAATGGTAGAACAGCCTATGCAAAAGCAAGTAGGTGAGAGATGGAATTCCACCTGTGAGAAACATCAAAAAGGTCATTTTCTGAGTCAAAGAATGTGTGAGGGGAGGGTGTAAAGTCAGGTTGGAACCAGGTGGTAAAGGACTTCAGATGACAAACAGAGGAGTTTTATTTTATCCTAGGAGTAATGGAAAGCCACTGGAGCCCACAGTGAGCTGAGGTCAACTCAAATAACCATCTCCAACATTGTCCACTAGGAAAATAAGCCAGCAGAAACAGCAGTGGGGAGGATCAAGGCTGCTAGAGCTATGAGGATCCAGGGGCTCCAGGTGGAGCAAAAGCTGCCATCAGTCAGCATCTTTCAACTACAGGGAGCAATCAGCAAGTGCTAGTGCTAGACTGTTTTGATCTTCTGGCTGCCTGTAATTCGGCTGGTGTGGCAGAGGGAGTAATTGTCTGAGAGCAAGACAAAGGTGGAAGGAGGCCTTGACGTGGTCAGGTGGGCCACGGTGGGCTAGGATTATTTTAGGAGTTGGTGGATTGTGTTTTATTCTTTCTGTGTCTGATGGCACTCTGCCGGTAAGCCTTCTCTCTTCTCTAGGGAATATCTAGGAATGCATTTCCCATATGGCTATGGCTATGCCCCCTAGTCAAATGACCTTTGAACATTTCCCTCACCTCTTCCTACCACCTAGGGGGAGGGAAATGATGATGATGAGTCTGGTTCACCAAGTCAAGGAATACTGTGACCTTTCCAGAACACCCCAAGTCATCCATAGGATAGACCTGGGTCAGAGGGTGGGGACCCTTGACATTTGGACCTCATTTGTAAAATTAGAAGATTGAACTGACCTTTTCTAAGTCTTCTAAGCTTCTTTTCAGCCCCAAAACAAGAAAAGAAAGCACACACAAAAAAGCAAAGATTCTAGAACTTCTTTCTACACTTTCCATACTTTTCCATCCTTTTACCCTTGTTCCGATAAAAAAGAAATAAGAAGCAAGAATTATACACAGACACAGGCTTGGAGTCACCCATGTGGTGTGTGAGACATGAACTTAGGTGTCCTAATTTCTTTTCTAGTCTCCCATTAGACCCTACTGCCGTCATCCTCCATCATCTTCATCAACCCTGTCATTTATAGATACAGCCAGATGGAGCAACTTCTGTATCCTGGGCTTTCCCCTCTTTCTTCCTCATTCGTTCCTTTCTGCTTTCTCATTGCACCCATTCATCCCCCCACCCCACCCCTATCCTGCCTTCTTCTTAGCACTGGAGTAGTTTTATTTAATAAGGGGATATTTACACAGTAAAATGATACCTCAGCTAACTAGAACTCAATAATTTTGCCTCCTCTTCTATCTGAGGCTTACTTGAGAGTCTGGAGTAAGTAAAAAGAACCTACTAGCAACTAAAACAGATTTCAATCCTCTTCCCTGGAATAAAATTCATGCACTTTCCTGATAGGAGAGTCCTTTAGGCCTCCCTTGGTGCTTATTTATTCTTACTTTAAACACAATTTTAATGAGCGTGGTTATCTAGTTTCAGAGCCCACAGTCAATTAGAAACAGCACCTTAAAAGAGGGGAAAGAGTTGGCTACAGTCAGGTACACAAGTGATGACAAGAAACAATACAGAAAAGAGACAGAGAAGAAATTTTAAAAAACCTACAAAAATCTGACCTTACTACCAGCAGTTTGGTGGCATTTAATAGTAACACCACATGACCTCCATAGTCTACTTGGGTAACATTGTTTGATACCCTAGGACAACAATGTAAGGTCATAAAGATGACATCATGATCCGTGTATTCTGTTTAAGAAGGTGAGAATTATTTCTACCTTAATATCAGGACAGAATACTACCTTGTTCTGAATGCCTGATTGGATCTGTGCCCAGATTAGAGGCTGCTCCATTGATGTCTGAGCCCCATTTTCTGTTTTGCTTTTTAAAGAACATTGTTATGGCACCAAACAAATGTCCTTTTGTGGAATGGCTCTTAAATTTCCACAGCTTCAGATAAAATAGTAATGGGCAGTAGAAAAAAAAAGTGGGACAGGGTAGTTTGTAATAATACATTTTTGATTGATTTCCAGGCAGGATAGCTAAAATAAAAAGTAAAGAATTTTGATTCTTAAAGGGGAAAGCCTTCAGCTCTCTGAAAACTAGGCTGTTGAGATTAACTCTTTCTCCAGATGCCCATGAACTTGTGTAGCCAAAGTTTTATTGCATTTATGCATATGTTTTATTATTTGTATAATATACATTATATACTCATATTATTAATAATATGCTATATTAATATAATATACAATATAATAATATATTATTAATATTAATAAGACATGGCATTTCATGGGGCTTAGGGAATTCTGCTAAGAAATTTCTTCAAACTGCGATTTATAGTTTGGTAGTGTTGCATGGGACACAGAGAGATTCAGTCATTTGCCCAAGGTCACACGGCCAACATATGTCAGAGTTAGAATCTGAAGTGTTAGAATGCTTCCTGCCTCTGAAGTCAGTTTTTTCTCTACTACACTGTCTCTGCTGTATGAAAACTAACAGTATGAATATGTGCATAGTACTGCATGCTAAGTGACACTGGCCTCAGTTTCAGGAAGAGTTGGGATTAAATCCAGTCTTTGATGTATGGTGGCTGCATGACTCTGGGCAAGTCATTTACCCTCTCAATGCCTCAACCCTGCATCAGTAGAGGAGTTACTAGCAGTTTCCTATACAAATGGAATTACAAGCCTGGTAAACACAAAGAAGTAAACAAAAACCACCACAAATGTACTAAATATAAATTGTTGCTGAGCTATGTCTGACTCCCTGTGATCCCATTTTGGGGTTTTCTTGGCAAAGATACTGGAACAGTTTGCCATTTCCTTCTCCAGTTCATTTTAAAGATGAGGAAAGTGAGATAAACAGGGTTAAATAACTTGCCCAGGGTCACACAGCTAATATGTGAAGCTGGGCTTGAACTCATGAAGTTGAGCCTTCCTGATTTCAAGAGCAATGCTCTATCCACTGAGTCACCTCGCTGCCCAAAAGTACTTATATGTAATAGGATATAAATAAAATTACTTATTTATGCTTTTCAGGAATCTTGGCAACATGTCACAAAAACTGGGAAAATAAACTGATTAATATTAAGGTAATTATTACAACTATGAGGTTGAAATACATTCATCAGGTCATAGATAAGAGATGAAAGTGACCTTAGATATCAGGTGGCTCAAGTTCCTCATTTTACAGATAAGAAAACTGAGGCTCAGAGGGTTGAGTGATTTGCCCAATGTTGTAAAGGCAGTAAATAGGAGAACTGAATCTCTGGTTCCAAATCTGGCACATTTTTCCTCTGCTCCACTGTCCTCAAATTAGATTACTAAACTCGTTGTGTTGTGATGTCAACATGGTTAATGAAGCATCTTCCAACCCCTCAACAAAAGGTAATCTCTAACAGAAATTTTCAAGGTGCCATCATTACAAGTCCCTCCGGAGAGTAAATTTGGTCATCACCATAGGAGGCATCTCTAGAGCTATTAAGCACTATTTATATAGTATATACACACCTTTTGGAAGCCAGGTGGTGCTGTGGATAGAGCCCTGGACTTGGAGTCAGGTTCAGATCTGGGCTCAGACACTCATTAGCTGTGTGACCCTTGGCAAATCACTTAACCCTGTTTGTCTCAGTTTCCTCATCTGTAAAATGAGTTAGAGAAGGTAATGGCGAACCACTCCAGTATCTTTGCCAAGAAAACCCCAGATGGGGTCATGAAGAGTCACACATGACTTAAATGACTGAAAAAGCATCCTTTGCTACAGGTAGCTGTAGAACTCTTTTAAAAAGGTACAAAACATTAGCAATCCGGCAGAATCTCTGTACTTTTTGCTGCTAATATTACAACTAACAATGTACATATTTAACAAGCATTTCTAAAAATTAGTGTAAATTATGGGAACTATAGTGAAAATTGTAGGAATTCAGAACTCTAGCAATTAAGTAGAGTGAGGATCGTAGAGAGTATACAATTCCAGAAAAATTTAAAGATTCCTAAGTGACAGTGGACAGAGCACTGGAGTTGACTTTAGGAGGTCCTAAGTTCAAATGTGACTTGAGATCCTTACTAGCTATGGACCTTAGGTTACTTAACCACTATCTTCCTCAAGTTTTTCATCTGTAAGATAAAAACAGTAAAAGCACCGTTCTCCTGAGATCTGTCTTGGGGACCCAATGAGATAACATCTCTAACATATTTTACAAACCTTAAAGTGCTATATAAATATTAGCTCTTAGAAAAACAGCAACAACTTTTTCTCACTGGTCCTATTTTACATCTCCTCCATTATCCCTGTCTCTCTCTCTCTTCTCATTCCTCCCAGTCCCCACATTTCTCTTTAACAAAGGAGCTCAGAACATGACAAAGACCTCTAACCACCCATCTCAGGAGGTATTTACAACAAGAGCCTTTAATGATGACAGTGTGGGTAACATCAGGACTGTCTCTTGCTGAGAATAGTGGAGGATGACCTTGCAGTTTCTTCCTACTCTCCTATTATCTCCCTTTCTGTCTGACTCTGCCTATTTACTGGTAGACTGAGTTGGCTTCCACCAAAACAGAAAGAACAAGAATGAATATGATAAAAATTCAGGCAAGGAATGCTGGTATCTCAGGGTGATTGGCAGCCCTGAATAACCCATGCTAATTCGCTCTCCTCTACCTTTACCCATCTGACACCTGTCCCCATTGCTCAAGATGATAACAAGATGTTGACAATGAAAGAAAAAAGAAAAGAAAAAGAACCAGTCCTTACTAGAGATAAGACATGGAAATGTCTCTTTCTTCCGTCCTGCATTATGATCAGTTTCCAATGAGTTGTTTAGAAATACCTAGGCTGAGTTTTCTATATCATAACATCTTTCTCTTAATATGAATCATCATCAATGGACTAGATTCAAAAGTGTCTTTTCTAGGCTTCAGTTTTGTTGATCTAAGAAGCTAAATGATGGGAAGATGACAATTGGATCAGTGTTGAAAGTTTTCTTCAATCTCTTTCAAGATAGGAAATATCTACAGATAAGAAGTTGAGGTACAGTAGCAGAAAACTAATAAAAAACAAGAAGGAGTAAAGAAAAGGTGAGAGTGAGATATTTTCTAGATCTAAAATCAGAGTAAGCACAGCTATGAAGTTAATCTCCAAGGTAGGATTTAAACATCTTTCTAAATAACCATACCCCATAATAGCCCTTGCTTCTCAGGTGAAGCTGTTGTCTTCCCACGTCTGCTTTGCCATTGTTCAGTCATTTGTGGGTTGAGTCCGATGATTTGGGATTCCATTTAGGGTTTTCTTGGCAGTAATACTATAGTAGTGTGCCATTTCCTTCACCAACTCATTTTACAGATGAAGAAATTGAGACAAAGAGGGTTAAATGACTTACCCAGGTTCACACAGCTAATAACATCCAATCTCAGTCGTTAAAAGTTCACTACTTCTCAAAGTATCTCAGTATCACTGTTGTTAAATCAGAGGCTATTAACTTCTTTGCACCATGGGTCCCTTTGACAGCCTGATGAACTCTCTGGTCCCTTTTTCAGAATAATGTATAGGATTACAAAGGAAATAATATTGAAATGTACTTATCAGAAAAAATAAGATTAAGAACTGCTGTGTTCGTTCTAATTCTTAGAAAGATGTTCTAAGACTTGTTTCCTGGTGACTTTCACTCTCTGACCCTCCCAACTGCTGGTACCTCCCTCTTTTCCAACATTGTATTAATTTATTCTATATTTATTTGTATCTATCCTCTTTATGCTTATTCTGATTATACTTAGATATTTATGTAACTGTTGTTTCCCCCCTTCTGAATAGAGATTGTATCAGTCACTATGTTTCCCTAGTACCTAACACAGAGCCTGGCACAAAGTAATGGTGTAATAATTACTTGTTGTTAGACTGATGGATTGATAGGTTCTTTTATATTTCAGAATTGCCAATATGCCAGATTGGCTATCTTTCTGTTCTTTCATTTGGACTGTATGACTATACCTCCTTTTCTCATCCTGCATATCCTCTTCAGAGAGAAAAGATAACGAGTTAATTGCTCAATTTCCCTCTTAAAATGCGGTACCTGGCATGGAATATAGTGGCATGGCCTGGCCATCACACCCTGGGACTATTAGTTCCTATTCTTTCTAAATGCTCACAAAACACCTGTTTAAATAATCCCTTCTAGAAATTTGCCAGGGAAGAATGCCAAGTTTGCCTTTCTGTGGTTCCTGAAGTTGATACTTTTCCTGTTCTTTTAAAATTGTTCTTTCCCTATCTTTTTGTTTTATAGCTTTTTTACCTCCTTTCTTCAAGCTATGTCTTTTCTGGCACACACATTAACTGCCATGCTTTTGGCAAGATTTGTGATTTCATTGATGGTAGGATTCCCCAGGGAGGAAACCCCCTGATCCACAACCTATAGTTTTAGGTAGTTTCCTTAGGCCATTGAGAGGTAGAAACTAACTTTTAATCTAGGTCCTCTTGACTTTGAGGTTAACTTTTTATCCATTACATCTACATGCTTCATAACAACAATAGCTAATACTAATATATCAATTTAAGGTGTGCAAAGTGCTTTACATATGTAATTCTGGTTCTCACTGGAAGCTAGGTCTATTCTCTTGAATGCTCTGTGTGATGCTCATCGTTACACTTACCTTATCTCATTTGCAGGTTATTATTAACCCTATTTCACAGACAAAGAAACTGAAACACTGAAATAAGTGATTCATTCACAATCACATATGTCTAAGGCAAGACTTGAACATAGGTTCTCTATGTTTGGAGTCAAATTCTGACTTTGAGTCCAGTGTTCTATGCACTATACCACACAATCGCTAAATCAAGGGCTATTTGTATGAGATCTTCAAACTTTAAAAAATATTATAAATAATTTTAAATTTAGCAAATTTAAATATATGAATTTTAAAAATATTTTAAAATATTTTGATAAATGTATTTCTATATAACAAGTTTCTTTTGCAATTCTATGCATTTTATGCTTTTGAAAGCATTATTCTGAGAAGGCATCCACAAGCTTCACTAGACTGTCAAAGGCATCTGTATCTCACAAAAAAGTTAAATAAAAAGCACTGCTGATGGCATCACTTCCTATCAACCACAGCAATTGCCAAGAGGCAAGAGGCATTACCAAATTAGAGACAATATTAGCCATCATCTGTAAGTTTCTATCGGAAGCACTCCAGTATATAGCCCAATCACAGTCCACCAGGGTCATTGTGTACTGTAGTGCTGGTCAGCCAATGGTTTCCCTCCATTCTTCCCTCCCCATAAAAGTAAAAACAGTATATGGCCAACTCCCAGATAGATGCTTCACAGTTATATGTTCTTTCTCTCAAAACTCAAAGTAAATTCTTTCTGATCAGGTTCCTACATCTCCTTCTTGACCTATTTTCCCCAGCCTCTGTGGGGTAGCCTCCATCCCTTTAAAAGCCCCCAGCACTCTTGTACTATAAGCTGTGAATAGGAAGCCAGATTATTCTCATGAAAACCATCTATAGGGGTAGCTAACCACACTCCAGAGCAAACCCTCTCTTCCAGAGCCATTACCAGTCATAATAAGATACAACAAAAACATCATCTGTCCTGGGAGGTAGAGCAAGACAGTGAAAAGGGTTCTGGATTTGGAAGCAGAGGACCTGGATTTAAATCCTAGATCTGTACTTGCACCTGCAGTAATTTGAGAGGAGACAGGGAAACCATCACAGTGGAAAGAGTGCTAGAATTCGGATCAGGACCTGAGTTCACACCCCACCTCTGCTACTCACTCACTACTTATGTGACCTTTGTCAAGTTGCTTAAATCACACTGTGCCCCAGTTTCCTTACTTGTAAAATGAGAGGGCTGAACCAGATGACCTCTCAGGTCCTTTTCTACCTCTACATTTAGGATCCCTAATCATTTCACCTCAGGAGCCTCAGTTTCCTCATCTGTGAAATGAGAGAGATGGAATAAATGGGTTCTGAGATCCCTTGTAACTCTAAATCTATGACAAGTATTATTCCGTTTCTTCATTAGAACCTCAAAGTCAGTAGAACTCCATAATTTATTTCTTCTGACAACATCCTGTCATGAATGAACAGAAGTGGATAGCAACGATAGCTTAGATTAGTTTTGGCAGTCTATCACATGCTCCTGGAAGACAGCATACCTCCTGATAAGACAAGTCAGGCCTCCTTACAGCTGTCCCCCTGACTGGGAGGAAGCAGTCACCCACCCCCACAATATGCCTTTTCCTCCCAGGGGACGCAGCAGGATTCTTCCTACTGCTGAGGGCTGTGATTCTTTCTCAGTGCTGCATGGAGCACAGGACAGGGTTTTTTAAAAAAAATACATATTTATTTTATTTTTAATCTACTGAATAAAACAAGTATTTCCATAATATAATAAAAAAGAATCATATGAAACTGCAAATCTATTATGTAAAACTTCATGCAACAGATAGAAAATTAGTCGTGCCCCACTACTGGACTTCTACAATATCATCCTCCATGCTAATTTCTTATCTCTTACATGAATTCAGGGGTACAAAAGATCTCTTTCTCTGCTGTGCCATCCTTGTTCCATTTGGTATTGGTTTCCCCTAATGCTCTCAGGAAAAGATTTTCATTCTTCCTCCCTTCCAGAAGTATACAGTATAATATGTATAGTGTTGACCTTTGAATTAAGAAGACGGGTACAAATCCTGCCTCTTGCTAGCAAGTTACTTAAACACCAGCAGTCTCTTTCCTCATCTGAAAATGAGGGAGTCTTATCTAAAGCCATTGTATGAGCCCATCATCCTATCTGGTAAGAGAGACGACAAAGAGCATTCCTCCAACCCTTCTGATTTCTTTGATCTAGTGACTGCAGATAGTTTACTAGTGGTGACCACCACCAGACAGGAAGCCAAACATAACATATTCCCTATGGGTCCTATTAACTGTTTCTTCAAAATCCACACTGCTAGTGACTCTAGATGAACTAATAGTCCCTTGCTACTCTCTAAGGAAAGCTTCCAAAGAAACAGCATCTTTCTATGCCTTGTAGAGGGGCTGGTGCTCTTTAAACCTGCTTAGCTCCATCCCTATCTACATCAATTGCCGAGTTCAACAAATAGATCATTTGGTTCTTATTCCTGCTTCAAGGAGAAATGAGAATCTCTTTTCCTTTTGATAATTTCTAGATAAGGAAATTCTACAGTGGCCTCATTCCAGTTTCTCACATCATTCCCTGTTGGCAAAGTCTTCCATCCAAATCCGTCTAATCCTAATGCTTTGTCGTGTCCAGCAAAGACACAACAATTACTGAACACTTTTAGCTCGGGGGTGGGGGGGAGGGAGGGATGCCTCAGGCCTCAGTGGGATCCATGAGAGCAGAGGCCTGCTCTGACTTCTGCCTCTATTGTCTCTTCTTTCCTATTTTAGGGCAAGGAGAATCAAAAAGGACCAGAAGGGAAACCCACAAGAAATCCAAATCCATGCTGGGTATTTCAGCCAACATCAATGCAGGGTTGCTGAGAAGATGATTTATTCAACGGTTATGACTCACTTGGAAATGAACTTTGTAGACAGCCAGGTGGTGCAGTGGATAGAGTGCCAGGCCTGGAGTTCAAATCTGACCTCAGATGCTTACCTGGGAAAGTCATTTAACCCTGTCTGCCTCAGTTTCTTCATATGTAAAATGAGTTGGAGAAGAAGATGGCAAACCACTCCAGTATCTATGCCAAGAAAATCCCAAATGGAGTCACACATTTAGAGTCCTCAAATGTGGAGACTACTGAAAATGACTAAACAACAATAAACAAATTGGTGGGAGCAATACTTCATTGAAACTGCTTTAAGCAGGAAAATACTCTCCCCAGAGACCAAGGCAGTCTAGGAGAGAGCGTATACCCAGGCAAAGTAGGGATATGTTTGTGTTTCTGTTCATGTGGCATCTTCAAAACAAATATCCTTTTGTTTTTTAAAAGAACTTTAAAAAGAACTACTCCAAATCTCTCTCACAGATGCTTAACCTTTATTATGCTAATCTAGCCTCAGTACATATCATCAATAAGTTAGGGGGTACAGTGGATAGAGTGCTTAATGTGGATTCAGAAAGACTTGAGTTCAAATCCAACTTCACATATTTGTTAGCTATATGACCCTGGGAAAGTCATTTTACTGCCACCTGCCTCAGTTTCCTCAACTTTAAAATGGGAATTAATAATAGCACTTACCTCTCAGGGTACTACTACTACTACTATATATATATATACTATATACTACTACTATACTATATAATACTACTACTACTACTACTATATATAAGGCAAACTTGGGTTTGCCTTACTCTCGTTGGGCCTCACTTTCCTGAGGGGGTGAACAAGACCAGTTCTGGGGTCCCTTCTAGCTCTGAGTTTATGATTATATAATCCAGGTGAGATGGCATGGGTGCAAGAGTGACTTTTCAGTTCTTCTATGTATGATTTTCAATTTTGGTCTATTTCTTCTGAAAAATGAAAGTTGCTAAGTTCTCTAAGTGCATGTCCCTGAGCCCTATCTTTCCCATCTCATATATGTTTCCTTCATAGCTCCTTAAGATTTATTGCCTTCCCACTTCATCCTTGCTACAAGGATTTCATCAACAAGCTTAAAAAATTGGTGGTGATTTCCCATTCAAGCCAGACCAGAACATTCTGTTTCTTTTCCTAATCTATTAGCTTTTCAGTAAAACCTGCAGCAAATAGAAGAAAAGATAAGGCACCATTTCCATCCAGCTGGTCACCACAAATGCCAAGCAGCCTTCAGTGGCTGGAAAATTAAAGGCAGCAGGGTTCCCCCATGGAAATCTCTCTTCAAAGCAGTCCCCATACAAACACATTGTTCCATAATACCAGGCTAGCAGGCCTGTGACCTGGAGAGCAAATGTGGCATTGGACTCCCTTTATACTTCGCTGAAAAAGTGATTAGTTCCCAGAGATGTGTTCTTCTGTCGCCCTTATGGATAGAACTGCTGGCATGACACCAGCCAGAGCTGAAGGCAGTTTCTACTCAACTTAGGAAAGGTGAGCTATTTGCACCAAACCCCAGTTTACAAATACAAGCACTGTATTCTCCAAGGTTCAAGCAAAAAAATCAAGATATAAATCAATGTAGAAACTTCTAGAGTTCTTGTTTTTCCCCGTACTGTTTCCCCACTATCTTCCTATGAGCTGGACTTCCATTCATTTTTCTGCACTCTTACCTCACTTAAATCCAGTCCACTTGCATGTCATGATATCACCTCCCTGACCCCATGATCCTCTTTGAGAACAAAGTTCAAAAAATAACCACAAATACCCTGTAAGTTCATCAAAGGCAGTGACTGTTTCAACTTCTCAAAGGTTATCTTGGTATAGTGGATAATGAACTGGCTTTGGAACTCAGAAGACCTGAGTTCAAGTCTCTCCTCTCCTTCATTCTGGTTATGTGACTCTGGGCAAGTCACTTAACCTCTCATGCCCCAGACAACCCTCTAAGTTCTTAACCTTTTCTATGTCATGGACCCCTTTGGCAATCTAGTAAGATTTAGGGACCTTCTTCCTAGAAAAAAATGTTTTTACATTAACAAAATAAAGGAAACCAGTTATACTGAAATAGAGTTATAATTTTTTTTTCAAA
Organism: Potorous gilbertii; assembly: GCA_028658325.1. Classification (NCBI taxonomy): domain Eukaryota; kingdom Metazoa; phylum Chordata; class Mammalia; order Diprotodontia; family Potoroidae; genus Potorous; species Potorous gilbertii. Next base: position 281,917,456 of record CM053771.1, on the reverse strand, counting down.
GTTCACAAAACCCAGGTTAAGAATCCCTATTCTAAGACTATATGTTTGAGAGAAAATACAGACCTGCATTGGTAAAGGTAATTTGTTCACTTCACAAATGAAAACTCAGCTCAGATCCCTATCCCTAGTTCCTAGCTCCTGGCATAATCTAAGGGCTTAATCAATATTTGCTGTATTGAGTGGAATCGATTTCCAAGGGCAGGCATTGCCCCAGCCCCTCAAGCAGGCCATCTATCTATCTATCTCTCCTTATAGTTTCCACTCCCTGAAAACTAATCATAACCACAAAGAGGGAGGTGGGAGATCAACAAGAGGGAGCATGGTTAGAAGACTTTCCAATTGGAGAACCAACCCTTGCCCTCCCGGGTGCCCCATGACACTCTTTCAGAAACAGGCAGGGTTGACCTTAGGGAATCCATCGTTCAGACCTTACCTTGGAACACTAGCCAAATAAGTCACAAGTTTCCGCAGGTCTTCCTGCCTTATTCTGTCATGATTGCTCCGTGCGGGGAAAGTCAGAATGGGTCCACCTCGCTTATCTCGGCCACCTGTAGAAAGGAGAAAGAGGAGAAGGATTATGATCAGTGCAATACCAGCTAGCATATCGTGCTTTTAAGGTTTGCAAAGTGTTTTACAAATATTATCTCACTTAATCCTTGAAACAACCCTAGGAGGTAGGTGCTATAATCTCCATTTTACTGATGAGGAAACTGAGGCAGCAGAAGTAAAAAAAGATAGTGTCTGAGGTGGGATTCTAACCTGAGTCTTCCTGACTCCAGGTCTAGAGCTCTATCCACTATTCCACCTCAATGTCAAGGTTGAATGGCACTAAATAGGCACAAAATTCTCTACATACATTGCCCCTTCTGTATGAGAAGGATTAGCCCAGGTAACTGTCTCAAAGGATGCATAGACAGAACCATGGCACAAAGGAATATAATATAGGGTCACTTAGGGATTTCAGCCTTTCTCAACTAAGACAACTTTCCCTGGTTCTCTTTACTTTTAATCTCTATGGAAATAGATGTCATTGTTGATTTATTTCAGTCATGTCCAATTCTGCATGAACCCATTTTTATGGAATCTTCTTGGCATAGATACTGGAATAGTTGGCCATTTCCTTCTCCAGCTCATTTTACAGATGGGGAAACTGAAGGAAACAGGGTTTACTGACTTGGCCAAGGTCACACAAGTAGGACGTGTTCAAGGCTACATTTGAACTCAGGCTTTCCTGATATATTATTCCTGTGCTATTTCATACCCTAGTACTTGGGAGCACAGCCTGAACTTATTAAGATCATAGGTCTAGAGTTGCAAGGAAACTTGGAGGCCATCTAATTTAAACTCTTCATTTGCAATTGTGGAAATTGAGGCCCTGAGATGTTCAACTTTATTAAATTAAATTACCAAGAAAAAAAGACTCTAATATAAATAATGAGTTTATATAGTAGGGCAGGCTAGTGGTTAGAGACAAGCTGACTCAAGTACTTCCCCTCTGTGCAACATGCTATTCTCTGTCAGTAACCTCTGAGGTTTCTGGAGTCAGAAAACTTGGAATCAAATTCTATCTCCCACATTTACTATTTGTGTGCTTCATGACAGAGAAAATGGCATTTTGAACTTTACAAGCAGAAACAGACTTTTTAAAAAAAAATTCACTATTTTGGTTCGTAATGTTCTCTTAAGGTTTTCCCATTGAATTGTTGTGACCTTCTGTATCTGCCTTGACTTCTGGTCCTGGCCATATCTCATCACCATTATCAAACGAACCCTCCTTCTAAGCAACATCACAGGCTTATTCCTTAACTGAGCTGAGAAGATTGATGTCTACCTGCTTTAAGTACTAAAGATGACTGATCTTTAAGGTTACTCATTTTAAAATCTCACAAAAAACTACCCATCTCAGTGTGTCCAAGAGTAACCATTAGCCAGACCTTTGTGATCAAGGTGGACTTAGTCAGATGATAGGGAGGCAGTGTAATGTAGAAAGAACATGACGGGAAGTCATTGGAATTGTACTATAGACCCACTTCTGTTATGTACTAACTCGGACAAGACATTTAAGCACTTTCAGGCTGTTTCCTCACCTGTTATGTGGGGATAATATCTGTCCTGCTGACTTTGCAAGAGTGTCAAATCAAATAGGAAATGTGTGTGAAAGAACATTGAAAATGGTAATGCTCTATATATAAAAGAAGTGGTTGTATTTTTTTTCATTATCTAAGCACTGTTGCCTCATTTGTGCAAGACCCAGGGTTCTTGAGTGTCCACACCAATCAGATCATCAACTCATCCATAACTGTTATTCTTTTTTTAAAATATTTTATTTTTTCCAATTAGATGTAAAAACAATTTTTAACATTCTTTTTCTTATTTTGAGTTTCAAATTATCTCCTCTCTCCCTTCCCTCAACCTTCCTTCAGAAGGCAATTTGATATAGATTATACATGTGTGGTCATACAAAACATATTTTCATATTAGTCATATTTGTGAAAAAAAACACAGACCAAAAAAACCCCAAGAAAAATAAAGAAAATTTTTAAAAAGAAGGTTTGATCTGCATTCAGATTATATCAGTTCTTTCTCTGGAGGTGGATAGCATTTTTCATCATAAATCCTTTAGAATTGTCTTAGAACCTGAAAATAGTTATGTCATTCACAGTTGATCATCATACAATGTGGCTCTTACTATATACAGAGTTCTTCTGATTCTGTTCACTTCACTTTGTATCAGTTCATGTAAGTCTTTCCTGGTTTTTCTGAGAACATCTTGCTGATCACTTCTTATAGTTCAATAGCACTCCATTACAAATACCAAAGCTTGTTCACCTATTGCCCAGTTGATGAGCATTCTCTTGGTTTCCAATTCTTTGTCACCACAAAAAAAGAGCTTTTATAAATATTTTTGTATATGTAAGTTCTTTTCCTTTGATCTCTTTGGGATACAGACCTAATAGAGGATTAAAAGGTATAGACCATTGGGCATAGTCCCAAATTGTTTTCCAAAATGGCTGAATCAGTTCACAAGTCTACCACCAGTGCATTAGCATCCAAATTTCCCCATATTCCCTCCAACATTTGTCATTTCCCTTCTCTGTCATATTAACCAATCTGATAGGTGTGAAGTGATACCTCAGAATTGTTTTCATTTGCATTATTTGTATTCTTTTTTCCACTTTCATTATTTTTTTATGTTTTCAATGTTCTACAATCACTTTCATATAACTTAGATTTTTTCCCCTCCTTTCCCTTCCGTCCCCCCTAATCTCCTTGCTCCCTCCATGAAACAGCATACAATTTCATATAGGTTCACATCCATTCCTACTAAATACATTTTCACCTTAGTCATGTTGCATAGAAGAATTAAAATGAATGGGAAAAGTCATAAAACAAACCAAAATGTTACACAAAAGAAAATGATCTGTTACATTCTACAATTGAATTCCATAGTTCTTCCTCTGGATGTGGAAGGCATTTTCCCTTAAGAGACTACTGGGAATTTTTTAAGTCCTTGCATTGCAGTGAAGTCCTAAGCCTACCAGAAAAAATCCTCACACACTGATTGTTGCTGTGTACAAAGTTCTCCTGGTTCTGCTCCTTGCACTCAGCATCAGATCATATAAGTCTTTCCAGGCTTCTCTGAAGATTTCCTGTTCATCATTTCTTATAGCACAATAGTATTCCATTACATTAATATACCACAATTTAATCAGTCATTCCCCAATTGACAGGCACCCCCTTGATTTCCAGTTTTGGGCCACCACAAAGAGAGTTGCTATAAATATTTTTGTAAGTGTGGGACCCTTTCCCATTTTTATGGTCTCTTGGGGATACAGTCCTAGAAGTGATATTGCTGGGTCAAAAGGTATGCACCTTTTTGTAGTCCTTTGAACATAGTTCCAAATTGCTCTCCAGAATGGCTAGATCAGCTCACAGCTCCACCAACAATGAATTAGTGTTTCAACTCTCCCACATCTCCCAGCATTTGATTTAGAGCATTTTTCCATATGATTATAGATAGCTTTAATTTCTTCCTCTGCAAACTGCTTGTTCATATTCTTTGACCATTTATCAATTGGAGAATGACTTGTATTCTTGTACATTTGACTCAGTTCTCTATATATTTTAGAAATGAGACCTTTATCACAGACACTAATTGCAAAAATTCTTTCCCAGTTTTCTATTTCATTCCTAATCTTGGTTCCATTAAGTTGGTTTGTGTAAAAACTTTTCAATTTAATGTAATGAAAATTATCCATTTTGCACCTCATATTGTTTTCTACCTCCAGTTTAGTCAAAAATTCTTCTCCATAAGAAGAAGCCTATGCTACTCCTTGCTCCACTAATTTGTTTATAGTATCAATCTTTATACCTAGATCATGTACCCATTTGAACTTTATCTTGTATACAGTGTCTATGCCCAGTTTCCACCACACTGTTAACCAGTTTTCCCAGCAATTTTTGTCAAACAGTGAGTTCTCATACCAGAAGCTGGGATCCTTGGGTTTATCAAACAGTAGATTGCTACATTCATTGACTACTGTGTCTTGAGTATCTAACCTATTCCACTGGTCTACCCTTCTTTTTCTTAGCCAGTAACAAGTAGTTTTGATAATTGCTTCTTTATAATACAATTTGAGATCTGGTAGAGCTAGGCCACCTTCCCTAGCATTTCTTCCACCCTCCCTAGCATTTTTTTGTTTGTATTCTTTTTTAAAAAGAATAATTTTTATTGATGTCATCTGTGTGTTACATCATCATAGTTATCCCCAGTATTCTTCCTCTTCCCCCTCTCATCCAGTATAACAAATAGTATTTTTTAAGAGAAAAAAATCAGCATAACTGATTGATACATTGTAAAAGTCCAAAATGCAATGTATACCACCTGTGGACCTCTTACCTCCATGATGAAGGTGCAAGTGTCTTCTCATATCTCTTGATTTGAGTTCTGCTTGATCTTCATAATTTTATTACATTTACTTTTGATCATTTGGTGAGTGGTTATTCTATCCATTTACATTACTGCATAACTTGTATTCTTAAAGTGTTGCCCAGGGGACTGAGAAGATGAATGACTTGCCCAAAAATCACATAGCCCACATGGATCAGGAGCAGGTCTTGGACCCAGGTCTTCCTGACTCCAAGACCAGTTCTCTAGCCACTATATCAGGTTGTAAACAAAAAAATCTATAATATGTAGATAAGTAAAATATGTTACACATAAATTATATATAATTTTATATTACATAATTTCTATTATATATTATAATATATTATATAATTATACATAATGTGTGTTAACAATATATTATAATGTAATATGATATAATTATATATAATTTATGTATGGCTTAAGTTATATATAAATCATAATTCTTTTTTATATCAAAGTTTTCATTCATTCATTTAAACACATATTTACCAGATTCCCACTCCAAGTTATGCTGGAAGCTTCCTTATCCACCTTCTCTAACTCATTTCTCTGTTGAAACTAATACAGCACTTCCTGGAGAGGTGGGGAGACCTTATTCTACATGAGACTCTGGATAATCTTCAGAGAGGTCATCTGTACACAATAAACCTAAGAGTCCTCAAGGCTTTGGTGCAGGACAAGCTATATTCTAATGAAACATTTCTAAGACTGGTAAAAAGTATTTGTCATTTACAGAGTAGCATCTGTGGGAGTTAGTAGAATAAGGACCTGAGTTCAAATTCCACCTCTGATACTTAACTACCTATGTGACTTTGGCAAGTCGTTTAACCTCTTGGAGGCCTCAGTTTTCCTAACTATAAAATTAATTGATTGAACTATATGGCCTCAGAAATCTCTTCCGATTGTAAATCCAGGGGCTAGAGGGTCTTGGTGGGGAGGGTATAATAATATAACACCACCACATTCTTTGCAGGGGAAATCAAGGGATTGCATTGAACTCATAGAAGCCTTATGGTATAGTGCCTATGCTGGGAAAGGAGGCACATAGATACTGGTCCAATCCCTGCTACTAACTAGCTCTGCAACTCTAGATTACAGAATTCCCTCCTCTGGACCTCTCTTTCTTCATCTGCAAAATAAGGGGATCAGCCAAGGTGTTCTTTAATGTCCTTGCCCACCCTGCCCTTCTATAAGCCTGAATAACTGGAAATTTCATCCCCAATTCCATTCCTTTTGGCTGGTTCTGAGATGTGTGCCTAGTCAATACTGCTCCACCCTTAACCAGCTGCAAGTGTAAGAAACTGTCATAAAGCAACTAGCTAGCAGATAAAACTGTTGAGGAGATTTGGAGCTTCACATGTCTGAGGAAGACAAGCTCGATTTTTCTCACAAGCCTTTCTCATAAGCCTATTTGTTTGCCCCACCTGAGGTCCATTTGTTATTCCTGATGGAGGAATCCATGAATTTTTATCGGAAATGGAGATATTCAAAATGTTAATCATCTATCATGATCCAGGAACAGGAATAATTAGCTCAGTAGGTTAGAGAGCTGTGCTGATGAGGCCAGGACTTTGAATCTACCCCTCCACTGAGAGGAAAAGTTCATCATATAGCCATAGACTACACCTCCATCGCCAGTAAGCTCTCTCACAAATGTACATCCTTGGTGAAGAAGGGAACAGGATGAGCAGTCTTAGCTAGCCCATTTCCAATGCTGTAGACCAGTAGTATTATTATATCTTAGGATATCTGAACTAGAAGAAATTTGAGAGAGAGCCTAATCCAACCCCATTTTCCAGAAGAGGAAAATAAGGCTGAGAACACTAAAGTGACTAGCCCAAGGTCACACAGTAAGTACAAGTCAGGATGTAAACCACGGTCCCCTGACTCCAAATTTAGTGTTTACTCTACTATTATACTACCATGGATAGAAAAGTGGAGGTAACATTTCCTTAAGCAAACGAAAAGCTTTTTATATAAAATTATTTGTATAAAAGATAGTTTTATGTCTGATAACATGATTCTATCACATAAAATACATCAAAGATCTATGATTTCTTCAGGATAGGGACTCCTCTCACTGACAGATCATAACCCATCAATAATTTGTAGTTCCTGGGGCTCAGAGAAGTTTAATGATTCTCCCATGGTTGCAGAGTCAATAATAAATGTCAGCGATGATATTTGAACTGAGGTCTTCCTGACTTCAAATCAAACCCTCTCTCCATGATCCCAACCTGCCTCTTTCAGTTTGATAACATGCGTGTATATTAGGACATACAAGGTTCCACAGCTATACCTCCCATTCTCTCAAAATAGACAATAGGAGCATACAAGTCTGAGGTCCCAATTACTTGGAAACTCTGGTACTGACTCTAACACATATTCTCAGCCCCCCTCCTTCTATTCACTTATTCAGGGGTGAGTAACCTACAACCGCGAGGCCACATGGGGTGCTCTAGGTACTCAAGTGCAGCCCTTTGACTGAATCCGAATGTCACAGAACAAATCCTCCCTTAATAAAAGGATTTGTTCTGTAAAACTTGAATTCAGTCAAAAAGCCGCACTTGAGGACCACATGTGGCCTTGAGGCTGCAAGTTCCCCATCCCCTGAGTTTTATATCATCTATGATACCTGAACTTTGCATTGTAAAACTAGTCACAAACTTTCCTTTTTGGCATTTCCAGTCTTCTTACATCTCCCTTCCTCTCTACCTCCTTACCCTGTGTAATCCAATGATCCTGGGCTCCTTGCTGTCTGTCCCTCACACAAAGCACTCCAACTCCTGCTTCTTAGCATTTTCACATGGCGGCCTCAATGCCTAATGTTCTCCTTCCTCATGTCCATCTCCTGGCCACCCTTGATTCCTTCAAGTGCCATCTAAAATTTCATTGCCTTCAAGAAGCCTTCTCCATTCCCCTTTAACATTAATGCCTTCCTCTCAGTTAATTGTCTCTAGTTTATCCTGTATTTATCTTGTTTGAATATACCTGTCTGCATGTTGACTTCCCCTCAGACTATAAGGCCCTTGAAGGCAGGGGTCTTCGCTCTTTCTTTGTATCGCTCATACAGGGAACCTGGAGCAGCAGGCCCTTAGCCAAGTCCCCAGCAGGTGGACTTGACTTGTATTCTCTTTTGTACTGGAGCGACTCATGTACTGGTTTCATTAGGCCATAGATCTCCCTTCTAGACACTGAGTTCCTTGTGGGCAAGAGCTGTGACTTAGTTATTTTTACATCCCCAGCCTCCAAGATGTAAACTGTGCAGGGATTAATGGTAGGCAAAGTATGCAATCGCCTTGGGTGTGACACATTGGAGGAGCAAGAAAGACACCTTTGAACATGACTTTTCATAAATATACATGGTTTTAATACTAGTAAATTCCATTTCCATAGCCCATAGGTATTAATTTCCTGCTGAAGTGAAGGCTTAAAGTCTCCAGTGGACAGTAACATAGGGATTGCAATTTTCAAATTTGCCTAGGGCATATGAATGATAAATCCTGGATCTATCCATAGGCCTGACTACTGTCCAACTAATTCCTGCATGTCAGGCTATAAGTGTGTGTATCAGGGCAGAGTTGGGGGAGGGGGAGAGGGGGAAACACAGTAAGGGAAAAAGCAATAATGAGGGTTTTCGACCACTCAGAAAGAATTGAATGAAATGAAATGTATGCTTAGAAGAACTGAAAAGCTACTTCCTCACACAAGCCTTGATCTTTTACAGTCATAAATTCAGAGCTAGATGAGACCTTAGAGCTAGTCTGGTCCAACCCTTCGGGAACCTGGAGCCCAGAGTCATTAAGCTATTTGTTCACATTCATGTTGGTAGTAAATTTGGATCATATATTTAATAATGTTAATAGTAAACAATAATATTTATACAGCACTCACTGTGTCCCAAGATCTGCAATAAGGGCTTTACAGTCATTATCTCATTTCATCCTCACAACATGTCTGGGAGACACAGACTAGTATCCCCATTTTGCAGATAAGGAAACTGAGGTAACAGAGGTGAAGTGACTTGCCCAGGGTTCCATAGCTAGTAAGAGCCTGAGGCTGACATCCTATTCATTATACCACCCAGAACCTCAGCTATCATTTAGGTCAACTTTAGCTTAATTTACAGGTAAGGAAACTGAGCCTCAAGAGAGGGTACGTACTTTTCTAGTATTCCAAGTGGTATAATGGACAGTGATGTGTTTGGAGTCAGGAAGACCTGAATCTAAATCCTGCCTCAGATACTTCCTAGCTATGGGACCCTGGGCAAGTCATTTAACCTCTCCCCTTCTCACGTTTTTCATCTGTAAATGAGAATAATGAACATTTTAATAATAATAAAATGAAAATAAGCCTACCTCATAGGGTTGCTGTGAGGATAAAATGAGATAATACGTACAAAGTACTTTGCAAACCTTAGAGTGATATATAAATGCTAGCTATTGTTTTTCATCCTAATTCTTCCTCACACACTCTGTAGCAATACCAGCCTTCTTTCTTTTCCTCATATAACACATGCTATTCTCTGAATCTGTGCCTTTTAAATAAGCCATACTCTTGCCTGGAATGCTCTCACTCCTCATCTCTACCTGCTGGCTTCAAATCCCACCTTCCCTGGAAGGCCTTTCCGTCCCTTAGCCTCCATCCCCAACAGTGGCTTCCCTCCAAGGTCATTTCCTATTTCTATTATATTTTTCTGGTATGGCCATAGATGCCTCTGTGTCATCTTCTTCATTAGAATGGGAGTTCCTTGAGAACAGGGGACTATTTTCAGTCTTTCTTTGTAATCTTAATGCTTAACATGGTGTGTGGCACACAGTATGGCCACTCATAAATGTTGGTTGATTGACTAACTGATTCATTTGTCCAGGGTCACATAATAATCTCCATTGCATCAACAGGCTAATTCAAGATTTTCCTTCTTAGGTGACTTCTGACAATTGCTGCTGCTCTGGTGGTTAAATAGGAGCTGTAGGAAATTTCTTGGGTTTCCCAGAAGCCCCTCTACAGCCCCAGGAATGGGTGTTCTTGGGCTCCAACTGTTTAGCCACAGGGAACCAGACCTGAGCCCTAGGGGAGCTGGCTTACTCGACCCAGGGAACCAGAATCCTTCTGTACAACAGGAAAGGTTTGCCACGGGAGTCGAGGGAACTGTCAAACTTGTTTCTATAAGGTTGTAAATATGTTCAGCATCCAGCAAACTCCAAGAAGGCCCAAGTCCCACCCTCCTCCCCCAGACCTTCTGAGCCAGAGAACATTACTTGGGGGCAGCAGCTCAGACATGAAAGCAGGGTCCTTAACCCTTTCAGGTTACTGGGTGGGCACTGAGCATCTACAATGTGAAAACAGCAAGAGACACCCACACTGCCTGTGCAAGTCTATAAAAGCACAGTTTGGTCTTTTTCTATGCCTGGCTTCCCTACCTGTAAAGTGGAGATACTAATGATCCCCATATGCCCCTTGATCTGTGTCATTAGATTAATTTAGTAACTTCTAAAAAGCTTCTCAACCCACTGAGCAGTTTTCTTCTCTTACAGGCTGTTCACAGTTTATTAGTTTTCACTAAGCAGAAAGCAAACACAATTACCTTGTTATCAAAAAGCACATAGGTGACTTGGGAAGTGAAAACTATGGTTTTTGTCTGCTGTATTTTGGACTAGAAGGTCTCTTGAGGTCACTTCTAGCCCTGTAAAATCACAGATCCCGACCTAGACGGGACCTTAGAGGCCATTCAGTCCATCTGACTTATTTTACAGTCAAGGCGACTGAGACTGAGAGAAATTAGTTGACTTGCTCAGGGTCTCATAGCTGCTAACTATCTGAGGTGGGGTTTGAACTCTATCTTCCTGACTCTGAGCTACCTAGCTAAAATCCTGTGATTTCGTGGTTGGCATTGTGCTTTTGCCTCCCTTAAAATGATAACCCAAGATTGTGAGGCACAGTCATCCCAGAAGGCATTGTACAAGATGTTTGGGATCAGAACTGAGAGACTGTATGGGTGGATGAACAAAATGCCCCAGGAACTCTTTAGGAAGAAAGGGAGAGAGGTAAAAACCAGCCAACTACTCCCCTGCTTAAATAGCCAGCCTTACAAGAGTTGCCTGGGTTTGAGTGGAAAGGGCTTGAAGACTGGAGAACAAGACTGGATGGGGGTGATGGGAAGCAGCAGGGTCTGATTTCTAGGAAGGAGTAGGGGCAGAGATGATGCTACACTTCACCCTGAAGGTTCAGCACTGGTTTTACTAACTTCTTCATGTCTTCCTGAGGCAGGTCTCAGGTGATTATGTCATGAAAGAACCTTACCAAGTGCTCTGGGGTCTCAAATGAGTTATATTGAATGGATGACTCATTTCCTAAAGAACAAGTGTGGCCACCAATGCTTTGGATCTGACCTGGGGAGGCTGGGGCAGTGAAAGATAGAATTTGAGTAGATGGGACCTTGAAGTTCACCTAGTCCAAACCCTGCATTTGACTTCATGACAGATGAGGAAATCTAGGCCAAGTGAAATCAAGTCTCTATGGTCACTCAAGTGCTAAATGACAGTAGGATTCAAATCCAGGTCCTGTGACTTTTTCTTATTGTTGAGCATTTCATTCCTGTCTGATTCTTCGCAAACCTTAAAACATCACGTAAACATGTCATCATCTACTGTTACTGCTACTGCTGCTATCACTACTACTGTTAATTGCTACAATTACTACCAAAATCAGAGAATTGTAGTGACGTAGATTTAGAGGGGGAATGGACCTTTGTTTTGGTTTTCTGTTTGGCTGTGATACTGGAATGGTTTCCCATTTCCTTCTCTAGCTTACTGATGAAGAAATGAGGATGAGGATGAGGAAATTGAGGTGACTTGTCCAGGGTAACACAGCTACTAAGTGTCTGAGGCCAGATTTGAACTCAGGAAGATGAGTCTTCCTGACTCCAGGCCTGCCACTCTACCCACTTTATCATCTAGCTGCCCTCTGACTTTAGAAATTATTTAATAACCTTTGTACTATACTGATTCACCCTAGAATATTGATCACATCTTAGCAGAACTTTGAATACACAATCAAGGGAAGTTTTAGAAATTCTTCTGGAAATCATTAATATTAATGATGTGGTCTCCTCACCTGGAACATCTTTCCATCATGCCCACCCCCTTCTCCCAAGAATGAGTTCCTCCTGGGTCTCTATTTTGGGAGAGATCCAGGCTGGTCAATCTTGAATTTTCTCCCTCTGTTTCAGACTCTCTGGCCTTCAACACCAGCTCTCCAAGTGGATACCTCTTCCCTTCCCACCTGCCCTTCCCCACCCCCAATTTTTCAACTGCCTTTTGTGTATTGTTACTATCATTGTATTATAGACTCCTTGAGGGCTGGGACTATTGTCCTTTGGGTTTGCATTTAGCAAAGTATCATGAATACAGCTAGCTCCTAATAAATATTTGTTGCCTTTGAGGTCAGGAAAGCTCTGATTCTTTCTCAAGCTGGTTATATCAGGGTCCTTCCTGGAAGTGGAAGGAGGTGGAGTACATAAGATAGAAAAACTGGAATCAAAAGACTTGGGTTTGAATTCTGGTTCTTCTACTATGTGGCTTTAGACAAGGCAGCCTCTCTGAGTCTCTGTTTCCTCCAGTTCAGAATGAGGGGTTTGGACTCTGAGTTTCTGTTTTTTAAATTAGTGAATTAATTATTGATTTTCAACATTCACTTTTATAAAATTTTGAGTTCTAAATTTTCCCCCCTTTCTTCCCACCTCCCCAAGATGGCATGCAATGTGACATAGGCTATACATGTACAATCATATCAAACGTATTTCCACATTTCTACCATGACTTTTAAAGTCCCTTCTCGCTTCTAAATCTGTGACACTACAATTCTCTGATTTTAGCAATGGCAGCAGCAGTAGCAGTAACAATGATGACACGTTCATGTGGTATTTTAAGCTTTGCAATGCATTTAATAAACATGATCTCTCTCAAAACAACTCACTGACGTAAGTGTACAGTTAATACTTGCATTAACAAGTATTACTATGTCCATTTTACACATGAGGAAAATTTTGAGACCTAGTCTATTCACTGCCAAGCAATGTCTCCACGTATCTCTTCTCTCCCTGTAGTATTTGGTTAGGGAAGTTTGCAAGGATTGGGGTGAGGCCACAGACATCAAAATGTTATCTTTTCATTAAATCATACACCCTTAAGACTGTATTGGATTCCCCAAGGACATTTTGTCCAGTACAAGGACATTTAACCTATCTTTGATAGATTGATAGCTCTTTCATTTCTAAAGCCATTCTCAAGGATAAGAGTCTAAATTCTGCCTATTTCACAGAAATCAAATGTGCTTTCCTAGTTGTCAGGAGGGTTTTATTTTGTCCTGAGATAGATATTTACTTAGTAAACTGTAGAAGTGAAAAATCAGTATTTAAATAAAAAACATTTTAAAAATAATAAATAAAAATTCATATTTAAAGATTTTTTTAAAAAAATAATAAAAATCAATATTTAAAGAAAAATTTTAAAAATAATAAAAATTTTAAAAAATCATTATTAAAAGAAAATTTTATATATTTATAATATAAAAATGTAATATAAATACTATATATTTAAATCCCCAGGTATCCTCATAAGTTCCACATGCAGAAGTTTCTCTTATATCCTTTTAAAAACATTTATTGATATCTTGTTTTCATATCACTTTTATTTTCAAATGCATCACTCTCCATTCCCATACCCATCAAGTTACCTCTTATTTCAAAATATAAAGAAGAAAAAAGTGTTCATTAAAACCAGTGAACATTAATTGAATCTGACAGTAAATGCTGTGTTCCATTCCCATAGTCCCTCACTTCTGCATAGAAGAGAGGGAGGTGTATTTTCCCATCTCTTCTTTGAGGGCAGCATGGCGCAATGGAAAGTATGCTACATTTTGAATCAGTGGACCTGAGTTTGCATCTGGTTCCAACTGACCTTAGGCAAGTCATTTCCCTTTGCCAGGTCCCAGTTGCCTAACTTGCAAAGTGAGAGATTTTACTAGATTTACTAAATTTACTTGAAGTTTCCTTATCTATGATCCTAAGACAATCTTTGTCATTATAATTATATAGCACTCAGTTTTGTCTTTTGTTGTGATTCATGTGAATGGACTGGGTCTCATAATTTTCCTCATCTATAAATGATGTCATTGGGTATCAGTCTATGTGTGTCATGCTATATTTCTTTGCTTTCTTCATTTTCCTAATTTCTTACAGCAAAGTAGTATTCAATTACATTCATGCACCACAATTTATTGAGCCATTCCTCAACGGATGGTGATCTTTTTTATTTTCAATCCTTTGTGCTTACAAAAAGGGCAACTACAAACATTTTGATTTTTTATCAGCTCTCTAATTTAACTTCCTTCTGGTATCTGCTTAGCGGCAGGATCTCTAGATCAAAAGACATGGTCATTTTAGTTACTTTCCTTGAGCAATTCTAAATTTCCTCTTCTTTCAGAAAATCTTCCTAGATTTTGCCCCTCCACTTCACTGGCTCTCAGCTCTAAGCGTTCTTTCCCTCTTGCAATTTTCTTATCATGCTTTGTCTGGATCCCTCCTTTGCTCTTTTCACATCTGGCATTGAATCATGCTTATATGTATCCATGTTAGAGTTCCTCCATAAAATCATAAGCTCTGTGAAAACAGAAGCTATGCTGTTTTCCATTTTTCATCTTTGATTCCCAATGCCTAGTAATACCAAGTGTTTATTAAATGCAGCTAGGTGGCACAATGGATAGAGTGTTGGACCTGGAGTCAAGAAGACATCTTCCTGAGTTCAAATCTGACCTCAGACATTTACTAGTTTTGAGATCTTGGGTGAGTAACTTAACCCTATTTACCTCAGTTTCCTCATCTGTAAAATGAACTGGAGAAGGAAATGGCAAAATTTCCAGTAACTCTACCAAGAAAACCCCCCAAATGGGATAAAGAAATAATGGGACTGAAACAACTCAACAACTACAGCATTAAATGCCTGATGAATCTAACTGAATCATTTTCTGGGCAAGAAGATGGTGCCACATCAACTAGAAAGTGCGCAAGTGGGTGGAGGAGGAAGTAGAACATTACATGTGTGAGGAATTACAGAAGCACCAATGAAAACTGACCAACTCTGCAAGGAGGATGTCTGAGCTAAAAGAGAGGTGATCTCAACAAGAAAGACGGAGTAAAGGACTGTTACAGAAGGCCCTGGACGATGTGCCTGAAGGCATGAGAGTGAGGCACTAGCCTGTGAATATGCCCCTTTTTATGTGTTGACAAGGAAATGGCAGCCTGGGTTCCTGGTTACCCTCCTCGTTGACCCAAGAGGATAAGTAAGTATCAATCCAGAACTTGGATACATGCCCACCGACAACTTCTTGAAGTGGTTAGCTCAGGGATCCCCACTTTTCAGGTGAAAAAGAAGCTGAATCTCGGAGAGACCAAGTGATTTCTCAAAGATCCTATGTCTAGGAATTGGCAGAGACATGCCTTGAATTCAGGTCTCCTAATTCCATTATCCTTCAAAGCAAAAGTTGACTCTCCATGTGTTCAGAAACACAGCTCATTCCTTGTTTCCAATGTGTGTGGGGTGTAGGGATGTACCTGCTTTCCAACCACCCTTCTTCTATTGTCAGTCTTCTGTTCTTATCTCACTTCTATGTTCTAAATTATTTATTTCCTTATTTATTTCTGACCCCTCAAACCAGGTGGGAAAACAGTAATTGATGGGTGTTTATTCCTTCTGCCACATTCACCCTCTGTCCTCACCATCTGGCTTCCTCCCCAACCCCCCACCTCATGCTAGCAAAACAAGTCTAGAGTTTTATAGCTTGATGATAGGTCATATAGAGAGAGCTGAAAGGGACCCTAGAGTCCTACTAGTCCCATACCTTTATTTTACAGATGAAGAAACTGAGACCCAGAGAAATTTAATGATCTGCTCACAGGTAGTAAGTACTAGATCCTGGATTCTGAAATTCCCAAGTCAGGTCCCCTGTACACTGTATCACACCACCTTGCCCCAGAAGACTATCCTTTCTTCTCAATGTTATATTACAAATCTTGTCAAGAAATCAATAAAACTCCAATGAATGGAAGTGTCAGTCAGAGGAGTGGGTAACAGGGAGTGAAGCCAATGCCCAGCTGAGTATTGGTCACTTCTTATTAGGAAGACAAAACTCCCAGGGCAGGAAATGAAGGAAAAGGAGAGACTGTAGGGAATTTGTTTGGAAGATACTATAAGGAGAAAAGTGAAGGTTGGGAATGGGGTTAGTAAACCACTCAAGAAAGTCACTCATCTCCTCCCACTCTGAGCTACCATCAATCTGAACCCAAATTTAGTCATTGGGATGGGCTAGACTGAATGAATAGACTCTTCAGGGGTCATCTTCTGCAGAGCTAAGATCTGCTGTGGGAGCTGGGAGGGGAGACTTATTGTTTTGAAAGACCCCCAGAGAGATCATTTAGTCTCCCTTCTTCCAGAGTTAAGCCCTAGTAAATGCAGTTTTAAGTCAGGTCCTGACTAGTGTAAACAATGAGTCCCACGATCGTATGTATTGGAATTTTCACTATTCAGTTATAATTATGTAAAATATGGATATTAGTCCTAGCCTAATGGAAATAGGCTGTGAAAATTAAAATAATGTGATCACTCCACAGACTTGTTTATCACCACTAATTGGGACCTAGTTATAATGAATGTGCAGTATTTAAATGTAACTGCATTTCTCTGAGTTACCCTTCACAAATCTCACTCACCTCAGAAGATAGTGGCTCACACAGGATGCTTCCCATGGAATACACTTAGGATACGTCTTTATCAATAAAAACACATTTTATTGAGAAAGTGACTAAAATGTCCATCCTCTTTGACAGAGAGGTCCCATTGCTAGACACATCTCAAGATAGGTCAAAGTAATAAATAAAGGTCCCATATACTCCAAATATTTACTTTTTGTGGTTGCAAAGTGGAAACAAAATAGATACCCACTGATTATAACACGGCTAAGGAAATTGTGGTCTGTGAATACATCGCTGTGCCATCAAAAATGACGAAAGTGAAGAATTCAGAGACTCACAGGAATACTTACACGAAGGATAAAAAGTGAAATAAGCAGAACCCGGAAGACAATCTACATAATGACCACAACAACAACAAAATGAAACCAAAGACTTATTAATGTTCAAACTTTTCCCTAAATAAGGAAGGAAAAAATATAGCTGCTTCCCTGTGGGTGTGGAAAATCACATAGTCTGCCAGACTTCACTAATACATTGGTTAGCACTGCTGAATTGCTTTCCTCCCTCCCTCCTTCCTTCCTTCCCTCTTTCTTCTCTCCCTTTTTCACTTCTGCCTCTTCCTCCTTTCCTTCTTCCTTTTTTCCTTCATTCCCTTCCTTCCTTCCCTCATTTCTTCCTTCCTTTCCTTCTTCCTTCCCTCCTTCCTTCCTTCCTCCCTGTCTTTCCTCATTCCTTACTTTTTCTTTCCTCCCTCCTTGTAACAAGTTCACTGGATAAGTTAATATATAAACAAAAGGTTATCAATATAAATTAAAAATTAACAACAACAAAAAGAATGAGTTTATATGTCTCTATCTAGGATGGGGGGGTGCAGGGGTAGGAGAAGGGGAGGTGTCCTCTAAGCACTCATCTTTAATAATCCTGACTAATTTGCCCAAGTAGTCTAGTCTCTAAAAGGACTAAAAGAGAGGGCCATTTTTCAGTGACCTGACAGTCAGTTGAAGTTGGGTAGGTATCCCCTTGGGGGAAGGATTTTGAATTCTATTCCAGAAAGTTAGCTGGTTGTGGTTTAGGGGCCTTTAAAGGAAAGGCTATAGATGGGTACAGGGCTAAAGAATTAATTCCCCAAAGAAGAGGTGAATAAGAATTCCCAAGTCCTTGTCAGTTTTTCAGTCTCTGCCTCTGAGAGGTTAATGAACAGTCCCTTCCACCGCCCCCCTCCCGCCCACTTCTATTTCATTCTATTTTAATAGAAGGGGCACCCAGCACTCACCTGACACAAAGGCCACTTTTTCCTTTAGGATAGGGAGGACATCAGCAGCTTTCAAACCATCATTTCGAAAAGAACCTGCAGAACATGAAAGGAAATGAGTCAGAGAAGGGGACCATACCTCACCCCCAATCACAGTCTCAGCCTGCCCCGCCCCCCACCTGATCCTGCCAGAGAAGAAATGCATGCTTCATGACTCCAGACCAGAATTCAATCAGACAGGCATTTAGTAAGTGTGGAAGGCATGGTGGTGGGCACTAAGGGTTCAAAGACAAAGGGAAAAGTGTCCCCCTGCCTTAGAAAGCTTACCTTCTCCCCTACAGATATAGCAAATAAAGAGGTAAGCACATGGATGAGAATTTGAGGGGAAGGGAGGGATACTGGCAACTAGCAGAGATAGAAAGACTTCCTATGTAATTGTCCCCCATGTTGAGTCTTGAAAGGAAGCAAGGAATTTTAAGAGGCAGCAGGGTGGAAGAGGGGCACAAGGACCTGGAGACAAAATGCCAGGTTCTGAAGACAGGAAGTAGACCATGTTGATCAAAAAGAAGAGTTCAGGTATCATAGTAATACACAATAATACTAGATAGGTAGGCTAAAGCTTTAAATGCCAAGCCAAGCACTTTGTACCTTAAGCTAGAGGAAGGAGGGAGCCACAGCAGGTTCTTAAACAGTGGAGTAGCCACTTAGATGTACACTTCCCAAGACTGTCTTGGCAGATGCTTGGAACATGAGTTTGAAAAGGCAAGGACACTATTGCAATGATACAAGCAAGAAAAGATAAGGGTCTGAACTAGAGATTGGCATAACGACAAGCCGAAGATAAAAGTTTCTAAGGACTCAAGTTGCCACTATTCCTCCTACTCCTAAAAGGGAAAAATAGCGTCAGTCTCATACATATTCATGCTCTTTTCCTCCCCAGTTCTTTCTGTCTCTCATCTCTGTGTGTCTCTGTTTCTCTCTGTGTATCTTTCTGTTTCCCTCTCACTTTGTCTCTATGTCTCTCTTTTTTAATTTTCTCTTTCTCTCTTTCTCTGTCTCTCCCTGTCTCTGTCTCTCTCTCTCTCTCTCTCTCTCTCTCTCTCTCTCTCTCTCTCTCTCACACACACACACCCACACACACACACACACACACACACACACACACTACATCAGATTTTGTCTCCACAGTAGCCAAAGGTCAGTGTAGACAGATAACCTTCTGATCCTAAAGCTCCAAGCACTTTCATCTCTGCTCTCCATTTAGGGCACTAAGCAGATAATTGACATTTTTCAGGTTCATAAAATAAAGTAGCAAGAGCCATTAACAGACTAATCCCACTCTGAATGGGTTAGACACAAAGCAGAGGACTGAACTCCATTCCTCCTCCTTAATGATTCCCCTCATCTACTCCTCCTTAATCACGATCGTTATTTAACAATGAGAAATAAGCTGGGTTTTTGTTGTTGTTGTTAAATGTTGGTGAAGACCTCCACAGAAATCCTTCAGCCTCCCACAGTATTCTGTGGCAAAGTCTTCAATCACGCTCGCAGTGGGGAAGTTCCTTCTGAGACCTAATGGCATTCTTGTTGGGGGCCTGGAGGCAGGGGTACTGGACCACAAGTGGAGTGCGAAATGAAAGAAGAAAATGCGCAGCTTTTGGACTGAAAGGGCAGTAACCCGACCCAGTGCCAGATGTGTGGGAAGGGAAGAACTGTGGCATTCGAGGCAGAGAACTCTAGGCCAGCACGTTGTGCCCCCAGTCCCCTAATGAACATGCTTTTACAATCACGGTACTGATCCGCTCCCTCAGAATCCATCCCCTCCTGATTCCTTCCGGGTATTCATCCTTGTTTCTCTTTGAAACCTGACACAGACGCGCCCCTGGAAGCATGGCCCCTCTTCTATTGGCCTCAGTGGGATAGATGCAGGAAGATCACAGGCTTGGAGCCTCTGCCTGCCATCTGTCTCCTCACTTCCTGCCTCCTCTCTTAGGGACTAGCAGCGGGGTGGGGGTGAGGATTGGGGATGGGGCAGACCAGGGATCAGAGAACTCACAGCTGGGAGAACCCTTAGAGACCATCCAACCCACCCCCTCTCACCCGACTGATGAGAAAACTGGGGACCCAGAGAAATAACATGGCTTCTTCAAGGTCACAAAAGGAAGTAGGTAGCAGAGGGTGGGGTAAATCCAGGTTTCCGATCCCCAGATCCAGGGCTCTTTCCATTATACCAAGCCACCACTCAAGACTCAATGTATAATCCTTTTCCCGCAGTCTTCCCTGCTCACGTTGGGGCTACTAGAATAGAATAGCCTAGCTCCAAAGAGGGATGGTTAACGTGCATAGAATGCCTGCGACGTGCCAGGGCTTTACAACTGTTATCTCATTGGCTTTTCACAACAGCCCTGGGAGGTAGGTGCTGTTATGACCCCCAGTTTACAGTTAAGGAGATCGAAGCAAACAGGTAATGGACTTGCCAAGGGTCTGTTTGCCTGAGACTGAATTTGAACTCAGGTCCAAGTCACTAGCTGCCCCTCTACTCCAGGGAATTCACAAGATAACAAAACCTTGGAGTTGTAAAGGACCTAAGGAGTCACTTCATCCAATATCCCTGCCTCATTTAGCTATCACCTGTTGCACGTCCCTGACAAATGATCATTTAGCCTCCACTTGAAGACATGTGGTGATGGGGAACTCTCTACCTCCAGAGGCAACCTTCACTAATTGTTAGAAGGGCTTTTTACTCCCTGATATCAAGACTAAATCTGCCTCTTTGTAGCTTCTACCCACTACCCACCCTTCTGGCATCTAGGACCACCACCTTCACTTTTAAAGGGTTGCTATGCCTTCCTCCCCACCACACACACACACACACACACACACACACACACACACACATGCACACATACATGCACACAATTTTTTCTCTTTTTCAGGCTAAAAATCATAAATTCTTTCCACCAATATTTGTATGGCACAGTTTTGAGCCCCACATACTCTTGGTTGACCTTCTCTGAATACAACCTATTCAGAGACTGTGCATAGCAGTGTGGCTATCTCCGCAATTCAGGCTGTTAAAATTAAGAACAGGAACATTTCCTCTCCCTCCCTTAAAGATCTTATATTCTCTTGACACATCCTCTATTATCCCTTTTTCATCTTAGAGAGGGAATGTCAGTGGAACCAACAAGCTTCTTTTATCAGATAAACCATAACCATCCAGGCTTACTGATCTCAAAGTAGAGGGTGCCGTATTCCCTTGGTAGAGTTAAAAGTTACCTTCATTTTCAGTCAATAACTCAACGAATATTTGTCAAGCCTCTACTGTGTGCCAGGCACTAGACTCAATGCTAGGGGATGTGAGAACAAAAATAAAGCAGTTTCTACCCTCAAGGAGCTTATATTCTACTAGAAGAAATAATGTATACACATAGTATATACAAAAATATATACAAAGAAGAAACAAGTCATATTATTCAGGGCTTGGGAAGGAGGGAAGAAGAGATCAGCATCTGGGAATGCGGGGGAACCAAACTGTCAAGGAAACAGTTACAAGTTTCATTCAACTTCTGTCCACAACCTGAGGCAGAGCCAAGATGAATAACTTTTCTGTTCTTTGCCATAGACCTTCCTATATCTTGGGTAAAGTGTGCCAGTATACCCCAAAGAAAGTGCATTCCCATTGACTTTTCCCATTTCTCCCAGGGCAAGGACCAATGATAATTCTTCCTCAGGGAGTGCCAAGCACACCAGACTGTTCACACAGTTTTTCCTTTTATGAATCCAACGGTGACTCTGTCTGTAGCTATCCATGATGACTCTCCTATGTCTATATTCCAAGGCCGTCCACTCTCCTGGGTCAATGAGTCAAGGAGCATTTATTAAGTTCCTACTACGTTCCAGGCCCTGTGCATCCTGTAGGTAGAGACTCTCAGACTTTCTTTCAAGGATGTTCTATTTTTCATTTCCCAGAAACCTCATTGCCTAGAACATCCTTAAGCTGAGCAGGTAAAGAAGTCTTCTATCTACTGGCAATTCTACCAAATCTAAGAGAGGGAATAGTGACTCAACCCCAGCTAAAATCTTGGAGGTAAGTCTTGAGTAGGGTTAGGAAAAATAGAGATCTGTAAGGTAGTAAGCTATTAAGGTGTTAGGTAGTGAGGCATTCCAGGTGAGTTGCCAGGATTTTCCGGACCAATTGTCTCCAAGTTCATGAAAAAAAAGGTTGTCTGTTCTGCTGGCAGCCTCTGTATAGGGTGAAGAATGAGAAGGCTCCTAAGCAGATGAGAGAAGCTGAGCCATGAACAAGAAACAGAGCAAATGTGAGGATCTGGACCAAGAATAAGTGGAAGATGGGGTCAGTTATGTGCTTGCTGGAGGAGGGAGGGAAATGTAGGCTGTGGAGAGGCCTCAGAGCCAATGAGTGGAAGATTGGCTCTGAAATGAGTCTGAACCACTACAGGCTTCTGATAGGATTCCAGCTGGCTACAAATGGTTAAGTTCTGGGAGAATCCCCACATGCTCTCATAGCCCTGGACATGGTTCTCCCTGACAGAGTGATGTGAAGCTGTGTTCCCTTTCCCAGGTCAGCCAACACCTGTTCCTCATCAGGTAGTATCAACCTCCATCACCTACATGGGCCTAAGGGAAATGGGGAGCCAGTGGAAGACGCTCATTCTTCAAGACCCCAGTTCCTCAGACCTTCCCTAGGGCAAACCTAATTAAAGAGACCTCCCTCATGCCTCCCTTCTTTACCCCTCCCGAGGGCTCCACTGACAATTTAGCCACATGAGAGGACAAGGAGCCAAGGCCCAGAATGACTTTTCCTGAACACCCAGTTCAGACCTCAACAGAGAATTCAAACCAGACAATAAAAAATCAAGTTTAATTAGAGGCCATCCGTAGACTTCAGTCTCTAGGGCTGGATCTTACTCAAAACATTGCTAGCTTCCTTCAAGAGGCCTCATTTCATCAGGGAAGACCCTTGGTTCTAAGTATTCTCCCTCCTCCTCAAAGTCTCATGTACATACTTACCTGCTGACTTGTTACATTGCATTCCCCCAGTAGAATGGAAGCTCCTTGCAGATAACTGTTTTTCATTTTGTCTACCCAGTATAGAACCTTCCACATGGTAAGAGAGGGATAAGGATAGTGAAAGGAACTAGGTCTATGACTTCATTAATATTGGGGGCTCCCAGATGAAGAAGTTCCCTTCACCATTGTAGGTAGGAATTTTCTCTGTAAATTTATAGCCTTAAAATGAGAGTTCTTAACATGAAGCCTGAGAACTTAAACACAATTTTTTATCACCATATTTCAACATAATTGGTAATCTTATGCATTTAGAAACATTATTTCGAGAAGAGGTCTTAGACGTCACCGTACTGGATATATCAAGACTAGACAGTTGCCTATTGAAATAATCCAGGCAAGAGGTAATCTAGATTTAAATGATGCTGCTAACTGCTTTAAAAATAATAAATATTTCTCCCATGATGGTGTTCATGCTTTTTTATTTTCTTAGAAAATGCATTTTTTTTAAAAGTTAACTCCTGTCCAAGATATTACTAATTACAAATTAGTGAGGTATAATTAAATGCAGCCTTACTCCAATAGAAACAGCACACTTATCTCTTTTATTTCCCCTCCACCCCTCTTTTTGTCACTTCTTTGGCTCCATTCCACTTCCCCCAGTAAAATAATTCAGAAGACAGTCAAACCTGCCTTCTGGCCTCCAGACCTCTGAGAGAACTGTCCAATTTGCTGTTAGGAAAGGAAATGAGTCTCTCTCTCTGAGAAAGTCCTGCTCCTTGCCCCAGGGAGCAGCCAAAAGAACCAAACACCAATCTGGCCTCATCCAGAAGCACCAGAATGTCACACTTCAAATCCCATCCATCATTCCCCAATTCTCCCATCACTCTACCTTCTCTCCAGGGAAACCTACCCACTCCATTCCCATATCTTTCATTTCTTTGCCCTTCTGCCTCCAATCTACCCTATACACAAAGGAGTCTTCCAAAACCCTGCTTTAATCAGACCACTCACCTGCTCCAAAACTTTCTCTATCCATTGCCTGCTGAATAAAGTTAAAACTGCTTAGGCTGACATTCAATGCCCTCCACAATTTGGCATTTCCTTGTATTTCCAGCCCACTCTCTCTCATTACTCCCCTCAGGGACTCTGTGTTCATAACAAACTAGATAAATTCTCGGTCCCCATATAGGCCAGGCATGTTTCTACCCTATAGCCTTGGTTCATTCCATTCCCTAGCTCTTGAACATTCTCCCCTTTTATCTTCTACTATAGAAACCTTCCCCCCACATCAAGGTCCAACTCAAATAACAATCTATACCACTTTTGAGCTCTCTTTGCTAAACTTGTGCAATGTTGTTCATATCTCTCTTACAAATTTATCACATTTTGGGGTTTTTTATCACATATTTTAGTTATTTGTGCACAAATCTTAAGAAGGACCTAGTACTCTCTTATGTTGGGCCTAAAGTCAGGAAGACTCATCTTCCTGAGTTCCAATCTGGCCTCAGACACTTCGCAGCTGTGTGACCCTGAGCAAGTCACTTAACCCTGTTTGCCTCAGTTTTCTCATCTATAAAATGAGCTGGAGAAGGAAATGGTAGAGCACTGCAGTATCGTTGCCAAGAGAACCCCAGATGGGGTCACAAAGAGTCAGACATGACTAAAACAATTGATCCACAGCAACACAAGTTGGAGGCGGGTAAGGCACTTCTAGATTACAAATTCTGTCAGGACCTGATTTGCTCCCTCTTATCTCCATCACTTAATGTACAGATAACATTCAGTTATAATTGATGTGTTTGTTAATTTGTGAGCTGCTTGCTTTCAGATGTGATAGAAAATGTTAAGTTTTCTAGTTAGGCTTTTCTGAGAATGAAGCCTCCTGCTTCTAAGTAGATCATTCTCCCTCGTCACACACAGCTCAGAGCTGTGCACAACGATCTGAATTAACAGAAAAATTCTTCCTTTTGCCAAAGAATTAACTTTAGCCTTCTTTTTTAAATAGGAAACACCCCTTTCAAAGGGCTTGATATGCAAGCTATCAATGGAACTAACACCCAAAGCCCTTGTCCAATGAATAAATAAGCAAAGGAAGTGACCAAAAAGTAATCAAAAGAAAAATCGCAAACTATTAACAACTATATGTAAGAATTTTCCTAATCATTAATGATGAGATAGAAAATCAAAACAAGTTTAAGGTTTCACATCACATCCAGCAAATTGACAAAAGATGAAAAAAATACAGGACTAGTCAATAACAGAGGAGCTATGGAAAGAGAAGCACTCTAAATGACTATTGATGGAGCTATGAACTGACTCAGTTATTCTGGAAAGCAATATGGAATTTTCAATTAATCATATCAATCTACATGCATTATTAAGTGTTGACTATACATCAGGTACTGTGCTAGATGCTGGAAATCCAAAGACAAAAGTGAAACTGTCCCTATCTTCAAAGGCCTTAAAGTCTAACTTGCGCATGTATAGATAGGTTTTTTCAATTATGTTAGAAAATGACGAAAATATCTATAGCCGTTGACCCAGAGATCTCACTGCCAGGCATATACTCCAAGGAGGTCAATAGTAGAAAGGTCCCATATACAACCAAATGACTTAGAGAAGTTTTCTTTTGTAATAGCAAAGAACTGGAAACAAAGTAGATGCCCATCAATTGCAGAATGTATATGAGCTATCAATTAAAATACAAGAGAGAAGAAAGAAAAGGGGCATTTATTAAGTGCCTACTGTGTGCCAGGAACTTTGCAAATATTAATAATAATAATACCTAACATTTATTAAGTACCTACTATGAGCTAGGAACTATGCTAAGCACTTTACAATTAATATCACGTTTATGCTCAGAACAACCCTGGAAGGTAGATGCTGTTATTTGTACCCATTTTATATTTGATGAAACTGAGGCAGGCAGAAGTTATATGACTTGCCCAGTGTCACCCAGCTAATAAGACTCTGAGGCTTTGAACTCAGGTCCTCGCAACTCCAAATCTAGCACTCTATCCACTACAGCACCTAACCAGGAGTTCTTAATCTGGGATCTGTGAATTAAATTTTTTAAGATAATTTCATTTCAATATAATTGTTTTACTTTACAATTCTATGTATTTTATTTTATTTGTTTAAATGCATCATTTTGAAAAGAGAGATTTACCAGTCTTCCAAAAGAGTCCATGACACCAAAAGATGCTTAGCCACTCCCTAAACACACTGGTCCAAGGGGATGTTATGACCAAAAAAGGCCAAAAAATGGTAGATTCATCAGAAAAGGAATCAAAAGCCAAGTAGAAAATAAACTCTACATTTGAATGATCAAGTCATTTTTCCCCCAGCACCTTGCACAGGGAACAGTAGGTACTTAATATATATTTGCTAAATTGAGTTGGCTTGAATTTCATATAAAACTCTTGTCTCACACATAAAATACTATTTACAATTCTATTTGTTGCACCTCAAGAATGATTTGACAGAGTTAAGGACAAACTCAAACAGTCAAAGGGAGGGAAGGCAGCTATATGAAGACAAATTTCTCAAACTCCATGCCTCTGGCTAGAGTCTCTGCTGATCTATTATTTTCTTGGATTCTGAGTTATTTGATTTACCCAATAACAATTAATAATTCACATAGAAGCACAGAAGCTACATATTGTATTATGTCAGAGATCCCACAATGAAAAGAGTGTTGAGGTAGTAAAGGCTGGAGAATTTCTTTATTCACCATATAGTAAGATTTTGCAACTTGTTCTGCCAAGAGACAGTATTGGATGGTGCATGCAAAGTGTTTATAAATCTTAAAGTACTATATCAATGTCAGCTGCTACTTAATTATCATTAGAGTCTGAAAATATAAACCACTTCCCTCCAAAAATTAGATAAATCCATCCATTTATCTGAGAGATAGCCATGATGTAGTAGATTGCTGGCCTCAAATAAGATAGACCCAGGTTCAAGTCTCACTTCTAAACTGCTACTACTGCTGCTATGGCAGCAAAGAAGTGAAGTATATAGAATGAAGGGCCTGGGGTCAGAAAGACTCCTCTTCTCTGGGTTCAAATCTTTCCTCCGATACTTACTAGCTCTGTGAGCCTGAGCACTTTAACTCTATTTGCCTCAGTTTCCTCATCTGCAAAATGAGCTGGAGAAGGAAATGGCAAACCACTCTTAGCATCTTTGCCCAGAAAAAACAAATGGAGTCATGAAGAGTTGAACACAACTGAACAATAACAACTACTGCTACTACTACTACTGCTATTACTATTACTAACTAGTATTTATATCACACTTTAAAATTTGCAAAACACTTTATAAATATTATCTCATTTTATCCTCACAATAACCCTGCAAGTTAGGTTGCTAATATTTTCCCCATTTTACAGATGAGGAAAATTAGGTAGGCAGAAGTTAAATGACTTTCCTGTGGTCACACAGCTAGAATCTGGAAGCAGATTTGAATGAAATAATTCAGTGTTTTATCCCATTGCACCAAAGGGTGGTCACTTGACCATTCATTGCTCTAGGCAGCTCTCTAAGATCATGTATTGTAGAGAAGTTGCCAGTCAGCATTGACGAAGGATGTTTCTTCATCTGGCAATTCCTTATACCAATGAAATTGCAGGTCTGTTCCCTATCCCCAACTCTAAATTGATCCCTAATGACTTTACTATTATTCTGAGAGGCAGGCAGAGATCTAGGCCTATGTCCCACCCCTAAAAGATATTGGCTGTGTGACCTTAGATAATTCACTTAACCTCTTGGTACCCTAAGCATTAGTAATCTATGGCTATGTGACAGAGCATGTGCTGATTTGCATTTCATCACAGCAAATCCCCTATACCTACGAAATCACAGTCAGGGCCCCCAGAAGGGGGAAAATGGTTATTAAGGGCAATTTGAGATGGTGGGGACACATCGCTAACCTTCTGAATTTCATATCCAGAAGTACAACCATCCTCCACATACATGTTACCTCTTGGGTCACTACCTATGACACAGGACTAAACTAAATGGATCATAGAAGAGATGAGATATAGCATTCCCTTGACTCTTAGCTCAATATCTCTTCCTTTTCTCCTTATAACTATTTCCTTACTCATTAACCCCAAGGAGAACTTAGTAGCAAGAAGAAAGAAAATTCACACTGGTTTCCTAAGTGCCCTCCACTTACTCCACATTTGTTCTCCATGGTCTTTGCCCATAACGTTTTGAAGTTACCTCCCTCCCATTTTCTCAATTCCACCCATATTAATTCCCATTTTAAAGCCCTGCCCACCTTTTTACCTTCTTCAGCAAACTTTTGCCAATCACTCCATCCCATACCCTTTCTTTCTTCTTATAATTCCTATAGCATTCATAATGCCTATCATTCAACTTGGTGTGAGACTGTAAGGTGCCTGAAGGCAAGGGCCATCACTTTCACTTCTATATCCCCACAGTGCCTAATACAAGACAGGAGCTCAATAAATACTCATCAATTTCACTTGATCAGAAGGTGTGGTATTTTGTCAGCAGCTCTGGATGGTCAGCAGCAAGCGATGAAACTGTTGCATAAAATGTTGGATCTCAGATTGAGATAACCAATAAAGGAACTAGAAAACCACTCAGAGACCATCTATTTCCACCTTCTCATTTTACAGATGAGGAAATTGAAACCTATCCTATGGCATTTAAGTGACTTCACCAAAGTCACACAGATAGTAAACATCAGAGGAAGAGTTTGAACCCTAGTCCCCTGACTTGAAACAGTATACCATGTTGGAATATCCATCAAGTTAAATTATACAGGCTCTCTCTTGACCATAACTAATCAACAGTGGACTTTACTGAGTCCCATACCATGACTTCATAGGGACTGGCTTAAAGTCAAACCTTTCTCATTCTTAAGTGGAGAGGAACAAGAAAAAAATGGTCTCTGTAATGTCTGTGTAGCAGGGAAATTGATCTGCCATCAAAGGGAAAAGGAGACACTGTCGTCTATGATGGAAAATGATGGAAGTTTTTGAGGAAGAAAAAAAATCTTCAAACTAAATAATTCAACCATGTTTCTATCTGTATGTTGCCGTTTCTGACATATATTCAACAGTAAAATTTATCATTTCATGGACCCCTGAATCATGACTGACCAAAAAGGGCAATCTTTATCTTCTGAACAGAGAAGTCTAGAGAAGACAGGACTCAGATGAGTCTGACTCAGTCCTAGTTTCACTGCTTATTAGATTGGGTGACTTTGGACAAGTTATTCCCTGTGCCTCGGTTTCCTCAACTGTTAAAAGAGGGGCCAAACTAGAGAGCATCTAAAGGTCCTTTTTCCAGCACTACATTTATGATCCTTTGAAAGTTTTACAGTTCTAGTTTAGGTTGCTGCCATTGGTAACAGGTACATGATTTATAAGACTATAAACTTCAGGGCAACCTCAGGTTAATGCCTTTTTAAAAAAGAAAAAGGCTTTTGAAATAATAGGATCACCTGATGCCTTTGAAGAATGCCAGAGAAGATGGAGATCCTGAGCCCTTGGCATTCCAGGAAGGTGGCTACTTGGCTGATGTGGTCCAGTATGATGCTTCTTATGTTCTGCTAAGGATAAAGGCATGCATGCTTAAACTGAAATTTGAGGTTGGGCCCATCCCATCCATGTTCCACTGCTGTTAAAATCTCGAGCCTACCGTTCAGTTAATTAGCAAAGTTAAAACATTCTGTATCTATTAAGGGGGGGTGCGGATAAAATCACCACCCCCATCTCCCCAGGCACCTTGGGCACAGGTATTCTCTCATCACCATATCTCTGCCCCTCCTCGTTTTGAAAGGAGTACATTCACAATGTTGCTGCCTCTGTTTACCTCTCCATTTTCTAACCCACTATTCCCATTGTTGGATAATTGCAATCTGCCCCTTTCCTGGACCAGTTTCATCGTAAGACTACATGGCCCCTTTACTACCAGAGCTTAAATGCTTTGTGTTTGGTGTTTGGTGTTGATAGTATGGTAGGAAGAGCCCTGAGATCACCTCTGTACCTTGAACCAGTCAGCCATCTACACCTTCCTTTGAAACTTGCTCCAAATGACTTCCTTCATGAAGCATTCTCATTTTAATGTTCCACAACACTGATTACTATTTCCCTCTCCCTCAGTACCGAGTAAGATATATGACAATCGGCACTTGTTTAGATGTTTCTTTCCAAAAGCTGGCTTTGATGTGTGCATGTCTTATTTCCCCAACTAACTTATAAGTTCCTGAGGCTCTCTGTTTTATAGGATTTTAGATTTAGAGCTAGAAGTCATAGAGTCCAAACCCTTCATTTTACAAAGGGAGAAATTGAGACACAAGAAGAGTAAGTGGTTTTCCAGGTTCATAAAGCTAGTGTCTGAAGCAGAAATTGAAATTCCCGATCCAAGTCCAGTGGCCTCCTGCATCTCTTTAGTACCCAGCATAGGATTTTCTTATACGGAGTTGTTTCACTCAAGTGAGATTCCATCGAGAACTGGTTGTTCTGAGAACCCAATGTATCTTCTGAGCCGTGAATCAAATTATGACCAGTTCCTGGTCAGTGGTTGTCAGTGGGGAGGCAAATGGATGCTTTTCTTCCAACTCCCAGAAGCTAGATTCATTCCAAAGTTATTTCCAAAGGTAGATATGGAATGGGGAATATGATCATGCAGATCAGAGAAGTCCCCCTGACTCTCATCAGCCCCACAGGAGGGCCACCTGAAGGCCCAGTCAGGGGGTTGGATCATTCCAATGTAAGTAAACCCTATCTGCCATGACCATAGGTAACTGGGATCTGACCCACATAATACTCTCATGCTGTTCAAAATTGCCCTGGAATGAAAAATGGTTATGCTGTCAACATTATAAAGGACGAGTCCAGTCCACTTCTCATTGAGCTTAGGCAATACCGTATTCTTTTTTACCTAAGGGACTAATGACAAGTTTGTTTGAATTTAGACCTACTGATAACCATCTGTATTTCTAACCACAAATTGCTTCCTTACGTTTGGGTTGATGAAAACAAGCATTTTTTAAGTGTCTGCTATGTGACCAGCTCTCTGCTAAGTAAGTGCTTTAGAACTAATATTTCATTTAATTAAATATCTTGTTCTTAGGGGCAACAAGGTGGTGCAGTGGATAGAGCACCAGTGCAGGAGTCAAGAGGACTTGAGTTCAAATCTTACCTCAGACACCTGACACTCACTAGCTGTGTCACCTTGGGCAAGTCATTTAACCCCAAATGCCTCATCCTGGCTCATCTCCAGTCATTCTGATGAATATCTGGTCACTGGATTCAGATGACTCTGGAGGAGAAGTGAGGCTGGTGACCTGCACAGCTCTTCCTCATTCAAAACAAAGTCAAGTGTAAGTCACGTTATTATTTCTCTGATGGCATAGTGTTCTTTGGCAACGAAGGATGAACACACACACCTTACTCTTCCAAGTTTGCCTTTCTCCTACCTCTACACTCAGAGTCCTGTTTTACTTGAGCAAATCAAACTTTAAAAGAAAAAAAACCTTGTCAGATCTCCAACCATATTTCTGCTTCTCAGTGGTGAGTTCCTTGGGATCAAGCAGCAGGGAGATCACTGATAGGTCTAGCTCAATTTGAATTTTTTAAAACCAAATAGCACACTCACAGAATTGCATAATGGAAAGGAATTTCCACAACCATCTAGTCCAGCCCATAGTCAAAAAATGAATCTCCATGACCCCATATCTGACAAGCAGTCATCCAACCTCTGTTTGAAGACCTGTAGGGAAAGGAAATCACAGGCGCACTAGTGACTGTTTTAATAAATGATTAGGGAGGGGGAGTGGAGTATGTCTGCCCAATACAGTTTTAAGTTTAATCTGTAGCATTAATATTTTCTCCATCACTTTCTAAAGTCTAGATCATCACCTAACAAGAGGTCAAGCAGTGGCAAGTAGGTGGCAGACTGGATAGAGCACTACTGGCTCTAGAGTCAGGAGAACCTAAGTTCAAATTCAGCATCACACACTTACTAGCTGTGTGACCTGGGGCAAAGTCACTTACCCCTGATTGTTCAAAAAAAACAAAGGAAGAAGTCAACTCCTTATTTGTAATTATTTGCCACTTTCTGGAGTATAAATACTCACACTAAAAATATGATAATAAGTTCTTGAAGAAAAGTTCCAGCATACCCCTGGGGGAACCTGCTCTTGAAGCGACCCACTCCATGTTTTGGACTGCTCTAAATATTGGGAAGTTTATCCTGAATCCAAGTCTAAATCTGCCTTTTTGCAACTTCTGCCTTTCATTCCTGGTTTTGCCTTCTAGGTCCCAAGAGAACAAGTGTAATGCCTCCTTCCTATTACAGTGGAGTTTCTAATGATATCACCAAGGGTGGGGGAGTGGGGGTCACAGGATCAGTCCCTCACATTTCTTCTCTTCAGGACATGTCTCCAATTTCTTCATCTTATCATCATATAACATGGACATAAGGCTTGTTACCATCTCAGGTGCCTTTCTCAATGTCCTTTCTAAAAACTGGGGCACCCAAAACTAAGCACCAGAATCCAAATGTGGTTTGACCCATGGTGATGAGTACAGTTACTTACTTAGTGTAATGGCCCTTTAACTTTCAGAAGATATCAATGCTATTATATAAATATTAACTATCATTGTTATTATATTTATATAGTACATGCTCCTTGACTGACTGCTAAAGGGCTTTCCTTTTCAACACTGCACAAGGTGGATAGTACAAGTTTGCATATGTGCATGTCACA
The DNA here is from genome assembly GCA_028658325.1 of Potorous gilbertii. Taxonomy (NCBI): domain Eukaryota; kingdom Metazoa; phylum Chordata; class Mammalia; order Diprotodontia; family Potoroidae; genus Potorous; species Potorous gilbertii. The sequence continues at coordinate 281,884,737 of CM053771.1, read as the reverse complement.
TGTATACATGCATATATGTTAAGCATGTTATGTGTCAGACCTATGATTTCCTCTTTCTAAGGAACACTTTATATGCAAACTCCTTGCACTGATGATAATTTTAAAGCTTTTTGGGCCACCAAGAGGCCAGATGATTTGCACAGGGTTACTTAGAGCATTTAAACCCATATCCACCTGATGCCAAGGCTACCCTTTCTGCCAGTCCATTTTAAAGATGACAAAACTGAAATGCAGAAAGAAGTGACTACAAATCTACACCTTCTGGCTCCTACCTAATGTTCTCCCCAGTATGCCATTATCTTCTTTATTCAGTAACACTTAGCTGTCTCATGAAACTTGGTTTGGAAAAGAAGCATGCACAATCAAGCTGCCCAAAAGAGGTAGTCAGTGCTGTGCAAACAAAATGGTAGACCTAAAGGTGAAGGACTGCTAAGATGGAAGACTCACTCACCCAACAGATCTTTTTCTCAAGCTTTAGGAAGAAATGCTGAAAAATCATGTCAATAGAGGAATTATTAAAGACACCCAGCTTGCTGGAGAAGTATGGATAAGGAGACCCCTTCTTAACCAACTTCCCCATTTATAAGTGCCTCGAGAAACCAGACAACTTAGAAAGGAACAGTCATGGGCTTGACTCTGGGGAGTTGAAAGAACTGGTCAAAATATAGACTGCCTTTCTCCTTTTCCCTTCATTTCCTATTCAAAGCCTAAGTCTGAACACTGTGATGGAGGAGTCTAGTTATTTTTTTTTTTACTAAAAGAAAAGACAAGTTCCCTACCCTCAAGAATTTCTCCTGTCATGTGTCAGAAGGGAGGAAACAATCTTTTTGTCAAAAACAACAACTATAAGTCTCAATGGAGAAAGCATGATCCTGCTTTCTTGAAGTCTGTTATCTAGTGTTGGAGACACACAGACTTGGAATTACATCACATAGAATGCCAGAGCTTAGAGATCAACCAGTGTAACTCCCTTATTTTTACAGATGATAACAATGATAAATTACCAACTCACAGTCATAGAGAACTGTCTGGAGTGCCAGGAGGCTAAGTGATTTGCCCAGTCATCCAGCTGATATGTATAAAAGGCAAGACATGAACCTAGGTATTCCTGATGCCAAGGCTGGTCCTCTAACCATTATATCACACTGCTTCTAATATGTCTCAGTAATGAGAGATGATTTTTATACAGTGCTCTATAGTTTACAAAACATGTGCCACTCAATAACCCCATGAGATTAATAGGCACAAATGAAGAAACTGAAGCTTAGAGAGGGAAATGACTTGTCCAAGATCACGTAGTCATTACCCTCTTAGATAAGGAATTATTACCAGCCCAAAGACATTTCTTTTTGTTCTTGTAACCCCAGTGACTCATGCATAGTAGGAGGTCAATAAATTCTTGTTGACTAATTACTTGCTTGGTCAATTAAGAATTGTTAACCATTCTGAGTCAAGTGAGAGAAATAGAACCCCTGTATAAAAATGATTGAAGAGGATTTGAAAGGATGTAATTAACAACCACCGATCTAAACAATATACATTGAATGTATAAGTGCTGAAGGAATAAAGTATAAAAATTATTAGAAGATGATGAAATAGAGGGGACAGGCTCTCTGGAGGTGGGGAACTTTGAGCTGGATTTTAAGAGAAGGAAGTACCATACCCTCAGAGCATTCTGTCTGGAAGGAAATGAGATGAATCAAGAAACAAATCGAGAAATGATTCTGATTTGGGTGCCAGACCCAGGGAAAAGATTTGGCTTGATAGGGGAGAACAGGTTGGAAGGAGATGAGGGAGATGTTAGGGGTGACTAATAGGACCAGTAATCTGACTCTTCACTCAATGCTTTGATGGAAAGGAAGAATACAGTATAATGGCCACTCAGAGCAAACATTTAAAGGGATGGAGAGTCTAGATTCCTGATGGATTGGGCTAAGGGCAGCAGGTTCATAGAACTAGACAGCTTGTATGATTGTACACAAAGAAGGCTGTTTCAAATCAACTCTGAAAACTGACAAGACCCAACTCCCACACTCAGAAATCACATTCCACTTTGGACCCAGAATTTTAAATGTGTGGGGGGAGGAGGTCAGAAAATGCGTGGGAGTTAACAGGCAAACAGATGTTGGCTCAGAATAAGAGAGCACTCCCTAACAATTAAAGCTGTCCAAAATGGGGATGGACCGTCTCAGGAGATAGGGAGTTCCAGGTTACTGGAAGTGATCAAGCAGAGACTGAGTGAGTGTTACGAAAGATGGTAGAGAGGAAGTTCTGCAGGATGCTGTGGTTTAACTTCCTCTTTTAATTAGGAGTTCCTAATTAGGACCAAGATGCTCAAAAAGTGGGGGATGACTTCTATGGTTCCTTTCAGCTTTAAATCCTATGATCCTGTGGTTCTATCAATACTGGAAGACTGGAAGTTTCTGGTCCTTTTTCCTTGAGGAAGAATGGAGGTAGGGAAAAGAGAAATGATTAGCTAGCCTTGTGACCTTGGGCAAGTCATCTTAGATCTCTGGGCCTGCATTAAGGGATACTTTAGTAGTCTTTCATTTTCTTCTCTAGCTCAGTTTACAGATGAGGAAACTGAGGCAAACAGGGTTAAGTGACTTGCCCAGGATCATACACCTAATAAGTGTCTGAATCCAGATTTGAACTCAGAAAGATCTGAAAGTGGGGAACTTTGAGCTGGATTTTAAAAGAAAGAAGTACTATACTGTCTGAGCATTCTCTCTGTAAGGAAACAAGGTGGACCGAGAAACAAATTGAGGAATGATTCTGATTTGGGTGCCAGAGACAGGAAACAGGTTTTGCCTGATGGGGGAGAACAGGTTGGAATGAGATGAGGGAGATGTCCAAGACTACACATGGGATCTTTTGAAACTTCACAGTTCTAGAATTCTATCCACTGTTGCCACCTTTCAGTGGAGAATGTTGGAGCAGAGTATGACTGTAGCTTGGTTTCTCTTTGTAATGAAAACAACTTACAAAGAGAATTCGCCCTTGGTTTTGGATGAACTGTGAAGTATGCTAATCCCCTAGGTCCAGACAAGCTGGTTGGTATTTGCAAGACTCCATGAAAGTTCTATCTAGTCACCAACTACCATATCTTAAATAGTTTGTTCCTCTTCTCAAGGGACAAATCTCCCAGTGACAGAAGACACTGGCTGTCCATCTCAGTTGAGGATTGGGGCCATTCTCCATCATCTTCTAGTCACTGTCTCTATCTACTCCTCAGCTTTTCCCATTGTCCATCTTCTAACTGGTATTAGAAAAGGGAAGAAGAGGAGAAACTAAAGAATGAAGAAAGGAAAGAAGCAGAGACAGAAAGACAAAGACAGAGATGACAGAGAGACCAAGAGGCAGAGAGGTATTAATATCTTTGTCTCCTCTTTATAGACACTGACTGCTGGAAAGCTCCTCCAGTAACCATAAATATGTTCCGTGGAGCTACCCGTCAGAAACACTTACCACTGAGACAGGAAGTGTGCAAGAGAGGAAGGGATAAATCTGCAATCGAAGGAGACTGGGAAGTTTTATGTCAACAAAAGACAGCACAACAGATAGCAGAGACTCATGTCCTGCATCCAACATGGGGTACTAACACCCCACAACAAAGGTGATTTCATGGGAGTTGCCTCTGCCTCCTCACTACCAGGGCTGGTAAATCAGCTTAAACAATTTCCTCCCATCGGTGCATGTGTGGGCAGGAATGATGTGGTCAAACCCTTCCCACTGGGCAATGCTCTTTCTTTTCCCACTTCACCATTTATTTTTTTGGTAATAGGTGCACCAGCCCTTGATTTCAAGGCAAAGAGAAGAAAGCATTAAGACTTCCAGAATGGTAAATGTTGAGTGCTGAGTTTCTCAAGAGGAAAATGGACATGGGTCATGGGATATAGGCAGCAGGTAGTGACCCAGAGATCATCTAAGCTAGGTATTCTCTGGTTGGAGTGCTATCTGAATATCTCTCTCTCTCTCTCTCTCTCTCTCTGCATCTCTGTCTGTCTCTATGTGTCTCTCTCTCCATCTCTATCTCTGTCTGTCTATCTATGTCTCTCTTCTCTTCCTTTCCTCCTTCCATGTCACTGTCATTTTTTTCTCTTTATGTCTTTTTATTAAACTTACAAATGTTTTCTCATCATTCCATTTCATATTTAGTGACTAGCAGCACAGTGGACAGAGTACTGGACCTGGAGTCAAAAAGACTCATCTTTCTGAGTTCAAATCTGGTCTGAGATACTTACTAGTTGTGTGACCCTGGACAAGTCATTTAACGTTATTTGCCTCAGTTTCCTCATTTGTCAACCCAGCTGGAGAAGGAAATGGCAAACTATTTCAGTATCTCTGCCAAGTAAACTCCAAATGGGGTCACAAAGAGTTGAAAATGACAGGAACAACTGAACAACAAAGATAGCTTACATTACATTGATATAATGCTTAATGAATTCATCTGATCCTCACAAAAACATTGAAGTAGGAAGTGTAAATATTATGATCCCTTTTTACGAATGATGAAGACAAGGCCCAGAGAGATGAAGTTATTTAACCCGGATTACATGGCTTGTAAATGGCAAAATCAGAAATCAAACCCAAATTTTCCAACCCACACCCTTAGTGTTATGTGACCCAAGGCAGTTCACCTGACTTCTGGGACTTCAGATTCCTCTTGGTAAAAGAAGGCTCAATGCCCTCTAAGTTCCTTTCAGTTCTAGACTCTATGATCTTATGACTCCAAGGTCAAGGATCTTTTTTCCTATTACACTATTATGCCTTCCCACCGGCCGGCTGAAGTTGACAGAAATGTGTGATTAATGTTCTATCATGGAAGAATAGAAATCTGCAATATTAATATTAAATTATCATTACCACTGAAGATCAGTAATTATCAATGCTTTCAAACATGGGGATAGAACCTTTCTTAGCCCAGTTAATGAGCACAGCCTCACCATTTATTCTTCACAAGATGTAGCATTAGTCAGACTTCTATTACTAATGCCAATACAAGCAAGAGCTAAGAATGTACCAGCAACACAAGCATACACATACATATGTGCATATGTACACACACATCAACCTAAAAGTCTGTCAGTGTTTAGTGACTAAGCACCAGGAAAAAAACTTGAAGAGTGATTTTGCTTCCAGTTTTGTGAATGCATTGTTGCTAATGTTTCTATTGAAATTCCTACCCAAAGCAACGGGGGTAGGGTGTAGGAAGCCTTGAGAAGAAGTTTACTTTGAGCCCCTCACATTCAGACCAGTTCACTGGTGATTTAACCTGTTGGTTTAACATTGTCTGTAACCACACACACACACACACACACACACACACAGACACACACTTTATGCATGAGCACACACACATGCTTTATGCATGGGCACACACACAAATGATATTTAGAGAATCAGAAAAATGCTCAGAGAAAGCAATAGCATATACATTATGTGGGAATCCAGAATATATTCTTTAAGTCTTTCTATCAAGTCAACTTCATTGTTCTCAGGATGCAATGTAGATCAATCAAACTTCATTCAATTGGAACACGATGATTTTTAGAAGAATGTAAAATTATCAGTTTAAAAAGTAGACTTTGGGCTTTATCATTTAGAGGTGTTACAAACAACTGCATTTTAGTCAAATGGTGGAAGCCCTGATAGGGTTCCAAGTATGAGACCTCCTCAGCACCTGGGCGCTTCCCTTTCCCTTAAAATACCTTCCTTTATCCAGGGGTGAGATAAAAGTTAGAACAAAACAATGATGGCCGAAATTTCAATTTGGAACTGCAAAACTCTGAATATTAGGTAATAAGATGTACACAACCTGCTCCACAGACCAAATCCCTGATGCTCGCCCCTAGTCTCTGTTTCTGTCTTTCTTACTCCCTCCCTCTCTTTCATTCTATCTGTCCCTTCTCCATCTCCCTCCAACCCCATCTCTGTCTTCTTCTCTGTCTCTGTATCTCTCCATCCCTTTGTACATCTCTCTCTGTCTCTCTTTCTTTTCTCTCTCTCTCTGTCTGCCTCTTTCTCTTTCTCTCTCTCCCTTTCTCTCTCCTTTCCCTCCCCTCTCTCTCTCTCATTCTTTTTCCTTCTCTCTCTCTCTCTCTCTCTCCCTCCCTCTCTCTCTCTCTCTCTCTCTCTCTCTCTCTCTCACACACACACACACACACACACACATCCTTCCTCAGAAATCACTTTGTATTTATTTAATATTTATCTTGTTCTTTGTTTTTTCCTCCCAGTAGATTCTAATCTCCCAGAAGGTTGGGACTGTTTTTGTTTTCACTCTTGAATCTCCTGCATCTACCCCTATGTCTGGCATATAGTAGACACTTCACAAATGCTTGTTGAATGAATTCAAGCCAAGGAATATGTATTAAGTGCCTACTATATCTCAGATATTATACAAGTCACTAGAGATACAAAGGCAAAAATTAAACCACCCCTGCTCCCAAAGAACTTACATTCTACCAGTAACCATGTAAACGACATGGACTTAGAAAACTAAACACAAAATATAGGGCATCCTAAAATCTTAGTACAGATTTAAGCTCTTAAAGATTAAAACTGTACAAAGACTTTTAGGGCCAAAATACGTACGTACATACATACTTGTGCATATACCAAGTAAGTTCTGGGGGAGAGGGCCTTGGTAAATAGGGGGATCAGAATGAATGACTGAATCAAGTAAGAATGAGGAGGCTAATGATCATTCACACTTTTCTTTAGCCTAGTGAGAGAGCAGTAGGAAGTATGGTTCAGTGAAATGAAAGCTGTATTTGCTGTCAGAATTCTTAAGTCCATAATCCTGGCTAAGTCTACTCCATGTAGATCACTACTTCTCTGGGCTACGTGACTAGGTGACTCAGTGGATGGAACCCTGGGCCTGGCCTCAGGAAGACCTGAGTACAAATCCTCTGGTCTCAGACACTACTGGCTGTATGATGCTGGGCAAATCACTGAACCTCTGTCTACCTTTGTTGCATCACCTGTAAAATGGGGATAAAATGGCATCTACCTCCCAGCAGTGTTGAGGTAATACTTGTAAAATGCTTAACACAGAATCTGGCACATAGTCACACTTAATAAATGCTTGTTTCCTTTCCCTTCTTATATGTAGAATGAGGAGACTGTAATAGATGGGTTCTAAAGTCACTTTCAACTATGAATCTACAATATTATGGTATTCAGGATACGTAGGGCAGCTAGGTGGTACAGCGGATAGAGGGTCAGGACTAGAGTCAGGAAGACCTGAGTTCAAATCCAGTCTCAGACACTAGCTTTGTGACCCTGAGCAAGTTACTTCACCCAAACATGCCTCAGTTTCTTCATCTGTAAAATGAGCTGGAGAAGGAAATGGGAAACTGTTCCAGGATCTGTGCCAAGAAAACCCCAAATGGGGTCACGAAGAGGTGGACATGACTTTTAAATGACTGAATAACAGCAAAATATAGGATAGAGATGTAATATACAATCATAGAGATGGGAAGCAGGAGCAGAGCTAAGTAGCAGATGCACAGAGCTATTTCTGGCAGGGTTTTGTTGCGACAGAAATTGGGTGAGAAGATCTTGGGTGGTTTAGTTAGTCAGGCTTCCTGGATGTTCCCTAGAGTTTTGAGTAGTTTTAAAGCATTCCAAAAAGTTACGGTTTGAAGTAAGTAAATACTGCCTAGAGAGTACCCGTGAGCTCCTGTTCCCTCCCAGAAGCCCACCCACCCCCAATCCCATTGGAAGCGGCTAGTTTACCTTCAAGCAATGTAACTTTCCAAGGGGTTTCACATGCCTCAAGGTGTGGAGGAACTAAAGGCTGGAGACCCTTTAGATCTCTACATCTTGGATCTTTAGAGAGATCTTTAGCATCTCTCTACAAATCCTCTACACTGGGACTGTCATGAGGTGCAAAGCCAATCATGTGTGTCCTAACTTTCTTTAATGAGAGCTGCAAGGGAGAAGGAGGACCTAAGAGGCATTCTTAGAGCTTTTCTGACCATGAAGGGAAGTTGAGCAACCTGATCTAGAAGCATTGCAGTTGCTCCATCACGTCCAACTCCATGGACCATCGTACACCAGACCTTCCTATCCTCCATCATCTCTCAGTTTGTCTAAGCTCATGTTCTATTTTTTTCATGACACTATCTCTCCACCTCCTCCTCTGTCATCCTCTTCTCCTTTTGTCTTCAGTCTTTCCCAACACTAAGGTCTTTTCTCATGAGTCCCATCTTCTTATTATGTAGTCAAAGTATTTCAGCTTCAGACTCAGTATTTGACTTTCTAGTGGATAGATTGAATTAATTTCTTTAAGCATAAAAAACTAGAGTGGGTCTAGAACAAAGCAAAAACTGATGTTTTCTACCCATCCCATCCCCCATCAAAAAAACCTCTCCTGAGCTTTGCTTGAGAATGTGTGTATACACACATATATATACATACACACATATACATTCACCTACATAAACATACATACATATGCACGTGCACGCGTGCACGCGCGCGCACACACACACACACACACCCTCGGACTATCCTAACCACGGGATCCCATCAGCTCTCTTGCATGTCCCTCACACCATACCATACATAGCCCTTCTTTCACTTATGATTAACTGAAACATGATCACCTGTGGTTGGACTGGCAGAGACAGTATTCAAGGGCTGAAAAACGAAACCTCTGAAGCCAAGCTAACAGACTGGAATGATTTAGCCTAAAGGAAGGAGAGCTGGAGTGTAGAGTGAAGGAAACTCAATGATAATCTGATCTACAAAGGGCTATGTTCTATCGAAGTTTTTCCCATTTCCACTATGGACTGAAGCAAAGGAAACGAGTCAGAAGAAGTGAGATAAGGCATAAAATCACTTTTTCTCAAGATGAGAGCTGTTGAAACCAGAAATTTTGCCAAAAGAAGCTGTGGGATTTCCCTCTGTAGAGGTATTTCAGAAAAGGAGTCTTTTGTCTCTCTGCTATTGAAAGCCAAACAGAGTAACTAAATCCCTGCTTGAGGATAGCTTGCCTGAAGGTAGAGGATTGGACTCCAGAGTGTAAGGGAGACCTTGAGCTAGCTCTGTGATGCTCTGACAGAGTCTGCTTTCCAAAGGGTGCTGGAAAACCTGAATAACAAAAGGTCTGGGGTCAGAAATGGGAAAAACCAAACAGATCAGACAGCAAAAGAGTTCTGGCTCTGGAGTCGGGGGTCCTGGGTTCAAATTTACTTCTGACTCTTACAGCTTCTACAACTTTGAGAAGTCAACTAACTTTCCAGGGCCACAGTTTTCTCGTGGGTTAAATTAAGTACTTGGATGGGAATGTCTCTAAGGATTCTGGCAGCGCTGATTTACAATTCTAAGGACCCTATGTGCAAAAGTAAGTGTGTCACAGCAACAAGCTCTGTCTAAAGAAGCTTGAAAATGGAGCCGGGGACTTCTCCCCTTTCCTTTCTTTATTGCTTCCCCCAGCCCTTAATTATACACAGAAGCCTATCTGGCCCATTCATCTCCAAGCAGCTCCTGGCCTGGCCTTGCACTGTCTGAGCTGCTTCTCACTAGGAACCTTCAGCTGCGCCTCCTCCCACCCCCAAGTCAGGTTCCCCAGAACCGGAAGGTGAGCCTTCTGTGCACCAAATGAAGGACCAGCTGTTCTGGCTGCTTTGGAAAGTGCTTGCTCCTCTTCTCTTCTGAGGGCTGTGGTCACTGGCATCCCTCCCGTAGACAGTCTCCTGAGTGGAGACTGTCTGCAGTTCCCCATGCCACAGCCCCAAGCCCTTCCCTCCTCTCAGTGCCTGCCTGCTGGCCCTCTTCCTGCTTTGCTCTTCCACCTCCCTTGGTAGACAGGGACCCAGACAGAAGAAAGAAGGAAGGAGTATCTATCCCTTGCCAGGGTATAGATGGAGTTGGGTTCAGGGCAAGGTATGAAATGGCCTCGTATTTCCAAGCCCAGATATGATCGTCAAAGGACAAGGCACACCTTTTAGAAGATACAAATTAACTGTTTGAACCATACATACATCCATCTTGGAAAGAAATCCTATGCAGTGGGAAGAAACAAGCTAGAGAGAATTTTATTTCTTTTCATTCATTTATTTGATAGGCATTTATCAAGTGCATCATACAGTGAAAAGAACATGAGACAACTTCATATGTATAATGGATATTTTATTTCTTGCATTTTCAGTGGGTTTGTGGTGGGGGTAGAGGTGGGAAGACAAACTGGAACTGAACATTTTTTTTTAATTGATATAAAAAAGAAAAGAAAAGAGCATTGGATTTGGAGTCTGAAGGCCTAAGTTCAAATCCTCACTGATACTACCTATTTGATTTTAGGCAAGTCTCTTCATTTCTCAGAGTCATGAATCCCTCATCTTGCAAATGAAGAGGTTGCCCCTCTTAGGTCCCCATCAGCCCTAAATCATCCTCTGAATCCATCAAAAACTGTGCTGTAGGCCAGCAGAACAAAATCAGAGACTAAAGCACTCCTGTTCTCAAGAGACTTACATTGTACGAATTATCTACAGTTCTTTCAAGCCCATCTCCTTATTTCTTTTGGATCACTCAGCTGTTGAGTCTATACTTATTTGCATAAATTGAATAACATTTTTTTCTGGAACAGTTTAAGGAATCAGAGGTTTTAAACCTTAAGGGACCTTGGAGAGCATTTATTCAATCTCCTCATCTTATAGCTGAGTCAACTGTAATCCACCGGATCTCCAATTCAGAGCTGGAAGAGAACTTTCTTTTTACAGTCGGGGAAACTGAGGGGCGTTGAGGTGGAGTACTTTGCCCAAGGTTGCAGAGTCAGAATCTGAGCCCAATCCAAACCCTGTGCTCAAAGGAATGGACAAAAGGATCTTGTATGCTTCCTTTTGGCCATAGTTAGTTTGCTAAGGATCTGTTCCAGGAATTTGGATGACATTTTCTCAAAAACCTCCCAACACTCAGTGCCTCATCCAGCAACCAGAGAGAGGAAGCAGCTTCTCAAAGATCTGAGAATGGACCTTTTGACATTTTCTGGAGGATTGCAGAAAATCAAAACTCACTGCCATATCCTTCCCTGCCTCCAATCCCCCCTCCCTCACCCAGTTCTTCTGTCTTGTGTATAGAATCTCTGCTCTTCAGGGGCTCCCTTTTCTGTGAAATCTATATTAAATAGCACTTTAGAAATATTAATGACTAGAGCCTGTGTGTTGAATAGGATCATTGTGAAGAGGTAAGTGCTAATGTTAAGTGGGCAGGCATCACTCCAGAGAACACTGATGGCAGATCAACTGGGAGTGGTGAAAGAGAAGAGAGAAAGCAATTAGAAGATGAGGGAGATAGATGGTGGAACTGAACAGCCCCGGAAGCCAGGACAGGGCCGCATTTTAGAGGATCAAAAGAGGTAGGCCAGGGGAACAGTTCAACCTTGCTGAGAATAGGAGCTAGGGGACCAGAAGAGAGCTATGGCTTCCTTAAGGTGCTCAGCTTGGATTGAGGCTGGAAGCAAAGTAAAACTGGAAAGACCAATGCGGGCTTCTTAGACAGTCAAAGAGTAGACCAGAGGAGGCTATGTGAATAGAAGTCTCCAGGGGAATCTCTGATGAGGACGACACAGAACCATGCTCTGTAGTTGTAACACACATACTCTAATGGGAGTACCATTCTCAGAGCCCATGAATTCTGCTCCTTTTGCTGTTGTCAGTAAGTCCTATCTCACCTATGGTTTCCTCATCTGTCCAATGAGGGGGCTAAATTTGATCCCCAGAGCCCTTTCTGCTCCAAAACCATGTACCCTTACTCTGTACAATAGTCGATAAAGTGGAAGGCTTTATTTCTGACAGAGTTCTTGTGGGGTATTCACTTAGGGCAGCAAAGAGGGAGTTTGAGTTCAGCAATGCAATGGTGGACATTACACCAAGATAAGAGACACTTCCATAAATATTGATTCTTAACGGAAGGAAGGAAGGAAGGAAGAAAGGAAGGAAGGAAGGGAGGGAGGGAGGGAGGGAGGGAGGGAGGGAAGGAGGGAAGGAAGAAGGGAAAAAGAAATTAAGGAAGGAAGAAATAAGAAAGAAAGAAGGAAGGAAGGAGATTTGTTAAGTACTTACTGTATACCAGGCATTGTGGTAGGCCCTGGGGTTACAAATACAAAAGGGAAGCAAGTCTTATCCTCCCTCACCCACTAATCACAGAAGTCTCAAAGCTGAATAGATTAATTCCCCCAGGGAGGTGGGCCATGGTCCCTGAAGGGAATCTCTGCTTGGTGGGGAGAAGAGGCTCATTAACAGGAAAGATGGAAAGATGCCCATGTAAGTTGCAATTGTCTGGTGAATTCCTAGGAAGACAGTATGGTATGATGGAAAGTACTCTGACTTTGAGGACCTGAGTTCAAATGTATCTTCTCATAGTACCAGTGAAATCTTGAGTAAGTCATTTAAACCTTCCTGGGGCTGAGTTTCTTTGTGAAATAAGGAGACTGGACTTCATGGTCTTTGGGGTCCCTTCCAGCTTTAGATCAATGATGGTTGGATGGGATAGGAAACAGGGTCCCTGGTCAAATAAAGTCAGCCAGATACCTATTTGCTCTACAGTACCTAACTCATGTGCCTTGCACATAAAAGATCCTCAGAAATTATTGAATGAGGGGCGGAGCCAAGATGGCGGAGTAGAAAGACTCACCTATGCTAGGTCCGAACCCACAGCCCATAGATTTCCTGTAAAAAGAACTCCTGACAAATTCTGGAACAGTGGAAGCTGCGCAGCAACACAGTGAAGGAGATTTCCGTTGCAGAGAGCCCTGAAAAACGGACCACAAAGGTACCACGGGACGGAAGCGGAGTCCTGCCTGGCCGAGCGCTCCCCTCCCCTGCCCTGGCCACGCGGCACTGAGAGGAGCCAGCAGACCCAAGCAGGAGTCAGGGACCTGAATCTCCGGCAACCACGAAGGTCCCTCCACCCACAGACGCACAGGTCAGTGAGAGAGGTGGGCTGAGAGGGGAGCAGGGGATCTCCGGGACTCGGACACCCTGGGAAGCGGCCGCTGCGGCAGAGGCTGAGGCAGCTCAGCCAGAGACTCCCAGAGCGTGCTGGAGCCCCACCCCAACTCCATTACAAAAGATCTCTGTATAAACTCCCTGAGGGAACTGAGCCTGAGAGGCAGCACTGCCCCCACCTGAGAACCAGCAGATAAGCTCCCATTGAAGAGCACTCAGGCCTGCTGCCAAAAGCCCTGAGGCTGGGGAGCAGCATTTGAATCCCAGACCCCAAGCACTAGCTCGGCGGATCTAAGCCAGGGGTGTGGAGAGGACTCTCAAAAGTCAAGTAACTGGCTGGGAAAATGCCCAGAAAAGGGAAAAAAACTAAGACCATAGATGGTTATTTTCTTGAGAAATTAATTCCGCCATTCGTCTCTGACGATGATGAAGAGATATGCTTACCATCAGGTAAAGACATAGGAGTCAAAGCCTCTGTATCCCAAATATCTGAAATAGATACC
>CM053771.1:281849946-281870778 GCA_028658325.1 Potorous gilbertii | reverse complement strand
CAAAGGGGGAGAAAATTTTGGAACCCAAAATCTTGTGAAAATGAATGTAAAAAGTTAAATAAATTTATTTAAAAGAAAAAAAAAAGAAATTATTGAATGAATGAACTAACTGACTTCATCTAGTTCTTTGGCTCATGCCCTATTCATCAGTGGTTGCAGGTTCAAGTCTGCCAACCTCAACCTCTGTTTCCATCCCATTCTTTACCCATCTTCTTTAGCCTGAACCCACTGACCAATATGCGCATAACAGAATGAGTCATATTTCACAGTGGAGTGCCCAGTCAAGTAGTTCTCATTTCTTCCTCTTTCAATCATCTGCCTGCTCCTGATAGAATATCTCCCAAGATAGCTCTAAGCACATGGATGAAAAAGCCTAATTTTGGCAAACTGGAAACTCGAACTCTAGGTCACTGGTCTTTCTCTCACATTCTCCAGTTGGAAATTCCAGTTTTATTTCTTAATGGAACTATGCAACTGAAGTGATCTCCAAGACCCAAGACTGAGATGGGAGCCAAGATGGTCCTTTCCGTCTTTCATGAGTGGAGAACTGGAGGCAAAAAACTCATTTTTGGTTTTTTGCCCTGCAAATGTGATGTGATGGAAAATCTTATGCTGGGATCCAGGTGAACTGAATTGTATATGCTGATTCTGCCACTAATTAATTGTGCAACTAATGGCAAACCATTTGATCTTTCTGGGCTTCACTTTCCTCATATATATCATTAATGGAATGATTGGACTAGATGAACTCTAAGCAGGAATGTGCTGGCAAATATTTAACAACCAGCTCTTACAGGGGAGGGGGTTAGAAATATATGTACAGTACATTTTTAAGGGTTTGCTGTGTTGTTCAGTTGTTTCAGTCTTGCCTGTCTCTTTGTGAGTCCCATTTGGTGGTTTTCTCAGCAAAAATACTGGAATGGTTTGCCATTTCCTTCTCGGGAACATTGTACATATATAGAAACTGAGGCAAACAGGGTTAAGTGACGTGTCCAGGGTCACACAGCTAGGAAATGTCTGAGACAAGATTTGAATTCAGAAAGATGAGTCTTCCTGACTCCAGGTCTAATTCTGTATCCACTGTGTAATCTGTAATGCTAACATTTGCTCCATCACTTTCTTAAGTCTAGATAATCAAAAATAAATTAAGCCACAATTTGTGGTCTTTATGAATTTCCTAGGTATAAATTCTTAGTGAAAGTTGAACAATTTGCTCTCAAGAGACAGTAGGAGCAGGGTCCAAGCTTCCTTTCACCTCTAATATTCTATTCCTTTTCACCCCATTAGAACCAGTCCCTAATCTATATCCAAAGCATGGGTCATTTTCCCTACCCCAGATCACCAAATTCTTTCCTTGCTTCATTTGCACAGCTCTGGAGATCCCATATTTTCCAGAGTCTTCCCTAACTCAGAAAAAGGTAGTGCTTTGCTATTCAATTCCCATCCCACTTAGTGAACTTGACCCTTCTCTTGGCCAAACCATGGTGAGCCCCCAAAATGGACAAAAACACAAAATGACTTTCAGTCCTGTGAAGGCTCCTCCTACTTGTGAAGTGAATGTGCCAGAGTGGTAGAAAAGGAGCAGAAGGAAATGACCAAAGGTCAATTTCAGTGAAACCTTGGAAGATTTATATGAATTAACACAGAATAAAATGAACAGAACAAGAACGATTGATACAATAACAACAATGCTAAAAAACAAACTTCGAAAGACTTAAGAAATTTGATCAATGTGGTAACAGACCATGGTTTCAGAGGATCAATGATGCCTCTACCCATCCCTTGACAGAGAGGTGAAGAACAAGACATAGATGTTTTTAGATACAGTGCACTTCTTTTTGCTTGATTATGCAGATTATTACAAGGGTTCCAATTTTCTTTTTAGTCCCCCAATAGTGTGTTAGTGAGAAGAAAAGAAAAACCAATTTTTGTAATTTAAAAAATAAAATTTAAGTTAAAAATTTTAAATCAAAGTAAAAGGGGATGGAAGAGGGATATTAAGAGTCCCATAGTACTTTGGTCATCAATGAATAGTGATTTTAATTTATATTGTTAACATACAACCCTTATCAAGTGGCCAAGAAGTAGACCAGGCGTTCTCAAAGGGCACACTGCATTGGATTTCAGTTAAGTGCACTATGAATTGTACGGAATTTACACTTGCGATTTCCTGCACATGTGTGAGATTCCTCAAACTATACAGAACCATACTTGCAAATGCATACACATATACAAGTCACCTGACTCTTCCACTGAGTGCCTTAATTCTGCACAGCAAAGAATAATACAGTGTCATGCCCATATGGCATGTCTGCCATAAGCAAAAATATATGAAAACCACCAGAAGATATGTATAATTGGATGAACTGAACCACATCAATATTGACATTCTTGAAATAATGAAATCTGTAGACACAGTGTTGTTGAAGCTAAATTAAAAAAGGCTCACTGACTCTCCTTTGAGAGTCAAAGAAAGGCACCGATGGAGACTGGCTGATGGATGATACTATGGATCATAAATGGGGTCAGGAAAACCGGAGTTCAAATCTAGTCTTAGACATTAGCTGTGTGACTCTAGGCAAGTAATTTAATGTCTCTTAGACTCAATTTCTTAACCTATCAAATGAGAATGATAATAGTGTCTACCTTACAGGGTTGTTGAGAGGATCAGATGAGATAACATGTAAAAAGCTTTGCAAAACTTAGAATACCTACGTAAATGCTGTTATTATTATGTGCCCAAAAGCTACATGAAGCATTATTTCATACTTGATTATCTAAACTTCAACAGACGAATAACTACTTTACACGACCTTGACAAGATCTTCTAAATTTAGTCAACATGTATCTCAAAACCCCTGACTTCAGTACTAAATAAAGCAAAGGAAAAGATGGCAAAAACTGTGTCATAATTATGATTTGGAATCAAGAACTTTCTAAAAATTCGTTACTTGTAAATGACTTAGAAGCTTCATACCTGTATATTACAAATGCTTTCATCATAAAGCGTATTAGAAGTTCCTAGATATAGGACCATAAATCTATGGCTGCAAGGGACTTGAGAGACTACCTAGTCCTTACTTTACATATTAGAAACTGAGACCCAGGGAAATTAAGTGACTTGCTCAAGTTCACACAGGTAAAAGTATCAGAGTTAGAATTTGAACTCAGGTCTCCTTGGACCTCCCCAGAATCAATGGCCTTTCCACAGGGCACTATTCATATAGTGATCACTGAACAGCACTACAAGAAATGAAATTGACAGACAACAAATGACTGGTTATAGACATAGGATAAGAGAGAATTTCAGGGTCAGCTCTCTCAATATAGAGTCAGACCGTAACCTGTGAGTTCAAAGTAAAAATTATAGTAGAGGGAAAAAATGAAGAAAGAAGAGAAGAAACTGCATTTAATATCAAACATATTTAACCAACATATCTGTTCAGAAAAAATTAATGGAAGGGGCAGTATAATGAATCTATCCTCTTTTCTCACAACAGTTTAACCAAGTCAAAAGTCAGCAGAACAGAGTAGACAAAATATTCCAGAAATCAATTCAGTCAGGAAACAACTCATCCTTATGCCAAGTGGACAGACATGGCGGCTACGGTCAGCACCATTTAGACTACACGTTCATTTGCAAAACAGTACAGAAGAAGACAGAAGGCTAGAAGCAACATCACCTCACATAATGTTGAAAAGCCAATTGAGGAGAAAATAAACCCGCAGAGAGCCTGGCATGATATACAGATAAGCCAGATCATCCTGAGACCATTTGTAGATGAAACTAGATGGAGGAAAAAAAACAAATCTGCTATATTGATATTTCACTATTACATAAAGATTGTAGGAATATGGATATAAAATATAGAATATGAATATAAAAGCACCACCTGTGATCTTTCCTATACTCTGGAATTTTTTAGTGAGATACTTTGAAAATCAAGCCTATGAGTGCTTTATAATTGTGTCATTCTCATCACAGATTTCTTTCCTCTGTATTTGGTCAGATCCTAATGCCACCTTCTAAAAAGTACTGTTGCTATTTCCTCATAGTTACTAGCATACCTATAGTGATATTTTCATCACTAACAATAGCTGAACTACACATTTGGATTCCACAGTAGTTAGGTATCTTGAGAGGTAATTTTCAGTAGTATGACACATGGATTTTGAGTCAAAGAACCTGGGTTTAAATTCCAGTTTTGACACTAACTGAATAACTTATAGCAAGTTACTTTATCTCTCTGGACTCCAATTTCTTCATTTGTAACATTAGTCTAAGTGATTGCTAGGATCTTTCTCAGTTCTAAATCTATGACTGTAATAATCTCGGTTACCAGGTATGCCAGTAACTATGAGGAAATAGCAACAGTACTTTTTAGAAGGTAGCATTAGGATCTGACCAAATACAGAGGAAAGAAATCTGTGATGAGAATGACACAATTATAAAGCACTCATGGGCTTGATTTTCAAAGTATCTCACTAAAAATTTCCAAAGTATAGGAAAGATCACAGGTGGTGCTTTTATAAAAATAAAGTGACTGAGAAGTCATCAATAACTATCAAGTCATATGCCTGCTCTTCCATATTCCTACAATCTTTATGTAAATGATCTGTGGATATATCAAAGATATCCTTGATGAAAATGTAAGAAGGGAACACTTTTGAAGCATTTTATTTTACAATAGAACACATCTTTCTGGTAATAACAACTGACTGAATACTTTATCCCACTGTCTATATTTTACAGATCTTTCAAAAGCATTTTTCTCATTAGAATAAAATGTACCCCTGTAGCCTCTCCTCAAGAGAACAAGTTATCTCCTTCATACACGTTATAATTACATGGGACTCTATGAAAGATGTCATTGTTGACATTACTTTATTTGATTGCCAGGCAAAAATGACTATTGTCCAGGTTGTAACATGTAGCTGATTGGTAACCTTTTAATTAAATCCATCAGAATGGTTAAGTGAATATAGTGCTAGAGATGGGATGCATGCTGTGCCCAGAATTGAGAAGGAAAAAGAAGTAATATTTTGTCATATTTAAGGAATTACGTAGATCTGTCAACAATACCAAACAGGTAGATGCCAGAAAAGTCTATCCCTTTAATACCAATATTCTCCTGATGACAATGAATGACAATAATTCATAAGACAGCACAATCTTGGAAGAATCAAGTATGAATAAATTAAAAGACAATCTAAAAAATGCATGTTCTGCATGAGTCAGTTGCAGCGTTATCACCATTGATGACTTGGGCACAGAAAACAGTATAAAATATCATGTTAAGGATGTGTATGACATCCTTCCCTAAAATCCTTCCCTATTCTGATGATTTCTCATATCATATAGGTGATGTTGGGTACATAACAACTATACTAGAAAAATATAAATTCTTCCTAGTTTTACCAAACTATAAAGACTTTGAAAACTACCATGAACACAGATTAAGTCAACTGTTCAAAGACCCATATAATCAAATATGAGGAGACTCATTACCAGCAGACCAGTTACTTTTTTGTATCTGATAACTTAAGAAATAAAGAAAAACCTTAACATTATCCAAGGTCCTCCATAGCCTGCTTTCAGTTTTATAGAGACCCTGGTGAAATGATGGAAAAGAGACATAGATTAGAAACATGCTTTTTAGACACTCAATAAACATAAATTCAAACATTATTAAACTAAAAGTGAGATCTTTGTTCAAAGACCAATAAATGAATATACTACTGGATGGTGCAGTGGAAAAAGCATTGGATCTGCTATCAGAGGGTTTAAATCTTGGCTCTGACACTTAGTGCCTGTATTGCCTTAAGTTGGTCACTTAATCTCTCTGGGCCTCAGTTTCTTTATCTGTAAAATGATGGTTTGGAGAAGAGGCCCTCTAAGGTCCCCTCTAGCTCTAAATTTAAAGTTCTAAGAATTGAACCAAACCAATACTGATATGCCTGTGAGAAACAAAACCAGAGGTCAAAAAGAATTTTTTATCAAAATGAAAGAATGACTCATAGGTTGTCCTTGGACAGTTAAATGAAGGAGCTGGCAAAGTTGGTTTCATCATGTACCCAATGGCAATGAGAAACATCATTTCATGGGACACTTGGCCATCTCATCTCTAAATGCTCATGATGAGCATTAGGAAAAGACTACCATTAAGATAATTGCTGCTTATATGCCAAATTCTGTTGGGAAAGATGAAATAGAAGAGAAATTATGTCTAGAACTTGACAAGATTCTCAAAGCCAAGTCAATATATATTCTGAGACTCAGGGACTTGAATGTGAAGGTGAGCCAACAGGAGAAGGACATAAGAAATACCCTAGAAAATGTGACTCAGGTTTGGGAAGTGAACAAAGCCAAAGGTTTATAGACTACTCAGAAACTTTAAGCCTATATATCATCAATACATTTTTCCAGAGGAGAACTGAAAGACACTGAATATGGCAATCACCAAACAACATCACAGAACATCCCAAATTAACTATATCTTAAGAGACAGGAAACAACTAGTTACTAATGTTGGAGTAATATCAAAATCAGTTGTCTGTAGTCAGGACCTTGGGGAGGTGGAGCTAAGATTCAAATCAACATCTGATTAGAAGAAAGACTAGAGCTAAGCAGAAAATACTATATGATAACCTACCCCATTCCAAAGAGTTGTTGAGGCACACAAATCAAAATAAGACAAAAATACTCATTTTGACTGTCACCATTTCTTACAATAGCTAAACCGAAGTGAAGTACTAACAACAACCAGGGGAGCCAGAAGAGTCCGAAAAATATGTTTTGCATGACTGCACATGTATAACCTATATCAAACTGCTTACCTCCTCAATGAGGGGGGAGGGGAAGAAGGGAGGGATAGAATTTGAACCTCAAAATTTTTTTAAAAGATGAATGTTAAAAATTGTTTTTACATGTAATTAAGGAAAAATAAAATGTTAAATGATTTTTAAAGGAGCCCAGAAACGGCCTTTTTGGGCAAATATTTGGTCCCTTTGTCCATCAGAGAGATGACAGCCAAGGCAACACCGGTTCAAAATAAAAATTTATTTGTAAAACACTATGGCAGATTATAAGCATTACTGCCTCATAAGAGAGCAAATAAATAAACAAGCAAATAAATAAATAAGTGGTGGAAGCAAAAACAAGTCAACAGAAAACTTAGTGTGAAACTCAACTGAATAATATCATCCTGAGACCATTCATAAATGAGTCCAGCAAAAATAGGACAAATGAATCAACATTTCTTTAAGCCTCTCTTTTTATCTTCAGTGATATATCTTCCACAATTAGACCTTACCCTTATTCATTCCCTGAGTTGTTATACTAGGAAGTTAAAATAGCACATAAGAAGACCAAAGGAGTGCAGCAGAAAATAATACTAAGTATATCTGTGTTAGGTCAGTGGTGTCAGACTGAAAAAGAATTGGATCCCTTAGCAAATAGTAAATTAACATTCATGTTGTGCTGTGTTTTTATTTATTTTGCTAAACAATTCCCAATTACAGTTTAATCTGGTTCATCATATTGACTTAAAAAACCATAAATTAACAGTATGTTATATTGAATTTTTATTCATTTTGTTAAACATTTCCTAATTACATTTTCAACTGTTTTGGCTGCACTGAGGACCTTTGCTGGTGGGAATTTGACACCTCTGCTGTAGGTAACCCAATTTTGAAGGCACTGAGGGATTGTTTTACTGGATATCACAAAGAGGAAAAGATACTCAAAGAATAGGAAAAAGTGGCTATTACTACCTCGCCAAAAAAGAGATTTAAGAATATAAGTATCTACCTACCCATATGCTTACTTTTCCATCTTTATAAAAATATTTTAAAGGATGACCTACATATTAATTTATTGAGCACATTCTTGATGAAAACATGAGATGGGAACAGAGAGACATTTGCAATGATTTTCTTAATGATTTTCATCTCTTGACAGTCATATAATTCTTTTCTCCCTACTAAATTGCAAGTATCATGAGGATAAGGACCATATCTTATCTATATTTGGAGTCTCCCCCAGAGCTTAGCACAATGCACACCAAAGATGATGACAAGTTACTGAAGATAATCTTTAATCTCTCAGGTCAGAAGAGAGGTTTACCCCAAATTCCACATCTGTGCTGAATCCACATTGTGCTGAATAGAATATTTTCAGAAGGGAAAATATCGTGGATTTGAATATCAAGCATTGTAAGATTATGCTTTGGAAATCAGGACTGAGAATAAATCTAATACTCAGAAAGTCCTCTTTGTCTACCCTGAGATCCCAAAAGTAAGACTTGAGGATATGCCAGGACAGCTGAAGATACCACCCTTAATCCAAACATGCTCCTCTTTTACTATATGCTTATAATATTGGCTCTCTTCAGGATGTCCATCCTCATCAATTCCCCCATGTCTGAAATGCTCCTGATCTCAACCTTCACCTCTTGGAATCCCCAGCTTCCTTCAAAACTCAGTCCAAATACTTTCTGCTATAGGATGCCTTTCAGGGGTCCTTTCCCCTGAGGTCATCATGCATGTGTCTCGTACATAACTTTTATTTCCGTGTGGAAGTACAGGGTGTCCCAAAAGTTTTAGTGCTGCACACAAAGTACAGTACAATTACACTAAGACTTTTGGGACACCTTGTATACACTGTGTCTCCAGTAGAAGATAAACTATTTAGAGACCATATCTACTTTTCTTTGTAGACCTGATCCTTAGCACAACGTTTGGCATGATGATTGATATTAAGTTCCAAGATCTTTAAGATCACTTTACAGTTTTTAAGTCATTTTCTAACAAGAGTCCTGTGTGACAGACAAGGCAGCTGCTGGTTTCCTGTCTATTTTGCAGATGGAGAAAACGGTACTCACAAGGCAAAGTGACTCCCCCAAGGTGGCAAAGCTAATTTGTAACAGAGATGGGACTAGGGCCAATGTCTTCTCATTCCAAGTTCACTCTTCCACACTCCCTCCACCCTAAAACCCATTCCTTCCTCTGAAGGGTCACTGCATCCATTACCCAGAGTGAATGGGAGGATAAGGAATGAATGAAAGAAAGAAAGAAAAATGAAGCCCAGTCCCTACACTGAACTCATGCTGCTTTCAGAAAAGTTGTCATCCAGCAGAGTTTGGTATAGGAATTGAGTCAGTGGGTTAACCCTTCATCAATAAAATGAGGGAGTTGAATCAGATGATCCCTAAAATCCCTTCTGGCCCTTAAATCACAATGTGCTCCTTTGGGGAGGCAATGGGGTACAGTGAAAAGGCCCATGATTTTGCAGTCATGGGACCTCGAGTTAAATCTCCCCTCTGATACTACCTTACAATGCCAGTCAGTCAGTCAACACATATTTAAGTCCTGACTAGATCCCAGGCACTGTAAGTGCTAGAGACATAGAAAAAAATGGTCCCTGCCCTGAAGGAGTTTACATTCTTAGTGGAAGATACAATATGTAAATAACCATGGATAGACAAGCTATATATAGTATTAAATGAAAGTAATCTCAGAGGGAAGGTGGGGGACAGGGAAAGTCCTCCTACAGAAGGTAGGATTTGAACTGAGCTGAATCTTGAAGAAATTCAAGGAAACTGGCATTCAGAGGTGATGAGGGAAAGCATTCCAGGAACAGGGAACAGCCTGGGCTAGAAATGGAATATTGTATAAGAGGAAAAGCAAGTAGACCTGTGTGTGTGGATGGATGTATAATACAGAGATGTGTGATATTTAGAGAGAAGAAAAATGGAAAGAAGATTGAAATGGTAGGTAGGGAACTGGTAGTAAGGGTTTTAGAAACCAAACAGAAGATTTTATATTTGATCCAGGAGGTAATAAGGAGTCACTACAATTAATTGAGTAGAAGGATGGCACAGTCAGGCCTGACGCTTTAGAAAAATCCCCCAGCAGCTGAGTAGAGAATGGGTTGGACTGAGGTAGGGGGATCAACTACAAGATGAGCAATAGTCAGGTGAGAGGAAGGACCTCAATTTCCTGTGAAATCCGTGAAATGAGGTTGGCCGTATGGCTTCTGAGGTTACCCTTGGACACTGATCCCTCCCCCAGGCCTTCTCTAGTCAGCTTTGAGCTTCACACTCTTCACAAAGGCTCAAGGCCAAGGTTTTGTGCCAGAGAAGGAAGGGAACATTGGCTAAAGACGAGACATCTACAAATGGGAAATCCATGTGTTTTCTTTAATGAGAGAAATGTCCTCACCAAGTTGGAAGTTTAAATGCATTGAAGTGGGGCACTGTAAAAAACTTTATCTTCCCTCCAATCAAGTGCACACTTACTGTCTGTTTATTCCTCCCATTCTCTAAGAAGTCAACAATGAAAAGTAGGGAGGTGTCATTTTAATCAGGGCAAGAGGAACAAATGAGCCTGGATGACTTTCACAGTTCCCAGTCAAATGCTTGGCAAGCTACATCCCAGAGGATCCCTGCCAAAGCTAAACCCACCACCTGGGCCCTCCAATCTACTCCCTCTCTTCTCCTCTGTTATGCCTTTGCTTGATCGACCAGACCAGGGGTGGGGAACCTGTGTCCTCAAGGCCTCATGTAGCCTTCTAGGTCCTTGGGTATGGACTTTTGAGTTCAAGTTTTACAGAACAAATCCTTTTATTAAGGGGATTTGTTCTGTGAAGTTTAGATTCAGTCAAAGGGCCGCACTTGTGGACCTTGAGGGCTACATGTGGCCTCAAAGCTTCAGTTTTCCCCCGCCTGGACCAGACCCTCTCTCTCTATGGCATCATCACTGATCTGAAGCAGCAAATCAGCCATGAGGGAGAGACAAAAGGGTCCCCTCAAGGATCAGCATCAGGTATTACCTCCTAAGCAAAGCCTTTGCTTATGTAACCCCTCTTCCAACTAATATGTTTTCAATGTACTCTCCCATTTGCCTGCTTATTATTATTTACGGTTCATGTTGTATCCCTTCAACAGAATGTAACTAACTTGGAACTTAAGTTCCAAATAAAGGCTTCTTTTTTGTCTTTGCATCTCAATGCTTCTCTCCCCACCCCTCAGCATTTGGCATTTTGGGCAGGGTCAGGGCACTGGACCTGTGATTTCATTGGTACAGAGGGGGAACGTCCCCCTGTGGAAATTTTCTGTACCAGTGCCGATCAGCTCCTGTTCTACACTCTGAAAGATAGTTCATGGTTACTGAGCCCAGGTTGTGCCACATACATGGCACAGTTATCCCTTCCATACATCATGGGGGTTAGAGGCATGGTGCCCCCACGATCTGGAAAATCAGTATAAAATGTTTTGTCTTTCTCTTTGTACCAGAGAAGGTCTGAATTATTATGGTATTAAAAAGCTAAAATACTTGATATTACACAATACTATATATATATGCATATATATATTATGTATTTCTGAGTTTCTAAACTTCTTCTATGTCATCTGCTAGACTGTGTGTGACATCTGTGGCTTCCGCAAGATGCATTAAATATTTCCATTTAATTTCTTATACCAGCCCAGGATGTATCAGAACCATGATGGGCAAAGTCATGATGTGGAAGGGATAACTGTGGAAATTGTCATTGAGGATGCAGCACTGTGTTTCATAAATGTTAACTGAATTAAACTGAATTGAAAATGTGTTTAGGAATGTTCTTGGGGTGGGGGATGATTGGCCCAGTTTAAGAAAAGCCTGTCTACTAAAGTCCCCATCAGTGAAAACCCAAGTGTGAAATCTTCTGAGTTCCTCTTTGAGGGAAAATATGCTCCTCTACAGTGACCCATACTTAGGCAGCCAGATGGTGCAGTGGATAGAGCATTGGGCCTGGAGTTAGGAAGACCTGAGTTCAAATCCACTCTTAGATATTTACTAGCCGTGTGACCTTGGACAAGCCACTTAACTTCTTTTTGCTTCAGTTTTCCCAACTGTAAAATGGGGATAACAAGAGCACCTACCTCACAGGGTTATTGTGAGCAGCAAATGAGATATTTGCAGAGCGTTAAGCAAAGTGCCTGAAACATAAGAGGTGCTATATAAATGCTTATTCTTTCCCTCCTATCAGCATTTATTAATCGCCTAAAGCAGGTCAAAATTAGCTTTCTACAGAAGTAGGGAAGCAGCGGAATCTTAGCCATATCTCTGATACACAAAAGAGAGTTGCAGGGTCTATTTTTTCCACCTTACTTAATCTGCTCTGTAATAATAACTCACATTTACGTAGAGTTTTCAAGTTTACAAAATAACGTTTCTCACTACCATGCTGTGAGATAGGCAGTACAAATATTAGTAATCACTCCATTCATGGCAAAAAGTTGAGGCTTTTTCTGAGACAGGATAAGTCACCTGCCCGGTTAATTCAAGCATGCAGGCCTGGTGAATGGGAGAGACAGTGCTGCCTGGGAAGGCTGACAAAGAGACTGCAAAACTAGCTTAAAAACCCAGTTCTCTCAGACATCCCCTGTGTGATCTTAAGAAAATCACACAACCTCTCTGGGCCTCGATTTCCTCATTTGTAAAATAGAGAGGTTGTACCTGGCACACAGTAGGTACTTAATAAACGTTTGTGGGTTAATTGACCAGATGTATGAGAGGTCCTTGCCAGCTCTAAATCTGCGTCTCATGATTTGAGTCTAGAATTGACATTCCTGTCTCTTTCACCACTTTGCTCCTGGAGAAAAGAGAATATCTCCTGTCTCATTGTAACCCAGTTGGAAGGTCAGACTGGGAACTAGGAGTTGTTGATTCTGATCCAAAAACTGCTTGTGATTTGCTATGGATCAATGGACAGGTGAGTTCTGTGGGTTCCTATCAATGAGATCCAGGGAGGTCAAGTCACTGTAATTGGGAAGAAAACTGATTATTCCTTATGAATATCACCACTTAGAACTAGTAACTCCTCTTTTCAATTGGAGACCCATTTGGAGAGATTGCCTTCTATTGTCTAGATGCTTAGGAAGGTCCTATCAGTTATAAGCTTGACCAGAGAGGTCAGAGGACCTTGGTATGGCGATGAGAGTGAAGAGATGTTTGGGAACCTAGTGAGAGAGGAAGCTGGAGGAAAGCATCTGGTTTAGCACAACCATCGAAAAAACAAGGTAGGAAATCCATCAGATCTCAAGATCTAGGAAGATATCCCCTGTCAGTACACTCCCTCTGACAATGGATCAGAACCAACATTGTCCCTTCACTCTTCAAATCTTCAGGCACAGAGAGGTTGGAAGCTATAGGGAGAGGATTTGACATAGGGGTACCCAAAGGGCAGTTAGGTGGTGAAGTGGATAGGGTGCCAGTCCTAGAGTCAGGGAGACTCATCTTTCTAAGTTCAAATCTGGCCTCAGAGACTTACTATCTGTGTGACCCTGAGTAAGTCACTTAACCCTGTTTGCCTCAGTTTCCTTATCTGTTAAATGAGTTGGAGAAGGAAATGACAAACCATGCCAGTGTCTTTATAAAGAAAACCTCAACTGGGGACTTGAAGAGTCGGACCTGACAAGATAACTGAACAACAACTGAACCCAAAAGAACACTTGAGCATTAGGAAACCCAAATTCCAATCCCATACTTGTCCCTAACTAGATGTATGACTTCAGTCACTGATTCTCAAGTTCTTCACCTGTCAAATGATGTGGCTTACCTAGTTGATCTCTGGAATCCTACCCAGGTCTAACATTCTATACTTGAAAAAAATTTTAATTTTATAATGTCCCAGTGGCTTGTAGAAGGATTAAAAAAACTTATGGGATTTCTCAGAGCTCAGTAAGGAAACCCATTCTACGTGGATGTAAGGAATTAATTAGTATCTTCTGATCTAGAGGAGAGAGAACTCAGAGAAAGAATGTTTTCCTGATTGGAAAAAGTCATAAGGAAATCATTCTACTGCAGACACATACTTACAGAAAGTTTTCTTCCACTCAAAAAAGGTATTTAGATTAGTACAAAGCAATCAAAAATAAGATTCTTTCACTAGGAAACTACCACCACAACAATTACAACAGAAAGAAGCTGCCTAAGTCTGGAATCTCTGTTTGGCATTTCAATAACCAAAGCATATATTAAATTAAAAGTTCTCCTTAAAACAGAATGTGTGAAACCATGGTTATATTAAGTAGTGGTTGAAATTTGAGCGGAAAAAAGCTATTGACTTTGTAGCTGTGAATTTTTATTTCTTCAGATCTTGCTCTAAATTATATTTTCTCTTTAAATGTACTATTCAGATATTAGTAATTAGAGGCTGATCATCATGAGACTCTTTTAGTAAAGAGTTGGATTTTTACAGTGAAACATTAGTGACTGTCTTGTGCTCTACTTCTGTTCTGTTTGTTGTTCAGTTTGAAGAAAGCTTAGACATCTGATGAATGTAACCATCAGTGAAATAACCCTCTTTTGCCTGGATGCATTTAACTGAGTTGCCTGTAGAGTTCAACCAATAGACTCTGAAAGACTATCCTTACAAAGCCAAATATCGAAAATGATGGCAAACACCTCTGCTATTACATTCCAACAGTTGACAATTAGGGGCAGCTAGGTGGTAGAATCAGGAAGATTCATCTTCCTGAGTTCAAATCCAGCCTTGGACACTTCCTAACTGTGTGACTCTGGCCAAGTCACTTAACCCCTGTCTGCCTCAGTTTTCCCATCTGTAAAATGAGCTGGAGAAGGAAATAGTAATCCATTACAGTCTTCTTTCCAAGAAAACTCCAAATGAAGTCACAAAGAATCAGGCATGACTAAAAAAATTACTGAACAACAATCAGCTGGCATTTATCATTATGAGATTTATGAAACACTTTTTAAACTTTATCTCATTCAATACAGAAAATAACCCCAGTAAGACAGGTACTATTGCTACCACAGTCCTATTTAAGAAATGAGGAGATTAAGACTCAGAGGGGTGAGTTATCCATGTTCACCCAACTATAAACTGCCAGAAGCAGGATTTGAACCCACATCTTGCCCAATTCTTCCTCTCTCCTCACCCCACTATACCATGTTTCCTCCCTGTGATAAAGAAGTACAGTTTAAGCTATCAGGGGAGTTGTTGGCTGAGCTAGAATGGCATGGAATGGCATGAAATGACATGATAGTGCTCTGGCAGGCAAAGACTTCATATTTATGTCTTAAACAAAACATAATACAAACTAGCACAAAGTAAAACCAATTCCCAACTGCAAATGCCTGGCTCCTGACCAGCAACTCTCCAATGTCAAGACTTTTTAACATGTGCAACAATACCCTTCCCCCAACCTCTGAATTTCAGACATGCAGCTCAGTCCAGTCCTACAGGGCCAGGTGTTCTGGGGAAGGCAGTTTATACACATCCCCCTCAGTTGTCCCCAAGGGAACACGTGGCAAAGACAAACTGCTGCCAAAAATTATCTTCAGGCCCTGACAGCAGCATTATCCTTAACATTCTATATGTATATTTCATTACCATGTGTACTGTACATAGTAGCTAACATGAACAACAGGAAAGATCCTGTCCTCAAGGGCTCCTACCTGGGACAGAGGCAAGGAGAGTCAAGATGGGCATTAAGTTTCATGGAAATTGAATTGTAATTGACACACACACACACACACACACACACACACACAAACCCTCCTCCGGAGATGGAGTCCCAGCTACACAAGGGCTTTGATGGTCACTTAATTACCAATGTAAACTGGAATGGACCCTGAGTAGCACCCTGGTTAGTGATATTCAAGGTCACACCACTCCCTGAGGAGTAACCCCCTCTGGTAGACTCGAATGGATGCCACCCATCTACCTTGCCTACAACTAGGTTTAACTGCTACAAGATGAGCAGAAGTGCCTTGTCTATTGTCTCTTGATTCAAATAGCCAGGCTGTTCAAATAGCCTTAGGTTGGCTAAACTAAGATTAACCCTCTTACCCCCACCCTAGCTAGCATGCACCCTATATACATGCACATACATATATGTATATCTACATACAGATACATGTATGTAGATATACATACATACATACATATATACGTTTGTGTGTATATTCATGGTACTCCAGTTACTAATTACTTAGCATTTCCAACTTTAATCTCTCCCCACTCTAATTCCTTCTTCAAACTATTGCTCAGTTACTATTTCTAATATAGAACACTCATAAACCATCAATGGTTCCCTAATGCCTACTAAATAAAAATCCAATTCCTCAGCATGATGCATACATAATACATGTATAAAATATAACCCATTATTAAATTTTTTTTGGCTAGACCTTGCTTTCATGAGTATAGGGAACTCTTGATAAGGAAAGTAGTACAGATCAGAGACTGTTCAGTAAATTATAGTTTTAAGAGAAGTTCCTGGGGACACTGAAAGGTTAAGTTACTTGTCCAGGGTAATGTGGCCAAAATGTGTGAAAGACAGGATGTGAACCCAGACAGACTAGAATCACCCCCAGGCCAGCCCTCTATCCAAAAGCCCAGGCTGCCTTCTTGACTCTTTATTAAAATAACTAAATACAATAGCTCTTTTTAAATACTTCATTTAAAATGACATACAAAACTGAGATTTAAAGAAACAAACAATGGGATGCAATTACAGCTTTCCCAGTAAACTTCTACTATTGTTATTTTTCTTCCAATTCCTAATCCTAATAGTCGCTGACCTAGTCAAAAACATTCACAGAAATGCAGAATCTTAGAGTTGAAGGGTCATTTATAGTCTTCTAGACAAACCTCTCTGCTAATAACAGAATTTCTTCTATCCCATCCCTGACAGAGGTCATTTACCTCTGCTTACATACTTCAAATGATGTGTGGCTTACTATCTTATAAGACTGCTTATAACCCTCTCCCCCCATTTAAAAAAAATAACTCTATGTCATAAAGTTTGTTCTATCATTTCCTTCTAATTTCCACCCACTGGTACTGATTTTGCCTTCAAGGGCATATAAATAAACATGACTGCACCTTCTTCACATGACAACCCTTCAGATATCTGAAGGTAACTAGCATGTCTCTTTGTCAATCTTCTCTTCCAGAAATAAAAATTCTCAGTTCCTTCAGTAGTTACTTGTAGAAGATGGTTTCACACTCTCTCACCATCATAGGCTCCCTCCTCTGGATATAAAATTCCTTTTATTCCATGGTACCCAGAATCGAACACAGTATTCCATGACCTGACCAACACAGATGTGGCTCCTGTGATGTGGCTACCAAAATTCTGTTACCGCTGTGTTACATTTGTCAAGAATCACATCCCATTATTAATTTATATTCAACTTGTAGTCCGCTAAAACCTTCACATCTTTCTCACATGAATTGCTGCCAACCCAGGCCTCCCCATGCTGTATTGGTGCAAGTGAATTTTTAGACTTAATTACTAGAGCCTTCATTCACCCCTTCTATACTTCATATTGTTGGCTTCAGCCCAGCCCTTCCGTCTGTCACTGCCACGTTTATCTCTTTTTATAACATTCAGGACACTACCTATCCCACCTCTCTTTATTGCCCCTGAATACTTGGTCAGCATGTCTTCATCCAAGTAGCCACTGACAAAAATGTGGAACAGAACAGGACCAAGGACAGAGTTCAGAGTTGTGTCGCTAGAGTCCTCTCTCCTGATTAACAGCAAGCCATTAATAAATAAACTTTGCAAAGGTTATTTAACCAGCTATAAATCTACCTAGTTGTGCTATCTTCCAGCCAACATAATACTACCTTTTCCAGAAAGATATTGTGAGAGGCTGCCAAACGCATTAGTGAAATCAATCATCAAGCATTTCTTAAGCACCTACCACTCTACTATATGCTAGGCACTCTTGCTAAGCACAAGGAATACAGGAGAAAATGTAACTGATCCCTATTTTCAAGCAACTCCCTTACTCAGGGAGACAACATATACAAATATAACTGTGCAATACACATAGAAAGCAGATCCAAGGTCTTTAGTGGGAATTAAAAATTGATTAAGTGAATCATTCATTATCAAGTACGTTCTTCCTTTGCTATGACTACTATCACTCCCCTTGTTCAGACTTTCACTACTTTCTGCTTGGGCAGAACCTTTTCTTAGGCATCTCGACCTGTAGCCTCTTTCTGTTTCATTTCCTCCTTCCAGGCCCTGCCAGATTAATATTCCTCTTGTCTAGTGCTCTTCATGTCACTGGCCTGCTCCAAAGCCTACCATGGTTCCCTGCTGACTATCAAACAAAATCCAAACTCCTTAGGCCAATGGTCTTAGCCTCCGACCAAGTTGTCCAACTTGACTGACCTCACATCATTTCCCTTAACTTACTCATATTGCCTAACCAAACTGAACTACTTCCTGTCCTGTTCCTTGAATATGCCTGGCACTTTTCCAAAGCTATACCTGTGTTCATTGCATTTCTTAAGTCCAGAATCCAGAATGTCCTATTCCATATCTCAGACTGTTAAAATTTTAGCAACAGAGCAGTGGATAGAGAACAAGGCCCAGAGTTCAGGAGACCCATCTTCCTGAGTTCAAATCTGGCCTCAAATACTTACTAGCTATGACACCTTGCGCGAGTCATTTCACCATACTTATCTCAGTTTCTTCATCTGTAAAATGAGTTGGAGAAGCAAATTGTAAGCCACTCCAGTATCTCCCAAGAAAACCCCAAATGAAGTCACAAAGAGTTGGATATACTGAAATGACTGAACAAGTGCCACCTACTCCATGAAGTCTTCCTTAATCCTTACATACTTACACTCACACACACAAATACACACGCACAGGCACACATGCATGCACACTTCAAGTGTGATCTCTTCCTTCACTGATTTCTCAGACCAATTTATTTGTACCTTTGTTATATAGATTCTACTGTGCTCCATTTATTTGTGCTCATGTCTTATCTACCTGGATAATAAACTCCTGTTTATATTTATCTTTGTATCTCCCCAACATCACACACATACTAGGTATTTCATAAATATTTGATGAAAGTATTACAGAATGAATCAATAAACTGAATAAATGAATGAGTCAATGAATCTGTTTAATAACTCACACTAGAATTTTGCCAGAGATCAACATCAGTCTTACCAGTCTGTAGTAGTATCCAGACTCTATCCTTTTCCCCTTTTGGAATATCTGGATAACTTTTGCCTGTCTCCAGTCTTCTGGGACCTCTCCCACTCTCCATGACTTCTCAAAGATTACTGACAGTGGCTCTGAGATCACATCTGCAAATTCCTTCAACATCCGGGATGCAATTCATCTGGACCCAGAGGCTCACTTAAAGCAGCTAGGTACTCTCTATTTCCTCACCTATCTTGGACTTCAATTTCCTTTTTCATATGGTTTGTTTTACCCTTTTCAGTCTGCAGAACCTTCTCCTTGCTGGAGAAGACAGAAGCAAAATAGGAGTTGAGTAGTTCTGCCTTCTCTCCATCATCAGTTAACAGTATGCCGCCTTCCCCAAGCTAGGGGTTTACCCTATCTTGTTTCCTTCTGACTTGGACCAAGGTTGAGACCAAGCAAGTTTCCAGTTCATTTCTGACAGACTATTCTTACAGGTTTTTGCCACTCTTTTATAATCTTCATTTGCTACTTGCCCCGCCTTCCATTTTCTGTCTTTTTCTTTTAAAAATCTGAGCTGATCAAAGAGTTCTCTATTCTTTTGTAAGCCCCTACTTGCTTCACTGTGGACTCCAGTCCTTTGCCTGGCATGTGAGCTTTGGGGACTTTGTGCCAATCTGGTGTCAAAAGCCCTTCAGGTGGTCTGTCCTCAACCTTCTAGCTGCTCAGAATCAAGGTGCCTGCGGAGAACCGCCCCCTCTTCCCTTTGGGGAGTGATTTATACTTTAGGCTAAGGGTATGTTTGAAAGTCTTTGATTATAAAAATGTGAAAGGATACCTGGGGAAAATACCTTATAGCTAAAAATGAGGAAGTATTGTGAATAAATTATGTGTCCAAGAAGAGAGGGCTGATGAGGTCCTTGGGGTCAGGGCTAAGGAAGGGAGATAAGGGGAGGAGCTTCACTTTAAATTCACACATCACTGCACTAGAATAAAATGCTGTGCCTGTATATAGAACCACCTTTGGAACCAGCCAAGGGTCCACTAACAGGAAAAAGAAAGCAGGAGGTACAGATAGAGGATTTCTGAGTGTTTTTCTCCTCATCCATCTCTCTACGTTTCGTTCCCTCTCTGTGTCTCTTTCCACTCAATTCAGTTCAATTCAATAAATGTTTGTCAAGTTATTACTATGTGCAAGGGAGGGTAAGGTGAAAAGTGCTATAATCTCTGACTTCAAAGAATCTAGCCTTTTAGGCAAGATTATCTCCTAAAACATGACAAATTTGGCAGTCCCTCAAATTCCTTATGCAAGTATCTTTCTCCACATTCCACTTCATTTTTTTTCTTTGTGTGATTTCTCCTTGCTTGCTTTCTTCTTCCTTTCATCTCTCTCTCTTTATCTTTCCCCCACCAATATCTGCCCTTTCTTCTCTGTCCCTCATCCTCAGGGGTGTGCTGGAACCAGTTACGACAGGCACCTGACTGTTCAATTTTCAATGTAAGCATCTATACCAGAGAAATGGACGTGTTACAAACAGGATTTGCTTTATTATTTTGAGAAAACCATGGAGAAAATCTTAATAACACAGATTAAACTTTAAAATGTGCTGTGTTTTCTCTGACAGCCCACACAGAACTGGTAGTTAAACATTTACAAGCATATCCCTGGATTTCTGTCATCCTTCCTCAAGCTCCTTTACCCTCTTTTTTCCTCTTATCTTTTCCTTTTACTCTCCTTCCCTCCTTTTGCCTCTTAGCTCATAGAAGAGAACCAAAATATACATATTTTGGTATTTATAAATATTTATAAAATTAAAATTATATATAATACATTAAGGATTTATATATTTTATATAATTTT
>CM053771.1:281818887-281849446 GCA_028658325.1 Potorous gilbertii | reverse complement strand
TATATTACATATATTACATATATTATATATTTGTTTATATTTATATATTTATTTTATATATATATTTTTTATGTGTTTCCTTTTTTTAAAAGGTACATGGAATGTGAATGTGTTTCCTTTCTTACTAGGGGGAGGAAAAAGTAGTAAATTAATTTACTTTTTACCTTTGGATGGCTTTTGACTGATTATTTTCTGTGTCTCTGGGGACATTGTGAGATAAAAGATTTTTCTCTCCTATCCTAAAACCATAACTGCCTTTGCCCCTGGGGTTCATCATACCTGGGCTGAGTATCACAGAATGACAGACTGGCAGAGCTCACTGGCTCCTTAGAGATCATGTGTTTCAGTTTTCCTTCATTTTACAGCTGAGGAAAGTAAGGCCCTCAAGGGTAAAGCAACTTACCCAACATAATGGCAGAGCCAGAGGGATAAGCACATTTTTTTTCATGCTGTCATCTCCTCCCCATTAACTATAAACTCCTTGAAAGCAAGGACTGCCTTTTGCCTGTTTTTGTACCCCCAGGGCTTAAAAGAGTGCTTGACACACAGTAGGCACTTAATAAATGTTTATTGATTGATTGATTCCTAGTCACTTTAGCCTTACTCTCAGGTCTCAGACTTAACTTTTACATGGGGATGAGAAAGAAAGAGGTGATTCCCTAAAGCTCCTCTTTACAAAATGTCAAATGATAGGGCTCTCTGGTTTAGAACCTGAAAGGGCCCTCAGAAGTCATCAAGGCTAATCCCCTCATTTTACTGATTGGGATTCTGGCCCAGAGAAATTAAGAAAATTGCTCAAAGTCATACAGGCACTACATAGTAGAGCCAGAATTTGAACCCAACTAGCTTCTCTGACTTCAAATCCAGTGCTCTGTCCACATGAAGTGTTCAGGCACAGGGAGAAGGACAGGAAGGGAAAAGAAAGAAAAAAGTAAGTGCTTTAGAACTGGTATTTCATTTAATTAAATACCTTACTCTTAGGGGCAGCAAGGTGATGCAGTGGATAGAGCACTACTGTAAGAGTCAGGAGAACCTGAGCTCAAATCTCACCTCAGACACTTGACACTCACTAGCTGTGTGACCTTGGGCAAGTCACTTAACCCCAATTGCCTCATCCTGGGTCATCTCCAGTCATCCTGATGAATATCTGGTCACTGGATTCAGATGGCTCTGGAGGAGAAGTGAGGCTGGTGACCTGCACAGCCCTCCCTCACTCAAAATAAAGTCAAGTGCAAGACATGTCATCATTCCTCTGATAGCATGGACTTCTTCGGCAACAAAGGACAAACACACATTGAGCACCCACTGTGTGCCAGGTCTCATTTACAAGACATGGTGCCTGCATTCAAGGATCTTATGGACTAGGTGAAGAGACAAGAATAGGAAACATGAAACAATTATGAATGAATCAAAACAATGAACAAGGGTTACTAAGAAATGTTTACCGGATTAATGCCTGATATATTTATCATGTAATAGAGGAAACCTCAGTGATTCTGTCCAAGTCAGGAGTTCCCAGTGAGGAGTGTGCTGGAACCAGCTCATAGTGACTTGCAAAAGTAGACTGATAAATTTTCAGTATGAACATTTACACCTCAGAAATTGACAAATGTTACAAATCCAGACTTGATTTATAGTTCTGTTGATTGTCTAGACTGTAAAAAGTGATGGAGAAAATATTAATAATGAAGATTAAACATAAAAGTGTGTTGTGCTTAGCTTTTTCTCCTTGGAGAGCTAGCTGTTAAACATTTCCCAGTACACTCTTTCTCCCAGGGCAAGAGCTCCCTTCACCAATGCAGCTCTATAACTCATCTATGACTTGGTAAATAAGCCCCAGGGAATTGCTTTGGGACATATAGAGGTTACTAAAAACTAAAATTGTTTGATTCTGTCAGCAGGATGATATTTCTTCACTATAAATAATAATAGTTAAAATTCAAATAGTGCTTTAAGATTTGTGAAGCACCTTACAAATATCTTATTTGATTCTCACAACAACTCTGGGAGTTAGGCGGTATTTTCAATCACCATTTTATGGAGGAGGATACTATTTTCCCAGCATCACACAGCTAGTAAGTACTGGACATAGGACTCAAATTCCTCTCCCTGACTCTTGGTCTAGCACTCTGTTTCACCACTAGGCTTCTGAGAAGCAGATCAGCTGTGACCATTGGTGCCATGGTGAATCCTCTTCTAAAAACAGCTGGTCCCAAATTGGAAGAACAAAGCACATGTAAACCATGACCATACTAGAGGAAAATTGGTTGACAATGAACCAAGACTCCTGATGGAGAACTCAAACACTGCTAAGTAATTAACTATAAGGAATTTCTAAGCAAGTTTAATTAGTTTGGTATCCAACGTTAAATTTATAATAATTCATTTGATTTTTCATGCCTTGCTGGTTGAAGGTCACAGAGAAAAATTTCTCAGTTTGAAAAGTGTCTCCCGATGATGTGGGAAGTTCCAGGAAAGAAAGCCTGATGCCAGTGATAAAACTCTTCTCCTTACATCCACCTCTCCTCATACTGCCACCACCCTCAAATGTGGCATGCAACTTCAAAAAGTACCAACCTCAATCCTAGGACTGCTCTCTTGCTGCTTGGTAGAAGCCCCATAGGCCAATTTTCCAAAGAACAACCTTCTTACTAGAGGAAAAAAGGGGAGGGGGTGTACTTTGTGGAACTCCACAGAAACAGATACCAACTTGAAAAAAAATTACCTCAATAGTCATGCTTACAGGGAGGCTCAAACTGTCCCCTCAAAACTGCCAGAAAAGATTCCCAGATATTCATTAATTCCCATTTCCTATTGTAGACCTTAAACAATAACAACAAGCATTTATTAAATACCTACTCTGTGCTAAATGCTTTAGAAACATTACTTCATTTGACTCTCATAACAACCCTGGAAGGAAGGTGCTATTATTAACCCCATTTTACAGAGGAGGAAACTGAGACAGATGGAGGTTAAGTAATTTATCAAGATTCACCCAGCTAGTAAATGTCTGAGGGTCCCATTTGAACTTGAGTCTTTCTAACTCCTAATCTAAACTCTATCCCCTGGTCCACTGATCTACACTATTCAAACTAGCCTCAAATAAAATTTTATTTTCCCCTAAATTATATGTAAAACAGCCTCCTCCCTCTTTACTTCATGCTTCTTTCCTCTGAACCATAGAGAAACATAGAAATCCTATATTAGGGCTAGAAGAAACCTTAAGAAATATATAACCCCAATCTCTTATTTGAGACAGGAATAAACGGAAGACTGAAGAGATAAATCCTAAAGTCACATAGCTAATTAGTTACAATAATAGGTCTTAGACCCATATATTCTTGTCAACAACCCAGAGTTACTCTCTACTATGCCATTTGCCTTCCTTGTCCAAGAAGAGGAAGAATCCAAGATGGCCAGAATCTTCTTAGATTAACTGAACCCATTTTCCAAATAGCCAACATCACTCTGTACTCCTTTATGTACCTCTGTCATCGTTATACTGGCATATTTCTGTTGATTTTAAATACATCCTTCCTGATATTCCTATTACCTAAGGAGCTCCCTGATGGCAAATACCACACTTCAATCCTCATTTAAAATGGGAGCTGAAAGAATAGTTTTTTTTTTACTTTGACCTCTCAGAGTCTATATTACCTTAGGGCCCCAGAAAATACTTCAAGACTTCTCCATTGGCAAATGGATTCTTAGCACAGGATACTCATCAACCTTGATGGATTAGGACATCTATAGCCAGCACAGCATCACTTCTAGAAGGTGTCTGAAGTTGGTGGCAGGTGGAAGGGGCAACATTGCAGCTGACTTGGTTTGGTAACCCCCCCAACCAATAACTGCTATAGAAACCCCACAGTGGTCTAAGCTTCCTAGGACAGAGATTTCTTCATAGTACACATTCTTGTGAAATCAAGGAATTCTGCCTCTTGATTCTGGGCTGAAAGATTAGTAACATATATCCATGCTCTTCCCTCAGAGTTCATCATTCTAAAAGATCTGGTTCAAAAGTTGGTGGAGTGGAAGCAGAAGATAGTGCTTTTACCTATTCCCCAAAAGCTGAAGACCACTCATTTCCTTAGGAGCTTTAAAGGAATTTTCCAATATTAGAAGTGATACTTCTAAGTCTGGAAATAGCTGACAACGTTAAAAAAAAAATCTATCTTATTCCTCCCTCATGAGAGGAACACACAATTTAACTCCTCCAAGGCCTCTAGGTTGTGTATGCAAACTGGTGCATTGTGTTTTTGAATACTTGTGGCTGCACCTGTATGTTTGATTCAGAGGGTTACAAGGGTAAGAGATTAGGGGAGGGATGGTTAACAACCAGTAAGAAAAGGAGTAAATTGTACCTATATGTTTATAGTTCTAAAATTCTTGTTCTAATTGTGTGTCCCGTTTCTAGTTAGTGTTTAGAAGTAATGGTTTATTTTTGTTCTTAGTTGTTATAATACAAAGTCCGCTTTTTATCTAGAAAGACTTACATGAACTGTTGCAAAGTGAAATGAGCAGAACCAGGAGACCACTGTACATAGTAACGATGATATCATACGATGATCAACTGTGAATGACTTAACTATTCTTAGCAATGCAATGATCTAAGACAATTCCTAAGGACCCATGATGAAAAAAGCTATCTGCCTCTAGAAAAGGACTGATAAATTTTGAATGCAGATCAAAGCATACTTTTTAAAACTTCCTTTATTTTTCTTTTTTGGTCTGTTTTCTTTCACAACATAACCAATATGGAAAAATGTCTTGCATGACTACCCAAGTATAACCTATACAAACTGCTTGCCTTCTCAGTGAAGAGAGAGGGGAGAAAGGGAGAGAATTTGGAACTCAAATTTTTAAAAAATGAATGTTAAAAATTGTTTTATATATAATTTAGGGGAAAATGAAATATTACATAAAATAGCCCTGTGAATCAAACAGGAAAAAGTCTCCTTTTTATTTAAATTGATTATAACTGAGTAGAAAACTTACTACTACCATTTCTGTCAATTAGTCAAATTTATGTAATGCCTAGTCATTGAGTCCATGACTTCATAACCCAGGTACCACTACCTGATCAGTGACAAATTAGCTCAGGGGCAGATAAAGAACCTAGGAGAAAATAAACAGCCTTTTAAGGCAGCTAGTCTTCTGAACCTAAACTTACAAAGTCAATATCACAAGATTAGCCTGCAAACCCAATCACTCTGAATAAACATTTTCATAAGCTTCAGAGGTGAGGAGCTATTATTTTTCAAGTAGTGACAAGAAGAAAAATTAAATAAAAGAAAAAAAACCTGTGATATTTCAGGCATCAACATTGAATGGATGATATAAATGCAGAGTCCAAAGAAGCTCCCTAACCCATTATTGGTTTATGACATGGTTAAGCGTAATCTCATAAGCAAATATTATTGCAAAATGTTGAGTGTTGACTTTAAACCAGCTCGTACCCTTTGAGAAACACTCCAGCTTTGGAAAAGTTCAGGGAACCCATGTAACAAGGACAGTAAGTCCATCTGTAAAGTCGACCTAGATGAAACGTAAGGGCTCAGGACCAGGGAAGCAATAATGATGATGATGGCGATGGTGATGATGATGATAGCTAGCATTTATTTAATGCTTTAGTGCTTGCAAAGGGCTTTAAGTGATTTCATTTGTCCTTCATAAAAAGCATTTTACACATGAGGAAACTGAGGATGACAGAGGTGAAGTGATTTTCCTAGAATGGAGAGCTAGTATCTGAATTAGGATTTGAACTCAGGTCCTCTTGACTCCAAGTTCAATATACTTTCCACTAAAGTGATACTTGTTACTTTCCGCACTTTCCCCAATGTAGCTCAGGAATTAAGAACCAGAAGCCAGTTCTGACCTAGAATTGGCATATCCATTGCCACAGTGATTGACATTTGAGTACTGTGCAAGAGTCAGTGAATATTTGTGCACGTGTTCATCCTTCGTTGCTGAGGAAGACCATGCCATCAGAGAAATGATGACATGACTTGCACTTGACTTTGTTTTGAGTGAGGAAGGGCTGTGCAGGTCACTAGCCTCAATTCTCCTCCAGAGTCATCTGAATCCAGGTACAGATATTCATTAGGATGACTGGAGATGAGCCAGGATGAGGCAATTGGGGTTAAGTGACTGCCCAAGGTGACATAGCTAGTGAGTGCCAAGTGTCTGAAGTGAGATTTGAACTCAGGTCCTCCTGATTCCTGCACTGGTGCTCTATCCACTATACCACATAGCTGTCCCCAGTGTGTACTTAACAGAGATGTGACAGATGAGATTTGGGGTGAGATGTCAGAATGCCAGATGAATGATTTTCTGGGTGGCCTGCACTTAATGTCCCCTTTAAATTTCACATCTGGGATCCCTTATCTCCCATCTATGGGTTGGGGGGAATATAAGGAGCCCAGGTTAGACTCTGAATCACAATCAGTCTCATCACTGGTCTAATATCTTGACTCCCTTAATTGGACTGCTTGATTCTACCATTTTCAGAAATTAGGTGATATTTTAGTTTCACCCCTACAATCAGATTATAAGCTCTCTGAGGCTATGTCTAATCCCTCTTTAGTATTCCTGACTAACACATAACTCAGAACTGGGCACATAAATACTCAGCAAATATTGCTGACTGATTCACATCAATGAAGGGGAGAACGTAACAATGAGAATTCATACTCTTGAAAGGCAGACACACTTTCGGGTAAAAATTTCTTCTTTTTCTCTTCCTTCTTTCCATTCTCTTTTTCTCCCCTCCCTCGCTCATTCTTTGTCTAGTCAGTGGATGTCCCAGCTAATCATTCCTCCTCTCCCTTTCCTCCCCTCCACTTTCCTTTTCTTTCCCTCACTCTCTCTCTGCCTCTCTCCCTTTCTCCCCCTTTTCCCTTCTTTCCTCCCTCCCTGTCTGTGTCTCTGTGTATGTCTGCCTATCCCTCTGTCTCTGTATGTGTGTGTGTCTCACTCTGCCTCTGCCCTGTCTCTTTCTGTGTCTCTGTCTCTCTCCCTCTCTCTTTTTCTCTCTCTGTCTCTCTCTCCTCTTCCACCCTTTCTGCCTTTCACCAACCACATATAACCAAGAAGTTTGACTTATAGAATATCAAAGCTCAAAAAGGACCTTATATATCACTCTCTACTCCCTCATTTCCCAGGGGAGGAAGATGAAGCCCAGAGAAGCTGTGGTGTGATTAAGTTCACACAGCTAGCTAGCAGAAGATCTGGGACCAAAATTCAGATCTCCTTTCTCCTAACCCAGTGTTATTGTCTCTTTCGCACACCCTGAGCAGGAGCAGGAGCAGTAGACCACGATTACGAGAAATTCTAGGCAATCAGGCTTCTTTTCCTAGGAGAGGTGTTCAACCTGAGCTGAAGAAAGGCTCATTAAAGGGTGGGGGTGAGGAGAGGGATGTACCTTTGGGGATAGTGCCTCAAATTAAGTCTCAACATTTCATAGAAAGCCATTTTTCTTCAAGTTCTCCCATCCTTCCTCCTCAAGCAACACAACCAAGAAACTGGTCACAGGTCTAGCAGTCAGAATTTTAGCATTTAGTTGGATTACTTTTATGACTTCTGGATTTCCACATCTCTGGGCCTCAGTTTTCATTCCTTGTCAAATGGGTATAATCCAATACACCCTGCCTCAACCAAAATCAACAATGCTCAGGTCTGGAGCCCTTTGCTAAGAATGGGGACACAGCCTATCACTGCCCACTAGTGAGTGTCCTATCTCCCTGGGCAGTACCGAAAACCACGTGCAGATGTCTGCACTCCCAATCTGCTGCTTCGTGCTTTGGTTAATTGGATGCTTGATGACAGATGACTCTAGGTTTCCGGGAAGAGAGATGATTTCTCTGGCCCTGATGTTTCTGAGAGGGAGGGAAAAGTGGGGGTAGGGTGGTGGGAAGGAGTAATGGATTCAAGGTTCCTAGGGGCAGAGCACAAAAAAATTAATGGAACTTCAAGCAACAACACAGCATGTCAAGGGCATAAAAAGACTTGGGTTGCTGGCTAGCAGACATAGCCCTGGCAAAACCCAGTGAGACAACCCAAAGGCGCAACATCGTTTGGACTCCAGAGATCCAGTCAGGTTATAAGGAATTGTCATTTTCCCCTAATGGATGGGAAAGGTGAAGTAGAGTTTGGAATAAGCAAAGTTTAATCTGAACACAAGTATCCTTCTTTATTTTAGGAAATAGCCTTGAGGTAGAAAAGAAATCAAGTTGAAACCTTTCCAGCCTCCTTTCCTGGGACCTAGAATTATCTAGGGGACATCACAGTGCATAGGATTGGAGTCAGGAAGACCTGAGTTCAAATTCTGCCTCTGACACTTCCTGTGTGGGCAAGTTAGTTCATCTCTCTGTGACTCAGTTTCCTCATCTGTAAAATAGAGATAATAACATCTATGTCACAGAATTGTTTGTGGGGATGGAGCAAGAGAATTGTGCAAAGAGCTTTGTGAATCTTAGGAAATCTTCTCACTGACAAAGAAGCAGTGATTTTCCCCTGATTCCATCTGGTCTAAGCACATAACTCCCAAAGACAAAAGCTCAGTGACTTGCTGCTACCAAGAAATTCCGATTATACATTATTCAGTCCAATGGTCAAAGTAATAGAAACACTGAATACAGGGATGATTGCCCTTCAATTTAAGGCTAACACTGGAGCTTTAAAATTTTTGGCTCCAGTCACTCACCAACCCTCAGCTTGTAAACAAAATTCTACCATGCACTAGAGAACTGCTTGTTACTTTCAGAAGGCTCTGGGCCTCAGAGGAAGAAGGAAGCAGTCAGGCTCAGGAGATGGGAGGCAGAGGTTGGGGTTTGGGGTATAGGAAAACCATCAGAGTGGGCCAGAAATGGAAAGAGGCCCGGAAGCCAATGGGCAGGGATGCAGCCAGGGGTCTGAGCCAAGGCAGCAGCCCAAAGTGGCGACCTAGCCAGATCTCAAAGGTGGGAAAGAACCAGGAATTCTGGGAAGACAAATAGCCATTCACTCAACAAATATTTATTCAACAACAACAAAAAAGCATGTGGTGGTAGAAAGAACCCTTGACCTAGACTCAGAAAATCTGGATCTGTTCCTTACTATTTGTGTGACCTGG
This sequence comes from Potorous gilbertii, assembly GCA_028658325.1. Classification (NCBI taxonomy): domain Eukaryota; kingdom Metazoa; phylum Chordata; class Mammalia; order Diprotodontia; family Potoroidae; genus Potorous; species Potorous gilbertii. The sequence continues at coordinate 281,840,334 of CM053771.1, read as the reverse complement.
AGCAAACTGGTTAATTCTTGGAGCTTTGGGTTCTACAATGATAGAAGGAACGCATTGGATCAAATGCTCACTAAGGTCCCGTCCATCTCTAGAATTCTATGACTTTAATTTTCCATATAAAATACACTGAAGGACAAAAATAGGGAAACAATTGGGGGCAGGAGGAAAGAGAAATCTGAGTAAGCACTCAGGGCAAGGGGTAGGATGTGAACCCCAGATAAGGGGCAGAGAGGCTGGCAGGACTGGAATAATTGAGAAAGCTGTGCAGGTTCAGGATTTTTAGGATGCTTCTGAAGCAACAGGAGTCAATCCCAGAGTAACCAGTGCAGATGAGCAGGGAGTTGGAAATACCTGAATGAGCTGGGCAGCCTGTAGGCAGAGAGATAAACAGAGGCTTTCAGCAAGCAGGGTCTTCTACTACTATTTAAAGGGAAAATTCATGAATTCTTCTGTCATGGGACCAATCAACACCAACACACCTGTTTGTAAGGTTAGATTTTTTTCACATCCAGGATTTTCTTAAAGTGAAGCACAATTGCAATTTTAAGATTCCAAATACAATAAAAATAGTGATTTTTAAGAGCAAGGTGTCTTTATTTTTCAACTCCCAATCTTTTACAACATGTAGTTTTCCCTCAGGCTGACCTGGAAACAGGATAAAGTTGCAGAAAGAGCAAGGTGGTCTGTTATAGCAGATAGCACGCTAGATTGTGAGTCAAAAGATCAGGGCTCAAATCCTGCCTCTGGCATTTATTAGTGGTGGGACCCTGTTGCTTTGCCTCCACATCCTTCTCAGTTGCAGAGAAGATGCCAACCTGTTTTGGTAGAGGAAGCTTCCCATCTAGGAGAGCCCAACACTAACAAAATCATAGGTCCATTTCCTTATCCCCTATCCTTCCAGAAGTTCAGATTAGCTCTCAGACACATAATGGTTGTGTGATCCTGAGAAATTCACTTCCCAGCTGTTTGCCTCAGTTTCCCCAAGTGTAAAATAAAAGCATCTATCTCCCAGAGTTGTTGTAAGAAGCAAATAAGATAACATTTATAAAGTGCTCAGCACAGTGCCTGGAATATAGTAGGCACTTAATAAACGCTTGTTTCCTTCCTTCCTGTTTCATTCCTTCTTTCCTCCCTCCTTCCTTTCCCCTTATTTCTTTTCTCTTTCTTCCTCTCTTCTTCCCTTCCTTTTCTCATCTGTAAAACTGAGCTGTAATCCCACTGCAGAAATCTTCATGATAATTTCTTTTTAGAGGTTATTATGACACTTTGAACAGGCTGGTAACATAAACTTCATTCAAAAAAGGCTTAACAGCCCCCAGGTCATACTCATTTTACCTGCCTTGCAAAATTGTTAAGATTATATATTGTTAAGATAATATATGTAAAGTACTTGTAAGCTCTAAAGTTTTGTATAAATGTTAGTTGGAGCCATTAGGTGGTACAGTGGATAGAGTACTACAATGAAAATCAGAAAACTCATCTTCCTGAGTTCAAATCTGCCTTCAGACACTTACTACTTCTGTGACCCTGGAAAAGTCATGTAGCCTTATTTGCATCAGTTTCCTCATCTGTAAAATGAGCTGGAGAAAGAAATGGCAATCCATGCTAGTGTCTTTGCCAAGAAAACCCCAAAATGGGGTCAGGAAGAGTTATATTCCATTAATTGGAATATAACTAAATAGCAACAAATGCCAGTTACTCCTTTAAGCACATTAAAGGGGGTGGTGGACTAGAGTAGGGTGGGCAAAGATGAAATGAGACACTTCCTGAAAATGTCAGATCCAAGCAAATGAAGAGAGTTAGCCAGAAAGGATGACTTGAAGTGTATTGGCATTTAAGAAGATAAGGTTTCTCATGTATATATTAGCAAGGATGGGGTAGAAACACATAGCAGTCCTTCATCATAGCCATTTTCTTGTTTTGATTTCACCCATGAAAGCACCTGAAATCTTAAACTTGAATAAACTTGTAATTGTAGCTGAACCCCTCCTCACATACAGGGGAAAGGGCCTTGGAGAGGTCAGTCAATCCATCAGTCAGTTAGCAAGTACTCACTAATCACTTCCCATGAGCTGGGCACAGTGTGCCTGGGGACACAAAGGCAGACTATGGAAAGGAAAGGAGGGGTCCTAAGAGTGATGAGAGGTGACAGGGGGCATTTCACTCTGTCCCAAATCAATTCAAAGTCTACAGCTCTCTCAAACCTTCCTTCCCTACCCCTTCAAATCCTAGCTGATGGGTAGCAGGCATGGATGATAGCAAGGACAAGGTAGCTTTTTAAAGAAAGTCTACTTCTCCTGAAAGCCAGGAGGCCACTCAATGATGATGATGATGATGATGATGACCACACTTGCCCTGCACACATGGATTTTGTGCGTAAGATCAACTTGTACTTTTGCAAGCAATTTTCTAAAGACTCACATCTTTTTTCTTGGATGTTTTTTAGCTCAGAGAAAGCTGAGACCTTGCTTTAATTATCTTTATAATCTCCCCCAGTGCCCATCACAGTGCCTTGCACAGAGATGATTATTTAATGAATGAATGAATCTCTACTGCTTTTCTGCATTACCACAGGGATCTCTCTGAGGACAAGAACAATGTCACTCCTTTTAGACTAGAACAGGGGTGGGGAATATGTGGGCTTGAGGTCACATGTGGCCTCCTAGGTCCTTCGGTGTGGTCTTCAGACAGTGTCCAAATCTTACAGAATAAATTATTTTATTAAGGGGATCTATTCTGTGAAGTTGGAGTCAGTCAAAGAGCTGCAGCTGAGGACCTCACAGGTTCCCCACCACTAGAATAGAAGCTCCCTGAGGACAAGGGATCTTCTTCATAAAACTGGGAGGTGAGCAACCCCTACTGCCCACATTCAGGAGCTTTGTAAAATTTTTTGATGACTGTGGAATTTTTTCCCCTAAATCACTGTCTCTTCATGGAACTCTTCACCCAGGAGAGAAAAACCTTGAGAAATTAAGTAAGACTTTTTTTTAAAAAGAAACACAAGCAAGTCCACAATATTCCAGTGAAAGTGCCAAGACTCCCAAGCATCCTGGGAGCCCAGCCAGGCTAGAGTCAACAGGAGCCATTGTTCTTTGCTCTCAGTGGGAAGAGACTGTGCCACCAAAGTGTCTCCACCTCCCTCAGAGTCAGAACTGGACTAGGATTTCCCAAAGCCCAGAATCTCTTTCTGTTGTTCTCTCATGCTCTTCTCTGAATCTCTCACTCTTTCCCACTCATTCTCTTACCCTCACTTCTGTCTCCTCTCCCATTTTCTTTTTTTCCTATTCTCTTTCTCCCTTTCATTCTCTCAATCTCTTATTTGTTCACTCTCTTTTCTTCTCTACCCTTCCACCCTACCCACTTCACTGTACCCTCTCCCCCTAGACATGCATACATACACCATCTCACAGTGGCACACATTCAAACCTTCCTCTAGGGATTTCCTATTCCTCAATTTCATCACATGTGAAGAGAAAACATGCCCCAAATCCAAAAAAACCCTATCTTATTCCAGCTGGGGACTGTTTTCCCCTTATTTGTTGGGAAAAGCAGCTTCTGTTATGAAACACTCTCTCCTACTTATACTCTACTCACTCCTCCCTAATTTAGAATTTAAATAACTACTTTTAAAAAAGGGGAGAAATCTTGCCAGTAAACATGGTATAGATTAGGGGACTGAGATCAAAAGTCCTTTTATTCTTGTCAACAGAATGAGAACTTTTCTGGTGATCTCTTCTCTAAGCTTACTAGTAATAAATGATCAAATCCTAGAGGTGGAAGGTACCACCTCTTCTTCTGTCTTAGAGCTAAACACCTGTCTAGATTGGATGAAGGCAAAGATCTTTAACACTGCTAAGCAATTTTGAAATCCCACCTCAATCACTCCTTTTTTTTTTGTCCTTGTCTAGGTAAGAGAGAGATAGTGCCATCACCATACTGCTGAGGCTGAGCATGGAGGGCAGGGCCAGACGGGGAGGGGATCTTTGTAGGGGAAAGAAGGGACACAAAGAGAATGCTCTGGAAGCCTTTAGTCTAGCTTGGGGGAGGAAAGGACACTTGGCCTTTGGTCAGGAAGGGGATTTTTTTTGTTGATATTATAAATGGCTACTTGATATATTTGACAATTTATGTCTTCTGATCCTAGGTGTCCAATTCCTGGAAAGTTAATCATAAGTTGCTGTTATACCAGAAGGAGTATATAACATGCTTTCTGTCAGAGACAAGCCTTGTGTCTGACCCATTGTACTTCCCTCTGATCATCTAACTGCCTACCTAACTCACTTACTGCCTTATCTTGACCTTTGACTTCTGTCCTTCTGTCCATTGCTTTTGAATGTGTGCCTGGAATTGACCCCGGCTCTATCTTTATGTAACCTTCCAAGTACTGTATTGTCTGGGTCTGGGTATGTTCCCATATTACAGTCCCAGCATCTATCTTGGCTTTTGAGGACCAGTCTTCCTGACCTATCTCTGTAATGTACTACTGCCCACAACCTCTCTGCAAAACAGGAGGGAGGAGAAGGTAGTTGGGCCAGGGTTTGAAGGAAAGGGGCCCATCATACCACATCACCTGTGCTTGGAGTAAGTGGGATCTAGGTCCTGGGGCTTCAGGTAGAATAAGCCAGTAACACTTGACTCTGCTTCCAAAATAGTTCTCTGGTGGTAACAGCCAGGCTAGCAGTTGGCTTATCTACCCTCACCCCAAACCTAAGGGAAGCATCTGGGAAGGAGAAGAATCATGAACTCTCCATTCTGATCTCCACCTCTTTAAACACATGGAAATTACTAAATCAGATTTGCCTCTAGGGCTGGCCTTGTAAGAAATATACTGTGATTTGAGAAAAGAAATGGGAAAGCCCATATGACACCCTTGCCAAATCTTCCTATTTTCCGATGCAAAGAATAAATGAAAGCAAGAAAAGCATTTATTAACAGATTACTATGTGCCAAGCACTGGGGTAAGTGCTTCTAAAACACATATAAAAGTGAGGCAATTCCTGTTTTCAGGAAGCTCACATCCAAATGGAAACAGACAGCACAAAGAGAGTTCAGCCACAGGGTAGTTGGAAAAGCTTTGTTCCTCAGTTAGGGAAAAGGCTTGAAAAGCAAATATATTGGGGAAAGGGAACACAAGAGACTGGGCTTCATTATTCTAAAGTGTCAAGGTCTAATAGTAGCTTCTTTCCTATAATGTAATGGGGTGAGGAGGAATTAAAGAGCATGGACTGCAGGGTACTACATCATATTGGAAAAAGAATAGATGCACACACACACACACATACACATACACACTGAAATATATGAAATAAACATTGAGGTCCAAATATTTACTAATCTCTGATTGTTATCAGTCACTGCTTAATCTGGCTTTTCTTCCTTTAGTGAGAATTATTTGTACATCAGTTTAAGTGGTTTTGTAAAAATATAAAATTCACAAATTCACACAGTCCCTTAGTTGTCAGGTGTAAGTAAAAGCAAGGTGGGATCTTTGTTGTTTCTTTTTTGGGGTTCAGTTTCCCAGGTACAGTTTCAATTGTAAACATCTGAAGGATTAATCTCCTTTGAACCCTGACAATTCAAAGCTGTGTTGAGTCAAGTAAGTTTCATACTTTCAGGCACTGAGCCAATCAAGGGCTGTGTCTTTATTATATATTCTGGGAGACTGACATTTTGCTTTGGGGGATCACTCATGAAAAGGATGTTTTGACTCCCTGGACCAGACCCTATGTAGTCATTTGTTAAAAGCCCCCGCCTACTCAGATGTTGGTGCTCTCTCAGTCTATTGTATTATTCTGTTTAGATAGTTGGAGCCCTGTCTATTGAATTCTTTCTTGGACTACTTATCTGTCTGTTAATTAAAGAATGATCATTAACCCTTTTAAAGTTGTCTTCCCTTTAGGAAAGCAGATCAAAGAACCCATGCTAGCAGCCCACTCTGTATGGTTGCTTATACAGCAGGGACCTCAAATTTCAAGAAACCCAGCTACTACCTGTCTTTTGAAACACTACTGATTATCATCCAGCCTCTTGAAACTCACCAGTGACAAAGAACTTACTACCAGTTGAGACAACCAATCCAATTTTTCAGGCTCCAACTCTTAGGAAGGTTCCCTTGCATTGCTTGAAACTTTGCCTTGCTAACTTTTACCTGCTGATCCTACTTCTACTCTCTGGAACCAAGAAAGAGAGTGTAATCTCTCTTCTACAGGACAGCTCTTGTATATAGACATGATGCCCTCTTCTCCAAGCAACTTATACTAAAAAAAAAAAATAGAGAATTTTAGAATGATCTGTGATTTCATCAGTGTCAAGAATTCCTGGTATGAGAAGTTCCTCAAATGACAGATCAACAGCCCTTCTTTGACTTAGGTGCTAAGTCCTAAGGGAGTCAGTTGCCTAAGACACACATGAATGAAATGACTTGTCCAAGGTCACACAGTAAGTTTCAGAAGCAGGATATAAACCCAAGATTTCCTGATCTTATGCCTGACACTCTACCCACTACCACTCATGTTGCCACTCACAACATTTTAATTGACTCTAGCATATCCATAGTGGCTATGCCATGCTTTCTCTTTTCTCCTCGGACCTCCAGCACCATACTTCTTCCTTTCTGTTCAGCAACTGATCCTTCCCTTTATTTCACCAAGAAAACTGAGGCCATCTGGTGTCAATTGCCCACACTCCCTTCATCCAAACCTCTAAACCCCTCTGTGTACCCACTCATCTTTTTCATCTTTTCCTCCATTTTCAGAAGATAAAACAGTCTTCTTCTGTGCTAAGGCTAACTTTCCCATTTTTCCTATACATAGCTTATTTGTACATATTTGTACATATTTGTTTGCTTACTATCTCCACCTTTAGGTTATAAGCTCCTTGAGGGCAAGTACTGTCTTTTGCCTCTTTTTGTATCCCCAGAACTTAGCACAGTTAATGGCACAGAGTAGGTACATATTGATTGATAGAAGGGAAACCTAACACAGTGTAGAGGGTATTAGATGATTTCTGAGGTCCCTTCCAACTCTTGAGATTCCACCATGTTATGTTTCTATGCTTCAATTCTAGTTTGAGCCCAAAGGGAAGAACCAAAAGCATCAGCCCTCCATATGTAAATGACCTGAAACAAAAAGTGATAAATAATACAATAGCAATATTGTTGCAATAAGGATGATACAATAAGATGATAAGTAGACTGTGGCAAGGGTCAGGCCAGACAAACCAAAGGATAGCACTGGAGAAAGAAGATCAAAAGGAGCCCATTAGTTTGGCCTAGGAAAGGAAATCAACGTCCTTGAGTAGCAATTGGAAGTCAGAGACCACAATAATAGCATAACAAGCAAAGGTATGTTCACAGGATTGTAGATTTATCCATTCTTTTCCTTCTTATTTCACCTTCACATCACCCACCCTCCTTTCATTGATGCATTCACTCCAAAGAGTTAATAGAATACATGATGGCAGCCATCACCATGGTTCCATGGCCACTCAATCACAGCATCATGGACTCAGATCTGGAAAGGACACCAGAAATTATCTGGTTCAAGCCATTCATTTGAGAGAGAAGGAATGTGGGGTTTAGAGTGGTTCAATGACTTACCCAAGGTCATAAATGCCAGAACTGGGAGTAAAGCTCAGATGTGCTGTCTCTCTCCATCTATTTCTCTGTTTCTCTCTCCCTCCCTCCCTTTCTCTCCCTTTTCCCTTCTTTCCCCCTCTCTCTCCCCTTTGCTCTCTTCCCATAATCCTAGACTTTCTCTCGTCTCATCTCATGAGAAAAACCTTACCTAAGCAGTGGTACCAGTTTTAAGTAATGACTAGAAAGCACATCCTGCAGGCAGAGAAGAAAGAGGCTCTTGGGACTCTGGGATAGACAAAGCCAAATCCATCTGGTGTCAAGACAGTGGGGCTAAAATAAACAGCCAAGTGAAATAGAAAAACTTTTTCCTCTTCTAATGAAAACTAGAAAAACTGACTCGCAAACTGCCAGAAAATCACTGGAGTAAATGGGCTCTGGGGGAATTTCTCTACTTAGAGTTTTTCATCACATAGCTCAGGTCACTGACTCTCTGCTCCTATTCTGACCTTCCTGCCTCTGCCTTCTATGAAGGGATGGGGGGAGGGTGACTTCGAATTGAGGGTATCCTGTCATCATCAGCTTTGATTGATAGTAATTAATAATATGTCATACTTGTGTGGCAGCTTTCCTAATACACTATCTTATCCTAATAAAAGCCCATGAACAACAAACTTCAGAGGTTCTTTTTCGAGTGAGGCAGACACAAAGATGCCCACAGACCTATTGCTTCTGTGGTGACCAAGTGAGTATCAATCAAGATTAGACATGAGCAAATAAATACATCAATAATATCAAGATCATACACACCGACGAACTGGTATAGATTATGAGGGGAAAACTGGTAAGGAGTCATAAGCTATACAAAGAGCTACAAAAGGAAATTCTGTGCCACTCTTCCAATTACTTAAGACCTCCTAGAGGTGGATGGTGGGCACATCCTTAGAGAGCATGACAAGTCGGGGCAAGGTCTGTGTTACAGGACAAAAATGAGGGCAATAACAGTCCCTGGAAGAGAACAAGTTTTAACAGGCCCACTTATTTGGCTATTTCCTCCTTTTTCTCCATTTCTCTCCTTTTCTCTCCCTTCCTTTTTCCTCTCCCTCTTCTTCCCTCTCTCCCTTCTTACTTTCTCTGTTTTCCCTTCATCCTTCCCTGTTTCTTTTTCTCTCACTTCCTTCTCTCTGTCCCTTTCAGTTTCTCCCTCCTGCTCTCTTCCTTTTCTCTTCTCTCCCCTTTCCCTTTCCCTTCTCCTCTTTTTCTTCTTCCTTCTTTCTCTCTTCCCTTTTTCTCCCCGCCTCCCCCACTTTTTTCTTTGATTATATACCTGGAACATAGTAAATGCTTAATAAATGTTCTATCTAGCCACTTACCTATCTCCACTTTCCTCATTCTTTCCCTTTTCTTCTTCCCTTTGTCTCCATTCCTCCTCTTTCTCCTTCCCTTTCTTATTTCCCTTCCTCTCCCTCTCTTCCTTCTCTTCTCTTCCTGCCTTCTGTCCTTCTCCCTCTCCCTCTTGTTCTCTTCCTTTTCCCTCTCCCTTTTCTATATTTCTCTTTCTCTTTTCCTTCTTCTCTCCCTTTTTCTCTCTTCTTCCCTCTTCCCCTCTAGGCCCACCTCTCTTCAACAATATACTTGACAAATATTAAGTACATAAGAAATGTTCCAGTTAACCACTTTCTACCTCTGTGTGTGTGTGTCTCTCTCTGCCCCCTTCCCTTTTCCTTTCTCTTCTTCAATCATTCATTTCTCTGCTTTTGCTCCTTCATTCTTTTCTTTCCTTTTCGTATCGCTGTCTCTTTTTTTGACTGGAGAGAGTCAACAGTAATTGTTATTGCTGTTAGCATTATCAATAATAGGAATAACACTGTTTGTAGTTAGTGGTTGTTATAAGATAGCTGAGGGGAAGGGAGAGCTTGCCATGAATCTCCTCAATGAGATTTCTGACCGACAGACCTCCCCCAGTGCCAGACAGCTGTCCTTTTGTGCAAAGGTACGGACACAAATCCCCTCAACACCAAGGCAGAGAAAAGCTCCTCATTGTTCCCTGAACAATGGGGGCAGCTGAGAGCCAAGGCAAAGATGAGGCTCCAGTGGAGCCAATGGGATACCCAGGAACCACCAGTTCAGGGCCATGGAAAGTCATTAGACTGTAGAGTCTGTGGTTTTCAGGAAAAGAAAAGGGAGGGGGCTCAGTTCAAGCAACAACTCTTCCACGAATGTAACAATAATATCCATTAAAATTTAAGAACAGTATTTTAATACATGTTGCCATATCAAATATTCATAATCTCCAAAATACATCTAATAAAGGACTTTCCAAATACAGAGACCTAGTAGAAAAAATGAAAATCATGTGGGAAAAGAAGAGACGTGTATCGTCCTTGTCATCCTATCTGCCATTGCAATTGTATCGAGAATACTTTCATCGAGAAACAAGAAGACAAGTCTATATTCCAGTACTTTTATTCAGTTACAAAAAGCAATTATTTTATCTGCCTGTACAATAAACTTGTGAGACATGAAGCATCATGGTACCATGGAGAGAGGGTAAGCTCTGGAATCCTGGGATCTAGGTTCCAAACCCACCTCTGAGATCTATTACCTGTGTGATTTTGGATAAGTGCATAAGGATGGTATCTTAGTTTCTTCATTGGTAAAATGTGGGCAGGGGGCAGACCAGATGACTTCTGGGATTCTTTCCAGCTCCAGCTCTGAGATCCCACGATGCTAAGTATGAAAAAATACTATCAGGCTAGCAACTTGTCCCAGATCTGTTTCTATCCAGATGAGGAGATGGGTATTTTCCCAATAACAAAGCAATACCACCTTACATGGAGAGAGAATCTCAGGGCATTTTAAACACTGGCAGATGCTTTATACCCACCAGATACCTCAATGACTCTGCAAGGACATGAGTATGCAGAAAGAGGTCCAGAAGAGGGAAAAGCTATCCGTTCATAGCAGGCAAGATCCCAAAAGGGAATAAATTCTAGAGGTCTAAGTAAGAAATGTGACTGTGTGGGAGGGTGAATGAGGCCTAGTCAGGTCGCAGAAGCCCTTTCCATACCAGGGCAGTTTAGCTCCAGGACAGAATTTAATTAAAGTGCCATCAGAACAAATATCTTTATAACCTCTGTGTCTCTGTGAATGTGTGTGTTTCCTGAGCTTACCTCTTTTCAAATCCTGTTCAATAATCATGGTAATAAAACAACAGAAATTAGCATTTACATAAAGTATTTGACAACTATTCTATCTTATGATCCTCAGAATAACTTTAAGAGGTAAGTTCTATTATTATTCCAAATTTACAGAGGAGGAAACTGAGGCATTCAGAAGTTAAGTGATTTACCCAGGGTCACACAGCCAGTTAGTGTCTGAGGCTGGATTTGAACTAAAGTCTTCCTGACTCTAGCTACCTCTCAGCCCTCTATTTACTATGCCATCCAGCTGCTAAGTCATCTAGAGGGGAAACACTAACAGGAAACCATCTCGGCACATGGTCCAAAGGTCTTCAAGGCCCACAAATATTTCCACCAGTATGTAATAGCTGATACTGGATCAGTGTCCTCCCACCTTCCTAGTGCTGAGTCAGCATGGTAGAGTACTTAGGACACTGGGATAGGAGTCACAAGACTTGGGTTCAAGTCAGAGCTGTAACACTTTCTACCACAATGACCATAGGCAAGTCATCTTAGAAACTATTTTTTAGCTTCCCCATCTATAAAGAGAGGATAATAAGTCTTGCACTTACCTCACTGGTATGTGAGACCCAAGTGAAGTAAATATGGAAACATTCTTTAACCACAAAAAGACATAGAAGTATAAGGAAAATTAAGTTGCTAGCTATTCTCTCTCCTATACCACTGTCTGTCTTTATTCCCACATTTTTCTGCTCAGTTCCACACATCTGCCTATATGGATCATCCTCCAATTCATGCCCCATACATCATTTCACAGTATCACAAAAGAGCCCCCCAGTAAATTTAGAATCATAAGATTCTAAGGAACCTAAAAGGTTATTGAGTCCTGCATTTCCATTGTACAGATGAAAAAAGTGAGATCCAGAGAGTTTATATAATTTACTACAGTTATACAAATAGAAGGTACCAAAGCCAGGGTGCAAACCCTGGTCACAACTCCAAACCCAATGTTACTTCAACTGTATGTGCTCACAGAAAGGGAGGAGGTGAAGGTTTCAGTTCATTTAGGTCTGTGTCTATATTTGTTTTTAGGTTGCAAATACTAGCATATGCTAATTTTCAGGGTTCAATGCAGGAATATTCTGCAACCAGAGCTTTACCTAGTAGTATTACTGTCCCCTGGCAAGCAGCATGAAAAATTCCCTCAAGGCTACTCTTCAAAACAAATTAAGTTGGTGGGAGATGTGGGGGGGGGGGGAGACCCTAGGACACAAAACCATATAGGCAATGCCACTGTCCAGTGCTGAGGGAAGCAGGACGTGAATGGGCCAACGAGGATTTCACCCAAGGTTCATCAATTAGTAAGAAAGCATAGAAAGATACTGTCTTCTTAGTTAAATTATCTTTACTGAGTAGATGTTCAGTTCCATTGACCCTACACTTCTAAAAGAGTTCCAATGGTGTTGGCATCCTGAGACAAAACCCCAGCTGCACCACCTTGGTCAAACTTTCTCTGCAGCACTCCTCTGTTGTTACCAGAGGGGTGGAGTAAATGCTACTCCAAAACCACAGAAAATCCAAAATCCATTTCTATGTGGACCCAATAGGCTAATATTAGGTGATTTAAAAAAAAATGCTGCAGACTTTGCAGAGTGAATTTAGTGGGGAAATGACCCAGGTGGGAGGAAATTATATTAGAAGGAGGAAGGCAAGCCTGGGATTTAAGATGTACCCTGGGTATTCACTACAAGATACCTCAAATATGAATCCTTAGTATCAGATGCTACAGGATCTTCATGCAGCCCTCCAGCTAAAGCACCTTCAGAACTTAGGAGGCTGAGTATGATTGCTAACTGGAAAGAAGAATAGATTTCTTTTATTGTGCCCCCACTCCTTTTTTTTCTCAGAGTCTATGTCTTATGTGATAGGATTTTTAGAGAGCCAGAGTCTGACTGGGGAAGGCTCTTGATTTATTTTCATGAAAGACTGCAGCTCAATTTCCAAGGACATGTGTTATACATGGTACCTATGTAACCCTTGGGAAGATCTTTGGGACACTGAAGGGAGTGTGCTTTAGGCATGCAATTACATCCTTCAGTCTCCAAATGTCTCTATCTGGGTCAGTCCATGCAGAACTGGTTATATATATATATATTGGATTACAAGTTCCCTTTGCAGGAAATTGATTTAAAATCTTTAAAATCTGTGTAACTGAGGACTGGCTGAGCATTCCCTCTCCCCCAGTTTCAACTTCCCTTAAGGATATCAATACATTCAAATCTAATACCTCTTCCATATGACAGCCTCACCAGTATTTGATGATGGTTATCATGTCTCCTATGAGTTTCCAATCAATCAATCAATATTTATTAAGCCATTAGTGCCTTCTGGCAAGCAGGATGAAATATAACCTCAAGTCTGCTTTCTGAAACAAATTAAGTTGAGGGGAAGGAGGAGACCCTAGAACACATAGCCTTGTAGGTGAGGGGGTCTCAGGACAGTGGGATACCACTACCCAGTGTTGGGGGGAAGCAAGACCTGAATGCGATACCAAAAAACGCATGAGATAATCCCTGTCCTCAAAGAGCTCATAGTCAAATGGTCTCTGGAGGAAGGGATGGGAAACCACATTCTAGGAAGATATTATAGCTAAACATTCTTCGTGCCTACAAGCCATCTTCCTAGGGCATGGTTTCCAGTCCCTTAATCATCCCTAGTGCAATGCTCACAGTAGAGGTCTGGGGTCATAGGATTATAGATCTGAACTGAGAATGACCTGTTTGTTGTTGTTGCTCAATCCTATCTGACTCTTCGTGACCACATTTGAGGGTTTTCCTGGCAAAGATACTAAAAGAGTTTGTCATTTCCTTCTCCAGCTCATTTTACGGATGGGAAACTAAGGCAAACAGGGTTAAGTGACTTGCCCAGGGTCACACAGCTAGGAAGTATCTGAGGCCAGATTTGAACTAGGGAAGATGAGTCTTCCTGACTTCAGGCCGAACACTCTGTCCACCATGCCACTTAGATACCCAGACTGAAAGGAACCTTAGATATCAACAACTAGATATCAGGTTCTCTCATTTTTTAGACAAGGAAACTAAGAACCAGATAGTTAAGTCACTTGCCCAATATCAGAGGTCAAATTTGATTCCAGGTCTTCTGGATTCTGAGTTTGGGGACTGGACATAGCCTAATACAGCCCTTCATACATAGTGAGTGCCTAATAAATGGCCTTTGTTGATTGCCTACCTGTTCACTGAAGAGCCAGGCCACAAATCTGGCATGTCACTATACTTAGAATCACTAGCAGTTCTGGTTAAGAAACCAATTTAGAAATCTTTGAGCAGCAGTGAGTCACAAACAGGAACCCCCTCACCCTCCAAAAAAACCACACACTCCCTTATATCCTCAAGCAATTTGGAGCTAAGGAAGTCAAATGACTCTCAGATTGCACGTTGTTTAAATAAGCCCTGGGAAGGCGGAAGCTGCCAAAACATTGGCTGGGAGTCATTTGATTTTGGAATAAAAATGAGTTGAGAAGGGACTCCAGACAGATTAGCATTTCCATCGGAGAGGGCGGGTGAAGCCAGCATTTATGCTCTGGAATCTAAGCTCTTCCCAGCAAGGGGTAAAAAAAGGAATAAAGAAATGGGGTGCCTCCCCATGAGGGTAAGGGGATACACAGTGATTCAAAGCACACTGAAAAATTCCAGCTGACTTCCCCTCTGCCCTGGTCTGTTTCACCTTCTAACCAGTGTACAGCAAAGTGATGAAATGAAAGATCAAGGCATTAGCTTTTAAGCCAAAGACAAAATGCTCCTTAAAATGAAGCTATATAACTACTGCTGAATTCTCATGAGGCTGCCAAAACAGATCCCCTTTTGCTAGACAGGAGCACCCCTAAACCAGTCCAGTCAGACAGGAGCCTTTCCTGTTATTTGGACCTTCTAGAGAAGGAGACTCCATGATCTCTTACCAGCCCCCAGCATCTGTCCAGTGTCTTCACATTCTCCCCATCAGGACGGACTTCCTTCTATTATACATTCACAACCACAGATCCCACTGTCTGGGTCTCCACAGACAAAGGTTGCAGAGAGAGGCTACAGTTAGCAGGCTCATTCAGGAGTTAGACAGAACTGCTTGTACTAGGATCTGCATTGGAGAAAACCTGATCAGAAAACGTCCTTTTTGCTTTTAAAACTATCTTCCTCTGCCCACATTCAAAACAAAGGGAGACACAGATCATGCTTGGACCTCTCCCTGCCCCACATGACCATTCCTGGCCAAGTCAAGCACACACATCCTGAGATCTCATCCCCTCTTATGCCCCTGCTGGGTACAAGGACCAGGTGGAAATGTGCCTGATTTTCTCAATATCCATTTGCTCCAACTGCCCTAATTACTTTTAGTAAGATTCATAGACTTGTGGAGGGGAACAAAACCTTTATAAATAGTCCCCATTTTGTGCTTCTGCAATGACCAGGAACAACAGAAATCTGTGGCATGAATCAGGCTTAATAACTCCTGTTCTTGTTTTTTAGTGACACCTTGGTGGTGCCAGTTAATCCATTTATAATTCATCCATCCATCGCATGACATCTAGCATGCCTGAAGAGAGCTTCAAAAACAAACTGGGTTTGTCCCAGCTATTTACTCTGCCACTTGTAGTTACCCCTCAACCCAGACCAACCCCCAAACTGACAGCCCCTCCAAGGACCCCCCAATGCAACCTTCAGAAGTCTCCTTTAGAAAAAAGAAGGCCTTTGGATGAAGGCACCCTTTGTTCCCCTGAAGTGGGATTTGCACAGTCTCGCATGACAGAGACTCTACAGCTCTTTTGCCTATGAAATGGAACTCGCCTGAGTGATGAAAGACAGTGGATTTTTCTATCGCCTAAATATCATTAGAGTCTGGCCTGCTGTCGGTAGCATGCATGACTGTGGCCTTCTGCCAGTCTCGTTTGGATACTAAATTCAGCAGTTTGAGTCTGAAAGCACCACCTTCCTCTCACCATAACAACAAATCACATTTCATATGACACTTTACAGTTTTGGAAAGTTGTTCAAGAGAAAGCTGCCAGGGAAGGAGCAGCCCCAGATCCCCTGTTACTAGGGCCCCACCCAGGGCATGACTATGAGTGATTTTTAAGGTTAATAGGTTTCCTTTCTAAACCGTTGATGAGAAACCTAAATGAAAGGAAACACAAGACCAAATTTATTCAGAGACCAACAGCTATCTCCATTTCATCCTGTCATCCTCACCACATAGGCGTTTTGTATTCCTAGTCATCTAGGGATGCATTATGAAATTAAGCAAAGGACAGTCAGCCAAATGGACATAATTTTGAAACTGAGCAAAGGACAATGATCCAAAAGGACTTTAGAATTTAATTGAACAACAGGCAATGTGGTACAATATAACGAGAACCAGATTTGGAATTGAATCTCAAATCTGCTATGAATTACCTATATAATACAGGGACGTATTATCACTTACCTTTCTGGGTTTCAGATTCTTCATGTGTAAATGAGAGGGGAGGGCTCTGAGATCTCTTCCTGGTCTAAATCTATAATCCCAGGTTCCAGACAGTGTGGAATGGGGAAGGAGAGGGTCTCTTGACTCCTTGTGGGTTCTGGTGCAAGTCCGTACTATGAAATGATAAATTTCGTGTTTTGGAGGTGTTTTGGAGGAGTCTTATAAAAGGAGCTAGTGACCACAGGTGATAGAGTACCAGATACGTAAATCAAGTTGCTAGTGCTCTTTTGGGTGAAGACACACGCGTGGGGGATGGGGGTGGGAGGAGGGAAGAAAGATCTTTGCTGCTCCTCTCCTGGTAATTCTAGGCTTTGCTGCTTTTTCAGCAGCTTCTTTCCTGTCAAAATTCCACTGTTCTGATGCTAATTCCCTCTATTCCCCAAAGACATTATGGATCCTTCTCACCAGACTCATAGCTCTCTCCTAGCAGGTGCCTGATTTTTCACACTTGCTGCCATCCTACTATTTTGATCTCTTCTATGGCAGACAGCAACAACTTTGGAACTGCTGGAGCATGGAGGGTTTACTCTGCAAGTCCAGTTGACAACAGTACAGTCCCAGTACTGGAACGACTCTCGGTTACTTTAACTTTCTGTTGTTTCAACGTGGGTCCCATGGCCCCATACTTTATATACAGGTTCCCTCCAAGTGACTGTGGGAAAGCACTCTCCCAGGTCTCTGCCTCAAACTTACTACAAAGTCATTGATCTCCTTTGCCCTCAGTGTTCAAAAGGTATGACCACTGTTTAAACACCAATGAGCCTTTTGAAGGTACTCTTTCTTCCCATTTGTCTTTCGGTGTCCCTTCTCCCTCAGGGCAGCTAGACTGAATTTTGCAAATCACCTTAGCCTGCTTATCCATCCTAGAAAGAGAAGGAAAAAGGGATGCTTCCAGAGCATTTATCTATTCCTCAGAGGAGTAAGAGGCAATAATCCTGTGCGCGCACGCACGCACACACACACACACACACACACGCACACACATGCACACTGTACTGATGGTTAAGTGATCTGCTCAAGGTCACCTAGTATCAGTGGTACAGCAATGTTTCACACTACATCTGAGTCCCAGTTCAATACTCCACACTTTCCCACACTGTTTCCACCATTGTATCACACAAGCTAAAAGGAGAATGACAAATACTATTGAATTTCAACTGTCCATTTGTTTGAGTAGGTCTGAAATTAAACCTCCTGTTACAAATCTTGAGAATACATATTTACTTATTTATGATTTCAATTCTACCTGCTTCTTAATAGGATTGAAGGCAGCATATCCTAGAAAGAAAAGTTCATGCATAAAAAGGCATGGCAGGAAATCAGGCAACATGGGGAATGAAAGTCACATTTTCCAATCATTCTATTGGAGCACATGTAAAATCAGAGGATTTGATAAAATTTTGCATGACCAAGGATCTCAGACATCTTTTGATACAAATCTCTCATCTTATACATGAAAAAACCAAGGTGAGTGACTTTCTCAAGATCTTTCAACTAATAAGTAATACAGTCAAGATTCCAACCTAGGTCCTCTGATTTCCACATTTAAAGCATTGCAGCAATATGCTTTCATCACAAGATCCCTCTGAAATGTGTAGTGCAAGTTTTGTTGGATTCATTTTACAGATGACAAAACTGAGACTCAGGATAAATGAGGACAAGGATTGAACAACTGACAAATGTGAACAAACCAGATTCATACTCAGGTCTCCTAATTTTGAGTCTTTTCACTTGTTCCTCTGCAGTTGAAGTTTTCTTTGGGAGGTAAGGAAGGCCCTTGGAAAAACCAAGATCACAGACAGCAATAAGTAAACCCTACACAAAGAAGCTTTTTTTGCCCCTGCTGAGCTGCTACTGCCTGCCCCCCAAAATGACTGTAAAATTGAATGTTTTTGTAGAATATAGATTTATAGATGTAGAATATAGATGTAGATATGTATATATACATATGCACAATTCATCCATATGTATGTGTTGTATGTATATATACATATATACAGAGAGAGAATGAGAGAGAGAAAACAAGAGAGAGAGAAAACGAGAGAGAGAGAGAGAGAGAGAGAGAGAGAGAGAGAGAGTTTATTAGTTAGTTTGTTTTGAACACTTGGATCCTAATGGAGATGGGAATGTTTCCAGGCCAGTGGTTCAGTCATCATCCTGTAAGCTACTTCTGTAGTGATCCAGCCTGGCAACTGCTCCTCTAGGTGTTCTGGCCTCAGCTACTGAAGATTCAGGGGGAAAAGAAATCTTGTCATCAAAGTCCTTGGCACCATCAAATGATTCAACATCAGGAACTGATATGATTTTATTAGTAGAAGTGACATGAAAGAAGAAGCATTTCCCATCTGCTTTGCTGCTATGCCCTAAGGATTATGGGTCTTTCCCATCTGATTTGCAGCTGAACCCTGCATATGCTGTTTCTTCTGTCAGAATGGGAGATCCTTGAGAGCACCGTTGATGGATTGCTTTGTTTCTCTTTGTATCTCCAGCACTTAGCACAGGGCTTTGTATATAATAAACATTTAATAAATACTTCATTCATTCATTCCTTCTGTCAATCCAACCTTATTTTACAAATAAGGAAAATGAAGTCCAGAGAATGAAGGACCTTGTTCAAGATAAGATGGATAGCAAATAGCAGAAACTGTATCTGAACTCACATCCACTTGATAACAGATTCATCACATCTTTCAAGTACCATGATGCCTTCTTCACTCCCAAAAAGGAGATAGCAAAGTGCCAAGAAACAAGCTCCAAACCAATCCAACCAATATTTGTTCAATGCCTACTAAAGTCAAGACATTAAATGAGACTCTGGAAAGAGAGATAAAAATAAAAAGTTCCTGCCCTCAAGATGTTTCCATTCTGCTGATGTCAAGGAAGATTGTCTCTGTCCCACATTTGATTTAATGGGATAATTTCCACACTGAGAAGACTAACTAGAGAAACAACACATTAAGAAGAAATGGGAGAGTAGCAACAATCTTCATTTCAAAGGTCCCCAGATGTGACCAGTATAAGGAGAACAGGCCCTTTCCCCCTTCTACCTTCAGTTCCCAGCAGGGTAGGGCATCTAATCAGAGCTACTTGGCAGAGGATAATGAATGATGGAGGAGAAAGTCAAGCCAACATGCATCACAAAACCAAGGACAATGGTAGGGAGACGTACCAGGATCCTAGGAAGATTGAGAACTTTAGGAGGGCTTTAAATAAGGGGCAAGTTTCAAGTTTGCTTATGTCTTTTGTCCCCAGGGGTATAGAAGTCATGACTGAAGACAATGGCTACTGAACCAGGCAGGAGTTAGATTCCCACCATCACTTATCACAAATGTTTATGTAGAACTACCCCAACTGAAGGAGTGTATGCAGAAATACACTTTAAAGTATCCTCCTCATTCTCCTCATCTCTTGCCTTCCAGGCGGCTAGGTGTCATAGTGGCTAGAGAACTGAGGTTAAAGTCAGAAAGACCTGAGCTCAAGTCCAGACTCAGACGTTAGCCACGGGATCCTGGGCATGTAACTTAACCTTTGTATGCCTCAA
Source organism: Potorous gilbertii (assembly GCA_028658325.1). Classification (NCBI taxonomy): domain Eukaryota; kingdom Metazoa; phylum Chordata; class Mammalia; order Diprotodontia; family Potoroidae; genus Potorous; species Potorous gilbertii. Next base: position 281,820,542 of record CM053771.1, on the reverse strand, counting down.
TTTCCTTAAAAATAAAATGAGAATACTAATAGTGCCTACTCTCCAGATTGTTATAAAGATCAATTATTATAAGGAATGTAGGGAATGCAAATATCATTATCTCTATTTTATTGGGGGGGTGACAGAGAAGAAAACTCTGCCTTGGCCAACTCAGATCATTTGCCCAAGGTTAGGTAGCTAGACTGAGTCTGCCATTCTAGGTTGTCTGAATAATAATAATAGCTGGCATTGGTGGAATGCTCTTAAGGTCTGAAAAGTTATTTTAAAATTTAAATCAAATTAAATTAAAAGATTACAGCAAAGATGGTGGAGTAAAAGCAGGGACTTCCCTGAGCTCTTCCCCAAAGCCTTCTAAACACATGTAAAAATGACTCTAAACAAATTCTAGAGCAACAGAACGCACAAAATGACAGAGTGAAACAAATCCCCAGTGCAAGACAACCTGGAAAGTCAATAAGAAGGGTCTATCAAACCAGGCAGGGAGTGGAGCACAGTCAGGCATGGGCTGCACTGGCAAAGAGAGGCCAGAGCAGGGCTCAGGAGACTGAATCATTGGCAGTTGTGGCAGTTTTCATATTTCTCAACCCACAAATGTCAAAAAGGTCAGTGGGAAAACTCTGTGGGACATTGGTGAAAAAGGAGCTTGAGATCTGGCCATGTCTGGCTCTAGTCCTAGGGCTGCAGCAGCAGAAGCAGAAGCAGCAGAGGCTATTTCCACAGCTCTGAGTCCATGGATGGTGGGGGATCAAGCAGCTGATATGAAATCCCTAAAGCCTGGGACAGTACACCCACCCCCAACCCCATTGCCACTGGAAGCAGAATCCTACCTTGACAAAGAATTAAAAATTCAAGGTTTGATTGGGAACATGAGTAAACACAGGCAAATAACTCGGATTACAGAATCTTACTTTGGTGACGAAGAAGATCAAAACATACAACCAGAAAAGGACAACAAAGTTGAAGATCATATATCAAAAATCTCCATTAAAAATATGAATTGGGCACAGGTCATGGAAGAACTCTAAAAAGATTTTGAAAATCAAATAAGAGAAGAATAGGAAAAATTGGAAAGAGAAATGAGAGGGATGCAAGAAAATCATGAAAACTGAGTCAACAGTTTGCTAAAGGAGACCCCAAAAATATTGAAGAAAATAACACCTTAAAAAAATAGACTAACCCAAAGGGCAAAAGAGGTCCCAAAAACCAATGAGGAGAAGAATGCCTTAAAAGGCAGAACTGGCCAGATGAAAAAAATGAGGTTCAAAAACTCACTGAAGAAAATAATTCTTTAAAGATTATAATGGAGCAGATGGAAGCTAATGACTTCATGAAAAACCAAGAAATTATAAAACAAAATCAAATGAATGAAAAAATAGCAGACAATGTAAAATATCTCATTGGAAAAATCACCGACCTGGAAAATAGATCCAGAAGAGACACTTTAAAAATTATTGGACTACTTGAAAGCCTTGATCAAAAAAAAGAGCCCAGGCATCATCTGTAAAGAAATTATCAAGGGGGGGGCAGAGCCAAGATGGCGGAGTAGAAAGACTCACATTTGCTAGCTCCGAACCCACAGCCCATGGATTCCCTCTAAAAAGAACTCCTGACAAATTCTGGAACAGTGGAAGCTGCGCAGAAACACAGTGAAGGAG
>CM053771.1:281781452-281818387 GCA_028658325.1 Potorous gilbertii | reverse complement strand
AGGAAATAAGAAATACAGGTAATGGGGAATAGAAAGTTATCTGGCCCTACAGGACAAAAGAGAAGATGGGGTAAGGGAAGGGAGGGATGAAAGAAGAGAGGGCAGATTGTTGATATGGGTAATTAGAATGTTCAGTGTATTGGGGAGGGGGGAGTGGATAAATGGGGAGAAAATTTTGGAACCCAAAATCTTGTGAAAATGAATGTAAAAAGTTAAATAAATTTATTTAAAATAAAAAAAAAACAAAAAAAAAAAACAAACAAAAAAAAGAAATTACCAAGGAAAACTGCCCTGATAGTCTAGAAACCGACAGTAAAATAGAAATGGAAAGAATCCACTGATCACCTCCTGAAAGAGATCCTAAAAGGAAAACTCCTAGGAATATTGTAGCCAAATTCCAAAGTTCCCAGATCAAGGAGAAATTATTCCAGGCAGTCAGAAAGAAACAATTTGAGTATTGTGAAAGTACAATCAGGATATCTCAGGATTTAGCAGCTTCTACATTAAGGGAATGAAGGGCTTAGAATATGATATTCTAGAGGTCAGAGGAGCTAGGATTAAAACCAAGAATCACCTACTCAGAAAAACTGAGTATAATACTTCAGGGGGGAAAATAGTCATTCAGTGAAATAGAAGACTTTCAAGCATTCTTGATGAAAAGACCAGAGCTGAATAGAAAATTTGACTTTCAAGTATAAGAACCAAGAGAAGCAGGAAAAGGTAAACAGGAAAGAAAAATCATAAGAGACTTATTAAAGTTGAACTGTTTACAATCCTACATGGAAAGATGATATTTGTAACTCATGAGATCTTTCTCAGTATTAGAGTAGTTGTAGGAAATAGATTAGATAGATAGATAGATAGAGGGCATAGAGTGAGTTGAATATGAAAGGATATCTAAAAAATAAAATTAAGGGGTGATAGAAGAATATATTTGGGGAAAAAGAGAAATAGAATGGGGTAAATTATCTCACATAAAAGAGGGAAGAAAAAGGTTTCACAATGGAGGGGAAAAAGGGGGAGGTAAGAGGGAATGAGTGAACCTCATTCTCATTGGATTTGACTTACAGAGGGAATAACATACATACTCAATTGGGTATCTTACCTTACAGGAAAGTAGTGGGAAATAAGAGGGGGGATGATAGAAGGGAGGGCAGATTGGGGGAAGGGGTAGTGAGAAACAAACACTTTTGAAAAGGGACAGGATCAAAGTAGAAAATAGAATAATTAGGGGTTGGGATAAGACGGAGGAAAATATAGTTAGTCTTTCACAATATGACTGTTTTGGAAGTGTTTTGCATAATTACACATATATAACCTATATTTGTTTGCTTGCCTTCTCAATAAGAATTGGTGGGGAGGCAAGAAGAGAGAGGGTTTGGAACTTAAAAACAAATGTTAAAAATTTGTTTTTACATGCATCTGGGACATAAAGATATACAAGCAATTGGATATAGAAATCTATCTTGTACTTCAAGAAAGTAAAGGGGAAAGGGATAAGAGGGGGATGATAAAAATGTGAGCAGACTGGGGAAAGGGGTAATCAGAATGCATATCATCTCAGGTGGAAGGGAGGGGAGAGATGGGGAAAAAATTTGGAATTCAAAATCTTGTGGAAATGAATGTTGAAAACTAAAAGCAAGTAAATAAAATATTTTTTTACATTGGCCAAAAAAATTAAAAGATTATTATTTGTAAAATGCTTAACACAGTACCAGGTACAGAGTAGATTAATGTTTGCTTCCTTTTTCTACTTGATTTTTTCCTTTCTTTGACCAATTTAGAATGAGGGAGGACAGAACAGAAATAGAATAAGATGGGACAAAGGGACATAATTAAAGGAAAGAAAAAGAGAGGAACAGAGGGAAAGAGTATAATGAGGCCAGCAAGGGCATCATCAATTAGAAGACTCTCTGATTTGGGTATTATTGATTACACTACAATACTCAGAAAATTCAGAGGAATTTTCCTCTTTAAATAGCTGAAGTCAGTCTGTAACCTTGCCCCTTATTCTCAAAGAAAGTCATCAGAATATCACATGCTCAACAAGTCATTCAAAGTTCAAAAGGTATTTAAGTTACAGCACAAGGAATATTTGGGTAGGGATTCTATGCAGTAACTTATAGGCACACAGGTAAATAAGCAGACAATTTATAGCCACACAGCTTTGTTACAGGACCCAGCTTAGCATATGCAGTTTATCACCTAATCTTATTAGTTCCAACTGGTTTTATACTCAAACCTACTAAGCTATACTACTTTGTGAAGTGAAGTCAGGAGCATGGATTAAGAACTGAAAGGGACCTCTGAGGTCAACAAGTCCATTTATCCTTTTATTTTACAGATGTGGAGTGGAGGCACAAAAAATTCAATGATTTTCCCAGGGTCATCCAGTTAGTAAATAGGGGCAAGATTTGAACGCTATTCATCAGGCAACTTCAATTTGCAATTGCTATGTCTACCACAGCCAATCTCTATACTTATAAATGTGGGTTTCTGAGTCCCACACTCAAAAAATCTTAAACCCTTTGTTTGAGCTAAATTTTAGTAATTCTTCTATTCCTAGTTCTAGTTTTAACTGAATCAATATCTTCCAGGGCTCCCCCACCCCTTTTCTTCTTCTTTCCTTTCATCCCTGTCCTTCTAGTCACCTTGTCTTGATTTGAACTCCCTGTCCTAGAGCTGTCTCCTTAGCCCCAAGGTGTCTGTCACCCCATTGTTCTTCCAGGTACCTTTTGGCTTATTCTAAATGGAATTTTTTTTTGTATAACATACATAACTTTTGTCTTTCCAAAAAGGGGAGTATAATGATAAGAAGTGTATTGCATGCATCTGCCTATATAAATGTCACCTATTATTCTATAATTTATTCCCCCCTCCCTCCCTTAGTTACCCTGAAGCTGCTCTGTTCCCTGGCTAGCCTCAAGAAAGCAAACTGGATGTCCTGGGCTAAAACCCTCCCCCTGTGATTGTCTGATCTCAGGCCTAACCACCTCCTGGCATTCAAAAGCCCTCCAAAATCTAGTGCCAGATCTCCTGTCTTTTCAGATTTTTCTCATATTATCCCTATCCATTCCCATATTCACTGCTCTACCTACCTCATCCCCCAACACATCCTATGCTTTCTCACCTATGTACTTTTGTTCATCTTCTTCCCTATTTCTGGAATCAAAGAATCCATCAAATACCATCTCCTCCATGAAGGTTTCCCTATTCCACTCCCCATGTCCCTTTTCAGAAATAACTTTTCCTCCCTGAACATAACTCTTTATACCTCTCTCATGAGCCTTTACACTAAATGAGTGCTTAATATTGAATTGAAAAAAAATCATGAAAGAGGATTGGAATTAGGAATGAGTTGTGTTCCTGAGCTGTTGGAGAGATTCTCTGGCTCACGAGCATTCTCATTAGATGAATGATGGGAGTGTTTCTCTCCCCAAGTACCCCCTCCTCAACTCATCAGGTTATGAGTCCTAATACCCACCTGACTGCAGCAGACATCCCCAGTTCATAACATGCACTGAATCTGACAGAAGCCTCACACAAGGGAAGGGATGAGAGGCAGAGACAATTGGATTTTATTTAGATCTGCTGCCTGATTTCCCTGGGGTCTACTGCCCGGTGTCACTGAATCACGGAGCCCATACTAACTGGCATGGCTAGCCTGGAATTGGAATTGATGGACTTGTGGGACTGCTCAGGTCGTAGGATCATAGATCCAGAGATGGAGGGGTCTTAAAGGCCATCTAGTCTAATCCCTTTACTTAATATGAATAATAGCTTAGATTTAGACAGCACTTTATATCATTCCATGCTTCTAATAGCCTTGAGAGCTAGGCAGTGCTAGTATCACCCCTTTTAACGAATGAAGAAGGGGAGGTTCAGAAGGTTAAATGATCGTCCCAGTTTTGCACAGACAGTGAGAGCTATTCCTTGAACCTAAATCTCAGCCTCAGTTGCTTCATCTGTAAATGGGGATAATAACATCTGCTCCACAGAGTGGTTGTAGCGATGAAATACACCTGGGAAAACACTTTTCAAACCTGAAAAGCACTCCGTAAGTGTTAGCTGTTACTACTATTCAGACCTCCTAGAATGGAAGACTTGGCCTAGCTGCCCACCCTTGGGCAAATGATCTAAATTGGCCCAGGCAGAGCTTCCTCCCCCACCACCCCCAATAAGATGGAGAGAATGGTATTTGCATTCCCTATTCTCAGGGGTGATGTGGGTCTCAAAGAAGAAAGCACTTTCTGACTTTGAGATGGGATACTCATGTAAGTCATTCTCAGGCAGGGAGGCAAATGCTCTGTAACAGACAGAGAAACCCAGAAAGCAAGCCCTCTGTGTCTCTGCATCGAAATCCACATAATGACAGCCTCTAAAGTCCCACCTGTGCCTTTGGCCCTAAGGCAAACAACCTTTGGAAACATTCCAAACATCTGGGGTATGCTGTCCAACCAGCCAACGCCGTCCTCCACTACGTGTCTGGTTGTTATACTCCCCCAGGGGTCAGGTTAAGCTTATGAGGGCAGGGATTCAGAGGAATGGGCAGGACTTGGTGGTCAGGGCATATGCCTGAGGGCTAACCGGCATAGTTTGCCCTTTGCCCACGAAAGAAACAGAACTCTGACCCCTGGAAATTCCAAATCTCTGCCCTGGTCTGCCCTAGGAAGGTATGCTGAGTCTATCTGGAGTTTCTAGTAGATGAAACAAGAATAATAACCTCTTATCTTCGACGAGCTTTGAATGGACCCAGTCCTGACATGGAAGTGAATCTTGGATATGAAATGACTGGAACAAAGCATTTCAATGTTTACAATTCAGGTTTGCACCATAATAACAAAGCTCTTCATAGTCTAGCCCCCTCCCACCTTCCTAGCTTTCTTATACCTATGCTCCCTCACACTCCTTGATCCAGTGACACTGGTCTTATGGCTGTTCTACAAAGAGTATCTGGCTGTGCCCATACCTGGAATATTCTACCTCCTCTGCTCTGATTACTGACTTCCCTGGCCTCCTTCAAGTTGCAACTAAAATCCTAACTTCTATAGGAAGCCTTCTGCAACCTCTTTATACAGTGCCTGCCTTCTCTTGTTATTTGTTCAGTCTTTTTCAGTCACGTCAACTCTCTGCGACACTTTATAGGGGTTTCTTGGCAAAGACACTAGAGTGGTTTGCCATTTCCTTTTCCAGTCCATTTTACATATGAGGAAACTAAGATAGAGTTCAATGACTTGACCAGGGTAACACAGGTTAGTCGATGTCTGAGGTGAGTTTTGAACTCAGGAAGACTAGTCTTCTGGACCTCTCACCCTGTGCTCTGTCCACTTTGCCACCTAGCTGTCCTTTCCCTCTACTAATTATTGCCTATTTATCCTGTATATCATTTGCTGTGTGTGTGTGTATGTGTATGTGTTTGTATGTGTGTGTGTGTGTTCTAAAGCATGTTGTTTTCTCTATTAGAGTGTAAGATCCCTGAGGGCATGGATGGTCTTTTGCCTCTTTTTTATTAATCCCCAGTGCTTAGCATAGTGCCTGGCACATAGTAGGTACTTAATAAATATTGATGGACATTGATTGATTGATAATGACTAGAAGAGACCTTAGGGTTCATCCAACACCCCCATTTCATAGAAGAGGAAACTGAGGCCAAGAAAGGGAAAATGACTTATTCAAGGAAACACAACCAAGTTAGTTGAAGAACTGGTACTAGAAATCAGATCTTTCTGGCCCCCAGACCAATGCACTCACTTTCTATTACCCCCACACACTATTTCCCTTTCTCTGGGAAAGGCAGCATAAAATAACAGAAAGATTTTTGGATATGGGGCCAGAAAATTTGAGTTCAAATTCTAGTTAGGCTGAGTGACCTTGGACAAGTCACCCTCTTCTCTGAGCTTACTGATGAAAGAGGGATGATGATGCTTCTCCTACTTGCCTTACAGGCTTATCATGAGGATTAAATGAGATAATGGATGTAGAAGGGCTTTGAGAATCATGAAGCTCTATATGAATGTAAGCTATTACTAAACTGGCCATAAATGCCACAGAGTTCATGGCAATAAATAATGGTAAGTAGTGTGCCTCTTTGAAAATAAAAATAATATGCTTTGCATTTATTTATTCCCCTAAACCACCAGAGACAGGGAGAAGATCACAGGACTTGGAGTCAGGAGCTCTGGGCTCAAGTCTCAGCTCAAAACCACTTTCTAACACAGACTTAACATCCCTGAGACTTCCTTTGCCTATCTGTACATTGGGTATAGTAGTACTTGGAGAACCTACACCTCATTTAAGCTATTGTGACCCAAAAGTACTTTACTGATGAGTTACTATGGTTATAAGTCTTATGGTGAGGTTTGGAACCTTGCCTAGGGTCATTCCAACTGATGCCACTTTGGAGAGCCAGGAACACAGGGAGGCTCAGGTTCACCAAACCAGGAGGCCAACAAGGCTAAAAAAGCACCTAGAAGAAAAGGCTTCACCACAGCTGATGGTTTGTTTAAAGCAACAACAGCAACAGTCACAGGAAGCATTGTCAGGTTTTTATTAGGGTAATCTTTTTTTTAAGAATGAGAGAAGGAGGAGATATAAAAATAATCGAGTTCTTCTCATAGTCCAGAAGACAATCTGTCACAGAATGTACCCCTCCACGAGGAGGAATAATTATCCAGGCCTATGCCCACAATCCTGGGGGACCCTGACCACTTAATTCTTTGTCATTCTCTCTTCCTCCAGAGTACTGTAGATTAACCTCCAAGGACCACAGACACCACACCATGCTGCTGTCTTATCAGTGCGAGGGAACATAGCATCTGTTCCCACAAACTTGGGGTTCCATCACCAAATGAGAATAAAGGTGCTTCTCCCTGCCATTGCTGCAACAGGCAATTGAAATGATGGGTAGGAAAGTGCTTTGCTATCTCAGAGTTCTATGGGAATAAATGTTTCCATTCCAGTCCTTAATATCCCTACCAAATCCTGGCAACGACCTGTTCTAGCCCTTGCAGAAGACCAGGAAAGAAATCTATAGGCCAGAAAGATGTTCTAACAGTTATCAGGTTCAAGCTTTGGCCTCTTTGCAAGTCTACCATCAGCCATACTTGTGCAGAAGGGCATAAATATCCCCACAAATGGGTTCAAAATTTCCTTTCTGTATATCTGGTACAGAGTGGTGTCAAACCATAACAAATCCTGATGGAAAGGGGAAGGAAAAGGTATACAGAATGCAGGGGGAAAACATTCTAAAGGAGAAGAATGAAACATACAAAAGTATTGGAAATGGAAGCCTAGTAAACCTTGAGTTAGGAGGAATGAACTGCTTTCCTGGGAAAAGGTCATCTTGTCTTAATGATGGGACAGGAGCAATGGGGACAGATCATGGGCTCTGGTATCTCTGTCCTTCTCCCCTCAGATAGCAGGAGACACTAGTCTAGGGCAGGACCATTCTTGGTCTCCATCTGATTTTTCCTTCTCTATAGACTGTAGCGATGTGGGGAATGAGGGGGAAGGGTGAGAAAATGAGGAGGGAAGGAGAGTTTGTGGGGTACAGCAGGAAAGCTAGAAGTCATCAAGTAAAATCAAACCACACAATTATGCTGGGGTGTGTGGGAAATGGCTATGCCATTGGATGGGTACATCAGCCTGGGGGAAATCACAAAGCATATTTTCAGTTTCGTGAGAAACCATAACACTTGCTCACCAGAGCTATCTCCTACATGTTGCCAAAATAGCTTAAATGCAGTGACGTGACGCAGGAACAGCAGCAAATCTGTATGTAGGTTTAAATCTGGACCCCCTCAGGCAAAAGAAAACAAACAAAAAACCCTCTCTTCGTTAACTATAAAATAAACAGATTCAATAACAATCCCTTACTATGGGTAGCATTTGAACATTTACAGAACATTTCACATCCATTTTTCTCACCTCATCCTCACAATGACCCTAGGAGGTGGTAAGAACTGGTATTGCGATTTTCTTTTGGTAGATAAGGAAATTAAGACTTAGAAGTAAAACCACTTGGTCCAAATCACACAGCTAGTAAGAACTGGGAAGAAAATCCAAACCTTTTGACTCTTATCTTGAGTTGGTTACATTATGCCATACTTGGAAACATCGTGGAGTTTTGCTCATTCTCTCAGAAGCATTTAACCTGACTGTCTGGGGAAACCAACAGACTCCTCAATAATGGTTGTTGGCTATAATCACAATTGAGAAAACATGAAATTTCACTTAGATCTTAGTGAAATAGAGGTGTATTTATTTTTCTTTTCGAGGTTTGAAATCTGTCTACAGTCTAGTTAAGTAAGACAATAACATGGCTGGCTTTATTTATAAGCACAGAAGGAATGCACCAGCATTTTATACTTTTAGCAGGTCCAGGAATCAAAGAATATAGTATATCTAAGCTAGAAGGAAGGGCGTATGCTACAATGGGAAGACTGCCATATTTGGGGTCAGAGGGCAAACCTTGTCTCTGTACCTCATTATCTATGTGACCTTGGGCTTGTCATTCAGCTCTCTGAACGTCAGTTTCTTTATCTATAAAATGAGGTGATCGGACTAGATGACCAGGAAGTCCTTCCCTGTTCTAAATCTATGACACTAGAATCCTTTGACTTTTGAGACTGTCTTGTTAAACCCCACATACTGCATTAAAAAAAAAAATCTAAGGATGAGTATAGAAAAGTGACCTAGAATAAAGGTCAGTCATCAATAAATAAGCATTTTTTAAGCAGACACTATGTGTGTGACACTGTGCTAAGTGCTGGGAATACAAAGAAAGACAAAAACCAAGTCCCTGTTCTTAAGGAGTTCACTGTCTAATGGGGGAGACAACATTGAAACAAGTATATACATATAAGATATATATTATATGTATGTGTTTGTGCTTGTATATACATATATGTAGAAAGAGAGAGATTGTATTCATAAATTTGCATATGGGAATATATAAATAGCATAGGTGTGTGTGTATATGTAAGTAGATCACATCCATATATATATGTACATATACATACATACATATATTTTAGACTACATCCATAAATTTGCATGTGTATTATATATAAATGCATATGTATATATGCATGCATATATACATCCAAATGTATATGAGTGAATATACACACACATATCTATATAGATATAGATATAAAGTGGAAGGTAATTTTAGAGAGCCTGGGAGTATGGCAAAGGGGGAATTGACAGGTAGGGAAGGGAACTGGGAAAAGCCTCTTGGATTAGATGGGATTTGATCTGGGACTTGGAAGAAGCCAGGACAAAACCAGGGCCAGCATCGAGTCCTTGACATACTCCACAGGAGCCTAGTTTCCTTTCATTCCACTCCACCAAGCTGCCTTCCCAGGAAATGGCCCTTTTGCCAAGATGATCTCTTTCACAGTTAAAGTGTTATCTACCATTAACACTTCAGTACAAATTACCTGCTAATTTCCTAACAGGGCTCTGAGAAAATGGAACACAGTACAATAATAGTTCACTTTTTGTAAAATACTTTTACAAGTTAAAAAGGGGCTTTCCTCACTACAAATTTATGAATATAGGCTAAGTATTATTGCCCTTATTTGAGAGGTGAGGAAACCAAGGCTTAGAGAAATGAAATAACTAGTCCACAGTGACCTGGCTGGCAAGTGAAACAGTTCAGATTCGAACTCAGGTATTTTGATTCCAGGCCAAGAGCTCTTTCTATTACCTAATAAACAGAAGAAAAGATCTGGGGATCCTCAAGAATTTCAACACAGGACCTCTCACTTGAAAAAGGTCCTGGATAATAGGACTATTCTCTGATAACAAATTTCACATTTAGCTCACATTTGGGCAGTTTTTTATCATTTTTAAATTTAAGTCAATTCTACAATCCTTTAGTAAGTGTGTGTGAAAAGCATTCTGCTAAGGCTTGAGGACAAAAAGTGTTGGGGGGTTTTTTAATGAAACATTTCCTACTGGCCCTGGAATCCAGAGGACCTGAGTTTAAAACTTGCCTCAGACACTTACTAGTTGTATTACCCTGGGCAAGTCACTTAATCCTGTTTGCCTCAAAAAAAGGAATGAAGGAACATTTTTCACTTTCTACTGAAAAATAGGACATAATGTAAGGTACAGTGAGATGAAAGGAGATTGTTAGTATATACCAAACAGAGAGGAGAAAATATATGTAAAAATGACCACAACAGTGTAAATGTTGCACCACAAAACAATCAAATTTAATGTTATAAAATGATAAAAAACAAGCTTGTCCCAAAAGAAGAGATGAGAAGGTACTTCCATGACATTTCTTACATCCACTGCCTTCTCCTTGTTTCTAAGTTCTTCATTTCCCCCTAGACCTCTAGCTAGACCTCCCTAACTTTTGTGCAGATGGATTTTGGGGGATCTGAAGTGGGTAAGGAGATAAAATATGGATATGGATGGAGCCAAGGAAAAGCTTTCCCTTTCTTCTAGAAGACTAGACGCCATCTACAAGATGGTTAAGGTAACTGGAATAATGAAAGGTAGGATTCTTTGGTGAAAAGGAGTGGGAACTCCATCTAAGTCTGATATCAATAAATCAATAAGTCTTTGTCAAGCACCCACTGAGTGCTAGGCACTGTGCCATATACTTGGAACACAAAAATATGAATGAAACAACCTCTGTCCTCATGGAGCTTACATTGTAGGAGGGATACGAAATGTGTATATACAAGTATAAAACACATACATGCATACTATAAATGCAAGGTAACTTTGGTGTGGAGACCAGAAAAAAAAGCTTTCTGCAAAAGCTGGCATTCTGGCTGATTCTAAGAGACAGAGGCATGCATTGTGGGCAGGAGGACAACTACAGCAGAGGCCCAGAGGCAGGAGATAGACTGTCTTGTGAAATTATCAGCAAGAAAGTCAGTCTGGTTGGATTTCAAGAGTGTAGCAAGAGCAGTGATATATAATAATATGTGAAAGGTACTTTGGAACCAGGTTGTGAAGTTCATTAAAAGTTGAAGAGAAGAGTTTATATCTAATCCTAAGGACAATACAACAGGGAGCCATTAGAATTTGTTGAGTAAAGGAGATGCATGGTCAGACCTACATTTTTGCAAAGTTCCATGAAAGATGGATTAGGGTGTGGAGAAAATGAAGACAGAAAGAACAATGAGGAGGCTACAGGAATAGGCTAGCAAGAAGCTATAAAAATCTGAAGTAGCATAGTGTCTATGTGAATGGAAATTATGGATACAAGAAATGAGAAAAAGAGACATACATACAGAGTCAGAGACAGAAAGAAGGACACACACACAGAGAGATAGAGACAGACAGAGAGACAAAGTCGGGGAGACAGAGATTTGCCAATTTCCTCCTCCCAGAAACTAGATATTTGCCCATGGAACCTGTACTCTGATAAGCAAGACTGCTTTATCTTGAGCAGCCCAATATGCACTTCCTGGACATTTTCAAATCAGGCTGCCATGCAAAGTCACTTCTCCACCTTATTTATAACTCTATGCATTGTTTTGCCCTATTGCAATATAACATCCCTGAGCGCAAGAATTCTCTTAATTTTATTTTCTATCCCCAACACTTAGCAAAGTGCCTGCCACATAGTATGTATTTTTTTAAATGGATTTTATTTTTAATTTGTGGGGTAAAATAATAATTTCTATAATATAACATAAAAATTGCACATGAAATTGAAAATCTATTATGTACAACTTGCTATTCCATTTACATATATAATAAATTTGTATATATATAATTTATATAAAACAAATTTCCTTTTTTTTTCTTTTTTTCCTTTTTTCTTCCCTCTCCCCCACCCTAGAGATGACTACCATTAGACACAAAACTTTTCTGTGCATACTTCTATGGGTCGGTTCTTGCTCTTGATCACAGATAGTGTCTTTCTTTATATATCTTTTGTAGTTAATTTGAGTATTTATAACATTGCTGTTACCGTTCTCTTGATCCTGCTCATTTCATTCTTCATTATTTAGTCTAAGTCTTGAGCAATGATTTTTCATTCACTCATTTATATGAGGTAAAGGAGTCAAAGATAACACCAAGGTTATAAACCTTGGTGACTGGATAGTTAGTGGATCCTTCAATAGTAATAAGAATGTTTAGAAGAGGGCTCAATTTGTGGAGCAAGATAATTCTGTTCCAGAATGAAAAGCAGCTTGAAGACTGAGAGCAAATCCCTACTCTTCCTCTTCACAATCAGCAGCAGTAGCTGTTTCTGGCCCAGCTTAGCTTCCCATTGGCTCAACAGCTGACATCAGGTCCGTAAGAAGAGACCTCACATGAGAAATGACAAACCAATATTTTCTTGAAAATGGTCAGGAATTAGTAAGGAGCTAGGGGAATATGGAAGTTGATGCAATAGTTTCTTGCTTCAGGATGGAGGAGGAGATTAGAGTCTGATTTTGACTATAACCTCCAAGAAGGTAGGAATGAAGTACAGAGAAACAAATTAGAAGAGCTGGGAGAGGCATTGTGGATTCTCTAGTAGAATGGGCTCATTTTTCAGACAAGAAAACTGCAACCCTGACCAGGTCCATGTAGTTTACTTTGTTAAGAACCAAGGACAGCACCATAACAATTGGACATTTGGCCAAGACTACAATGAAAATTCTCTGAGAAAGAAACTCCTGAAAGTCTTGTGGTTGAGTTTTCCCAGACCAACTCACAATATGTATACTATATATTAGCTTCCAATGCTTGGAAGTTTCTCTCTAAAGTTTCTTCCCCACTCTGTATCCCCACTTCTCCTAGATCAAATGCCCCTCACTTTCCTCTACATCCTTTCAATGAAAAATGTTTTTCATACCCCATTTCCCACATATACAGCATATTATGTCTGAACCAACAATCTACCTGCAGATCTAGACAAGTAGAGAAATTCCAGAGAAATCCCTCTCTCACTGACTCCACCCCATTTATGGGAAAATTCACCAAGGTCTATCATTGAAAAGAGAAACAGAATAACCTCTCCTCCTCAGATCAATCAATGGCATTGATTAGTGTTGTGTTTCTCTTGGCAGGAGGTGCCAGGGAGGCATTCTAACAGAAGAGAGGACCTCATTCTTCCCCTCAAAGCAACAATGCTTGTTGACCTATTAAGATACTCTTGGGGTTCCTGCTCCACCAGTTGGTTTTGGCTCATTAAAACGTGTGCCCATTAAAAACAAGAGGCCAGGTTCCACACTGCTGAGGTTGAAGCTAGGACTATGAGTGTTACTAAATAAACCCTCTAAGAGGTTTCATGATATAGGGACAAGAGTTCTGAGTTTAGAGTCAGAAGGGCTGGTATCCAATCCTGGCTCTTCAACTTAATATGTGTGATAAGACTTTTCTAAGTCTCAGCTTCCTTTTGGATTAGAAGATGATCTCTAAAATCTCTTCCATCTCAAAACCGTTTGTTCCTATAGAAAAGCCTTTCTGGTTCAAGACTAAAGTGAAGTTGCTCCCCTCATGCTTCTGAGCCCATCCCTTGAGCCCAAATGACTTTCCTGATACTAGCAGACCAAGCTCTCTCCCTTTAATTTTTTTTCCACAGCTCTTGAGGTGCCATCTTCTCCAGGAAACCTTCCACAGGGCAGTAGTTAAGTGATGGTGATTCACCGTAGTGTATAATTCCCCCTAACTCTGTCTCCATAAGGAGATAGCTTGTGCTTGTGTCACTAGACATACACAGATCCCAGAACCATTAGACAGTCATTTAAATAAAGTCTTGGTGGTGATGGTAATGGCAATGATGACAAGAGTGTCAATGACCATGATGAAGGCTATGATTTTGAATATCCCTTGGTTTTTGTTCTTCTAAATTTAGGAATCACAGGAACCATTTTAATGTTGGAAGACATCTTAGATATTTATATTCTTTTTATGGAAAATGAAAACTGAAGCCAGCAGGGGATGACTTCCCCATGATCACATATTGAGTTAGAGGTAGAGTTCAGAATAGATCCAAGGTCTCTTGTGTGTATGTATATAGTTCATTATCAAAGTGTGTTAGGTTTTCAACTCCTATTTTTTCTTCTGCCTAGTACTCTTCAAGACTTCCTCTGATCTCTCCTTCCCCCACCAGACCACTCTTATTTCTACAGCAACCCTCCAAGCTTCTTTTGCCTATCTTTAGTACAGGTGAAGTTTGAGAGGTAGTGTGGCACTGGAGTCAATCTCTGATAGACACTGACTGAATGCTTCTGGGTCTAGGCCTTGGGCATGTCACTTAACATCTCAGTGTTCTAGCCAGTTCTCTATAACTAAAAGTTATATAAAAGAGACTGATATGCTTTAGTAGAAGGAGCTACCTTATCTCAAAGTTTCCTATATATATATGAAATCACAGGTTTAGTCCCTATGTCTAGTTAATACCATCTCCTCTTACCATTTCCCCACCTTCAAACCCCTAAACTCAACGTCCAGTTAATGGCTAAGAGAAGAATTCATTACTGATGGCAACCATGCTCCAGTGCTCTTCTCTGGAAGGGAGGGACAAAATGAGTGGACAGCCTGAATTAAGATATCCTCTTCTTGAATGCACATTAACCTAATAATTGCACTCTAGAATTTTACACTTTTAACTTTTCAGAGCTTCTAGATGGATGGACAGATAGTATATTTTTGTAATATAAAATTGCAGTTTCCCCAAAATACTTTAGACTGGTAGGAACTTCAATGGTCATAAACTCTTACAGGTCAAATTCCCCACCTACTTGGTACAAAAGGAGGCCATGAATTTGCTAGTTAGCAAAGAGACTCCAGTTTAGTTCAAAAAACATTTGTAAAGCACCTACTAGGTATAAGTATTGTGGAGAATCAGATTAGGTAGATGCTAATTTGTATGTTATATATAATTTGCATGCTCATTTCAATGACAAAATGCCCAGAAATCTATATTCATAGACTGAGAGCTGGAAAGAACTCTAGAGAGCATTCTACCCAACCATATCATTTTACAAAAGAAGAAAATGAAGTCTATTTCCTTGCCCCCATTCTCCCTTAATTATCACTTGGTATATGCCTGGTTGCAATTTGAGGGGAGGAATGAGTCTTTTTCCAGCGGCTTGTCGCTATCTCATGCAGCTTCTCAAAGGGTTTATTCAGTAATAGTCCATCACCCTATCTTTAGTGTCAGCAGTTGGGAGGCTGGCCTCTTTTTTTTTTTAAATGGGAACACCATTTTGCAGAGCCAAAACCACCAACTGGTAAAGCAGAAATTCCAAGGGTATCACAACAGGTCCGCAGGCATGAGGCCCTCTCTCCTATTAGAATTTGTACCCCGATGCCTCCTGGCAAGAGAAATGCAACAGTAATTAATGCCATTGATTGATCTGTAGTGAACACATTGATTTTGAGCTGCTATCAGACTCCTCATCCAACACTTCTTTCCTCTCCTTTCTACCCCTTGGTTGCCACAGAGCTGGGGAACAGAAATATTTTTCAGATTCATAATCACCAATGAGTGAACCCTATGGGATCCGCAGCTAGGGACTGAACAGCCCCCAGTGACTAGCTGCATGGGCTAAGCTAATTGACAACTCCTCCCATTCTTGCCTTTCTTCTTTCATTTCAGAGTTCTTCAAAGAACAATGAGCATATGGGTAGACAGAGTCATGTTAGGGTGAGTGACTAAGGCTTTTCCTGAAACATAGAGGGTTCTGAAAGCACTAATAGTCCTCCAGAAGAATGGAAACAAGTTTGCATCTAATTAGCAAAACTATTATTTTAGTAGAAAATTACCAGATGGTTACACTTCTCTTTCACCCTCCCCTTCCCTATCCTGCCACATTCTAGGTGCATTTGCTCTCTTCTCCTCTGGATCACCCATCTCCCTTTCATGGATGTACCCCAGGGTTCTGTCCTGAATCTCTTCTCTTAACTTTTTGTTGTATTTCTCCTTGAAAATGATTCAGATCTACATATCCAGTCGTTCTAGGGTTGTTTTTCCAAATACTTCTACCTGGATGTCCCGTAGGCAGCTCAAAATAGTGTGTTCCCTACAGAAGTCACTATCTTTTCCCCAACTTCTGCCCCTCCTCCAAACTTCCCTATTTGTATCAAGGGCATCGCTGTTCCTCCCATCATCTAGGTTCATAACTTAAGAATCACCTTCAACTCTTCACTCTCCCTCATCTTTTCATAATTAATCAATTGCCAAGTCTTGTCAATTCTTTGGCTACATAATCTCAGCTACTGCCTTCTTCACTCATGACCAAGTTCAACCCATCATCACCTCTTGTTTGAATAATTTCAGTAGCCTCCTAATTGGTCTTTCTGCATCCAACCTCTCTCTTTTCCAATATATTGTCCACAAAGTTGTCAAATTGGTGTTTCAAAAATTCAAGTTTGACCATGTCTCTTTCTAGACTTTTGTGGATCCTGAATGTTTCTAGGATTTGGCATTTCAAAACCTTCAGGATCAGACTAACCTCACATATTCTCCATTGCAGCCTAACTACTCAACTTACTATTTCCTATTCATGAAGTTCTCCTGATTCTATGCTTTTACACATGCCTTACCCATAATGCACTCCTCCTTGAACTCAGTTTAATGAAACCCTCTAATTCTTTCCAAGGCTTGGCAAGTGCCCCTCCTAAAGGAGGATGTTCTTGATCCCCACATTGTTAATATTGTTCATAATCAGGGTAGGGAGTAGGGAAGAAAAGGTAAGAATAGAAATATGTTTACATAGAAGGAAATTACCATGCATATTTATATAGTATATATATAATTTTATGCATATATATCATGTTTATTTGTGAGCATTTTCTTCCCACATCCTCTACCACCGTCCTACTTCTAACACTTACTACTTGTGTGTTAAGCCACAAGTTACTTTACCTCCATGTGCCTCAGTTTCCCCATCTGTAAAATTAGGAGTTTGGACTAGGGACATGAAGTCCTTTTGAGCTCTGTATCTATGAACCTATGATCCTTTGGGAGAATATAAGTTATTTGAGGGCAAGGAATGGCTTGACTTGGTATTTCATTCAGTCAACATATATCTATTCATACCAAAATTCTATTAGGCCTAGAAGACAGGGAACTCTCCATAAATTCTCCTTGATTGATTGGTTGCAGTAGAATGGTCCTTAATCTGTATTGTTAACATATTTTCCATTATTCTCTTAAGTCTAGACAATCAGTGAAACAATCAATCAAGCCCTGATTTGTATTATTTGCCAATTTCTGAGGTGTAAATATCCACACTGAAAATTCCCTGGACGGGGTCCTAGGTCAACACTTATACCCAAAACTGAATTTGTCTCCAAAAAGTAGATTCTTTTTTGTTTCTCCCAGGCCAAGTTTTTTTTGAAGCTTGTTACAAGTTTTAAAAGGGAGAAGGGGAGCCTCTTTTCACTTCTATGGTGAGGATAACCATGTCTGATTTTTTTTGACTGCAGCAGAAAGAAGAGCAGTGTCCTCTGAGCCTTTGGACACTATCCAGTGACTTGCCCTAGAGAGGGCATTCCAGCATGTTTGGTAGGTCACACATGTGAAATCCTTGCTGTTCCACCCATACCAAATGCCAGTTGTAAAAATCCTGAACCTCCACATGCAACAGACTTATAAGTCTGCTTTCTTCTCATGTCAGCTCAAGATCAGTGGTAGAAGTTGACATTCTGCTAAGCAGCCCTCTTCCCACCATCCTACCCACCACCCCAGGCAAAATCTTCTCTCAAAGCTTTCTCATATTTTCTTCAAATTACAAAGCAAAGAGCCCTTTAATGAGGAGATCTTATCAATGTCAAATTATCTGGAAATTTTGAAGTCCTAGTAAGTGGGGAAGAAAAAACTGGAAAATTTGGGGAACATTCAAATAGATGCAATGCATTCTAATATTCAACAATTCCTTGTACAGATCATCTCGTTAGTTTTAGGAACATAAGTATGTATTATATATTATTTGGTTTACTCATAAAACTATCATGTTCGGTATATTAAATTTTAAAAGATAGCTTTTTCAGACAATAATTACAAATGTACTTTTGAATTTTTTTTCTTGCAAGATAAACTATGACTTATGTCAGCTCTTGTTACCAGTTTATGAGAAGCAGGCAGAACCTTAAGAAAAGGAAGGAACTGAGAGCAGTATAGAATCACAGAAAGTCAGAGCTGGATGAGACCCCAGAAAGCACGCCTTTGCTTTACAGAAGAGGAAAATGAGATACAGAGAAGAATGCAGACTTGGAAAGTCAGGTCAATAAACATTTATTAAACACTGACTAAATACTAAGCACTTAATTAAGTAAGCGCTGATAATTGTGTTTGTCCCTCATTGCCGTAGAAGACCATGCCATCAGAGAAATGAGGACATGACTCGCACTTGACTTTGTTTTGAGTGAGGGAGGGTTGTGCAGGTCACCAGCCTCACTTCTCCTCCAGAACCATCTGAATCCAGTGACCAGATATTCATCAAGATGACTGGATATGACCCACGATGCACTGGGAGACCTTGGGCTCTTTAGGCCAAGGTCTTTGCAGGTACTCACTTAGGTTGAGGCAATGCCCATTCATTGAATAGGCCTATTTAAGAAGTAGCCAGGGCATGGCCCCTTTAATAAGGCCAAGGAAAAGAAAAACATAAGGCTGAGTGGGAAGCAGCAACAGTTAATATTGATAATCACTGTAAAGCTAGGTTTCAGATACAAAGAAATACAAAAGATAGTCCCTGTTCTCAAAGAGCTCATAGTCTAACATGCAAACAACTAGGAACGAGTAAGTTATATATAGAATAAATTGGAGAAAATCAAAAGAGGGAAGGCACTAGCCTTAAGAGGGATAGGAAACATCTTCTTGTAGAAGGTGAGCCTTAGCTGAGAGTTGAAGGAGGCCAAAAGGTGAGGAGATGAGGAGGTTGAATGTTCCAGGCATGAGGGACAGCCAGTGAAAATGCCCAAAGTTGGAAAAAAATGATGATTTAAAAAGCAGTGTCCTTAGAATCTTCAGGGAATTCTGCAGCATTACTCCAATGGCAGTCTCACTAAGCACAGTCTTCCTTACACTACTGGGTATTTCAAGAACATCAACAATTACTGTTTCTCTAAGAGTGTCTTTGTTTCTTAGGAAACTCTCCAAGGACCTCCTCACTCCAGCCTATCAAGCTTTCCTCCAGAAGTTCAAAGTCACTGCATTAATTTATTTTTGAAGACAACAAGGATAATAGGAGTCACTCTGCATGTTTTAGAATTTCTTTACTCAACTATTATCTTTTGGAGAGCATCCAGCCTTCTTGACGTCAAGAAACAAGTTCAGATCGTGAGATGCACATCCAAGCACAGAGTCACACAAAAGCATCCATCTAGTTTGCTTTCATAGCATCACAGATCTAAAACTGAAATGTACTTTGCAGGCCATCTGGTCCACCTATCCATCCCCATTTTAAGGTGGAGGAAACTGAGGCTCAGGGGAATTATCTAATGAGCAAGCATTTATTAAAAGTTTACCATAGCAACAGGATACAAAGAGGTAAATTCTGACAAAGTGACTTGTCCAATAAGTGGCAGACCAATATTTTAGCTTTGGTGTGTTCATCCTTCTTTGCTGAAGAAGATGCCATCAGAGAAATAATGACGTGACTAGCACTTGACTGTTTTGAATGAGGGAGGGCTATGCATGTCACCAGCCTCACTTCTCCTCCAGAGTCATCTGAATTCAGTGACTAGATATTCATCAGGATGACTGAAGATGACCCAGGATGAGGCAATTGGGGTTAAATGACTTTCCCAAGGTCACACAGTCAGTGACTGAGGTGAGATTTGAACTCAGGTCCTCCTGACTCCTGCATTGGTGCTCTATCCACCACACCACCTAGCTGCTCCTTTTTAACTTTGATCCTTTGACTTCAAACCCAGTACTCACATTATCTGTATTGTTATTCAGCAAAAAAATAAACATTGCATAGCACCCTATCTTCTGTAGGACTTCATACATTTTACAATCAATAACATCTTCAGTGCTTCTACTTGTGCTAGATCAATATTTCCACCTAAAATTTGCAAAATCACACAGCTTCTGATTCCTTCCTTGTCTTCCCACCTATAGTTGCATCATTCAGTCAGCAAGCCTTTGTATATGTAAGGAACCATGCTAAGCTGGATAGGATGTTATATGCCACTAATTGATTCTTCCTTGAACAAATACTTTCATTCATTCAGCCTGGCTGTCAGAGAGGCCACTCATGGAAAGGTTGTGAGGCAAAGGAGGTGAGGATTTGACTTAGATTTCAGGTGGTCTGTAAACTCATTGGGGGAAAAATTACATGATTTCTATGAACTCTTAGTTTCCTCTATGCTTTATTTTATTCATCTAAAAACATTATTCTTAGGATGGATTCACAGCCTTCACCAGTCTTCCCAAGGAGAAGATGACACAAAAATGGTTAAGAACCCCTTGTCTTGGATGGCTTTAGAAGATTACCGTTCACCGATGCAGATCATAATCCCTTCATCCTGTCTCCAACTGTCATCTTTGACTTTCCACAAATCCTTCACAGCTGATCTACCCAATCTGGAATAGATAAAAGCCTTCCTCTCATACCATATCTTAGCATCCAGAAGAATAGTTCACTGTTGTAAATGTAGTACCTGAACTATCCATCTGTTGTTTCTTGTTCTTGCTATAAGACTGGCCCACCTCTTAGGTGCCATTCATGTCCCTGTATGAATTTTTACACTTATTACTACATGTTGATCATGACTGATAACATGCACCAATCTTTTTAAAAGTTTTTTCAGTTGCTTCTGACTCTTTATGACCCCATTTAGAGCTTTCCTGGCAAAGATACTAGACTGGTTTGCCATTTTCCTCTCCAGGTCATTTTATAGATGAGAAAACTGAGGTAGAGTTAAGTGACTTATCCAGGGTCACACTGGTAGGAAGTGTCTGAGGCCAGATTTGAACTTGGGAAAATGAGTCTTCCTGATCTAGGCCTGGCACTCTATCTACTGCACCACATATCTGCCCCATTTATAAGTTTACAAAACATATTTTTTCCATTGCCCTTTGTTTCACCTAGAAATGAGATTCTTAAGTGTTATAATCACAGTATTATAGATATAGAACTGAAAGGGACCTTTAGAGTCTAAATTACCCTCTGTTTTTACAAATGAGGAAAGGGAAGTCCAGAGTATTTAAATTACTTTTCCAAAGTCATACTCATAGTAGGGATCAAGCCTGCTTCTCAGACTGCAATGATCCCCATTTTATAGAGGCAGATAGAACTGAAGTGATTTGCCTACAGATCCATCTGGTAGTAAGTGTCTAAGACAGGACTTGAATTTGGGACTTCTGAGCCTAGGTTCAGTGCTTTATTTTCATTCCACCCAATTTCCCTCCCTCTTCTCTCTCTCTCGCCATATATACATATATATATGTGTGTGTGTGTGTGTGTGTGTGTGTGTGTGTGTGTGTGTGTGTGCGTGTGTGTACGTATCTGTATGTATATATATGTGTGTATACATACACATATATATGTATGTATACATACATACATACATATATATATATTTGAATGTCTGCAGAACACTATAGTGTATCTTATAGGAGCATTTGGAAGTCTACATTTCATCTGACAGTATTAACACACTCAAAAAAATTCCTCTCTCTTAGTAAAATTTGCAGTGCTGAAATACTTTCAGAGGCTAGTAGTTGGTCCCATTTTGTTGAAGGTAAAACAAAGAGAAGTACAGTTTATTTTTAATATAAATACTAATCATGTACAAATTTCACTTTGTGTCCCCTCCTTAGGGATAACTGTAAATAACCTTATAAACCCGGGGTACTCACCTGCCAGGATAATTGCTAAGATTGGGTAAGAATAGCTCATTTTTATTTAGAGCTTTACAGTTTGTAAAGTTTCCTTACAGCATCCTATGTGTTGGCAGGGGTCTCAGAGAGATTGACTGATATGCCCAGATCACGCAGTCAGAAAGTGGGAGTGCTGAGTACCCAAACCTGACTCCAAGTCTGCCGTTCTTTCCACTCACTCATGCTCTTTCAACTTTTATCATAAAGAATCAGATGAGAAGGAATTTAATGATTGCTTGCACAGGTTATAAAAACCTGCTAATGCAATTATAGCATTTTAAAATAGAATGCACTTAAACTCTTACCTTTCAATAGAACTGCATGCTTTCTTTCAGTTCCTTTGGGGATTCCAAGGTCATCGATCCAAGCAGTGTCAACTTCCAATTTTCTTTTCCCTCCAAACTCTTTACACTTGACCTTGTTCCTCTCAAACTGGGCAAAGAAGTCATTGGTTTGAATTTCTATGGGCATGAATCTACTGCTATTATCCACTCACAGTCCTTGTCAAATGGCAAGGAGCTTGTCCTTCAACCTGCAGGTTCCAGTCCTCCTTTCAATAAGAGCACTCTGATAACCAGAAGGGGGCCCTGGATTCTCCTTCCTTGCCTTGGCAAACATTTCTGGCCATTAGGCAGATATGAACTGTCAGGTTCTTGTAATCAAGAGTTATGTTAGCTTGCTTATCCTCAGCACCAAATTTGATTGTGTAGACGGTTTTATATGAAATACATGGGATCAGAGAATTAAAACTGGGAATAAATGGATGCTTGCTCACTGAAAGGAACTTTGAAGCCCTGAAAAGTTATGTGACTAATCCAAGATCACACAGGTAGTGATAACACAGTAGCTAATGTTTTATGATGCTTTGAGGTCTGTGTGGTTCAGTCGTTTCAGCCATGTCCAACTCTTCCTGACTCTATTTGGGGTTTTCTTGGCAAAGATCCTGGAGTGGTTCATCATTTCCTTCTCCAGCTCATTTTACAGATGAGGAAACTGAGGCAAACAGGATTCAGTGACTTGCCCAGGGTCACACAGTTAGTAAGTGTCTGAGGCTAGATTTGAGTTCAGGAAGGTAAGTATTCCTGACTTAAAGTCCGGCGCTCTAGCCACTGCACCACCTAGTTTTAAAGTCTAAAAAGCACGTTACAAACATTTTCTCATTTGATATGAGTTATCATATGCTTGGAGTAGATGATGTTATCATCCCCATTCTACAGATTAGGAAACTGAGGCAGAGAAAGGCTGTGATTTCACCAGGGTTAATTAGTTAGTGCCTGACTAATTAGTTATTGGACTTGGATCATACACCACCTCCACCTTAAAAACCTAAATCTGAATCCAATGCTCCTTCCACAACATCAGATTACCTCCTAGTTCATACATTTTGGAAATTGTTTGTAGGGACAAAAGGTCAGGTACTAATATCAATCCATCACTTGATCAATCAATAAGCATTTATTAAATGCCTACTATGTACTAGACACTGGGCTAAGTCCTAAAGATATGAACATCTTCAATGTCTCTGTTCATTTTAGATC
This sequence comes from Potorous gilbertii, assembly GCA_028658325.1. Classification (NCBI taxonomy): domain Eukaryota; kingdom Metazoa; phylum Chordata; class Mammalia; order Diprotodontia; family Potoroidae; genus Potorous; species Potorous gilbertii. The sequence goes on along the minus strand of CM053771.1, from coordinate 281,795,044 downwards.
TTGTAAAATCACAATCTCCAAGTCATCTCTCATCTCTGATATGTCCCTCCACCTTCTCACTCTCAATTCAGGGAAGAGATCAGCTCAGGAAATATTTATATCTATGCCTGTAATCTTCAAAGGAGGATGAGAGGGAGGTGAGGAGGGAGAAACACAGTGTCTGGAACATGGTAGGTGCCTAATAAAGGTTTATTGATTGATTAATTAAAGAATTGAAAGGTGGTCCTGCAATCTTTGATGTCTTTTCCAGGGCTAAGGGAAAGAAATGCAGAGTAAAAATTGCAAATGTGTTTTGTATCTGAGAATCCTTCTACAATGAATTCTGCCTATAACCCAGTGGCTAGTGGAGGTTGCCCACCAAAGGAGATCATAGGATTGTGGATTCTGACTGGAAGGAATCTCAGAAGCTGGAAGAGATGTGGGAGGCCATCTATTTAATCCAACCTTCTCCTTTTGTTTAGGCAGAAATAGAGGCCCAGGAAAGCTATGACTTGCCCTGGGTCTCACAGATAGATAGAGAAGCAAACTTTGACCCCAGGTTCTCTGACCTCTGAGGCAATGCTCTTTACAGTAAGGTTCCAGCCACCATGCTTGTACCTATCATGAGTTATCCAGACTATGTTCTGGAATGGTACAATAGGCTTAACATCCTTCTTGCTGTGGATGTGCCATCTACCTTGATCCATCTGGGTAAAAAAAATCAGAGGAGGTAAATGGAGCTTGTTAAGGAGAGATGGGATATTAGAACGGGGTCAGTGGTGGGATGCTCAGGTCATGCATTATTAAGTATTGTTTTACAGTTCGTTTAAATGCTAATTATTGCAATCTAATTTACCCCCTCCCAAGGGAACTTCTGGTGTCTATCCAATAGTAATAACAGTCATATATTGTGCTAATTGAGCCCTGGTTCTAAAAAAGGGGGCTAGGGTCTTCAAGATGATGGGCGATGATAGAATTCACTACGAAGTTTAAAAATCACCGAGCATCAACTGGATTATCTCATTTACCTAAATGTCAGCATAGCTGATGGCAGAAAGTACTCTGCTCACAGAGTATCTAGAGATCCCAAAGATACAGATTCATCCTGTATTCAGTTCTAGAAATCTAGGAAAAGGAGAACAAGAGAGAACCCGAAGGATGCTCCTCTTGCACACATTTCCCTACTAGATGAATGAAGGCCCCCACAGGCCACACATAGGATATGCCAAACCCAGAAGACTGCTTCTTCTGCCACCTCCCACATCTCAACCTCCCCAGATAATTCAGAACCTGAACATACTCAGGTTTGGTAAAAGGCTCATGGAGTAGGGCAGGAAGGAGGAGGCTATTACTCCATCCCAGAGAACTCAATTAACAAGTAGAAATGGTAACTGCATATAAAACCCTCCTTTTTGCCTTCCAGTCACCAAGGCAACTGTAGGCAGGAGACAGCACCTTTCTACACACACACACATACACACACACACACACACACACACACACACACACACACACACACCACAGCTACACTCTCCCTCTGCTTTCTTGAACCATTGACCCCTATAGACTGTTGGGCTTTTATTCACTTTGACCAGGTTTCACCAGCAGAAAAATGTGAGAAGGTTGGAAGGGGAGGCCCAATGGGTGTAATCTGCCCTGGCCTCATACTCCCCTAGGGATAACTCTGTATAGACACACTGCCAAATTCCAGTCACAAGCTTAGGCACTGGCAGTTGTTGATGCCACACCATCATCCATCTTAAAGATTAGAGACTTGAGGAGTGAGCTTTCATCCCGTGTAATTCTTGGCCAAATTATCTCACATATACAGGGACTGTCGGACAATGATTTCTTTCCCCAACCAAACCCTAGAGCCATAGTACTCTCTCCTCCCCGCCCCCACACTCACATACATTCACAAATGCATCAAACTGTTTCCTTTAAATAACTGAGAAATATCTCTCAGTCTTGACTCTACCCCTACTTTTGGGGTGCATGGAATTCCATGTCCAGTGGCTTTTTGCCTCCAAAACTTGTCCTATTTCACTGAACGCTCCTGCCCCCTCCTGGGAAACCCTTCCACACTTGTCCTTTCACTCCCTCACCTCTGTGCCTCCCTCAGAACTGAGGCCATGAATGGATGCTGCAGATGAGGTAGGAGTTTGCTCATTAACTCCAGAAGCTCATTCCACCAGTGTTTACTCAGCACCTCTCTGGTCAGCACCCTCCTAGAGGCTGTGGGAGATGCCAAAGAAACACACAGCCAGGTCCCTACCCTTAGGGAGCTTACAGCATATGGGGTATATTTATTTGAATAACTTATTTGAGTGTCTCCAATTCAAAGCAGTACACGTGTGAAGATGAAGTGCATTAGACTGAGAGGTAAGAGATCCTGGGTTCAAACCTCAGCTCTGTTACTGTCTGTGCAATCTTGAACAGGCCCCTTAATTATACTGACCTTAGCTTCCTCAGGTATAAAATAAGAGGGTGTAGCTAGATGAATCCCTTTAGAACAGTGATGTCCAGCTCAAATAGAAATGATCCCTGAAGGCTGCAGGTGGACTTAGAAAGCCACAAATGAACATTATCAACGCTGTACTGCATTTGAATTCATTTTGTTAAACATTTCCCAATTACATTTTAATCTTGTTCAGGCTACCCTCTGGAGTTTTGCTGGTCATATTCTGTCTGGACTATGAATATTATGAGTTACTTGAGAGCAAGGACAGTTTCATTTTGTTTATGTTCTTGGCATCTAAAACAGGGGTGGGGAACCTGAGGCCTCAAGGTCACATGTGGCCCTCTAGGTCCTCAAGTGTAGCCCTTTGACTGAATCCAAACTTCACAGAACAAATTGGTGTTCCTTCTGGCTGTAAAGAGTATGCCTCAGTGCCAAAATGAGTGATATGTATTCTATGGGGAATCAAATGTGTCTTTATCCTCCCCAGGTGGTGAGCTCATTGAAAGGAAGACCAGAGTTGCTTCTATCTCTGTGCACCCAGCATCTGGCATAGAGGCTTGCACATGGTAGATGAATCCATCAACGAATAATCAATTAATCAAGTGCCAGGTACTGTGCTAAGTCCTGGGATACAAAACAAAGTAAAAGTAGTCCCTGCCCTCAACTCACTTAAGAAGAAACAAAACACAAATTCCTCAAGAATGGCACAATGACTTGACGTCAAGAAGACCTGAGTTTGAATCTCACTTCCTACACTTAGCCATTTGGCCCTGGGCAAATCATTTAACTTCTTAGCCTCAGTTTCATCAGCAGTAAAACAGGAGCAATAAACCTTACCCCACAGGGTTGTTGTGAGGATCAAGAGAAACAGTGTAAACCCCAAAACGCTATATAAACTTAGATATTACTTTGTGTACAAATAGACCCATTAAAGACACAAAGTAAGTGGAAGGTGGATGGAAAGATGAAGGCAGGAGTAGGGAGAAGGGGACCACCCCAACAAAGTCCTCCATGCAGGAGGGAGCCAGGGGTTTTAAGAAGTGGACAAGAGGAAGAAGATCATTCCAGGCATTGGAAATGGTCATTACAAAGACACTGAGACAGGAGATGGAGAGTCATGTGTAAGGAATAGCCAGTGAGCCTGTATGGGTACATGGGAGAGTTCATGTGTTAAGAAGACTGGAAAGACAGGAAGAGTCCAGGTTGTAAAGAGAACTGTTCTAGGAACAGTGTCTGGAATACAGAGTTTATGTCAGGGAGCAGTTTAGGAGGCTTGGGATGCCAGCCCAAGGGGTTCAAATTGGATTTGATAGGCACTGGGGAGGCAAGGAGGGAAATAATGATGTAAGTGAAATCTTTCTTTAGGAAGATTACTTTGGTTTTGGGATAAAGGATAGGACAAAGTAGAGGCAGCAAGTTCATTGGATCAGTGCACTAAATACAAAGCATCCTTCCCACACTGTCATGGTCTTGCAAACCTCCAGGTAAATGTCCTTCTGTCTCCCATCCATTCACCATTTTAACAGTCAGTCAGACTGATCAATAAAAGCATCCCCTCTCTCTGAGAAGTCACTGGCAGGCCTCCATATCCCTTCCCCACCTCTCATTAACATGATGGGTCACCAAAGGCAGGTCAATGGATAACTTAATAAATTCCAGGAAGAGAGCTGATCCACTTCAGCTCTAAAAGATGCAAGAATCCAGATAGAATCTTATTAATGATTTGTGAAGCAAATGATACCTCTTGTGGACCTATCAGCCTTCTCCTGATAGGAAATCATTGTTTCTCAACTCACAATTATTTTCTTCCTATAAGAACCCAGCTGTCCCCTATGGATGCTGGTATCTTGTGTGTTTCAGAGCCTAGCTTCCTCAGTCATGATAATGCACTGTAGGTGTACTTTTAGCCATTTGGGCGACTCCATCCTAGGACTTTAAAGGCCCATTTGGCCCCTTTCTCAGCCTCTAGGCTGGTTATATGGACACACTATCTGTAAGTTAGTTGGCACTTCATAAAATGATTTTGTTTTGAGTTTCGAATTTAAAAGTTTTAAGAGGGGTTCCGTAGGATCCACCAGGCTATCAAAGAAATTTATGACACAGAAAAAAGGTTATGAACCCCTGGGCTAGAAGTAATAGGAAGCCACATGGGTTTATTGAGTAGCAGAGTGATATGGCCCAGACTTGTGCCCTTTCCTAGTTTGAATCACTGGATCAAGAATAGCTCTAAACCAAAAGACTTGAAAACTGAAGGAAAGGATAGAAGGAGGAGGGAAGAGGAGGCCTCTAGCTCTGTAGATAGAAGACTTTATGTACTCCTATCCTCTTCTCTTTCCTTCCTGGGGAAAGTTTATAGATGCTTTAGATATTTCAGGGAGAAATAGCAAGCAAGAGAAAGGGAGCCCTAAACAGGGAAAGGAGAAGACCTGACTTTACTTGTCCCTTTTCCGTAAGAGTTGCTTCTGGGGTCCAATCTGGAGGCAACTCTTCTTAAGCAAATAACTGCCCTGCTTCACTCCAGGCTGATGTGGAGCAACGAGCTGTACCAAGGGAAAGGAATCCCAGAGGGAGGAAGGGGGAAAGAGCTGGAATTTCCTGAATGTGGCTAACCACACTGGAAAAGCAATCACTATCTCTTACTTCCTCTGGCTTTGGAAGTTCGTAGGTATTGAGCATGACCAATAGGAGAAGGATCCCCTCCTAGCTTACACGTCTCCTCCGTTTTGTTATTATGGTCAATTGTGATGTGAAAGAAAAACTCAGCTCTGTTGATTTCCAATGTTCCAATTTCCATTGACACTTCAGGGACCTCAGAGATCACCTAGACCCAAACCCCTCATTTAAAGAGGAGGAAAATGAGTCCCAGGGAGAGGAAGTAGCCTACCCAAGGTCACACAGCTGGCTTGTCCCACAGCTGGGCCTAGAACCCAGGTCTCCTGATTCCCCGCCCAGTGTTCTTCTTGAAAGCCCCCAGAGCTTCTTCTTTGTTCAAATTGTAGTTTATATTCCCTATATATGTGACCACAAGGTCACAGCGCACAGCCTGAGTGCTGGAAAGGACTTCAAAGGCCCGGTGCATCTGTGATATTCATTTACAAGGGCCTTCCCCATGTGGTATTTTGGCTTTGCCTATGTTACACAAAACTCTGTCCCCCAGCTAATGTCTATTCTTTGCTTATTTGAAGAAATCTACATGTTTTTATACATGTACATATATACGTATCTATACATGTACCATGTAGCTCCCTATAAATCTCTATACAGACAATCATAAGTATATAAGTATCTATAGATATCTATATCTTAATATATTCATCTAAATATAGATGTAGATATATCCATCAACAATTATCTTAGGCAGCTAGGTGGTATAGTAGGTAGAATATTAGACTTGGAATCTGGAAAAAATGAGTTTGAATTCTACCTCAGACACTAGCTTTGTGACTGAGGACAAGTCACTTAACCTCTGTTTGCCTTAGTTTCCTCATCTGAAAAATGAAGATAGTAACATCTACTTCAGTGGGTTGTTGATGAAGTAACAAACATAAAGTGCTTTACAGACCTTACTTTGCCATAGAAATGCTATATAGTAACTGTGACTTTGGGCAAATCACTCTCTGGACCTTGGTTTGCTCACATTTAAAATGAGAGGGTTAGACCAGATAATCTCTAATGCTCCCGATCAGCTCTCTAACTCTATTGCTATGATCATTTTAGCTCTAATATACTATGACTTTAATAGCCTTGGGGCTTTTCATAGCAGCAAAAAGAGATGTTCTTCAAAAGATTTCCCTGCAGAATGAGGTTTCTTATGCTGATGAGTTCAGAGCTACCTGTTCATTTCTTCCTGAGAACTGATATTCCTTAAACTTTAGAGGTCTTTGACTACTTGGGTAACATCCTAGTCTTTTAGGGTGGGGGAAGTCTCTGCACTACCCAGTATCCTTTAGCATCAGTATCTAGAGGAAGATCAACATCTTATAGGTAGATGTGGGAATCTCACAGGGATGATCGATATTCCCCAGGAACTATGTTTGATCAGATATGATTCTTAGCTCCCTATCTCCTCTGTATCACAATCTTTGTCCTTTATGACTCTGTCAGTATCTGAAGTAGGAGCACAGATACCCAAAGCAGGCGTGCTGATAGACTTTAGGTTCCTGAGATTAATGAGCCAGCCCCTAAATAACAAGGGTCTACCTAAAGTAATTAGGGTAAGCAAGTAATGAAAGACTTTCATTGCCTCAAATAGCAGATTTCCATGATACTCTAGTGTCAAAGTACCTAGTGCTGTCAGGGTAGACAGATATAGACAGAAGGAGACAGAGGAAGAAGCTCTGGATTGGCAAGACCTGGGCTCTCATTAAAGATTTTGCCTCAGAGTAACAAAGTGAAGTTAAACCATGGGTGGTAACTATTGAGTTGGGTGAGAAAAGTTCCCTTATTTGCATTTAAGTTAAGGAATCACAGAAGTCTATATTTAGAGCTGATAGGAATTTTAAAGACCATGAAGACTATCTTCCTCATCCTCATTTTACAGAAAAAGAAAATGAGACACAGAGAGTTTGAGAAATTTGTTCAGGGTCTTACATTTCTTTACATTTTATTCTTCAACATTGGGATTCAGGCTCAAAGAACCCAGAAAATTTTAAGATGTCAGTGTGGGTTGAGTTACTATACAGGTACACTCCATACATCAAAAGAGTCCTATAAAGTCACTTAACTCTGTTAGTCAACATTTACTCACAAAATTCCCATCTCTCTTCATAGTGATTTTGACTAAGGCTACCATTTTCCTGGTTCATCCTCTATTACTCTTATTTAACTTGATTGTCTCTTCCCTATGTCGAAGGGTTTCAGCTATTTAAACTTTGGCATTCAGTCACTGTCTGCTTCCCAAGGACCTGATGCCTAAATCTAGGATACCCTCTCTCCATCACCTCTGCATTCAGGTGGAATCCCTCCCCCAACCAGCAAGCTAGTAAACTTGACTCCTTGACACTTACCCAGAGAGTTCAACTAATGATTCCCAGTAGACAGATACTGCTCAGCTGAGATAAAGCTGCTTTGTGCTTGCTGCCTTCTGAGAGATTGTAGGTTAGGTTAACCTCTTACCTCTTGAGTCTACTATGGCAGCATTCTTTCATGTATGTTATTTCTTTGTTTACCCACATCTCATACTTGTTGTTCAGTTGTTTATCATGTTCACCTATCTGTGACTCCATTTGGGGGTTTTCTTGGCAAAGATACTAGAGTGGTTTGCCATTTTCTTCTCCATCTCATTTTATAGATGAAGAAAGTGAGGGTGAAGTGAGTTGGCCAGAGTCACATAGCTCATAAGAGTCTGAGTCCAGATTTGAACTAAGGAAAATGAGTCTTCTGGACTCCAGGCCTAGCATTCTATCCACTGCCCCACCTAACTGTCTTTTCACTAATTAATACTCTTATTTTAATAATATTTTCTTGTGATAACTGTCCAAATATATACTGCCCTTGTCTGGCAAAGAATTTGGCCAATACAGGTAAATCCAAGGCATCACCTTTCACCTGATAGTGGCTTTTAGAAATATATGATGCCTGTGAAAAAATAGCCTCTCTAAGGCTTGCTTTCCAAGCAAACCTTATAAATATGGTTCCTTCTTAGAGTCTCTGGATACTTTTTTAGGTATCACCTTATACATGAAGCCTTTCTCCATTCCCCCACTTACTAGCTAAGTTCTCTTCCTCTTGAATTAACTGGTATCATGAAAATTGATTATTCATGTTTGTAACAAGGTTTTTTGTTTTGGTTTGGTTTGGGGGGGGGGGTAGAGTTGCCTTCTCAGTGGGGGAGGGGTGAAAGTAGTAGGGAGAAAGAGTGATCTTCATTTGAAAATAAAATAAATCATAATTTAAAAAAATAAGGTAACATATTACTTTGTACATACACTTTACATTTACTTATGCATATAAAGTTGTATTTCCAATAGAATGTAAGCTCCCTGACAGCAGGGGCTACTTCATTTTAATTTCTGTATCCTCAGCCCCTAATACTATGTTTTTGCACATAGGCTGCTTAATAAATGGTTGTAAAATTTAAATAGGGGCTGGTAGCATGACATTGTCTTCAAAAATGCTTCTCCTCATTATCTTCTTCCCCAAATTAACTATGCAGTAATAGTAGCAGTAGTAGTGGTAGTAGTGGTGGTGGTAGTAGTAGTAGTAGTAGTAGTACTGGTAGTGGTGGCGGTGGTAGAGAGGGGTGGTAGTGGTAATGGTGGTGGTGGTAGTGGTATTAGTAGTAGTGATGGTAGTGGTAATTGTTGTTTAAGACCATTTTTCTGTGGGAATATTTCCAATGCAGATTAGCAGCCCCCAATGTTTATCTGTTCAGTAAACAGATTAGGTTGCAAACAGAATAGTACAAAGATCCCAAATCACAAAAGGTCACTAACCAGTTGTTGGAGTTTAGCCATAACTTCCCCACACACATAATAAAGGGAAGTTTTGAAGCAATTATCTAGACAGTCCAAACCAAGAAACATAACACTGCGATTCAGAAGAAAAAGAAAAGAAAAAAGGCCACGAATCCAGAGGGACTAACGCTATCTCCGAGTAAAACAGAGGCTCTCTGGGGCGGTCTGACGTGTTCCCACATTGAGTGGCATGCTTGCCTCTCACTCTGCCTGTAGGGACTTCTCCTGTCCAGGGGCGGGGGGAATCATTCTATCTCACCTAAGGGCTTATTCTCTGGCTTGTCTCCAAGCTTGCCAATTACAAGCAGTCAAGCAAATTAGAATGAACCCATGTTCTTCAGGTCTGAAAGAAATTATACCAAGCCTAATTAGAAATTGGGAAGCCAACAAGCAAAATGTCTGTTTAGAATGAAAAATAGATTGCCCCTTGCCTTGGGATACTACATACCGTCGAATGCCTGTTCCTCCAGTCTGTCAGATCCAGCACAGGGGGAATGGTTAGGAGGGAATGGAAGGTGGACCCTCAGAGGGATGTTTTGCCAGAGAGCATAAAGAGAATATGAATTACATATCCTAACAAAATCTCAGAATGATGATCAGCAATGAGGGTACATCCTACTGGAGGCTATATTTTGCCTTTCCTATTTCTATACTATCTCTTCTCTCTTTCCCAGTTCACATAACCACCTCCTTTCATGCCACCATGACCTTTGAGCTGGATTACTCCAATGGCCTGCTATCTGGTCTCCCTGCCTCAAGTCTCTCCTCAATCCAAACCATCCTCCACACAGCTACCAAAGAGATTTTCCTTAAGTGAGGGTCTGACTTCTATTCAATAAACTCCAATGGTTCCCTATGACCTATAGGATAAAATATAAACCCTTCTGTTACTCCTCCACTCAATGACTTCCAGTGGTCCCATATTAACTCCTGATTAAATAGAAACCTTTAAAGCCCTTGACAACCTGATGCCAACCTGTCCTTTAAGTCTTTCTATACATTAGGCCATGGCTGTGTGTCACTTAATGGCCTCATCACACTGGATTCTTCACTATCCTTTAGACTTTTTATCTTTGCACTACAGGTCCCTCATGAGGTTACAGGTCTCCCTCTTCAGGTCCCCTTCCTGAAATCTCTGCTTCCTTCAAGACTATTCAAGTACCACCTTCTACAGGAACCCTGTGCTGATCATACTGGCTGCTAGGGCCCTTCCCCTCAAATGACAGGAGCTCATATTTACTTTGTATCCATTCTGTTGGAATACATATATACATATGGATATATATTTATGCATATCAACATAGACACTATACATATCAATATGAATATGTGCTTATATGTGTCCAATGTATGTGTGTACACATGTATGTATGTATACATGTGTATGCATATAATGTATGCATATTTTATGTATGCAACATGTGCTCATGTATATCAATACATGTATGTCAGCATATCATTGTGTGCGCATATGTATGCATATGCATGTAATATATGTATGCCCATTGGTGTATATTTATACATGTCAATATGCAATACATTCTCTGATGTTAAGGTCCTCTTTGAAAACGAAGGACAAACATAACCTGTGAGTAGACTGAGCTACCTGATTGGGGACCCAGTTAGCTAGGGAATTCAGCTTATTTTCTCCTGTCTGACTCCCCCTCCCCTTCCTTCTACTCTGCAAAGGAAGTTAAATTTGGATGGCCAGACATGCCCAGTTAACTTGGGGCTTACTGACCAGCTTTGCTGTCCTCTCTTGCCCTGCCCTCTCCTGTCCTGCCCTGCCCTCTCCTGCCCTGCCCTCTCCTGTTCTCTCCTCTGCTGTCCTTTTACTTCCTGACCTTAAACCTACTGCACTCCAAAGCCCACAGACTGGGTCCCTGCCCAAACTCCACTTAAGGGCTGTTTCCTAGACCCTCCTGGCTAAAGAGTGATTATCAGTTGTAACTGTTTCCCTTTCCTTCCAGCTTGGTTTGGTTATTTTTCTTTTAAAGGGGCCACTCCCTGACTACTTCTTAATCAGGCCTGTTCACTATTCACATGTGGTCCTCTAGGTATTCAAGTGTTGCCCTTTGACTGAATCCAAATTTAGCTCAAGACCATAGTTTCCCCAGCCCTGGACTAGATGACCCCTAGCATCACTCCTAACTTGGAGCCCTGTGATCCTATAAAGAACATGTGGTTGGATGTCAGGAGACCCTGCTGAACACATGGCCAAATCACTCTTTCTCAGTTATAATTTGAACTAGCTATCTTACGGAATCATTCATTCATTCATCCAACAAGTAAGCTGTAAGCTCTTTGAAGGCAGGATTGTTTTACATCTGACAGTATCCCTAGCACCTGGACAATGTCCTACACCTAGCAAGCACCTGATAAATGTTAGAGATATTTACTTACATTGAACAAACATTTATTAAAGGTATGCTGTATGAACAGCCTTCCTTATACCATAGAGAAAGTGCTTTGCAGATCTTATAATGCTATCTATATAAATATGATCTGAGGACAGCTAGGGGCTACAGTGGATAGAGCGCTGGAACTAGGAAGACCTAAGTTCAAATAGGACATCAAGACACTTATTAGCTTTGTGACCCAGGGCAAGTCACTTCACCACTACTTGCCTCAGTTGCCTCATCTGTAAAATGGAAATAATTATAGCGCCAAGCTACTGGGGTTATTTTGAGGATAAAATGAGATCATAATTGTAAAGTACTTCATATAAGCATTTATTAAGTGCCCACTGTATACTAGGCACCGGACATAAAAAGACAAAACTAAAACACAATCCTTCCACACAGTAAGTTTTAGACAAATGTTAGCTATTATTGTTAATATTGTTATAATTCTTGTTTACTGTTATTAGGCCAGAGGGGACTAGACAGCTCAGAATAAAGTAGAACCTCCCTGGCACAGGTTCTCATCTTTCTCACTGAGCTGCATACTTAGTATTTAGCTTTAAAAATTTCATTAACTCAGGTTTTCCAGGCAGCAGGGGGATTGCAGCCTGTGGATACATATTGTAAAATACCCATTTTGAAGGCTATGCATGAATACAACCATGTGAGTTTCTGACGTAAAAGGCAAGCTGCTGACATCTGAAAAAAGGAAATGAAAGAAATGTATTTGGAGTAGGATGAGGATGTCAAACTTTCATAACTCCCAGGTCTTATTCCCAGCTCTAAAATAAAAACATAAATCATTTATATTCACAACCATGGCACCACTGCAGATTGATGGCTAATCATCCTTTCAAGGGAGGCCTAATTTAAGAAACATAACCCACTTTTCCCCCTTTCACCTGGAAGTGATCTGATTAGCCTAGTACCTATTTCATTTCCTGGAAAAGAAATTGCAGTCATCTTTCTGCTTAATTTCAATAAATGATTAGCGCAACAACCAAAAAACCGTGTCACCTGCAGGCAGAATCTCAGCTCCCACCGTTTTCTCTGGGAGAGAGGCTGCCAAATGCTGCCTGTAAGGAGAGATGCGTGTCTGATTTCCAGGTTAACTCCGAGCACTCTCCTGGGCAAACTCCACAGGTTACACAGACAAGCTGAGATAATAGATTTTCATACTGAAGATTTCCAGGTTGGCTCTGACTTTGCTTCCTAAAATTAAATAGTCCATAATCTGTGCAAATAAACACAGGACATCTCCATCTGGATGGCCCACCAGTTTCGTTAAGTACAAAATTGAACCCCGCTTCCCCTTGAAGTTAAAATCTTTCTCAATAACTCCATTTCTATCAGCGATGCCACTCTGTCCCCCAAATCAGTGTGTCAAACATTTAAGTGCCTATGATATACATGCTAGGCTCTGGGCAAAGACAAAAAAATATGAAGACAAAAATGAAACATGGTCTCTGCCCTTGAAGAGATTACCTTCCACAGAAAGACATAATATGCGAACAGATCGTTAACTACAATTATAATTTAAGGACAGAGAGGACATTAACAATTAGAGGAAACCAGGAAATGTTTTCAATTGGAAATGGTGCAGAGCTAAGCCCTGACACAAAGTGAAAGGGTCTACATATCCAGCAGTGTGGCAAGAAAACATTCCAGGCATTAAAGCAGGAGACAAACTATCAAGTTCCAGAAACAGCCAACTATGCCAGTTTGGCCGACTGATCTATTTGCTAATTAACTCTGTCTGTTGAACTGATAATCAAGGAGATGCACACCACAGGGGCCCTGTGAGTTCCAGGGCTCAAAAGAAGACTGAGGTGCAATGGATAGAATACCAGCCCTGGAGTCAGGAGAATCTGAGTTCAAATCCAATCTCAGACACTTACTAATTTTGTGACCTTGGGCAAGTCACTTACCCCAACTGCCTTCATAAAGGGAAAGGAAGGAAGGAAGGAAGGAAAGGAGGGAGGGAGGGAGGAAGGAAGGAACGAAACCACCCCTAGAATTACCCCCAGAAACACTGAGAAGTGACTTCTGGGGACCTGAGCTGCCAATATGAATGAGAATGGAGGAAATAGCTCTAGAGGGAGGGGTAGAGCTATATAAATGCAAACTATTATTATTTTTTCTGATTATTATTTTTTTTAATATAAATGTATTTATTTAACTTTTTACATTCATTTTCACAAAATTTTGGGTTCCAAAATTTTCTCCCCTTTTGTCCCCTTCCCCCACCCCAGTACACTGAGCATTCTAATTTCCCCTATCACCAATCTGCCCTCT
>CM053771.1:281705892-281780952 GCA_028658325.1 Potorous gilbertii | reverse complement strand
TAGAAAGTTATCTGGCCCTACAGGACAAAAGAGAAGATGGGGTAAGGGAAGGGAGGGATGATAGAAGAGAGGGCAGATTGGTGATATGGGTAATTAGAATGTCCAGTGTATTGGGGAGGGGGGAGGGGACAAATGGGGAGAAAATTTTGGAACCCAAAATCTTGTGAAAATGAATGTAAAACGTTAAATAAATTTATTTTAAAAAAAAAGTTTTCTAAAACTCAAAGGATACAGAGAATTGAAAAAACCTGGATATCCTCATCTTATTCCATGCTGCTTCTCTCTTGGTATGTAATAGGTGCATAATAAATGATTCTCAAATTGGTAAATTGAGATGAGAGAAACTGTAGAAAATTCTACCCATCAGAAAGGAATGCCAGGAAGGTTCAGACATCCCTATAAATAAATCCCTTCCACTGAGTCAGCCCAGGGGGCACAGAGTTGAGTTGGGTTTTCTTGGGACCTGCGTTACCTCCAGAAGAATGTCCAGGAGGTACTAGAAGGCATGAAGAGAGGAATGGATAGAGACAGAGAAATAATATTCAACCTGGTCATGGGAAGCAGGACTGGAGTATTGAAGCTCCAGGGGGCTAATGGGAAGGAAGTAATAACTTGCCTCCAACCCCACCCCTGTTGGAGTACAAAACTCCTGGGATTTCTCTAATGCACACACTCACCCACTTAGGAGGCATTAACTTATGCTGGGCTTGTACACAGTGTAGAGACTTGATCTCATCTGTTCGTGTGTGGTTTTTTTAAATGTTTATTATTCTGAAGTCTGCACCTCCCTGGCATGTTCTCTCTACAGAGAGGCCAGACTATCAGCTCTCAGGTGTCAGGACCAAATCTGCTTTGGAGAGGTTCCATCATCCATGTAAATTACAAAGATTTGCTGGGAGGGGGGGCGGGGGGCGGGAATGGGAGAAGGGTACAGATATGTAAAACGTGCTTCCTTGTCCTTGAATTGTCAGTAGGTAAAGCTTTACATATGTGTGTGTTTATAGAGGCAGGGCGGGAAAATGAAGAGATAAATGGAAAAGTATTTAAACTCTCATTCTATATAAAGTGCTATGCCAAATGCTGGTGATACAAAGAGAAAAACAAGGTAGTCTTTGCTATCAGGGAGTTCATATTCAATCTCTACACAAAATAAATACCAAACAAGGCAGATCCGTGACACCGTGGATAAAGGACCACACCTGGAGTCAGAAAGACCTGGGTTCAAATCTAGCCTCAGATGCTTGCCAACTGTGTGACCCTGGGCAAGTCACGGAATCCTGTTTGCCTCAATTTTTCCTGATCTGTAAATGGGTGTAATAATCGTGCCAACCTTCCCCCCTGCCTCAGGGTTGTAATGAGAATCCAATGAACTACTAATTGTAAAGAGCTTAGCACAATACCCGGCACCCAGTAAACACTATGTAAAGGTTAACTATTATTAATATTATATTAAGCACAGCATAGAAGTAATGCTATTCTGCAGTCAGAGGGCTTTGACTTCAGTCCTGACTCTGGCAGCATACTAGCTGTGTGACCTTGGCATATGTGACTTTACCTCTCTGAACCTATTAGATAAGGAGTTTAAACTAGCCCTTTCGAGTCTAGCATCCCTTCGAGCTTTATATCTGTGATCTATAAAGCATATACCATATAAAGCATTACTCAAAGGGGGGAGGAAATTTCTCCCTAGTTATTGTGATAAGGGAAGGCTGACACTGAGCTTGAAAGCACTAATATTACTTCAAAAGGAGATGATAAGCTTCCCAGGTGGAGGGAGGAGACTCCAGGTTAGAAAAGAAAGCATGAGAACAGGAAATTCTGGGAGTATCAAAGAGATAATTTTGGCCAGAACAGAGAGTTTTGGTGGGAAAGAGATAGGAAGGCCACATAATACAATGAAAAATATGTGCGTGGGGGGGGGGGTGGTGGGCATGTGTGTGTATGAGTATATATCAATAAATATTTATTAAGTGTCTGCTGTGTGCCAGATAATGTGCTAAGTTATGGGATACAAAAACAGGCAAAAGACAATCCCAGCCCTCCAGCCCTCCAGGAGCTTACGTTGTGATGAAGGAGAAAATATGCAAACAGATACTACAAAGCAATCTATTACCTAGGATAAAAAGGAGATAATTAACAGAAAGAAAGCACTAGAATTAAGAAAGGTTGGGGAAGGCTTCCTATAGAAGGTAGGACTTGAGTTGGAATTTAAAGAAAGTCAGAGAGGGCAATAGTAGGAGTGGAGGAGGCAGAGCATTCCAGGCATGGGAGACAGTGAAAGAACATGCCTGGAGTCAAGAGATGGACTTCATAGAACAGTCAGAAGGCCAGTGTCATTTTCTTGAGGAGTATGTGTCAAGAAATAAAGTATAAAAAGACTGAAAAGGTAGGAAGGGACTAGGTTATGAAAGGCTCTGAATGCTGGAATATTTTGTATTGGATCCAAGAGGAAACCATTGGAGTTTATTGAAGAATGGGATGACATGATCTGACTGGTGCTTTAGGAAAATTTCTTTAGTGGATGAATGGGGGATGGATTGGAGTGAGGAGAGACTTGAGTCAGGCAGACCCATCAGCAGGTTATTGCAATAATCCAGGCATAAGGCGACAAGGGTCTGCACTAGAGCAAAGGCAATATCAAAGGACCGAAGGTGGCATATTGGAGAAATGTTACAAAGTGAAATCAGCAGACCTTGAACGTGGAGGATGAGAGATAGTGGGGAATCCAAGATGACTCCTAGGTTGTGAGCCTGAGGAATCGGGAAGATGGTATTGACCTCCATAGTCATAGAAATGGTAGGGGAGGAAAGGGTTTAGGGGACAGATAATGAGTTCAATTTTGGACATATTAAGTTTGATATGTGTACTGGATATCCAGTTTGAGATGTCTGAAAGGCAGTTAAAGATGTGAGATTGGAGGTTAGTGAAGAGACCGAAGCAGGAAAGATAGATTTGAGAATCAATAGCATGGATATGATAATTAAATCCATGGGAGCTAATAAGTTCACCAAGTGAAATAGTATAGAGGAAGAAGAGGACAGAACAGGAGGGACACCTGTGGTTACAGAGTGTGATCTGGAAAATGATACAGCAAAGGAGGCAGAGAAGGAGGAGTCAGATACATACAAAGAGAACCAGGAGAGGGAAGTATCCTAAAAATTTAGAGAGAGGGGAGAGTGACCAACAGCGTCAAAGGCTACAGAGAGTTTAGAGAGAATGAAGGTTGGGAAAAGGCCATTGGATTTGGCAATTAAGGGATCATTAGAAATGATGGTGGAGTGATAAGATCAGAAGTCAGATTCTAAGGGGTTAAGAAGAGATAGAGGGGAGGGAAAGGTAAGTGATATATGTAGATAGACAGATAGGTAGATAGAGGCATAGACGTGTATGCGTGTATGTGTGTGTGTGTAATTGGTTGTGGAGTCAGGCAACCTGGGATTGAGTCCTAGCCTCACCATCGGTGTGTCGTTTGGCTTTGGCATATCTCTGAACTTCAATATACCCACTCAGAAACTGGGCATGATGCTACTTGCACTGCCTACCTCATAATAATCGTTGTGAACAAAATGCTTCAAAAAGTTTAAAATATAATACAAATGTGAGCCATTGCTATAAATAGGTAAGGAAAAGTTAGGCAGGTGGGGGATCGAATGGTGGAATACCAAGCCAAGGAGTTTGGTCCGGGAAGGATAAAAGGGTTCTTGCACAGTAAGTGACTTTTGGTGATAAAAGTAGAAGAGGAGGAGAAAGGTGAGCAGGAGAAGGAGAGGGAGGAGCGAGAAAAGGAAGTAGATGGAGGAGAGGGAAGGTGAGGAGAAGGAAGGAGGACAAAAGGAAGAAAGAGGAGGAAGAGAAGGGGAGGGGACATAGGAATGGGAAGGGAAAGGGAAAGGGGGAGCACAGAGAGCGGAATTCCTCCATAGACATTTATTGGGGAGGAAGAGAGGGAGAACCTCATTCCCTAGGCTCGGTCCTCTGGCTGCTCCACCTCCTCCTAGCCAGAGCAGCAGCTTTGTCTTCTTCCAGGCCCATGTTTTCTTGGTCCCAAGGTCGGCAAACTTGTCATCCCTTATGAGCTTGGAGCCTCTCTCCTGGCCTTGGGTATTTAATCAAGGTCTGTATTTTAAGTGGGAAGACTTGGAAAAACATGAGAGGGAATGTGACCTTAGGTTTAGCTAGACAAGAGGCATAGTCAGAGCCCTCCCTCCAGGCTCACCCTAAAGGAGAAACTCTTGCTTTTCTGCCCCATTGCCACCCTTGTTTTCTCTCAGACTACACCTGTCCCTGGCTATACCCATTGTACTACATCTCTAGTGTTAATATTTTTCTGGGTTGCCTCTTCCTAGGGACGGAGTCTTTCTCCTTTGGAAGCAACTATTCATTCCTATCCTAGTAGACTAGTAATTCCTCAAGGACATGCTTAGGTCAACTCCCATTAGAAGAAACCATTTCTCTCCTATTCCACAGGCAATTCTCTTTAAAAAAAAAAAAGTGCTGCATCTTCCTCTGTTAAAAGCCAACATTTCTCCCTATCTTAGACTGGGAAATCTTGAAGGGCAATTGAATACAAGAGTGTTCAACAAAGACTCTGCAGTCTTTACTTCTATAAGGTTCAAAAAATGAGAAAAACATGAGTTTCATCTCAGTGCCTGCAAAGGTATGAAGAAATCCACACCTGCTCAGCTTCTCAAGGGTCTGGGGCTTAGGCTGTAGCAGGGAAGGCTAGCCCTTGAAATCGAAGTCCATCATCATTCATTGCTAGAGCCCTATCTGTGAAAAGAGACCTTGGCAGTGTTGGGGACATGGGGTTGCACTGGGGGCTGGTGGTATTTTCTGACACATGCTGCCTTAAATTTAGAGCTGAGGAGCTTTTGTGGGAGGAGAAGGAAAGGAAACCAAACTTGTTGCTATGCAACTGGGGTAATTTATTCTTAGTCAGGGAAGAGGAAGCAGCCTGGTACAGGGAGGAGGTGGGTGGAGAAGGGAGGGAGTGGAGGGTACCAGGGAGAAGGCTGAGTGGTGGTACATGGTGGGAGGGTGCAGAGAGGGCCTTGGGGCTCACTGACAAAGAGAGCTCTGCCCCACTGAGCCAGAGTCAAAAGGAACAAAGCAAAATTATGCCTCTGAGAAAGAAGAAAACCCATCATGAGGAACCCAGGGGACCAGCTGTGAGGGCCTACAGTCAGGCTCTTGAAGCACTTGTACCCAGGCCTGGAATTATACTATAGTCTATAATAGTCTCATATTTCTGTAGCACTTTAAGTTTTTAAGGGGTATCTAGATGGTACAGTGGATAGGGTGCCAGGCTTGGAGTCAGGAAGACCTGAGTTCAAATCTGACCTCAGACGCTTCCTAGATATGTGAACCTGGGCAAGTCACTTAACCTTGTTTGCCTCAGTTTCCTCATCTGGAAAAAATGGCAAACCATTCCAGTAATTTTGTCAAGAAAACTCCAAATGGAGTCACAAAAAGTCGAACACCACTGAAATGGCTGAAAAACAAGCTTTTTACAGCATTTTCTTCACAGCAATGCCATGAGGTTAGTACAGCAAATATTATTGTTCCCATTCTAAAGATAAGGAAACTGAGGCATAGAGAAATTAAGTAACTTGCCCATGGCCACATAGCTAGTGTCAGAGCTGGAATGTGAAATCAGACCTCCTGACTCCGATTCCATCAGGTATTCATAGAGCTCCAGCTGGAAAGGACCTTAGAGGTCATTGAGTCTAACTCCTTTTGTTATATAAGGTGTGAGAGTTTTACATGAGAAAGTGAGACCCAAAGAGGTTCAAGTCAATTGATAAAGTACCTACTATGTGCAGGGTCCTGTGCTAAGGTTAAATGTTTACTCAAGTGCATACAGGGAGTAAGCAGAAGAGGCTGAGCATTCTAGATGATGAGGCTATCATGAACAAAAGATATGCCTATAGGTGGTATGTGTATGTAAGAGTGAACAGAGATGTCTAGCGTAGCAGAAAGAATTCTTCATCTTTACCCTCTTCCTCCTCCTCACACTGTAAAGCCCCTTCTATGGAAATGGCACTTTACAGTCTACAAAGTGCTTTCACATGTATTATCTTGTTTCATCCTCATAACAACGCTGTGAACCAAGTCAAATAGGAGTTATTCATTCCATGCTATGGATAAGGAAAAGGAGGCACAGAGAAATTTAAACAGCCTGCAAAAATTTGCACAATCAGTGAGTGGCAGAGAAAGTTCTTCTGATTCCAAGTCTCCTGATTGCAAACCCAATGCTCCTTCCACCAGACCTTTCTCACGTTCTGAATGAGGAAAAGTTGGCTAGGTGATTTGGAGCTAGATTAAGGAAAACCTTTTAACCAGGTAAAAGCCAGCTATATATATGTAATAACATTAAAGTACAGGAGAGGGCAACGTGAAATGCTACTGAATGATCCAAGTTTAGAATTACATGTTATGGGATAACAAGTTATGCTATTTTGTCATTAACATATTTGGGTGAATTATCTTACCAGGTGGTGAAGGTATGAATGTTTTAATAAGTAGAGGGTGGTGACTGAGAATAACAGGAGTACGTCCTTGGGAAGGCAGGTCTGGGTTAGGGGAAAGGGTGGGCTCAGAGCAGACAGGAGACCCAGCGTATCTAATTTGGGAGAAGTATCAGGATGGGGATCAAAGAGTAGGAAAAGGAGTTAGAAAGAAGAGGAGAAAAGCCACCTCCATAGAAGAGGTGAATTAAGCCAATGAAGCCAAGGTCCGATTATCAACTAATACATACAAGAATCCAGGCCCTCATGACTCATCCATCCACAGAAAAAAAGACATAGAGTTGTTTTTCAGTTATATCTCACTTTTGGTGACCCCATTTGGGGTTTACTTAGCAAAGATATTGGAATGTTTTGCCTCATCTATCAAATGAGAGGATTAGACCAAATGATTGAATGCCCATTCCAGCTCTGAATTTGTGCTCCTAGGTTTTACTGTTTTTCAGTCCTTTCAGTCATATCTGACTCTTTGTGACCACATTTGGGGTTTTCTTGGCAGAGATACTGGAGTGCTTTGCCATTTCATTCTCCAGCTCATTTTACAGATGAGGAAACTGAGGCAAAGAGGATTAAGTGACTTGCCGAGGGTCACAGGTTAATTAGCATCTGAAGCCAAATCTGAACTCACAAATATGAGTTGTCCTTAGGCACAACATTCTATCCATGATGCCATCTAGATGCCCCAAAAAATTAGCTACCATGAAACAAGATGGACCGAGAAAAGGCATCAAGAAAAATTCCTTACAATAAGAAAGAACAAGCACACTCCTAACAACACGCAATCTGTTATCTGCACTCCCTTCACTCCATTGGAGCGGTTTTCTCAGTTCACCAGCATTCAGAATCAGTTACCTTTTCTCCACGTTTCATCTTCTCAACCTGCTTTATAGCTTTCGAAATCAATCAGAAGGGGGAACCTGCAGTCTCAAGGCCACACATGGTCTTCTAGGTCCTTGGGTGTGGCTTTTCAACTGAGTCCAAACTTTACAAAACAAATCATTTTAGTAAGGGGTTTTGTTCTGTGAAGCTTGAATTCAGTCAAAGGATTGCATTTGAGGACCTAAAGGATCACATGTGACCCTGAGGCCACAGGTTCCCCACCTCTGACAATAATCACCTTTGCACTAAAGTGATGGGTATGGAAGTTGGAATTCAGAAGTTTAAGACAAGAATAGACACAGAAGAAATGATACTGCTAACAGAGAAGAGTCTGGGTTTGTAGGATGGGTTTTGGCTTTTGTGAGGGGATGCTAAGTTCTTTGCTGCTATCCATTGCTGGCACTTGCCAACCGCTGGTATTTTTTCCCTTCATTCTTGCTCAGAAACAGGATAGTGGTCAAGGCAGAGCCCTGGTAGGGAGAAGGCTCATGCAAAAGTCAAACCCTGTTTTTTGTACATACCCATTATACTTTGCCCTTCAACCACCCCATTGATTGTCTCTTTTCTTCTAAGGCAGGAGTTCTTAACCTTTCTTGAGTCGTGTACCCCTTTGGCAGTTCATGGACACCATTTAAGGACCACTTTAACTAAGACATCAATTTTAGCCAGTATAGGCATTAGTTTTTGCATAACAACTGTCTTTGCACGTGCACACGTGCATGCACACATACACATACACACTTAAAAGTTGGAGACTTTTTTTTAATTAAGTCAAACCCAACATTGATTTTCATAATCATTTAGAAATTCTTTCTGATTTCTAATCAATCATCAATGAACTCTTGGTAGTGCATAGTATAGTACCCAGAACATAGTTGACATTTAGCAAATGCTGGTTGGTTGCCTGACACCCAAACCCTCCCATAGTAGGCATTCAGTAAATTAATTAACTGAATGACTCCCAACCCTTTCTCCGAGTTTCACAGATGCCCATCTCTCCAGTAATCACGTTGGTCCTTCACTTTAAGATCTCCAGGAAAATGGGAGCAACTCCTGAAGAAGTCATTTCACTTTTGGACAGCTCCTATTCTTAGGAATATTTTCCTGTTATCAAGTCTAAATCTACCTCTCAGCATGACTACTAATTCTACTCTCTGGGGCCAAAGAGAAATTTAATCCCTTTTCTATATTCCAGGCCTTCTGATACTCAAAATCGATTACTATGTTCCCCTACCCCCTAACCCTTTTCTATTCCAAATTAAACATTATAGTCATAAGTAAAGAGTGGGGAGGTGAGGACTTGGTCCCAGGATACCAATTTAGCTGGTGCTAAAAATATGTGAGACAGTCATTGCCCTAAGCTTCCACCAGAAAGAGACTAGGGATGAGCAAACTTCATGAGACTGTATAGGGTTGTGGCAGTTGATGAGTGGAGAAATGACATGGCCTCAGGGCATAATGGTATGGTCAGATAGAACATCACTGGTCCCTGGGATGAACAATGATGGTGAACAAGGTGGGAGGGAAGGTTCTGTACACTTCTCTCTCCCCACCTCTCCTCTCCATTCTCCCCCTTACCCTGATGTCCACCCATCCACACGTGACCTCAGTAGATCCTGTCTCCTTCTTCTTGTTTATAGCGGAAGCTTGGTTCCTAAGTGTAAAGAATTTTACACTTGAAAATCAAAAAGATGAGTTGAAATCCTGCCTTAGACACTTGGTAGGTATGTGACTCTGGGCAAGTCACTTAATTTCTATCTGCCTCAGTTTTATCATGTATAAAATGGCAATAATAGTATAGCTTCCAGGGTTGTTGGGAGGATAAAATGAGATCATATTTGTAAATCCCTTTGCAAACCTTATAACACTATGTAAATGCTACTTGTTGTTATTAATAATTTACAGTAGATACAGCAAGGTCCTAGATAGGGGATAACAAATGGTTTGGATCTTCTGCTGGATCATAAGTGTTGACTTGGTTTTTATAGTAGCCCTCCAAACCTGAGCAGAGTAGATGCCTTCCCAACTCTACTTCACACACTCTGACAACACACACACACAAAAGTGTGTGCACATATACATCTCCTTCATGGAAAGGAGAAAAACCACCATGTACCCCAGTAGGGAGCTTATGGTAGGAGGGAGAGAATTTTAAAAATGAATAAATTCAGAAAAGTAGCAAGATACAAAATAAATCCACAAACACCACCAGCTTTCTGTAATTACTAACAGAAGGCATGACACATTTTCAGTGAGGGTCAGCATAAGCTCTGCTTTGATTCTTCAAACATCTCCCCCAGGTTTTTGCGTACTTTTTCTCAGGGAGTGTTGTGTGCAGTACCAGGCACAGATATATAGTTAAGGGTGTGGGAAATATCCCCAGTTTCTTTGAATGATATTTTCCCATTCTACTCTGGATTCCCATACTCTACTCTGGATATACTTTATCTTATCAATGTCTCTCCTACAATTTGACACTTAGGAATAATAGAATGTTCTAGATACTCTCTGACCAAAACAGGTGACAGAGGGACCATCACCCCCTTAGATCTGAACACTATTCCTTTCCATTCAGTTTAACACTATAAGATAGTGAACTATGTCATTACTGACACGTGGTGAGCTTGTAGTCAGTTAAGATGCCCAGATCTTTAAGAGATGAATTTCTGTCTGACCAAACCCCATCTTTCTTATACTGCAATGTGAGTTCCAAATGTAAATTTTTTATTGTTATTAAATTTTATCTAATCAATTCAATACATTCTTCTAACTCATTAAGATCTTTTTTGGATTCTGACTCAGTTATCCACTGTAACAGCTATTTCTTCTCACTTTTTATCATTGTCCAATGACCTTTAAGGTCCTTTCCTATGTGTCTTGTGCAAATTTGATAAGCATACTATCTATATCCTTAACCCAGCCATTAACATTAAACCTTAAAAAGAATTTTGGTGTGGTTGTTCAGTCATTTCTATAGTGTTTGGCTTTTTGTGACTCCACTGGGGTTTTCTTGGCAAAGATATTGGATTGGTTTGCCATTTCCTTCTCCAGCTCATTTTACAGATGAAGAAACTAAGGCAAACAGAGTTAAGTGACTTGCTTGGGGCCACAAAGCTAGTAAGTGTCTGAGGCTGGATTTAAACACAGGTCTTCCTAACTCCAGGTCAGATGCTCTATCCACTGCACCACCTAGCTGCCCCTGCTGGGGGTTTTAACATACTCTAAATCCACAGGTCCTTAAGGAACAAGAGCAGCCTCCTTCTGTCAAGTTGATTTTCTGGTTGTTTGTGTGTATTTGTGTGTGTGTGTGTGTGTATGTATGTATGTGCTTATGTGTGGACTTACAGATAACATGAAGCTAATTTAATTCCTATGTTTCTATTACTTTGCTTTTGCCTCTTCCAGAACGTGATTTGAATATCCCAGAAGCTGTTTGGAATGCTCCATCAGCCTGTTACAGATATTTTTCTCCTGTCACTCTTTTCCTCCACCATTTTTAGACTGAGAACAGTGTCTTTTGGCCAAGATGGAATGGAACCACACCAATTCCAGAAATAAGTCACAGAATATTTAGAGCTAGTCATAGTGTGGATTCAAAACTCCCAGCTCACCAAATCATTCTAAATGAGGCCGGATTCATTCATTTAAATCCTTGATATAAATGGGAACTTACCATGGGACAGTGAAAATTGGAAGTCAGAGGACCTGGCTTCAAGTTTGCTCTACCACTAACATCCTTTTATTTGTTCATTTAGGGGGTGGAGCAAAGATGATGGAATAGAAAGACACACATACTCAAGCTCTTCCCCCACAGCCCATAAAATACCGGTAAAGAAAGACTCTCAACAAATCCTAAAGCAGCAGAAGCCACAGAACGATGGAGTGGAGGAGATTTCCAGCCCATGGTGCCCTGGAAGGCTGATGGGAAAGATCTGTTGCACTGGGACGTGGAGGGGAGCCCAGCCTAGCCTTAGCACAGTGCCAGGAGGAGGACAGGAGCAGGACTAGGGGGCAGAATCCCAGGAGCAGTGGAAGTTCACAGATCCCTCAACCCACAGGCACCAAAGGCAGCTTCAAAGGTCAGTGAGAGAGCTTTTTTACCTCCGTGACAAGGGAGCAGGGTTATCCCCTAGCCCTGGCTCCAGGCAGTGACTGCAGCAGCAGCAGGCCATTGCTATGGTGGTCGGGCAGGCAGCAGTGGCTTCCATTGTTGGATTAACCCCTGGGAGAATTGAGCTGCTGACCTGAACCTCATCCCTGAGTGGTGGCCCTGCCCCCACCTAAAGCCCCTGGGGAAACTGAGCAGCTAATCTAAATCTCAGCCAGGAGCCAGGCCAGGGAGTAAACTCCTCTCCCTTGATTGTATCACCTTAGAGGAACTGAGAACTTACAGACTCCCAGAGTATGCCCTACTCTTGAAAAAGGACCCAAAAGTCAAGTAACTGGTTGAGAAAATGCCCAAAAAAAGGAAAAAAAAATAAGACTATAGAAGGTTACTTCCGTGGTGAACAGGTATTCTCTCCCATCCTGTTAGATAAGGAAGAACAATGTTTACCATCAGGGGATAACATAAAAGTCAAGTCTTCTGCATCCAAAACCTCCAAAATAAATATGCAATAGTCCCAGGCCATGGAAGAGCTCAAATAGGACTTTGAAGATCACATAAGAGAGGTGGAGGAAAAATTGGGAAGAGAAATGAGAGTGAAGCAAGAAAATCATGAAAAGTGAGTCAACAGGTTGCTAAAGGAGACCCAAAAAATGCTGAAGACAATAACACCTTTAAAAATAGGCTAACCCAATTG
Source organism: Potorous gilbertii (assembly GCA_028658325.1). Taxonomy (NCBI): domain Eukaryota; kingdom Metazoa; phylum Chordata; class Mammalia; order Diprotodontia; family Potoroidae; genus Potorous; species Potorous gilbertii. Next base: position 281,768,747 of record CM053771.1, on the reverse strand, counting down.
GCAAAAGAGGTCCAAAAAGTTAACGGGGAGAAGAATGCTTTAAAAAGCACAATTAGCCAAATGGAAAAGGAAGTTCAAAAGTTGAATGAAGAAAAATCTGTTCATTTAACATTTTAAAGTTCCTACTGTGTGCAAGACATTATCAGCGTAGTGTACTAGAAGGGGAGTAATGTATGATAAAGCTATAAAGGTAAGTAGGAGGTGGTGAAAGTCTTCAAATGACACAGAGAGAGTTTCTTTTAATCTGGAGGCAAGAGGGAGCCACTGGTATTTATTGATCAATGGAGTCACCTGGTCAGACTTATGCATAATGAAAATCATTTTGCAACTTTATAGAGGATGAATCAAAAAAAGGAATCATTTTGAGGCAGGGAAAGCATCTGAGACCATTGCAATAATCCAGGTGAGAGGTAACGAGGCCCCAAACAAAAGCAGTGACCATCATAAGATGAGGCTGGATTCAAGAAAGATGGTGGAGTTAGAATTGATATGAAATGAGGAAAATTAGATCTGTTTTGGTCCCGTTGAGTTTGAGATGAACCCTCATTTTGAAACATTTAATAGGTGTTTGATGATGTGGGAATAGAGCTCAGGAGAGAGATGCGGGCTGGATATATAGTTCAGAAAATCATCTTCATAGAAATGATGATTTGAACTATGGGAAATGATGAGAAGGAGAAAGAGGAAGAATAAGGAAATGGAGAAAAGGATGAAAAAGAAGAAAAGGAGGAGGAGGATGAAGAAGAAGAAGAACTAACAGAGAAAGCAGAACCATTATCTTGTGCTTACACAGGACCATATGGCAGGACTAAAGATCTCAGTGGGGACTTCAGAATAGACATGTAAAGGGATATCAAGTCTGAGCATTCAACAACTGATGATATCACTGAGGAAGCTGCCTGGGAATGTAAAGACAAGAAGTGGCAAGGCTGAAGGAGAGAGTGTAAGGAGAGAAAAAAAATGGCCTTGGAGCCTTGGGCTACCTCTCTTCCTGATGGGATGTGAAGATATAGAGACCATTCCTCAACCAAATGGTGAACTTTTAGGCATCTATGTGATGATGCTATTGGGAGCCTCACTGAAATTTTCTTGCCCTTGTTCTTCCTGGACTTTGGACTCGATGTTAAACCTTGGCATCCATCCCACCCATGCCAGGAAGCAGCCTGCATAACCCTGAAGATTCATGGCCTAGTAGTGAGAAAAAACAGTTAAGCAAGTATTGCGGTACAACATCCTTAGTCTTTATCTGATGGGTGTGGGGTGAACCCACCATTTGCTTCTCCCAGGGCACAGTGAGTACTGGGCTTGGGGGAGGATTCAGTTCAGCACTTTGCTTGCAAATCACACGGGGAAACTGTTTGCTGTTTTTGTTGTATTTTCCTGATTATTTATCCTGCATTTCTATTTTAAGAAAGTTGATCTTTTAGCACTACAATTTAATGTCATGTGATTTATACTGGCTGGCCTAGCAGGGATTTAGAGAGGGGGAAAAGGAGGGACTCAGAGCAGTGATTGAATCAACAGTGATTCTGAACCAGGTTCTAGGGACCTGGATATGACATTGGGCTACTACAAATAGATAAGTGCTTAACAAGTGCCTGACCCATAGTAGGTACTTAATAAATAAATATTGGGTTGTATTAGAGATACAACTCAATAGATAATAGATATCTCTATTGGATATTTCAGCATCTTGGCCATGAAACAGACAGATCTTCCTATCTCCATGGATACACACTCTGATACAAATATACACACATACATACATATATGTGTGTGTGCTTATGAATATATATATACATATACATCTAGGCACATTTTCTCCCCAGGGAAATCCTCTGAGATGGGAGTAGCCAATCCCAGGGTCCCAGGGAACACTGTTCTCATTTCTCTGATACTCATATCCCAAGGCAATATAAATTACCTTATCTCAAATAAATCAAATCTTTTGCCACCACTGAACACCATAGAGAATATGAACTGAGGACCTAACAAAAGACCCTCCATGTCCCCAATCTTTTTCTCTCAAGAGGGCTTCTCTGCCATAAGAGGGATTAACTCTGAGAGTTACCTAGTTTCCACTCTGCTCTTCTCTCCTGTGTTCTCCAGTCCTCTGTCCTCAGTCTAGACTTCTAGTACACATACACACACACACACATATACATATATATGTATATATGTATGTAATCTGTGCATCTTTGTTTAGAACTGTACATCTCTTCCTAGTGTCTTACATCTCCTATGCATTCTGTCAGAGAGCTCCCTCGGGGCAAGATACATAGAGAGGGAATTCCTTGAAAGGAAGGACTCTCTCTAATGAGGTTATGGGTATTTTAAAAGTGGGGAACCATGACTAAACCCCTCCACAAAAAGAGGGGATATGTCTCTCCCTCCCTTTGTTTCTTCTTCCAGCACCATCTGCAAAATATTGTTGCAGGGGATGGAGGGGTTGGATAAGGGAAAGACATGGTCATTGTCATTGATTGAATAACTTAAAGCCAGATACAAACAAGTCCCTAGAGAGAGAAAACTTCATAAAAGGGAAGTTATTCAAGTGCAGTAAGGGGGAGCAAAAGAGGAAGGGGCAGGCAAGAGATGGGAGAGCTCTATCTGAATAGCTTGGGATCTCAGCACTTTCTCTGCATTATGATGTGGTATCCTTTTAATCTATTCCCTTGACATTGATTATTGAGATTTACTATCTTGTCTGCTCATCTATCTCTTTGTCCATCTAGCTTGCCACTGAGATTTCTTCACTTCCCCCACCCTTTTGCCATGGAAGAGGGTTGCCATAGCAACAGAGTTCTGTTTCACACAGATATGGAGTGGAGATGCCTGGGAGTGTGGGGATATTATAGAAGTACCATCTCTTTCCACATCGCCAGCACCTTCCACCACATTAGTCAGATGTAGCCGACTTAGAACATAGTGCCATAGATGGAAAGAACTTTGGAGTCACCTAGTCTAACCTATACACAAATAGGAGTAACTCTATAGTATCCTTGACAAGTAGTCATGCCTCTACTTCTTGAACACCTTCCATGTCAATGAACTCAGTACAGAGCTAGGTAGCACATTCCACTTTTGGACAATTCTAATTACTAGAAAGTTCTCATTACTACTGAGCCAAAATCTGCTTCCATACAGTTTGTAGTCATTGGTCCTGGGAGTCTTCTCAGGGCCAGCAGAGCCTGCCTACTCCCTCTTCTATGTGACAACACTTCAAATATTTAAAGAAAGGAATAATGTCCTTTCTAAATCTTTTGTAGGCTTCAACAAATCTCTATATGGCAGAGTTTCCAGGTCACCTTGATTAATCATCCAAAAAGCAATTATTAATCTCCTACCGTATGCCAGGCATTACAGACATCATCCTTCACAACATGCAGCAGCTCCTCAATGACTTCCTAAGATACAGCAGTCAGAACTGGATGTAAATACTCCAAGTACAGTCTGGCCAGGGCAGAATTTAATGGGACTCTTACTTGCCTTGTCCTCAATGCCATAGTTCTGTCAACACAGACCACATTCACTTTTTGGTAGTGCTTGTCTCATAGGGTTGGCTGAATTCACAGTCTTTTTCATCTAAATCACACTCATGCTATATGCTCATCATCTCATACAACTCATTTTTTTAAAAATTCAAAAACCAAACCAAGCAATTCAGAAGGCTTGAGGTTTTTTTTTTAATAGGCTATTGAATTTCATTGGGGGAAAGGGGCAAAGAAACATGGGCTCAAATTTTTACTGCATTACTTAATTTTGTGGTTTTGAGTGAGGCATATAATCTCTCTGCTCTTTCAATTGCTCACCTATAAAATGCAAGAGTTGGACTAACTGAATCCTAAGGTCGACCCTTCCAGCTCAAAAAGCTATAATCGTATGATCCTGTGAGATTGGAGGGGCACCAGGGTGTGCTGGAGTCAGTTCTGACAAGCTCCTGAGAGCTGATGGTTAAATTCTCCATATGATCATTTAAACCTCTGAAATCAGCAAAGGCTACAAATCAGGGCTTGATTTATTATTTTATTGATTGTCTAGACTTGAGGAAGTGATGAAGGAAATGTTAATAATGCAAACTAAAGTTAAAAGTATGTTGTACACACTTTTTTCTGGAAAGTCAGTTTTTAAACACTTGCCAAAATATTCTTGGAGGTAGGTACCCTTTCAAACTCATAAAATTTCTATGAAATAATAAGGGGAGGGTAGGAGGCACAGTGGTAGTAGTGTAGATAAAGGAATTTAAGAAGAAATATTTTCCCCATAAGAAATGACTGAAGAATTCTGCCAATATGAGGATGCAACACACTTATCTTCATGCTCCCCTTATTTCGAAGCAACAGGACGTCTCAGGACTTGTCTACAGATTAAGCTAAATTCAGTCCTCATTGACTTGCTTCCATATCCCTCTAACTCCACACAAATACATATAGAACTCTGCTCTCCTATTGACACTGGGCACCAGACTCAAGTCCCTGGGCCAGAGTCCAAGATACTTCAGAAAAAGCATACAAACATCCAATGCAAGGGAGATGAAGGGACCTAGCCACCTGATATTGCGAGATGGAATTGTATGACAAATAGGGAATTCTCAAAATCTGTATCCCTCAAAGACATAGATCTATAATGATTCTAAAAGAAAAAAACATGCCCCAATATCAAAAACTATCTTCTGCTGGTTCTTATCATTGCTATGGTAATATCATTCCTTGGCGGGAGCACAGTTATTACCAGGTGACTGATTTGTCTGAGGGAGAATGAGCCCCTAATCATGGACCTCAAGGAATCTTTTGTAATCTTGGAAACTTACTGAGGTCATCTCATCCATCCAGCCTCAGTGGATGATTTTTATCCACAGAACCACTGAAACCTTGGATCTTGGAGTTAAAAAGGAAAGAGGGTTTTTTTAGCTATATTTGGAAAAAGAGGGTGATCAATGAAGAAATCCAATAGATTAGGATGGATGTGATGAGAATAATTATATTGTGTTTGTTCTACATCCTCAAAGAAGACCATGACATCAGGGAAATGATGACATGACTTGCAGTTGACTCTGGTTTGAGTGAGAGAGGGCTGGGCAGGTCACCAGTCTCACTTCTCCTCCTGAGTCATCTGAATCCAGTGACCAGGTACGGTGAGCCCAATGGGAGGCCCTTGCCCTTTTAGGCTAAGGCTATTTCAGGTACTCACTTAAAGTCAGGTAATGTCCATTCAGGGAATAGGCTTCCCCTATTTAAGAAGTGAGTTAAGGGTTGTCCCCTTTAATGAAAAACAAAACAAAACCAGAACATTCACTCTACATTCACTCAAAGCTAGGTGAACCCAAAATACAATCATTAAATAGAGCTTGGCCAGGGACCCATTGTGGTTGAATGTATGAGCTTCAGAGTCAACTGAGGGAAAGGAAGGAAGGAAGGAAGGAAGGAAGGAAGGAAGGAAGGAAGGAAGGAAAGGAAAGGAAGGAATCTAGTATTTACATGATGCTTTAAGCTTTAAAAAGTGCTTTGCAAATTTTAACTCATTTGGTTCTCACAAAAACCCTGGGAGGTAGGTGTTCTTATCATCTCTATTTTACCGATGAAGAACCTGAGACAGAGAGAAGTTAAGTGACTTGCCAGGAGCACACAACTAATAAGTGTCTGAGGAGGGATTTGAACTTAGGTCTTCCCTACTTCAGACCTGGTGTCGTGTCCACTGAACCTCTTAACCAAATGCTTAGTTACTCAACTCTTCATCTGGCTCTTTTTTCCCTGCTGAGGAAGATGATCTTTGAATAGTAAAGGAAAGAATAAAAATTACTAGAAGGGAGCTGATACCCAAGACAAGGTCAAGAGATAGTAAACGAGCACCTACCTGTCATTGATGATTTCAAATTTCTAGACCAAGGCAAAGTACCTAATCAGGATATTGACATAACTTACAGATGTGGTTGAACAGAGTATGAGAGAGGATTGGAGAAAGGGAAGCGTCATCCTCATTTTCAAGAAAGGGCAGATTAAATAGAGCTCGCAAGCTATAGTTCAATAAACTTGACCTTGATTCTTGTCAAAATTCAAGCAAATATTAGTGAAGGGAAGGTTAGCACACAGAAAGAAAAGGAAGCAGTGATCACAAAAAAACCACCATTGCTTTGTTGAGATCAAATTACAGCAGACTAATTTCACTTCCTTTTTTTGTTTGTTTTTGGGGCATTTTTGACAAGATTATTAAACTGGCAGACCACGAGAATTTTGAAGACATTTAATCTAAGTTTTAGCAAAGTCTTTGATAAGATTTCATGCTATTCTTATGGAAAAGAAGGAAAGATGTGAGGCTCCTTGGTGATACAATTAGGAGAATCTAGAACTGGTTGAATGACCAAACCCAATAAAGAATTACTAATTGTTTAATAAATTTCGAAGGAGGTCTCTAGTAGTGTAACCCAGGCATCTGTGTATGGTGTCATGCTATTGAAAATTTTTATTAATGACTTGAACAAAGTCATACATGGCATATTTATCATATTTGTGGGTGACTCAAAGCCAAGAGGAATGGTTCACATACTGGACCACAGAGTAAGAATCTAAAATGATCTGGTATAGCAATTGTAGCCACCCAGTGGGGAAGAAAAAAACCAACTGACCACATAACATTCCCTTTACTCTGTGTTACAAAGAGGACAATCTGATTGAGAGGAGCATCTTCCCATGCCAAGGATCTAGGAATGTTCCTCCAAATGCTGCTAAAGAATTATCATCATTCAGCTACATAACTGTACCTGAATAGTGTGAATGTTCTCACTCTGACAATGCATTAGAGACTGGGTTTCTTCCTTGAATAAATACTGGATTTACATGGGAAAAGACTGAAAAGTCATTTAGTAAAATAAACTTTTAAAATTCCAATTATATTTGCTCTCTCTGTCTCTCTGTGTCTCTCTCTCTGTCTCTCTCTGTGTCTCTCTCTCTGTCTCTCTCTCTCTCTGTCTCTCTCTCTCTCTCTCTCTCTCTCTCTCTCTCTCTCTCTCTCTTTGTCTGTCTCTCTCCCTCTCCTTATTTTGTTTCAAGTATCTTTTTTTTCTGTTTCATATTATTAAAACTGAACTAGGGGCCACAAAGGCTGGAAATATTCCAGGCCTCTCTGGACCTCTGAGAGCTCTTGGTTGCTAAGGGCTGATTTCTTCCCAGACAAACCACAAAGCCACTCTCTCCTGGCTTCATCAGCCCTCTCCATCCCTTTCCAGAGTCATGCTACAGGCAAAATAAAAGCTCTGCTCAGGTTGGCCACAGCTCGTGCAGTAAGTTACTCTCTCCTTGGCTCTTCATTTTCATTCAGCTTCAGACAGATCAGCCTAGGCAGGAAGCCCAAGAGGGTGTTGCACAGTATCTCCAGACTGAGTTCCCTGGCTACTGGCTCTTCTCTCCACATGGGTTTTTTTCCTCCTTGTATGAGATTTCTCAAATATTGTGAAGTCAGATCCTGAGTTCTGGAAGCAGCAAATTTCACTGCTTCCCCTATGAACCTCAGGATGACTCAGCCAAAATATAAAAAGTATAACTAGTATCCTGCCTTTGGTCATCAGTACTCTTGCCAGTGTAGACACTTTAAAACATTTTCTGGAATTTTCCTAAGTAGTAGAAGAGAGAGAGAAGAGCTGGGCATCATAGAGAGTCCCTGAATAGAGACTGAAATTACTCAAAAAGGCCTTTTGCTGGTCAGACATTGTAAAAGAGCAGTTTCATAACCAGATGGTATGTAACATGGACTTTCTTTCTTCCTGAAGATTCCTGTTCCTTCCTAATCTGGAGGCTACTTAGAATACGGAAATGCGTGCTGGATTTGGACACTGAAGGCATGGGTTCAAAACCTACCTTTGCCACTTGACTATCTATGAAAACTTGGATGGATGACTTAGTTTCTCTAGCCCTCATATTTCTTACCTGTAAAATGAGGCAGATGAGACTAGACATCTTATAAAGTCCCTTCCAGCTCTAAAGCTATGTTCCTATGAGCACAGACTCATAGCAACAGGTGAGCCTTATTCTAGGAGGTTCCAAGAGGATGATGAAGAGAAAACGGGTGTCAAGAGTAGTCAAGGCAAGAGTAGAATTGTCTCAGCAACAGAAAATGGACAAGGGTTCTATAAAGCAGTCATCTCTCTACTGCAGAAAGGAACCAAGATAAAAGACAACTGGTGATCCAGAAACAATGGCCAACCTAAATTTCGTTTGTTTGCATTCTAACCTCCCTTAGCAGATTTCCCTCCTTAACATTAAAATGAGCAGAAGCCTGAGTTAGTGGGTTAGTTTTCCAGTCAGAAAGCCCTTGGCTCAAGTCCAGTGACTGTTGACAGAAACTGTATGTAAGTCACTTAACTTTTCAGCTCCTCCAGGCAATTCTTTCAGTGTGTAAATTACAGTGGGTTCTGCCTTGGTATGAATGGAGGAGGTTCCACATCAAGAGCTGTCCTTAGAGAGGAAATCACCATACACAGAGATAGAAAAAAAAAGTTAGAAATGTGTCCAGTTGTGTCTGACTCTTCCTGACCCCATTTGGGGTTTTCTTGGCAAAGATACCAGAATGGTTTGCCATTTCCCTCTCCAACTCATTTTTCAAATAAGTAAACTGAGGCAAACAGGGTAAGTGATTTGCCTAGGGTCACACAGCTATTAAGTGTCTGAGGCCACATTTGAACTCAGGAAGATGGGTCTTCCTGACTCCAGGGCTAGAGCTCTATGCACTGTGCCATCTACCTGTCTCCTTATGTATATGTAGAGATATAGAACTGTAGTTCAATATATATATATACATGCTTATATGCATATATATATGTGAATATATTGTATATGTAAAGTGCGTATATGTGCCTTTGTATTCTCCAAACATATAGCCTACCTGAGAAGACAAGGGAATCCAGCCCAGCAGTAAATCCTTTCCACAGTTAATTTACATATGTGTGATCCTGGGCAAGTCACTTAACTTTTCTGTCTGTTTAACTTTCCTCATCCATAGAATGGGGGTAATAAGACCACCTATCTCCCAGTGAAAATCAAATTAGATAATATCCATGAAGAACTTTGCAAACCTTAAAGCACTTACATAAATGCTATTATATAATACATTATACAAACATTAGCTATGATAATTATTATGGCATATGTAATATTGATATTTTATATTATTTATACTGTAGTATATCATAATAATTACTGTTATAATGTAATAATAATGAACTATTATTACCTTTGAACAATTGAGAATTGGTTAATATTAGTGTAAACCTATCCCCTCGTCCTCAAACAGCCCCACCCGTCGATCTGACCATTCTTGGAAGCCTTTCCATAAACTATGGCACCGAGACCCACAGAATCCCTGCCAACAGGGTTTTTCAATTACACTATTTCCTTGCAAACAAACCACCCTTGCCCACCAGCTGCATCTGACATCACAGCTGCCACTTACTGGCTGTTGCCATTTGCTTAAGAGGCAAGAAGTCTTACCGAATGATTATATCCAATATTTGCATCCCAGATATTCGACTCCAGGGGCCATACTTTAGGAGAATGGATGCAGTAAGTGCTGTCCATTCCACCAAATATCTATTATAATTAGAATCCCTTGTATTTATATTGCACTTTGAGTTGTCCAAAAAACATTTTCAATATGTCTTTTAGTTGACTTTACCCTCATAAAACCTAGATAGAACTAGGGATTAGTTCTCACTTGATAGATGGGAAATTTGAGACACAAAAAGATGGGAAATGGTTTGCCCAAGAGGCAAGTCATGGCGAATTGGAGACTAGGAACCAAGAAATTTCTAGTCTAGGACTCTTTGGTCTTAAAGAATGGATGAGAAGCCAAACCTACAGATTTCAGAGGTGTGAGAAGCAACCACACCAGATGAATTTTCATGCTGAATTGTAGAGAGCTGTTTATCCTAGAAGCAAAATGCAGAGATCGTTTGTTATTTCCTTTTCTCATATACAATCACTTCTCCACAAGGCAGCAGAGAACAGGCTCCATGACCTCATCCAATCTGTTTCTAGGAATAGCCCTTGTCCCCTTGCCTTTTGCCTTCACTGAGCCTCCCCTTGCCCACTTTCCAACCCCAGGCAGTCCCAGAACTCATCAAGGATGCTTTTAGGTTTCCAAAGGATAGAGAGGGAAAGGTGTGGTCATGTTGCTGTAGGTTTGAAAAATACTTGGGATATTAGTGACCTGCAAATTCACCAAGAGCCAAGGATGTGACAAGACAGATACAAAATCTATTATCCTTCCAGACAACAGTGAGAAGCATAGCATCCAGATGAAGGAAAGGTAATAGGCCTGCTGGTCTCATCTGGACTATTGTGTTCAATTCTAAGTACCACTCTTTGGAAGGACATTGACAAGTTAGTGTGCAGAGGAGGGTTACCAAGATAGTGAGGGAACTGGAGACCAGGGCATGGATAAGATAGATTGAAAGAACTGGGAAATGTTTCTTTTGGAGAAGACTTCATGGGGACATGGTAACTGTCTTCAACTACTTGGAGTAGTGACATATGGAAGTTGGATTGGACTCATGCAGTTTGTCTCCAGAGGATGGAGGCTGTAGCAACGGGAAGAAATTGCAAAGAAAAATTTATGCTCAATTTAAGTAAAAGCTTCCTAACTGTCCAAAAGTGAAATGAACCTCCTTGAGAAATAGTGAATTTCTCCTTAATGTAAGTTTTCAAGAAGAGGATGAATGACTACTTGTGGGGGATGTTGTAGAAGGTATCCATTTCAGATATGGGCTTGGGCCAAATGACCTTTCAGGTCCCTTTCAGTTCTTGGGATTCTTTGCCAGATACTTAAAAAGGACCATAAAAGTGAGTTTTTTTTTAAAATTTAATGCCAAGCACAGCATCATCTCATTTACTCAAACTTGTAACAGTCTCTACCATTCAGAATAAAACCTCAAATCCAGAAGTTAGCATATAACTCTGAGTAGCGAGGAAAAGAGATGCCATCAAAGCCCATATGCTTTCCTTCCAAAGCAGAGGCATGCAGGCTTGTATAAACCAGAACTTCTATTGACATAGAATTGCTTTTTGATCATGGCATGGAGGTGACAGTGTATTCTCTAAGGTTCCCCCAATTAAAATGTGAACTCACTGAGAGCAGGGGCTGTCTCCTGTTTTTCTGTTTGCAGCCCCAGCCCTCAGCACAGGACTCTATTCTTAATAAATCCTTTGCCTTCTGTTCATTTATTCATTCAAATCAACCAGCTACACTGTTTAAATCAAGATCAAGCATTTCAAAATTTTCACCCTGCACCTATAGAAATTATGCCCTCTTTCCTGCCTCAGTAAATTATTTCATGAGTTTCTGTGATCAAAAACAATGCATTGCTTGTTGACTAGCTTCTGGTGATGTCTTTCTGAATTCAATTAAACTGGTTCTCAATCTGTAGCCATGCCCACACTTGAAACATTTATAGTTCATACCAGGACATATGAGAAATTTCAAGCCATTGTGGAGCTTTAAAAAATCCACAGTCATTTCCATGTGGTCATGGAACAAGAGTCTGGCTTTAGTGGAGGATTAAAATGAGTAACCTTAATCCATGCCCAATGGCAGCTAGGTGATGCAGTGCATAGAGCACCATGCTTGGGATTTGTAAAATTTCTTTTCCTGAATTCAAATCCAGCCTCTGAATCTTACGTAACCATGGGCAAGTCACTTAACCTCATTTGCCTCAGGTTCCTCATCTGTAAAATGAGTTGGATGAGGAAATGGCAAGGCCCCATTTCCCCAAATGGGAACATGAGTTCAACACAACTGAAATGACTGAACAACAAAATTCATGTCCAAAATTATACAGGAGAAGTAACATTGCCCAGAGGTCAAGGGACTCAAGCAAATCAAGCATCTAGTTAGTGGCAAAGCCTAGCCAAGACTAGAACTCAGGTCTTGGGCATCTCAGTCTAGGACTCTATACCACTGTGGGTGTTTCTAGCCTCTTCTTCAGAAAGGACATTCACAGTGGTCTAAATCCTACTGTTAGACAGGATCTCATATGTTGGAAGGAAATGAGGGAAAAACAGACAGAAAGAGGCATAGAAAGAGGCAGCAGAGACATGGGGAGAGCCCAAGAGCCAGAGAAGGCTATACAGACCATTCCTGTTCTCAGTTTGCTGCTGCTGCTGCTACCATTCCATCAAAAAGCTGTTGGAACCCCGTCCTCTGATCTCTTTAACCCTCCTTAGAATTCATTGGCAAATAACTCACTGATTTCATTTAGGACTTAAGATGTCCAGAGAAGGGGAAGTTATTTGCTGAAAGTCATCTGGCAGCCAGGGAGTATCTACCAGAACTGGGATTTTAACTAATAAAATCTGGTGTTCTTTGCAGCACACCATGGTTTGATTTATCCAAGACGGATTTCTCCCATTGTCCGGAGAGATGCATATGTTAGATTTAAATTAAGGCTACAGCCCAGGAATAATGGTAAAACAACAGATTGTTTCTATGTTGTTACTTTTTTTCTCAAGCTGAAGATTTAATTACGCATACCTTTTCATATGCATAAAGCCAGTAGAGACTGGCATAGGTGATGCAGAATAGAAAGGAATCTCTGAGGTCATTTAGCCCAGGAGGCACTAAAGATCCTTGCAGGGGGGCCATGAGGTCAAAACTATCTTCATAATAATACTAAAAAAAGTTTAATTTCTAATATGGTAAATATTAATAGATATAACCAGCTGCATGCTGGTAAATGTTTAACAAGTACTCTTGTGGCAATGGTGGTGATTTATTCATGGTGCATTTTTAAGTTAAACATTTGCTCCTTCCCTTTATTCAGCATAGACAATCAGTAAAACAATAAAGCAAGCCCCCATGTAGCTTTTTTCTGATTTCCGAGGTGTAAATACTCACACTGAAAATTTAATCATCAGCTCTTGAGAAGCTACACAAACTGGCTGCATCATATAACTTATATAAACAGAAGCTCTTTGGAGAACGGGAAGATGGTCCTCAATAATTTTTAAAAGTATAAAAGGACACTGAGACCAAAAAGTTTGGGAATCTCTGATATAATCTAATCCCTTATTTTACAGATGAGGAAACTGGGACACTGAGACTTTTAAGTCATTTGCCTTAAGTGCCAAGTGGCAGTTGGGAAATGAGCTTAGGTCCTCTAACACCAAATCCAACATGGGTTCTACTGTACCATCCTACCTCCAACCATCCTATCTCCAACAATTAGGTGAGAACAGAAATGTTTTGATGAAGAAATCTGCTCATTTATGGTGGTACAATGGAGGCTTGGAATCAGGAACACTCATGTTCATGAGTTCAAATCTAGCCTGTGACACTTACTAGCTATATGACCCTGGGCAAGTCACTTAATTCTTTGCCTCAGTTTCCTTATCTGTAAAATGAACTGGAGAAGGAAATGACAAATCACCGAAGTATCATTGCCAAGAAGACCCCAAACAGGATCACAAAGAATCAGACACAACTGAAATGACTAAACAACAATAACAAAAACTTCCTGGACATAAATATAGCTGAGGTATAGGGGGATAAACCAAGCACTGGGCTGAGAGTGAGGAAGACCAGAGTTTGAATCCTGCCTCAGATATCTCCTGGCTGAATGTCCTTGGTCAAGTAACTTAAACCTCTCTCAGTCTCAGTTTCCTTAAAATGAGGATGAAAGTAACAGCACCTACCTCATAGGGCTATTATGAGGATCCAATGAGATAATATTTATAAAGTGCTTTGCAAACCTTGAAGTGCTATATAGACATTATCATAATTCTGTGTGGGTCTCAGGGCCAGTGAGGGGAAGGGGCTGATTACATCATACCATTTCCTTTCAGAATATCATATAATTCCAAAAGTCTTCAAGATCTATCTTGTCAGTTTCCCTCATAATCACTCAAAATGTGTGATCAAGAGGTTCCAGCTGGATTCTTTGCACAGTTTTCTTCAGGAAAGTTGGCTGTAGGCATTTCTTTATCCATACATACAGACATCCATGGTTTCATTCAACAAATATTTATTAAGTGTCTTCCACTTGTAAGGCACGGCAGACCTATTCATGGTGTGGTTCTTTCTTCATTTTTGATGAGAATCTATAATGGTAAATACCACATAAGGCTTGCTCTTGAGCCACTTAGAACTCTACCTTGGGAAGGGCTAGTGTACAAATAATGATACAAAGGAAAGTGAGGTCAGTGTAAAGTAGAGGTCAAGGCAAAGTTTTCTAAGAATTTTGAGGAGGGCAAGAGCACTTTCATCCAGGGGTAAGGAGCCGGGTCAGAGAAGGCTTCATTTAATATAATTAACGAAAAATAAAACAAGAAGTGTTCTGGTTACTAGTGCTCTTACCTTTCCTTCCCATTGCATTGTAGGGAAATCCCCTATCCTCATCTTGCTAGGTTCTGATTTTTCTCCTCTCATCACTTAAGTTGCATATATCCGCCACCTGCAGCCCTTTGATTAAGCCTCTGGTAGGCAAAATCCTTGGCATCCCCTAGCTCCTGGCTTGGCAAGATGAAAGAAAGCCCATGCTTTTTTGGCTGAGGTTCATACAGAGATATATTTAAATTCTCTGATTATCCAGCTGTGAGTCATTAGGAGACCAAAGGGAAAATAGGATATTGGGGACATTCAAAACATTTTACTGTCAATTTTCCCTCAAAGAATACATTGGTTCCCTTATGAAGGTGGGAGTGTTTTGCCTAAATTCATAGAATTGTTTTTAGCATCTGCTAACTGGTACAACTCCCCTTTTCTATAATCTTAGTAACTCCAATAGGTGACACCTACGCACATTCCTTGTTGTGTTTTGCATTTTTCTCCCTATTGATGCAAAATATATCATAAATGGCTTTATGGAGAACTCCTACTCATAGCTTCTCTCAGCACCAGATCTCAAAATGCATTCCCCAAGGTTCATGAATGCTACAACTATAAATAAATAATAACACTTTGCATTGGTAAACCACCTGTTCATCCACACCCTGACCCTGCGAGTTGCAGTTTGGAGCACAGGGCAGTCAACTCTTGGTTGAGGGTCTGATAAAGGCAATAAGTTACATGAATCAATGCCTTGTGGGAATGGTCCTCTTGGACCTTTGCCTTGGACAAATCTCCTCTTTGGGTCTATAGATTATGAACTGCATGAGGACAAAGAGTGGCCTGTGGTGTGTATGTGTGTGTGTGTGTGTGTGTGTGTATTTGAATCCAAAGTATAGTACAGTGTCTTGTGGCACTTAAAGGGACATCGATTTAGCCCTTGGCATCAAATCCAATTCCCTCATTTTGCATTTCCTTATTCCCTCTGAGGCACAAAAAGGTTAAGTGACTTGCCCAGGGTCACACAACTAGTAGGTATCTAAGGCAAGATTCAGTCTCAGGTCCCCCTGGTTCCAAATCCAGCATTCTGTTCACTATGGCAAGTGAATGCTTGTTGAATAGAACCGAGCCTCAAGTTCCTCCATTGTAACATGGGGTAAGGGGAAGGAGTTTAGCAGAGACAGCCTTTAAAGTTTCTCTTTGAACTCTAAGTTCTTCTTAACTATTCGAGATTCAGCTTAGGTCCCACCTCCTGGAGTCTTCCCTGACCACACCACACCATGGCAAACTCTGACTCTTGGAGGCATAAATTATGGATAGAATAGAATGCTGGATTCAAGAAGTCGTATCTGACTCTTTATGGCCCCATTTTGGGTTTTCTTGGCAAACATACTGGAATAGTTTGCCATTTCCTTCTCCAGCTCATTTTACAGATAATGCAAATAGAATTAAGTGACTTGCTCAGGGTCACACAGCTAGAAAGTGTCTGAGGCTGGATTTGAACTCAGGAAAGATGAGTCTTCCTGACTCCAAGCACAGCATTCTATCCACTGTGCCACCTAGCTGCCCTGAGTCAAGAAGACCTAAGTTCACTGACCCTGGGCAAGTCATTTAACCTCTGCTTCAGTTTCCTCATCTATAAATTGAGAGAGTTGGACTTGATGACCTCTCAGTTCCCTTCTACCTCCAACTCTACGATCCTATCATTTCTGAATACCTATAACACTATACTCCCTGAGGGGCAAGAGGGGCAAAGGTGAGGAGGTAGGGGAAGGAACCATTATAATAATAGTGAGCATTTATATTGCAATTTGAGGTTGTAAAACACCTTATAAATATTATTTCATTTGAGTCTCACAGCAACCCTTTGAAGTAGGTACGATTAACATCCCTATTTTACAGATGAGAAAATGGAGTCATAGAGAGATTAAGTGACTTGCCTAAAGTTGCACAGAAAATATCTGGGGCCAGATTTGAATTCAGTACAAGCCATTTGCCAATTGATAAAGGATATGAGCAGGCAGTTTTCAGATGAAGAAACCAAAGCTATCTATAGTCATATGAAGTGCTCTAAATCACATTTGAAATGCAAATTAAAACCACCTCACACCTATCAGATAGGCTAACGTGACAAAAAAAAAAGGAAAATGAAAACTGTTGGAGAGGATGTCGAAAAATTGAAACACTGTTTGGTGGAGTTGTGAATGGATTCATCCATTCTGGAGAGCAATTTGGAACCATGTTCAAAGGGCAACCAAACTGTGCATACCCTGTGATCCAGCAATACCTCTATTAGGTCTACATCCCCAAGGGATCATAAAAAAGGGAAAAGGATCCACATGTGCAAATATATTTATAGCAGCTCTTTTCATGGTAGCAAAATGTTGGAAATCGAGGGGATGTTCATCAATTGGCAATGGCTGAACAAGCAGTGGTATATGAATGTAATGGAATAAAAGAAATGCAATACCAAATGAAAAACAGGAAAATTTCTGAAAATCCTGGAAAGACTTGTACAAGCTGATGCAAAGTGAACAGAATCAAGAAAACACTGTACACAATATCAGTAACATTGTGTGATGATCAATTATGAATGATTCAGCTTTTCTCAGCTATACAATCATCCAAGACAAGTACAAAGGACCCACGAAGGAAAATGTTATTCATATCCAGATAAAGAACTGATGGATTCTGAATGCAGATGGAAGCGTTGTTTTTCACTTTATTCTTGTGTATTTTTTCCTTTTGATCTGTTTTTTTCTTTCACAACTGTGACTAATATAGAAATATTTTTGTATGACAGTACATGTATAAACTTTATCAAATTGCCTACCATTTTCAGAAGAGAGGAGGAAAGGGAGGGTGAAAAATTTGGAACTCAAAATCTTGTGAAGATGAATGCTAAAATTTGCTTGACATGTAACTGGGGAGGGAAGAGAATAGAATACTATTAAACTTTTAAAAATAAATTTAAAAATAAAACAGATTTGAGTTCAGATTTCCCTGATGCCAAATCCAATAGTCTATCCACTATGCCACCCAGTTGCAGGATATAGAATCAAACAGCTTGGCTTCAAATCCTTCCACCTCCATGTGTGTGACCTGTGTGATCATGAGCCAGTCAATTCAACAGTGGGCTTGTTTCCTCACCTGTAAAATGGATGGGATGAATTAGTTGACCTCACAAATCTCATCCAGATCAAAACTGATCATGACTGATGACAGGGACCCATTTGACACTCAGCAGAGCCCTCTTGCCAGTGTGAGTTAATCTGTTCCCTGTGTTAATTTTGACTCCTGAATCAGTGTAAACTCCTCAGGAGCAAAGACCAAATCTCAGAATTCTCCTTATTCACTTAGTGTCTGGTCCAGGTGAACATTAACTACTGATGGATTCCATCCTACAGTCAAGGCTCCCTGCTGTCAATTAGAGTTGGGCTCCTAGGCTGTGTCTGTTTTTTCTCCCCTTCACTGTTGGGGGGATGAAAATTGCTTTCACTAGTGGAGGCCAATTGAATGAAAGATCAATAACAGTCTTGACCTTGATAAGAAACCCCCAACAATAGCTCTGGGCTGCTCTGAATAACCTCTGAGGCTTCTAAGGTGATTCAAGTGAATCAGATTGATGGAATGATTAAGCTACCAAGAATCAACAGCTGTTGGTTCTGGTCTGTCCTTCTGGGCTGGCCTCACCACTGAATAACTACTTATCATATTTCATGATTTCTTAAGGAATACCCTCCCTTGGCTGTAGTTTCCAATTCGAAAAATTAGGAAAGGGGAAGGAGGAGAGCGGAGGTGGGGGAGTACAGCCTATTCTTCCAAAAGCTGTGCTCTCAGGTGCACCTATGGGATTCTTACCTGCATAGCGTCTTGCCTCCTTCTTCTTCATCCCCAGGACCTGGCTTCTTGACAAAGCTACCTTTGGAAGATTATCGGTTGCATTTTGTCATGCGAAGCAGAGGGGACTCAACTTCATTCTCCTTAATAAATATTTCATTTAGTCCCAGGGAAAAAGAAGGGAAATCTTATTCATGAGATTTATGTTTATCTTAATGATTCATAGCATAATTTGTTCTGATTAAATATTTATTTTAATATCTCCTTGGGTCTAGAAACTTAGCCCCATCCATCAGTGAGCTCTAACCCTCCTGTCACAGAGAATCCTTTGCAGGTCATGATAAATACGTCACTTGCTGCTTCACACTTTTCTAAGATTCAGGTTTCTTGAATCCATCCCAGTTTCTCCATTATTAAACATTCTTTATGGAATAGCTTGGAAAATAACTTAAGACAACCCAAATATTTGCCTATTGCATTTGCCTAGGCTCCACACACACACTCCCAGGGGCCCTGGGTCATCCTGGTTCTACCCCTTTAGCATTTTGTCCCTAAAGCTCCTAGATTAACCCACTGAGACAGAGACTCAAAACAAATACACTTATCCCTTCCATATCATGACTTTCCCCATCACAGTTTCAACGGGTCAGCATAAGAAATTAAATGGGGATTTGGGTGGGGCGGCGTTGCATAAGCCAGATGCCAACAAAAGACACAGAAAAAAGTTTAAAAAATCAGAAATGCATAATATATATGTATAGTATTGAATAATATCAACATATTTTTTTCTTTTAATACAATAATATTTTAAACTTCTTCTCTGGTACAAAGGAAGGGCCAAAAAATTTTATGCAGATTTTCCAAATCATGGGGACACCATACCCCCAACCCTGCCATGTGGAAGCGATAGCTGTACTGCAAACAAATTAACTTTGGGGGATCATCTGCTCTCAATGCAAGTTTCTCTGTCTTATCAGCTAACCTGACATAATTGTCAACACCACAATCATATTCATCATAACTGGCATCTATATAGAAGTGCTTTCAAGTTTACAAAGCATTTTACATACATTACTTCATCCACAACCTTGTGAAATAGATACCACAAATAAGAATTAATATCCCAATTTTTTAAATGAGGAAATTGAAGCTCATAGTGCTTAAGCGACACAGCTTTTACATAGGAGGGAGACATTTGAACTCAGGTCTTCTTGACTCAGAAATCTAACTTTTTTTTTTTTTACTATTGTGAATCCCAAGGAAAACTCAGAAAAAAGAAAGAAGCAGAAAATGATTCTAGTCATTTGGACCCTCTGATTTCTTTTGGAACTTACTTTCTGATATTCTCTTTATAATATACTTATAGCAAAGGGATGCAAGTGGTTTTTTAACTACCTTCTGAACACATACACAGAACGCTGACTTTTTAATAAACATTGAATGTGAGTGTCCCTGGGTATCAGAGATGAGAAGATGAAATTCTATGTCTGTCTATGTGAATATAAATTGGCATTACTATGTAATGTATCAGCATATATAGTATTCTCATAATGTATCACACCTAGTCTGGGAAAGAAGATCTATTTAAAATGAATCAGTTTTCACCTCTTGATAGAGAGGTGAAGGATTCAGAATACAAACTGAGGTTTATAAGGGTTTTGGTTTTGTTTTGGGACAAGGAGAATGAAGGATTTTTTTTGTTCGATTATATATGTATGTATAGTAAACAATTTACATTTGTAAACAAAACCTGTATATATTTGTAACTGGTTTGATTTTTCTTGCTTTCTCAGTGTGGGATGGGAGGGTGGTAAGGAAGGGGGAGGTGGGGAGAGAATGTAGACCTGAAAATAAAATAAAATCGAGTTGAAAAAAATAAAATGAATAAGTTTTAGAACCAACATCCACTCTCAGTAACCTGGGTCAATGGCATTCCTTCTAACCTTCATAGTGACTATAACAGATGGCCAAAAGATCCTCTCCCACCCCCGCCCAAAGTACAACTCCAACAAAGCCTTGATTTTCATGGTTTCTCTCCCCTCTCACAAGCATAAACTTCTTGGGGTCTCCCTCCTGGAGCTATTCCATCCTGCACATCATCCTCATGACTCCACAGAGTTTGTCACAAACATACACTCCCCATCTCTGCCTCCATAACAAACACATGGCATGATAGAAAGACCATTAGTTTTGGAATCAGATGATAAGATCCAGTTTTGACAACAGACACATTGTGTGTGCATCACTGTGGGCCAGGCCTGTCCTGTAAAATGAGAAGGCTGGACCCCCAAGGTCCCTTCCAGCTCTGATTCTGTGTGAGTGCGTATGAAATGCACATGAACGCAAATATGACATCACGACAGGATCCCCAAGATAATGTCTAATGGGAGTGGGAATTCAGGGAAATGTGGAAAAGATGAATGAATGCTGACCTTAAATGAGCTCTTGAAGATTCTGTCATAGTCTTTCCTAGGCTACTGATGATGCAAAAGGAATTTTATACTTTCCCTAATTAAATGTCATTTCTAAAATGTTAAAAAAAAAATCTCTGGCAGTGGGAAGAAGGCCTAGCACACCAAAGCCAAAAGGGCTTCTGGAAATTAATTACCAAGACTTACAAGTTAATAATGGCTTTTGCACCTCATAGACCAGCCGTTAATTTCATTATCTGAAAAACCGAAAATTGATGTTAATTATCTTGCTAAACACCTCAGTCCCACAAATCCCCAAAGACTTAAGCTGAATCCCCTCCTCTCCACCAGCTCATGTGTCTCCTGCTTTCTGAAGTATGCTTAAGAGCCCTGTCTCCTCCAGGAAGGCATGGATCCTAGCAAGATAAGGTAAATAAGGATACCTATCAGAGCCCACTTCCTGGAATAGAGCGAGGGCTGTGCTGCAGCTAGCTCCAATTGGAAGACCTGATTGTTAAATTTTCAGCTTGAGCATTTACACCTCAGAAATCAGCAAATGCTACAAATCAGGAACAATTTATTGTTTTGTTCATCTCTAGACTTAAGAAGTATGGAGAATAACACAACTTAAAAGTATATAGTGGTACTTTTTTTGTAGAGCCAATTATTAAACATTTACCAATACACTCCTAGGTAGAGTTCAAGTTTCTAGAGAGGAGCTTGGGGGGTGAAAAAGGCCTGAATCTTGTCAAGATGAGAAAGAAGCCCACCCAGGATCAGAACCCAGGACCCAACCAAGGCCCAGTAACATCATTTATTCTGACATTCCCTTGATGTTCCTTTATAGACTTTGATTTTCTTTGCCCCACCACCTAGTTTTTTATTAGATACTAACTATCCTTAGGTATTCTCTCATTGCTGACTCCTTGCTTCCCTTTACCTTGTCTCTCTGTGGGATTTCCAAACTCCTTAGCATCCAAAGGGGCAGTATGTTTTATACTTCCCCCATATAATCCCACACCATCTTCTCAAAAGGCTGGGCACAGATTTTGTGGTCAGGGAGGACTTCCTGAAATAAATTGAATGGGCGCAGCTATAATTATTATTCAATAATTTTTCTATCATGTCTGACTCTCAGTGACCTCTTTTGGCGTTAAAGACATTGGAGTGGTTTGCCATTTCCTTCTTCAGCTCATTTGACAGATGAGGAAACTGAGACAAACAGTGTTAAGCAACTTGCCCGAGGCCACACAGTTAATAAATGTCTGAGACCAAATCTGAATTCACGAAGATGTCTCCTTGGCCCCAGGACTGGCATTCTATCTACTGTGCCTCTTGCTTTAAGGTCTACAAAGCACTTGACAAACATTATCTCATGTGATCCTCACAATCTTTGGAGGTAGGTGGTCTAGAAGAACCATGAGTTTCCTCCCATTTCTAGATCTATGAGTATATAAGAGGGCAAAGTCATTACTTTTTCTTTATTTCAAAGTCTCATGGTGGGAACCTAGCTCAGAGAAGCAAGTCAGATGCCACACTTGACAACTGACAAAATGAGCTGAGCCCCTCCTTCCGACCATCTGAATAGCAGTCGTTCAAACTCATAGCTTGTAGCGTGTGAAATCTGATCTTCCATCTGTCCTCGATCTTCCATCTGTCACTTCCCCAGTTCTTCTGGGGACCAGGTGGGGAGTGAGGGGGGCAGGGTCCAGTAAGCAGATGTTAGCTTGAGCATCGTACGGGACTGAGGCAACTCCATGTCAAAGCAAAGAGAGGACAGAGGGCAGTGCTCAAGGATGATGGGAAAATACATAGGAGATGCTGCTTCAGACAGTCATCTATGACTTTCACTTCTTCCCTCAGGGTACATGTCTTATCAATCCAAAGAGAGCCCCTTCTTTGGAAATAGTACCTGTTGTTCTACACATTTCTGGGGAGGATGTCCAGAACACATCAGACACATCTCCACAATCTCAGTACAGGGAAGATTGATTGCATAAGAATCTCAAAGTTAGACCTGGAAAGAAGCTTAGAGGTCATCTAGTCTAAGGCCCTCATCTGACTAATAAGGAAACTGAGGCCCATACAGGTTAAGTGACTTGCCCAAGGTCATGCAGGAAATAAGTGGCAAAGCCATGATTTAAACCTGGGTCCTTTGACACTGAATCCAGCATTTCTTCCACTTCTTTCTCATGACTCCAGATCGATAGCAGGATATATGGACAAACAGTGTGGGTTATACCCCTCAAGCTCTCAAGTCGATTGCCCCTTGCCCCACTCTGACCTTAGTTTCTTTCCTGTTCATTTCCCATTCCCCTGGAGCTATGTATCAGATTGACATGCCCCATGCTTATGCTCTCTCATCCCCTGGAGCAGGACTTCTTAAACTTTTCCACTCACGACCTCTTCAGCACCTCTTAAATTGTTTAAGAAGCACTACATAGAGAGGTATAGTAGAAATTAGAAAGAACCTGGGAGTCAGAAGAGACCTAGATTCAAATTCCATCTTCAAACCTTACCAGCTGTGCAACCACAACTAAGTATCTTGATTCTCTCCTCTACAGAGCCTCAGTTTCCTCATCTGTAAAGTGGACATAATAACAGCATATATCTCACAGGGTTTTTGTGAGGTGACCAAATGTATGTAAGATATTCTACAAACCATGAAGAGATATATAAATTCACATTTTTGTGGTCTTTGTTATCATCTATTCTACTATGATCATTAACCTTTAAAAAATAACAGAAGTTTTTCAGCTTAACCAGTTTGAGAAATAATCCCATCATGACTGCTCTAAGTCATAAATTCAGAGGATCTCAAGGTCAGAGGGGACCTCAGAGGTCATTTGGGGTAGTCTCTACCTGAAACATGACTCACCAACAAATGCATCCTATCCTTTCATAGACAATTCACTGCCTCACAAGGCAGCCTACTCCTATTATGGGACAATTCTAATTATCAGGCAATTATTTTACTGAGTCCAATTTCACCCAGTAGCCTTAGTTCGATCCTCTTGAATGACCCAGAATCCATCTTCCTCAGTATAACTCCAGACACTTAGAGACAGCAATCATGACTCCCCGAAACTTCCCCTGTTCCTTTAACCATTCCTCATGACACAACTCCATGCCCTCCTAAATCAAGCATCGGTGGACTGACCAGGCAGAGAACAGCAGAAGTTCAATTAGCTCCCTTCCCTGGACCCTATACTTTTATCAATACAGATTAAAAAGACCATTAGATTTTTTTTTTGTACCTACATCATGTTACTGACTCAACTAAAACCATACACACACACACACACACACACACACACACACACACACATACACATATATATATGACATCATGTTACTGAGTCAACATACATGCACATATATATATACTACATCATGTTACTGACTCAACTAAAACCATACACACAACACACACATGTATATATACTACATCATGTTACTGAGTCAACTAAAACCTATACACACACACACACACACACACATATATATATACTACATCATGTTAATGAGTCAACTAAAATATATATGTATTATATATATATATAAATATAAAAAATATTTATATTTATATATAATATATTTTTATATATTATATATAATATTATATATTATAAAAATATAAATAAAAAATAAAATATATGTGTGTATGTGTGTGTGTGTGTGTGTATGAAATGCTTTTTCTCATGAACTTTCATTTGGCTATCTCCATCCCCACCCCCCCCTGCCATCCCAGCCCCTGGGGCTAATGGCATCCTCTACATAAAACGTGTTGATGTGCTCATCTTCAAGAAAAATCAATTCACATGCTCAGAAATTATGATCCTCCTATTACTAGGTTTGATCACTGGCTAAGGACTTCTGATTGAACTTTGGCCAAGTCACTTGACCTCGCTGGGCCCCAGTTTCCTCATCCATAAGTAAAGGAGTTGGTCAAGTTGGCCTCTAAGTTTCCTAGTAGCTCTGAATCGAAGATCTTATCATTAGAGCCTTTAGGCAATGAAACTGCATTCCACAAACATCTTTCACTTGTTTCATGAGTATTGCATTTCCCAAAAGAAAGTCAGACTCAACAAAGGCTACATGTAAATCCAGCTGATTAAGGTAAAAACCATAACTTAAATCAACAATAAGTGCTGACAAAAGAAAAATAAACAGAAACACAATTCTTGGATCGCTGAATTGTTTTACCCTGACTACAACTTTGGAAAACTTTAATATCAACATATGCACAGGTCCATGGGGAATGCATTCAAGTACTGGATAATGTGTGATCTCACACATTAAGAATTGGTTTAAAGAGTTAATTTTCTTATTATATATTTGAGCAGTTCCATCCCCAGACTAATGACAGCTCTAGATAAACTTTCAATATTAGTTCTCCCTTCACTGGAGACAACACGAATAATGTTAATGGGACAATGGGAAATGAACCAAGACAGTGTGGATAGATCTGCATTGATATTTTTAGAAGAGACAGTAGTTTTGAAAATTGAAATCAGATGTTCAATCAATGTTTTAATTACAAAATATACATATAGTTTGAAAAACATTTTGAGAGATTCTGTTTGAAAGGTATTTATCATTCATTCATTTAATAAATATTTATTATTTTTTTACTTCTAACTATGTGTGAGGCATTTGCTAAGGACTTCAGAGAAAGGCGTGCAATGATGTATGGCAGGGTCCCTGTCATCTAGAAGATTACTGGTTTTTAAATCATTCATTCTAAATGGTTAGTCGTGCTAATCCACTCATTTGTTCCTGTCAGACTTGGAGATAAATGGAAGTAATTTTTAAGATGACATCTTAAGTCCACCAGTAGGAAGGCATAAACTTTGAGTTCTTCCTGTAATGGTGTTGAATTTGTGCTGATTCACTGACACAGTCTGGACTGGTTCTCCTTGTACCAACAGCATCACTTTGAAAATTATTGGCTGGGACGAGAGAGAAGTCATCTGTGACTGTGAAACAGGGCAAGCTAAATGGGCTCACATTGAGATCAATGCAACTCCTGCTTTTGGTCTCATTAAAATAGAGTTCTAGCCAAATGAGCTAACAACATACACAAGAATAGACAAAGAGTAACTGTAATATTCAGATAAATTTCTGTCAAGTTCTTCTCTTAGATACAAATGAGAAGTTCCAAAAACAAGGTTTTCTCCTTTTGGGATATATTGTGATGAACAGATTTCTTTTTTAAAGTACTTCCATAAGAAAATGGCATTAAATACCTTTTAAAGCTATAGCTGGGGTGAGAATTTTTAGCCAAATGAGAAACAATCTCAAAAGTTAAAATAAGTTATTTTAATTATTTGAAAATATAAAGTCTACACAAACAAAATCAATGCAGCTAGGATAGGAAGAGAAAGCTTTGATTAGGAAACAAATTTTTGCATAAAAAAACTCTGATAAAGATATGATACAAGATATATAGAAGACAACACAAATATGAAAGACGAAAGGTCAAGGACATAAATAAACAGTTCCCAAAAGATAAATTATGAATTATTCAAGTATACGAAGAACTATTCAAAATCATCAATATGTGAAATGCAAATCAAGTAGTTTCTGAGGTTTCACCTCATATTCAGCAAGATGGCAAGGATAATAAAGATGAAAAGTCACTGTTAGTGGACGTGCAAGGAGAGAGAAATGGTAATACGGTACTGGTAAAGCTGTGAATTGGCCCAATTATTCTAGAAAACAACTTGGAGTTGTGAAAAAAAAAAAGATTAAAATATATGTACCCAGAGATCCCACTGTTAAGGATATGACCCCAGGGAGATCAAAGACAAAAAAAAAAAGTCTCATAAAAACCCAAATAAACTTATCAGTTGTTATTTATTGTTGAGTCTTTTCAGTCATGTCTCATTCTTTATGACCCCATTTGGGTTTTTTTTTTGGCAAAGATACTGGAGAGGTTTGTCATTTCCTTCTCATTTTACAGATGAAGAAACTGAGGCAAATAGGGTTAAGCAATTTTGCCCAGGGTCACATAGCTAGTAAATGTCTAAAGCTAGATTTGAACTCATGAAGATGAGTCTTCTTGACTAGAGACCCCTCACTGTGCCACCTAGCTGCTCCAATCTTATCAGTACTTTGTGAGATAGCAAAGAATAAGAAGCAGGTGCCCATTGACTGGGGAATGGCTAAACAAATGTGAATGGATGAGATTATTACTGCACAAGGAGAAATGGCAATAAGAAGACCTAGATGAACTGGTATAGAGAGTAGCAAGCAGAAGTAAGAAAGCATTCTCTGAAATATTACAGGGGTGCGGAACATGCGACCTTGAGACTACTTGAGGTCCTTTAGGTCCTCAAGGGTTGCCCCATTGACTGAATCCAAACTTGTCAGAATAATTCTCCTTAATAAAAGGATTTGTTCTGTAAAACTTGGACTCAGTTAAAAGGCTGCACCCAAGGGCCTGGAAGACCATATGTGGCCTCAAGGTCACAGGTTCCCTACTCCTGGTACAACAGCGTAAATGAAGCAAAATGGAACACTGTACAATTGCAATGGACAAGCTTGGTCCTGGAGAAGATCTGAGGAAACATACCTTTCTCCTTTCTTTGCAGAAGTGGGAGATAATGGGTGTGGAATATACTGCATATACTATCAGACAGGGTTGATATATTGATTGATTTTATATGGATTTTTTTCTCTTTCTTTTAAAATCTTTGCCACAGAGAGTTTGGCTCCCTGATTGGAGGAGGGGAGGGGTACCCTTGGAAGTGGAGATGATGTTGAAAAAAAATCTACTGACAAAAACATTTTTTAAAGTATTTCCATCCATGTTTTGAAAAAATTCCATCTTAATTGATGTTCCATGTACAAGGGCTTATTCTTTTATATTTCTGAAGTGGATGGTATTCATTATCACAGCATCACAGGACTGAAAGTTGGAAAGAATCTCAGAACTCCTCAAGCCCAACTCCCTCATTTTACATGTAAAGAAGCTGAAGCGGGGAGGGACACTTGACTAAAGTCCCCTGACTTTAGTCTGAACCTGAATCCTCCAATTCTAAACCCGGTGCTCCTACCACTATGACATACTGCTTCAAATCATTAAATGTTCGTTTATTGTTAAAGACGAGAACATGGATCTGTATTCAGCCTTTTCATAGTATCACAGCTCTAGCTCTGCAAAGGGCCATCCAGTCCCACTCCCTTTTTTTACAGATGTCGAAACTAAGGCTCAGGGAAATAAAGATGAGACACATTTGGTAAGTAGCAGGCCTGGAAATTTGAACTTGAGCCCTTTGACTAAGGGGCCGCTAGGTGGCACCACCACGCATGGAGCACTACGCCTAGAGTCAGGAAGACTTGAGTTCAAATCCAGCCTCAGACACCGACTAGCTGTGTGAACTTGGGCAAGTCACTGAATCCTTTCTGCCTCAGTTTCCTCATTTAAGTTAGAAAGGAAATGGCAAATCACTCCAATATCTTTGCCAAGAAAACTCCAAATGGGGTCATGAAGAGTTCGACACGATTGAAATGACTGACCAACAACATTGTGTCTAAAAGTCATAAACTTAGAGCAAAAAGGGGCATTAGAAGTCACTTAATCTAAGCCTTTCATTTGATAGATGAGGATCTGAGGCCAACAGAGGCTAAGGGCGCCCCCAAGGTCAAAGTCCTACAACTGTAATACCAGTCCATTACACTGTGAGCTTCCAGAGAGCAGGGACTGCTTTCTGCCTTTTCTTGTATCCCCAGGGCTGAGCATAGTATACATATTAATAAATGTGTGATAAATGACTGACAGCTCTCTTCTTCTTCATCCCTCTGCTTCTCATTGGTAGAGGTAGGTATGGGAGGCAGGCTTAACCTTTCTGAAGTCAGGGTGAATTGGAAGTGCTCAATTTAGACAGGGTCAGAGGAACTGAATTACAATTATATACTGGTCAATCTAACAAAGATTTCCGTAATATGTTTATCCTACCATCAGCCTTCTGCTGTGGGCTGCTTAGAGATGGGCACTCTCATGAGTCCAAAAAGTCTCCCTCCACTCCGAGTCTTTGAGGTTGTAAACTATGTATTTTTTAATGGCGCTAAATGAATAATTCACAAATATGTATTGCTTTTAGTTTTGCAAAGTCCTTTCCTCACAGTAGCATAGTTATTCCCATTTTACAGATGAAAAAACTGAGGTTCTGAAAGGTAACAGTACTTGTCCATGATCACATAGATCATTTAATGTAGACTTCAAACTCAACTAGGTTTTCTGACTCCAAGTCCAGCAACCTATCTACTGCAACTCATTGCCTACTAAAAAAAAGTGAGATATAATCTTCATTTTTTTAATTTTACAAATGATTTGCTGGTCTTTTTTCTATGCAAATACATTAATTATTGAGCTGAGTTGTAATTGTTGGAAAGCAGTACAAGATTAAAGAATGAAAGTCGATTATAAATAAAAGTGTCAGCTAGGTAGCCCAGTGAATAAAGTTATAGGCCTGGAATCACATAGATCTGAATTTAGATCCAGCCATAGCTATTTCCTATCCACATGACCTTGGGCAAGTCATTTAATCTTTCTCTGCCTCAGTTTTCCCAACTGTAAAGTGGCAATGATAATACCTATTTCATAGGGCTGTTGTGAGAATCAAATGTAAAATGACTAGCACAGTGCCTAGCACACAATAGGAGCTATGCCTATTCCCTTCTACTCTCCCCTAAAAGTTACAAAACTATTTCTAGTCTTTGACCCAGCACTCAATTCATTAAGTTTCAGAAATTCTAACCCCAAGAAGGTTGGGGATCAGTAGAAGGAAAAAGACATAACTTCCCAGAAATATTCATAGCAGCATTATTTGTAATAATACAAAGTGGGGAAACAATGTGCTCAATGACTATGGAATGTTCAGACTGTGGAATATATATGTTGTCAATACATCAAAGATCTGTGATTCATCAGTGTGAGAAATTTCCTCACCACCGCCAGCCACATCCTTAGATCTTCCCCATCCCACATCCAGCATTCTATTCACCAGCCACT
This sequence comes from Potorous gilbertii, assembly GCA_028658325.1. Taxonomy (NCBI): domain Eukaryota; kingdom Metazoa; phylum Chordata; class Mammalia; order Diprotodontia; family Potoroidae; genus Potorous; species Potorous gilbertii. Next base: position 281,739,170 of record CM053771.1, on the reverse strand, counting down.
CAGTCTCTTGGCATCTCCATAGAATGGGATATGATTGTACTTCCGATTCATACAAGAAAAAGTGTACACTACATCGTGCACTGGGGAAAGCATTGGGTTTAGACATCAGAAGACCTAGAGAGGTTTGAAACCTGGTTGACTACGACTGTGACCTGGCATAGACCATTTCACTTCCATGGGACTCTGTTTCCTCACGTGAAAAAATGGGAGAGTTAGGCTAGGGGGCGTTCAAGGCTCCTTCCAGCTCTAAATTCATGATTCTTCATAAATTTATCATCCTATGGACCAGGAAAGCTCTATTGACTTATTTGGGTGGCTAGGGAGAGGAACAGACAGAACTCCTCAGTCATAGTCAAACAGCACAACAACCAGCTAATATATTGAGCTCAGAGCTCAATCTCACATGGGGAGTTGATAAGCTCAGTGGTGATGTGACATCTGGGGGGAGAATGTGGACCTCAAGATACCATGAGTTTTCTGAGCATCTAAAAAGTGTGGTATAGAGTGAAGAGAGTATTAGTTCTGGATTCAGAGACCCTAGCTCCAAATTCCATCTCTGGCATTTATTACTCATGTGGCCTGTTATTTCACCTTTCTGGGCCTCAGTTTCCTCATCTGTAAAATGGAGGAGGTAGATAATATGATTTCTCAAGTCCCTCCAGACATAGATTTATACTATAAATGCCTACAGGATGGACCTACAGGCAGGTGACAAGCATTTATATGTCAGTCGTTGTGTCTGACTCTTTTTGACCCTATTTGAGGTTTTCTTGGCAAAGATACTGGAGTGCTTTGCCATTTCCTTCTCCAGTTCATTTGACAGGTGAGGAAGCTGAGACAAACAGGGTTAAGGGATTTGCCCAAGGTCACACAGCTAGAAGGTGTCTAAGGCTGGATCTGAACTCTGGAAGATGAGTCATCTTCCTGACTCCAGGCCCAATTCTCTGTGTCTGTGTCACCTAGTCACCCCCTTTATGTGTCAAACACTGGGCTAAAAGCAAAAGGCAGGCCCTGTCCTCACGAAGCTCACACTAACAACTCTGCACAAACAAGTAGAGGATAAATGCAGAAAAATGGGATATAATTGACAGGGAGAAGGCAGTAGAGTTAAGGGGAACCAGGAATGGTAGAATCTCAGCTAGGACTTGAAGGAAGCCAGGAAAACCAGGATGTGGAGAAGGGAGAGAATCCTAGACATAGGGAACAACCAGTAAAAATGCCCAGAATCAGAAGAGGGACTTTCTGAGGTGAGGAACAAGAAGGCCTGTGTCACTGAATCACAAAGTAGCTGGGGGTAAAGGATAGAAGAGTAGAAAGACTGGAGCAGCATCCAGGTTATAAAGGGCTCAAAGAGAAGATTTTGCCTTTCATTCAGTAGGCTAATAAGAAACCACAGGGTTTATTAAATTGGAGGTGAGATGGTCAGATTTACCTTTTAGGAAGATCAATTTGATAGCTAAGTAGAAAATGCACTCAGGTGGGAGTGGCCCACTAAATTTTCTAGTCTAGGGAGCTTGTCCCCCCCATTATCAATCTGATTGGGAGATGAAGAGGGAGAGAGGGGGAATAATGAATTGGGCTTCTGAACAAGCATGACACTGTTAGAGTCTTTGGACCCATATCATTATGTATTTATTTATAGCCTTAGGTTGAGGGGCAGCTAGGTGGTGCAGTGGATAGAGCACCAGTACAAGAGTCAAGAGGACCTGAGTTCAAATCTCACCTCAGACACTTGACACTCAATAGCTGTGTGATCTTGGGCAAGTCACTTAACCCCAACTGCCTGATCTTGATGAATATCTGGTCACTGGATTCAGATGGCTATGGAGGAGAAGTGACACTGGTGACCTGCACAGCCCTCCCTCACTCAAAAACAAAAGTCAAGTGCAAGTCATGTCATCATTTCTCCGATGACATGGTCTTCTTTGGAAACAAAGTACACACGCACACACAGCCTTGGATTCTTGGGGTTTTTTCCTACATCCTCAGAAAGATAGCTGTCCTGCTATAGGTCCTGTAATAGATCATTAGTAGGGACACACTCTCAGTCATCCTAGTTTCCTCAGGTGCAAAAAAAGTTACTCTAGTTACACAAAGAGATAGGATGAGGGTATAAAGTGTGTAGATGACAAGGGTTATGGAGCAAGAGGAGATCAATGAACAGCTGCAGTATTGCCCTGGTATCCTAAAAGTACTAAAAACCTGAGAGTAAGACCTTTGAAGGACCTTGGGTGAATCCTCTCTAGAGCATATCCAGAAAAACATGAATAAGGATCCTACAGAATGAGAAGTTATGCACATCCCAGATGTGATTGGCAATCATAGAGCAAGTATCCACACAGATGGGTAGCTAGGTGGCAAAGTGTGTAAAGTGTGCCAGTCCAGGAGTTAGGAAGACCTGAGTTCAAATTTGACCTCGCTGTGTCCCCGTGGGCAAGCTCCTTAACTTTGTTTGCCTCAGTTTCTTCATCTGTAAAATGAGCTGGAGAAGGAAATGGCAAAGTAGTCTAGCATTTTTGCCAAGAAAACCTCAAATGAGGTCACGAAGACTTGAACACAACTGAAAATGACTCTTTCCTCTGCACCGTAGAAGCAGGTAGCTTGGCAGATCACCAATTCCTGCTTCCAGCCCAGGCAAACTGAGAATTATTTTATTTATATGATCACAGATTGATATCTAAAAGATACTTTGGAGATCATCTAGTCACAGGGTCATAGATTTAGAAGTGGAAGGGGGCCCCTCAGAAGTCATCAAATCCAACCCCTTATTTTATAAATGTGGAACCTAAAACCTAGGGAAAGTAAGTGTTATCCAAGGTCATAGACAGAAAGAGTCAAGAGGTGAGATTTGAACCCAGGTTTTCTGACTCTAGAGCCAATATTTCTTCCACTGTACCTTCTAATGGTTCTATTAACCTCTCCTTTACTTGCTAGCCTGCAGTAAGATCTCCCCTTTAATCTACTGGGTAAAGGAACCCTGCCTTCCTTTGCCATTCTTAGAGACACAAAGACCTTTTTCTTTTTTCTTTTTTGACAACCTAGTGTAGGAGATCAAGTGCTTAGCATGGGGTCAGGAAGGTCTGGGTTCAAATCCCAACTCTGGCACTTGCTAACTATGTAACCATGAACAAGATATTCACTTTTGATATACTCAGAACAATTCCAGTCATGAATGGACTGCTGTGATTAGAGGAAGCTCCCTAAACTGCATAAAATCACAGATCTTTCATGTATTCAATAACTATTATCCTCTATATTCATAATTCATATAAAAATGAAGGACTCAGAGAAACATGGGGAAGACTTGATATCAACTGACACACAATAGAATAAGTAGAATTAGGAGAATGAGATATACAACACAATAATGACCATTAATGTAAACTAAAACTTGGGACTATGTAATGTGACTCTAATAATGTAAACCAAAGGAAAACTAAAAGAAAGCTAAACCCTGAGGAATTACAATGATAAATGTTGGTTCTGGAGAAGAGATAAGGAAGCACTTTTCTCCTACAGGAAAGTGTTGAGGGCTCTAGAGGTATAAAATGTTGCATATATTGACACACAAGGTCCTTGTGCTAGTTGGTTTTGCTTGAATGTTTTTCTTTTTTTTATAAGTAAAGGCTCATTTGGGGGAGAGAGGTTAGAGAGATATCCAGAAATAACTGTGATATAAAAACAAAAGACATCAATAAAACTTATTTTTAAAAATAATTTTAAAAATTAAGCATAATAAAAATTCAGTGTTCTTCTCCAAGGAAACATAGTTATGTGTCTCTGGACTTGCCAGAGCCAGAGAACTGGGTAAACTCAGTGCTGACATTTCTTCTGTGAAATTGCTCCCTTCCGAGCTGCTGTTCAGGCTGTTCTAGGCACCATGGCTGCGTGTGTGGGCGCTTTTGCATTCATTATCCAAGCAATAGAAAAAATCAGTAGGGCTGTGGATAAATCCCCATTTGACATTTGCATTTATCACTGAGAAGAAGAAAACTGCAGCTAGTTCTTCAGGAACCCCAGATTCAGAGAGGAAGAAAGAAGAGAAAGGAGAGAAGTCAACCAGTATCCTACTCGGAAACAGAAACGGTGGCTTAGCCAGTTCATTCTGGGATAACTCAGGTTGATCACAGAACATCAGATTTGAGAAAGGATCTTAAGGAGTGTTAGACCCAGTTCTCCCCTTTTAGGGCTACAGGAGGCTGAGCATGACTTGACCAAAGCTAGACTGGAGCTTCAGAAGTCACATCATGCCCCTCTGTCTCCTGCATGGGCTGCCCTGGGCCCAAAGATACTGTGGGCAAGCTAGGAACTACAGTTAGCTTCCATCCTCTGAATGTCACCACGAGACTTGCTCAGCATCCTTGGCAATGTCTCCAAGAAACCCTTTGGGACTCAATATTCTCATCTACAAGGCAGGCATCAGGGAGATCTGCCAGCCCCAATACCACTCTACTTCCCTTCATGGTCTTATTGGTTGAGGCACTGGGAGCTGTAAGCTAGAGCACTGTTTCAACTGCTGTCCAAAGGAAACAAATACTGGCCATCATGGTTGGCTATGAGAAATCAGGAACTAAGGAGACCAATAAAAACTTGGATGAACATAAAGAGTTAGGTGCCAGTAGAACCATCAGAATGGTTCTAGAGAACTCAGGCCAGCAGGATCATCCAGAAGTCATTCTGTCCATCCCTCTGCCTCTAAGAGAAAGAAACTGCTAGTACGAGCTAGTGCAAAATTTTAATGTACTATAAACAAATTTTGAAATCTGTATCAAAATGTGCCACCATTTACCCAAGGATCATAAATCTAAAAGGGGGTGGGGTGGAACCCTCAATTGCCATCTAGTCCAATCCTCTCATTTTATTTTATTTTTTATTTTAGAGATTGGGTTACCCAAGCTAGAAGTACAATGGCCACTCATGGGCCGATCCTGATACTGATTAGATCAGAAGTTTCAGTCTGCCCCAGTTCTGATCTAGGTCTGTTTGCTTCTCCTTAGGTAGCCTGGTGTCCTTCTGCTCCTGGGGATTCCCCTTATTGGTGCTGTATTTAGTTTAAACATCTTATTGGAATTAGTCCTAGTACAACTCGAAACTCTCAAACTCAAGTAATCTATCAGCCTCAGTATGCACAGTGACAGGGATTCTTCCACCATGCTCAACCAATGCCTTCATTTTACAGATAGAGAAACTGAGGCTCAGGGTGTTAAACAGACAGACCATCATCACACAGGTCACAATCATAAGATATAGGGAGCGACCTCAGGTCTGACTCCAACTTTAGAGCCAGTGTTCTTTCCACCGTGACACGTTACCTTTGAACATCCCCTGTGACACATAAGACTTCAGTGATCACAAAATGAATACCCACATGCCATGAAAATCAAGGACAGGAAACCTTTTCTAAAGGGAGAGCATTTCTTCACAGGCAGCTTTATGTCCATTGTTCAAGTGATACTCCATCTATGATCAATAACTTGGGCTGAATCTAGGCAAGGACAGAGATCTCCAGGTAATTCCAGTAGGGTACCAGCCTCTGGATCACACCTAGCTCATCCCTCATCAATTTGCCCAGAAAAAACACTAAGCAAGCCCCAACAAATACATTTGGGTTGCAGGCTTGTGGCAATGCATTCCCCATCAAAGCAGCCTCCAAAGCACCACTGTTGATTACGCCAGTCTTCAGATATAAGATGTCACATTCAGCTCCAAAATTACACATACCCACTGTGGAATTTAAAGTAAAATACCTGTGGCTTCTTCAGCCACACCTCCCAGCTCCAGTTCCCATCAAGAGGCAAAACCATGATGAAGACTTGGAGGATGGCCAGAGGAATGCTGAAGGCATCTTCCAGTGTGTTCATTCAGATCCTTTGATAGAGGATTGGATTGTGCCCTGCAGACACTCTCCATTCCCCAAAATGGGGCTTCATTTAAACCAAACCAATAAGAATTGATGCATTTTTTAAGGGTTGACAATGGGTATCCCCTTCCAATTCAATAAACATTTTTGAAGGACCTACCATGTTGCAAGCATCGGGCTAGGCACTGAGGATACAAAGGTTAAGGGGAAACACTCCCTGACCTCTAGAATTTGTAGTCTACTGGGGACCAAGCATATATACAAAGTGATTTCCAGAGCTAGAGAATGTTGTTAACTGGAGGAAGGAGGAAGGATCAAGAAAAATCTCATGTAGAAGATGGCACCTGGGTTGTGCATGGAGGGAAGCTCAGGACGTGACTGGAATGGGGAGGAAAGGGCCAGGGTTGCTCTGGAAGAATAAAAGAGTTCCTGAGGTGCCTCTTCATGGGCATTTCCTTTCCTTTGCAGGAACAAGCTCCCCCTGCCAGGTAATGACTTCATTCTCTGAATTACTCCAGGCATCCAAATCCCATGGCAGTGTATCAAAGGTACCATCTCTCATTGTCGGGAAATTCTTTTTCTCTAGCCTAACACCATGTGTCAAATACAAATTTAGACCACATAGGATCATGGAATTTAGACATGGAAGAAACTTCAGGGTTCAATTTATTCAAATCCCTCAATTTATGGAGAGAGTTAAGGTTTAAACAAGTAAAGTGACTCAAGACCAGCAGAGCTGGTTCACCCCATCCTCTGACCTTGAACTCATTACTTGTCATTCTACACTGCTTTGCTGCATTCATCCTGCTGCTCTGTCTGCTGGGGTGATTGATGACAGGAGCAAAGTCCCACAAGCTTGGAGCAGCTAGGTGGCTCAGTGGATAGAGTGCTGGACCTAGAGTCAAAAAGATCTGAGTTCAGTTCCAGTCTCAGATACTTACTAGCTGCTTAATCTTGGGCAAGGTACTTAACTCTGTTTGCCTCCATTTGCTCACCTGTAAAGTGAGTTGGAGAAGGAAATGGGAAACCACTTCAGTGTCTTTGCCAAGAAAACCCCAAATGGGGTCATAAAGAGTCGGACATGACTAATATAACTAAACAACAACAAAGGACAGTTGTTTAAGGCTACTTCTAATTCAAAGGTTCATCCTCAAGGTCATTCCACTTCTTGCATACCCTGGGACCATCCATAAAATCATAGATCTAGGAGGGGCATCAAAGGCCATCAAAGTCAGTCTCTTGATTTTACACACGTCAAAACTGAGGTCCAGTGTGGTGCTTCAGTGACTGATCCAAGATGACACAGTAAGCAGCATCTCAATTGGGATTAAAGCCAGGTCCTGTGATTTCAATTCATCGTGCTTTCCATTGAACCATGCTTCTCCCTCGTGTTTTGGATTGAGACAAGTGGCGGCATTGGCATCAGACTTTTCCATTGCCCTAATGAATCCAATCCAGAAGGTATCGATAAGAATGCATTCCACAGATACTGCTCAGGGTCTTGTGGATCTATCAATACCTAGATCCTTAAATTTTCACCAATGAAGGTAGCCCTTATTCAGTTCAGTCCTTAATCTACTTAAACTAGAAGGAAGAACAAAATGAAAGAGGATTCAGCAGAAATGCAAAGTTGGGGCAGGGAGCATGGATGGAGTTTCTATGATGAAGGTTCTTAAGTGTAAGGTATGGCCTTATGCACCCTCCAGTAGAATTTAACATAACCAGTCTTTGTGAATCTATATAACCTCAACCCACTCTAGATTATAACCAGGAATAGCCTATCACATTAGGTCAACCTAGATCACTCTTAGATACATTCTTAAGATATTTTTTCAGAAACTCCCCAGGATGTTTGGTAGACTGTAAACTCAATATGACTGACATAGTATCCAAAAACGTGATTCCATCTTAGACTGCATTGAGAGACAATGGTCCAAGATATGGGAAGAGGTGACAGTCCTGCTGTACCCTACCCTGGATCAACCATATCTGAAGCATTCTGTTCAGTTCTAGGAGCCACCATTTTGGAAACAACATTGACAAACAAGCTGGAGAGCGTACAGAGGCAGGTAACCAGAAGAATGAGTCAATTCATACAAAGATTAGTTGAAGGAGTTTTAACAGGCTGGTAGGATGCATAATGAATAGAACACTGAACTTACATCTGGGAAGACCTGAGTTCTAATCTTGACTCTTACACTATCTGTGTAACTGTGAACAAGTCATTTGACATCTCTGTGCCTCAGTTTTCCGTTCTATAAAATTGGAGGGTTGGATCCAGTGGCCTCTGAGATCCCTTCTGACTCTAAATCCATAATCTTACTAACTGCAGATATTTAATTTAGGGAAAAAAGATAGTCATATTTAAGTATCGGAAGGGCTGTCCTGTGGAAAAGAGATTCAACTTGATTTGCTGGCTCCCAGAGGAAAAAACCGGAACAAGACCAGTTGAAGTGGTAGAGAGGAAAATTTAAGTTCAATATAATGGAAAACATCCTGACAATTAGAGATATCTAAAAGTGGAGTAAGCAGTCTTGGAAGGTAGTAGGCTCCCTTGGCTAGAATTTTCAAATAAAGCTGAACCCCTTGAGGGAGAGGGAATGGTGGGGATTTCTACACAATTATGGGATGAACTTGATGAGTTCTGAGTTACTTTCTGTGAACCACCTCCCTAAATCACAAGAAAAATAGGAAAATGAGGAGATTTTTCTCAGTTCAGGTCAAGCAGCAGGTTAGGAGAAAAAGGATCACAGAGAAGAATCAAGGGTGTACCATTGAGCTAACTGTTCAATTTTCAGTGGGAGCATTTACACCTCAGAAATCAGCAAATGCTAAAAGACTCGATTTGTTATTTTGTTGATTGTCTAGAGTCTAGAATTAAGAAAGTGATGGAGAAAATGTTAATAATAATACAGATTAAATTTCAAGGTATGTGATGTATACATTTGTTCCCCTCCCCCCTCGCAGAGCTGGTTGTTAAACATTAACCAGCATACCCCTAGAGATGGGTCATGATATGGGACTACAGAATGCTCACACATATATAGCAACTAAAAACTATAGGCTCTATAGAGAAGGGCAATGGGATGAGTAGAAGTAAGCGAGATGCTTCTCAAAGTTGGATTTCATTTTTCAAAGGAGAAGCTAAATTCTTTCCAGAAACTAGAAGAATCAATATGAAAGGAACAAGCCCTAGAAGAGGCTATAAATTGCATGTAACTTTCTGTACCCCTCCCTCACCTCCTGACACCCAGTGTGGAAATTTGGGGAGATACAAACAGTTCATTCCCTTTCAGAAAAGTCAAAAAATCAGCCCTAGCCACTGCCTCCAATTGAGGGTGTGAAGGATCATCTCCTTCTGCAAGTCACAGTTGACTTCTTCAAAAATTAAGAGACAGAAAATCTCTGGGTTTGATTCATCTGATAGATGAATAATATGTGAACATATAATCATAAAATAATTTATTAATTTGTGATGTCACCAGGGTATACTTTATAAATACATGATCCTTCATTAACCATCTCCTCTGCTGCCTTGACGGGGCATTTCAGTGTCTCTGTAGACGCTAAGTCTATTCCAGCCAAATTTGAGTTTTACAGGTCCTACCAAGTAGAAAAGGTTGACAAATGGAGAGGTTTATCACCAGAAAGTTGACCACCAAGTGAAGATACAAATTCACCACTGGTATTTACGCAGGTACAATGGAATTGTAAGTTGCATTTTGTGGAGAGAATATTCACAATAACAAAATTAATATTCTTAATGTTGATATTAAATAAGGCCATTCATTCCATTGTAATACTTTGTTTAATAAAATCCAAGTTACCAAATCTTGCCCATAAGTTCTCATCTTCCAGTTTTCCATAGACCATGGCTCCAGTGACACAACTTGAGAGCCAGTGCAGCATAAGAGAAAGTATGTTGTCTCTGAAGTCAGGGGACTTGCCCTCAAGGAGCTCATAACATAATGGATTAGTTTATGGCTATAATCACCTTCAGTCACACACAGCTAGAAAGTATCAGTCAGAATCTGAATTCGCATCTTTCTGATTCTAATTTCAAAACTGTAACCACTATCCTAGTCTACATATACCTGCTCAATAACTACTAGTTGGATGACTAATGTGGAAATATGTTTAATATGATTGTAAATATATAGACTATATCAAATTGCATGCTGTCTTGGAAAGGGGGAGGGGAGAGAGAATTTAGAACTCAAAATCTTATAAAAGTGAATGTTGAAAACTAAAAATAAATTTAAAAAAATAAAATAAATATTGGTTGGTTGGTTGGTTAGTCATTTGATTAGTAAAAGATTTTTGGAAAGTAGGACAATGCTACTCTTTCCACAACTGGATGACACCCTGGTCCCCATCGGCTGTATCATCCCCCAGATTCAGCACCTCTAACAAACTGCCCAGTGATTAGGTACCAGGCCCTCCACCCCTTTAGTCCCTGACCATTCCTCTGCTTCTTTGTCCCACTCCACTCCCCTTTGCAAGACTGAGAAAGCACAACAGTTGGCAAAAAGGCAAAAGAGGCCTCTCCTAGCATGGTCTCCAGGTGTTCAAGACGTGGTTGAATGAAGAAAAGCAAAGGGGGCGGGGGAGGGAAGGAAAAGAAAGAAAAGCCACACAATCAAGTTGCCTATGCCAAGTTTCCTCACTTTGATCTCAAAAAAAAAAAAAGGGAGAGACGGGGGAGAGACAGAAGGAAGGAGACAGAGGAAGAGAGAGAGAAAAGAAAGGAGGGAGAGAGACAGAGAAGGAAAAATAAAGATTTTTTTTTTTAAAGTTCAGAATGCTCCTTCAGGCAAATGCCTCAAGGTGGGAGGGCGCTCCACCTTTGCACCCCACCCCTTCCACCACAAACCCCCTGGAGAACTGCTTTGCACTCTCAGAATTTCCAGACCTAGCTATACAGACTCTTCTCTCTGGAAACACGCACCTATTCCTCCCTTTCTCATCTACCCACACACACCTGGTGCTTCCCTCCCCTTTCAGAGCACAGTCATATGGATGCACACCAGTCCACACTGCCTTTCTCCCTGAAGGCAGCCTCCACAACCAGGAAGCAAGCAGCAACATCTGTCCAAAAAGTCTCTTCCTTTCACCGAGAGCTCGAACATCTTTCAATCCATTTATTTTTATTTATGTATTTTTTTATTTATTGGGGGCAGCCATACTGAAAAGAGGCCTCAGTGGGCCAAGGATCCTAACAAACTTGTTTCTTCAGTCCCAACCCCTTCTAAAACCCTGCTTTTCTCCAGAGGACCCACCCCCCTCCTCTCTTTCAACCATGGAAAGTCTGTGTATTCCTAGGATTGGGAGTAGTAATCTTAATTATGTCTCAGAGCTTTGGCTGTGTTTGTCCAAAAACATACAGTGAAAAAAAAATGTGGTTTCCATTACAATATCACTGAGGGCCTTGTACTGGGTTTGGGATCATTAAGCGGGGGAAAAACAGGCTGATGAGCCATGCCTTTCTGTCTTCCCCTACTCCAAGTCCTCTGGTTTATTTTGAGACAGATAGCCTTAAAATAGTCTCTCAAATATGGAGCTTATTATCTCATCTAACAGATTTGACTTCACATGGACGCAGATTAAGAGCCCAGTGCCAAGACTTTCTTCTCTCTTGGGTTTTCATGGAGGATACTCCCTCCCCACTCTAAGTCCTGAAAGCTAAAAACTGCTCTCAGATACCACATTTGAGCCAGGCAGGGGGAAAACTGGTGCCATTCCTAATTCCACTCAGATTATTTTCCCAGTATAAAATGTGATTGAGAAGGAAGGAAGGAGCATTGTCCCTCAGCCAGGGCTCTTAGAAATCAGGCCTTATGAAGTTGGGACCCACCCCGACTTCCACCAGTTCTGGCCAGCCCACATACACAAGCTAAGAGAGGCAGAATCTGACTGAATGGTAAACAATTTTATTTTCAATGGGGCTTTGAGTTCAAGCCACCCTGTGTGGGCTAAAGCTGAGCCTTCATCTATGACCCCATTTGACTCCAATTTCCCCTCCCAGAACTACTTTCTGACTGACTCCTGTTCCATTCTTATCATACTTTTCAGTTAAAATCTTTCCAACATTCACATTAATTTTGCCTGGAATGCCCTCTTACCTCCCTGGCCCTCTGCCTGTCCAAATCCCACCTATCCTTCAAGGACACACTTCCTCTACAAAACGGTCCCTAATTATTACAGCCCAGTGAGGGTTTACAGGCTAATGCTTGTTCTTGCAGACTTCCCCACCTTGTAACTTTCATAGCTCGTTGTTTCTTAACAAATTTATTGGCAAATATGGTTAAACAGGATTTGGTTTATAGCATTGCTGTCTATCTGCCTTGCTTATGCACCACTGGGCTTTACCACCTTCCATATATACCTTAACAGTCACTGAACCTTGTACTCTTCTCTGATGTTGCACCCTAAGGACCAGTGGGCCTTCCTGTTCTGCCCAGAATACAGCTACGTATTTTGTATGTCTCAGCTGGTCCCTCTTTGAGAGTAGGAAGTACCTCACTTTTCTATCTGTCTTCAACATTTAGCACAATGCTTGACACAAGAAAGATATGGGCTCAAATTCTACCCCGATACATATTAGCTATGTATAATAATATACATTTGTATATTATATAATTATAATATAATAATATATAATATTATAATATAATTGTCGTTATTATATTAACATATAATATAGCAATATAATTATAATATAATAATTAGATATAATAATATACATTGTATAGTAATATACAATAATACACATTAATAATATCTTTTTATTCATAATTCTCTAACACACTAAATAATATTAGCTCACATCTATATAGTATTTTAAGATTTATAAAGCAATTGAACATCTTTTGATCCTCACAGAAACCAATAACCCTGAGAGGTAGGTGCTACTGTTATCCCCATTTGACAGATGAGGAAACTGAGGTTCAGAGGGGTATAGTGAATGCATCCAGAGTCACACAGTCAGTGAGCATCTGAAACAGGATTTGAACTCAGAGCTTTCTGCCTCCAGGTCTAACATTCTAGCTACTATGGCACATCGCCTTTTTAGCGTGTGATAACTGTGTTTTATAGATATCTGTGTTGTTGATGCCTCATACCCTTACCAGACTATAAGCTCCCTGGTAGCAGGAGCCCATGTTTTATCTTAATGTTGCATCTCTCCCAAGATCTAAGACATCATTTGCATCCACTATGGGCTCAATATTTGTGTGCCGTTGTTATATTGCTTTATTATATCACATAAACTGTTCTGTACCATTTGGCACTTACTTGTTCTTGGATTGTTCATCGTATATTAGTCTTATTTCCTCAGTTAAACTGTAAGGTCTTTGAGGGCACCCTCTCTGTGTCTTCCACTGAACCTACACAGTCCTGAACACCCAACACATATCCAGTCATTATTTGTTTATTGACAGGAGGCTGAGTCCGTGCAGTATTAATTCACACTCTGTAGATTGGACCCATTGACCAAATGGTATTGACTTGGCATTCAATCAATTCCATTTCCTCTTTGATCTTTCCATAGTTCAGTAAAGGCAGACACACCATCTCAGATTTGTATTTGTAACCTTAGCACCTAGAGCAGCATCTAACGCATAATAGACTTTAGAAATGCTTGTTGATGGATTAACAATTGTGTCTAGTATTCCCTGTCTCCTCTCACTATGGCTTTTGTATTGGCTGACCCTTATTCCTGAAATGCTGGAGGGTAACCCCTCCAAGCCCTCACCTCTAGGTCCTGAGTTTCCTTCAAAGCTCAGCTCAAGCAGCACCTTTTATATTGAACTTTTCCAATCCCTACCCCCACAGCTGCTAGTGCCTTCCCACTCCAAAAAAAAAAAATATCTGATACTTATTTTGTATATATTTGTACATTTTTGTCTCTTCTCCAATAGAATATAAGCTCATTGAGTGCAGGGACTCAAATAAACAAGTAAAGTATCCCCAGTACCTAGCACATAACAGGCCCTTGCTAAATACTTGCAGATTAATACCTCCATTTTTCTTGTTCTTTGCATAATATTCACTGGGGTTTTGTACTCCTATCAGTCATGTTGGCTGGCTGCTTCAGCTTATCCATCATGGCTCCCTATGATTAACTCACACAACCTTCAGTCATTTATGATCAGAACATTTGGAGATGCCTCCACCAGAAGGCAGGAAAGACAGACCACAGGGCAGCATACCGAGACTAAGCCTCTTCCCCTAACTCCCTGGGAAAAGTGCAAGAGTGGAGAGTAACTCCACCACTATCAGCCCAGCCCCCTATTCCCACCATGACACCTCCAGGCACACACATGTTTCCACTACCTTCGTTTCTATGTGCACGCACGCACACACACACACACACACACACACACACACACACACACTCACTGAAGCTGCCTTGGATTTACTTTCATGCTATTTCAAATCCTTCATGGGTACTGCAAAACAAGCTCCCTGGAAGGCATGTGAACAGAATTATTCCAGATGGGCCAGTGAGGAGGACAGGCCTGCCTCAGCTAGGAATATTGGAAAGTACAAAATAAACACCCACCCTCAACAGGAGACAGTTCCATTTTTGTGACACATGGCTATTGAAAACACCCTCCTGTCTCCTCAAGCCTACACTCCTACACCACCCCCTCATAGTGCATAGACGGTAACAAGAGCTCACATTCAGAGTGAGCAGTAAGATCTTAACAAGTGCTTTCCATATATTATCTCATTTTCTCCTCATGACAACCCTTAGTGAGGTGGGGGCTATGATTGTTACCATTTTACACGTGAGGAAACTGAGTCTCACACAGGTTAAGTGGTCAACATTACACCCACACTGCCATGCTGGAGATGGATGAGATTCTTCCAGTATACACGTCCTCGTTTCCCCAATCCAAGACAATAAAGTCTATATCCTCTCATTCTTTTTTCCAGTATTAGACTACAAGGTGTCCTTATTCCTATTTAGGTCTAAACCCTGTACCCTCCATCTCTGCCTTCCAATCTTGACCTTTTTCCTTAGATCTCCTCTTTAGTCCCCAAATGGTTAAAATGATCTCATTTTACTTACTTACTTACTTTACTTATTTATCTCATCATGTGGTTGAGAGGAAAAGACCATGTAAAGTATTAATTAGTATTGCCCCAAACCATCCCTGCCTCTAGGCTTTGTTATCCCTACTACCGTGACTTTCACTAATACTCAGGATTAGAAAACCCCGAGTAATTTTCCCCTTATATGACATGACCCCTACATTTCAGCTAAAATAGCTCTTCACTACTCGCTTAATGTTCTTGCTCATCCAACCACTCGTTAAATCCTTACTTTACCAACTGTCTTCTATTCAGAACCTTATCTGCTCATGCCCTGTAATCCTGTCATCTATCCCATCCATCCTTTGCACTGATGCTAGATTCATCTCTTCTGTAATCAGTGGAAAAACGTCAACGTCGGAGTCAGATGACAGGGTTAAAATCCCACGTCTGAAGTTTACGAGCTGCATGACCCTAG
This sequence comes from Potorous gilbertii, assembly GCA_028658325.1. NCBI lineage: Eukaryota > Metazoa > Chordata > Mammalia > Diprotodontia > Potoroidae > Potorous > Potorous gilbertii. Next base: position 281,723,793 of record CM053771.1, on the reverse strand, counting down.
GCAAGTCACTTAATTTCCTTAAAACACAATTTTATTCATCTGGAAAAGGAGAGGGTAGAACTAGATAGTTTCTGAGGCCCCTATCACCTCCACGTTCCAGAACTCTCTACGGCCCTGTATTGCCTCTGATAATAACAGCTAACAATAGCACACATTTATATGGTGTTTGCCATGTGCCAGGCACTGAGATAAGCGTTATTCTATCTCATTGTACAGATGGGGAAATTGATGGAAACAGAGATTAAATGACTTGCCCAGGGTCACACAGCTACTAAGTGTCCGAGGCTGGATTTAAATTCATATCTTCCTGTCTTCAGGCCCAGTACTCCATCCACTGTACACCTAGTTGCCTAGGGAATAATCCTCACAAACCAACAGATCCAATAATACTTGACAATCTACCAATCATAATATTCCATAGCCTGGCTCTAGGCTATATTTCCATACTTGTTTCCCACTGCTCCCCCATATGAGTTGTATATTTCAGATAAAGTAGTCACTTGTTATCTCTTGAATGATCTCTGTACTTCCTGGCCTGTGCTGTATTCCTGTCATTTATTGCTCCAGCCTAGAATGGTTTTCCTCCTGCCACCTATCTGGCCAAGTCTAACTCATCTTCCAAGACTCAGTTCAATTCCTTCTTAAACCATGAAATGTTTTAGCCTATAGGAATCTCCAGGATCTCTAGCTTCATGTACCCTCTCTGCACCTCTCATTTGACCAAAAACTTATTTTATTTCTTTCTATGAAGACAGATAGCATGAGATTAGGAGTCAGGAAAAACCTAGGTTCAAATTCTGCTTCAGACACTTACTAGCTAAGTGACTCTGCTCTGGACATTTAACTTCCCCAGACCTCGGTTTCCCCATCTGTAAAATGGGGATGATAGTAGCACCTACATTACCAAGTCCCAGTGAGACTCCAATGAAACAACATATTGTAAAATGTTTTGTAAACCTTAAAGTTCTCTATTAATGCAAGCTATTATTATTTTTATATTTATTGTGATTTAATTTTCTGTAGCATTATAGAAGAATAGAATGTCATAATTGGAACCTCAGAGGTCATTTGGTCCAACCCCTTCAGTTTTAAAAATAAATGTTTGTTGATATTTTTGTTTTACGTTGCCTAAATTTTCCCTTCTATCCCTCTATTCCTCCCTCCCAGAGAGCAATATCACATAAAAATACTTTTAAAAGATAAAAATGATAAAAAAGAAAACTTACAAATACATTAAAAATATCTGAAAACATATGCAATATTCCACACCCCTTGACCTTGCACCTCTGCTGAAGAGTATGGAGTGGGGTGGGAGTGTCTTCTCATGTCTCTTCTTTGGGGCCATGGTCATCCTTGTTAGTAATTTTGCAGCATTCACTTTGGATTGTTTTCTGCCTTCATTTTACGCACGAGGAAGCAGAGATCTGAAGTAGTTAAATGACTTTCCCAAGGACTGTCTGCCTTGGATCCCATGTAGACTCTGTCCTCTGAAGGCCAATACTGTTTCTATACTCCTTATCACTGACAGTACCTAGCAGAATGCCCCTGGTAAAACAGATGTTTCAATATATAATTGCTGAAGGTAATTGTTGATTTGACTAAATTTGTCATGACTTGGTTTCCCTTACAGGTTGAATTCTATTTCTTGTTGTTTTTCACTGGCACAGTGGTTCGAGTTCTGGACCTAGAATCAGGAAGAGGCTTCTTTCCAGCCTACTAGCTATGTGCCCTTATCACTTAACCCCATTTGCCTCAGTTTCCTCATCTGGAAAAAATGAGCTGGAGAAGGAAATAGCAAACCACTCCAGTATCTTTGCCAAGAAAATCCGAAACAGGGTTATGAAGAGTCATACATGACTGAAACAACTACAGTATGGCAGTTTGGGGCCAAACAGTACTAAGCATAGGCAGTGTGGAAAGATCACATAGTTTATGAGTCAAATTCCACCTCAGAAGCTTAGTAGATGTGTGACCTTGGACAAGTCTTGTAAGCTCCTAGGGATTCAGATTCTTCATCTATAAAAATGAGATGGGTTGGATCAGATGGCCTCTGAATGTCCTTCAGTTCTAGAGCTGTGATCCTAAATTCTTAAATATAGGAAACCTCACTTGGAGCTCTGGGCTATTTCACTAACTATCTTTGGAGTCCCCTTTTCTCACTACCAAAGTGAAAATGGTAATCATCCTTACCCCACAAGGGAGAAGTGATGAAAGTATTTTGTAAAATGAAAATGAGTCTGGAATCCCAAACCCAGAATGAATGTTAGAATGAAAAAAAATGAAATTCATTTCTTTCCTGCAAGAAGGCTCCTTCATTGCCTAATGATGGTGAATCAGATTCATTCATACTATATTGACCATCAAGTACTATGACCTTAAGGTCAGCAAACAGCATAGGGTTTCTATTTTTTTAAGTTAAACTAAACATTTCCTGCTTTTTTTTTTAACTTTAGAGGTAGCTGATGGTGGTGCAATGGATAGAGCACTGGGTATGGGGTCAAATGTAACGTCAGACATTTCTTAGCTGTGTGACAATGGGTACTTACCCCTAGTTTCCTCAGCTGTAAGATGTAACCCTCTTTCCAAGGTTGTTGTGAGAATCAAATAAAATGATATTTATAAAGATTTTAGTACAATGCCTGGCACATAGTAAGTGTAATGTAAATGCTTATTGCCTTCCCTTTTTCCACTTTCTTCTCCATTTCTTGAGGACCAGTTCTCTTCTTTAGCACCATAAAGGATGGCAGTGAAAAGAGTGGGAATGAAAGAATGAAAAAGCCTTTAGTGTTTACTGTGTCTTAAACGCTGGAGACGAAAATAGAAAAGTAAAGAGAGTTCCTGCCTTCAGGGAGTTTATATTATAATCAAAGGGAGTGTTGAGGGGAGTGGTGGGTAGGGAGGGGTAGTTTGGCTAGTAAAGTTTCTGGAAGGGTGATAAGAGTCTTTGGGGTGTATACAGACGTACTTTCTAAGAAGGAGGACAGAGCTGATTGGATTATGCTTCCAAAACTGGAAGGGGAGGAGGGGTGAAGATTGGGGTAGAGAAAGGGGTGGCAGGAAGCAGCAGCCACAAGGCAGGTAGTAAGCCAGAGAGGAAAGCAAAGCAAAGCTGGTACTGGGCCCAGATGTTTATTTTGCTGTTTTATGTTTTATGTTTTTTTGGTGTTTTAACCACCTCTTTGTGACTTCATCTGGGGTTTTCTTGACAAAGATATTGGACCAGTTTACCATTTCCTTCTCTCTCTCATTTTGCACATGAGGAAAGAAATACAAACATGGAGAAGTAACTTGCCCAAGGTCACCCAACTATTAACTGTGTGCTGGATTTGAACTTAGGGAGATGAGACTTCCTGATGACCCCTGCTGAAGAAGACCATGCCATTAGAGAAATGATGACATGACTTGCACTTGACTTCATCTTCCTGGCACTCTATCTACTCCACCACCTAGTTGTGCAAGGGCCTAGATGTAGTGGACAACTATCAGGACTGTAGGTCCCCAGAGTGAGAGAAAAGGCTTGGTTTGGGGTAGGGAACTTTCTGCCTTGAGGCCACATGAGGGTAGAGTCAGGGCAGCATGGAGGTTGTTGAGGAGAAATGAGCTAATTATATGCACGCATACATACATGTATGTATGTATGTGTGTGTGTGTGTGTGTGTGTGTGTGTGTGAGAGAGAGAGATCTCATAGAGGAGTCAATTGAGAACTGCTCTTGGGTTCAAGTCCCAACTCTACACATACTGTCTTCAGGGCCCTGGGAAAGTCCCTCAATTTTCTTCATGCCCCCATGAAACTCCCTAAGATCAGATTTGCATTAGTTAATTAATCAATTAGTTAGTACTGATCTGCATTAAGAAAGTTTCTTCACCAGGGAGTTCACTATATCAATGAAAACACATGTCTAAACACAAAAGTGTGTATGTATGCATATGGTGTGGTCACTACTTAAATTTGATTACTTACAAAGTAGTTTTGCATTTGCCCCACAATTTTTACTTTTACACATACTTTTACCACACACACTCCTACACATACATGTACCCATGTACCCTGGACCAATGATTTCATTAGTATAGGGAATGCTGTGTGATGTGGAAAGTTACTTCTGTAATTTAGATCGGCTTCTGAAAGACTTATGGTCTTAAAAACAAGTTATTTACTTTTTTTTTTTAATATATCATGAATAGTTTTGGCAGCGTGGTGAAGCCTATAGACCGCTTCTCAGACTTACGTTTTTAAATGCATAAAATAAAATACATAAGATTACAAAGAAAGCCAATTGTGATGAAATATATTTATCAAAAACATTTTTTTTTCCAAGTTAAGGATTCCTGCCTCAGAGAGCTGTCTTTGTGGAAGGAAAGGTTTAGTTGTTTGCCCAAGGTCACCCAGCAGATGTCAGGAACAAGACCTCTTCCTGACTCCTAGGCTAGGGCTCTACCCACCATTCCATTTAACTTCATAAAATGGCTCAGATGAGAAAACAACATGACAAGTCTGGATTTGGCTATAAAGTGGAAGGATCTCAGTCAATGCTTTCCAAAGCGGACACAGGCCAAGTGGACATTCATTCTGTGTCTCATCCATTCATTCATTCATACAGCAACATTTACTGGGTGTGTCCCATGAGCTGGCTCAGCCTGGCTGGCAATTGAAAACCATTTTGCAAGCAAAATAAACTTATTAGCAGAGTCAATAACTCAGTTAACTAGAAACTGGATACAGGATGGGTGTGTACACACCAGATCCCTCCCACCACCCTTGAAAGCATTTCCAGCAACTATCACCCACTAAGTTGGGGAGGGGGGGCACTGGGGCATCCAAGCTGACTGGAAGATCAGCTCCAACGTTGCCAGCCTGAAACCTCCATATAAAAGAGAAAAGCTGCTGAGGTCACTTGAAAAGAATTTATGTGTTAATTATAGCCATGAAGCATCATAAAATAAGGGTGGGGGACTGACAGTTTTGTCAAATAAGAAGGACTATCTATTATCTGAGTGTCAGGATTTGGCCATTAATCCATTCACTTATTTCCTACCCTTGTAATGTGACCCCATAACAAAAATGCTATTTGGTTTTAAATTTTATTTAGGCTTTTACTACTGGCTAAGACATCCAGAGGCCTTTAGAGATAGACATTTTTGTCACTGTGTCTTCAAATTTAATGACTTTACAAACTACTTCTGAATTACTCCACAACTTTCCTTTTCCAATCAAATACTTAGTCTAGTCTAGCCAAATTTTATACTTAAATATACAAGCACATGTTTACAAGCATGTGAACTGTGTGTGCATATATATGTGTGTATACATATGCACTATTTATACACATGTGTATATATACAAATATACATGTGCATGCATACATCTGCAGGGTATCCCAAAAGTCTTAGTACAGTTTTAAGCTATTAAGCTGTCATTTTAAGCTCTCTATACACAATATACATGTGTGCCTACATATACAATGCACATGTATATGTATATATATATATATACATGAAAGTACAAACATATACATGCATGTATACAAACTCCTATGCACATGAATATGATATACATGGGCCCATATTTATATGTTTATATGAATGTATACATACATATTGTGTATTGTATGTTTTTCAAACACAAAGTTCTCAATGATTTCTGAAATTTCCTGTTTTCTCCCAATGTGAAGTTTAGCAGGAAACTGTATTTTTCTTTCTAAATGTATTCCACTTTTAGCAGACAATTTCACTTTGTATTTTTATGATGTCTATTTCAAAGTGTTCTGACTGACAGTCTGTACCTACCATATGGAAAAGATCTAGTTGGTAAAAGTGCTATAATCTAAATAATACATATACAGGGCAGCTAGGTGGCACAGTAGACAGAGCAACCAACCCTGGAATCAGGAGGACTTAAGTTCAAATCCAGCTTTAGCTATGTGACCTTGGGCAAGTCATTTGGCCCTCATTGCCTCTGAGAGCAAAAAATATATAACAATATATATTATATATATGATTTATTAATAGTGCAATCAAGAAATCAGCCAATAGAAAATGCCCAAGCTTGAAGGGACCTTTCCTTCTACAGAAGGACTGAAATGAGAGCAATGTGCTTAAAAGAGCTAGGTCCAAGTCCTAGGTCTTCTAGTTGTTAACTGTGTAATTTCAAATGTCATTTCACATCTCTGGGCCTCAGTTTCATCATCTATAAAATGGAAGAGTGGGACTAAATGATCTCTAAAGGTCCCTTCAAGCTTTGGCATTGCTTGATTCTGATGTTAACAGAAGGTGCACAACACTAGGCTATGGGATATCCTAGGTAAGGCATACTTACCCCAAATTTCAGTGTATAAAATTCTCTTTGTCAGAATATCCCATTCCATTATGTAAGGTCACTGAGCTGTTAACCCTTGACTCTTTTTTTAAAAATCAGGCTCTACTTGGAAGGGGGCTCACCATCCTATGGGAGGAGTGAGGATACTAGGCAAGATCTTTCCTCTTAAATATTGTACTGCGACTTCCAGTAGAAGCCACCAGGTGATGATGCCTGGCTATGGGGGGAATTATGGCTCTTGACTCTTCTCTGAAATTGCCAAAGGACTGATTCTCAGCTCCTGGTTGCTTACCACCTGCTCCTGCCTTTTCTGGCTGCTTATCTCAGGATAGGAGTTAATTGACCCCTTAACACTTCAGCTGGGTCCATTCTCTTCCCTGTTTAGAGATGAAGGCCCCCTAAGGTCAGAAATTGTAGATTTTTTTCTGCACCTATAAGCACTCTATTAAATGTATTTGACTGAGCTATTTCCTTTAAACCACCCAGAACAGTGCAGTTGTAGGAGAACACATTTGGAGTACAAAGACCTGGGATTGAACCCTGGCTCTGTCAAGCACCATCTTTATAACCTTGGCATCAGTTTATTCATCTCTAAAAGGAGAACTGGACCAGGTAACTTCAACTATCCCACCTGCTCTAAATCTATGATCTTAATTAGATATCTCCTAAGATACGTCCCCCTCAGGTGATCCTTTCTACATCCATCTTGGTCATACAGCAGTGACAGCTTATGATGCCCAAGAAAACCCCCAAGGATCATAGATCTAAAGATGCAAGGATATGCTGGCCTCTCAAGCATCTTACACTGTAGTGGATGCTGCTGAGTTATTCTTTTTAAGATCCCCATTTCCCTACAAGGTGGGGGCCATCTTCAGTCATCCTGATCTATGTCTGGCCACTGGACCCAGATGGCCCCAGAGGAGAAAGTGAGGCTGGTAATGCTGCACAGCCCTGCATCACTTAAATCCAATTCACTTGCAAGTCATGGCATCACCTTCCTGATGTCATGGTCCTCTTTGAGAATGAAGGACAAACAGCAAGCAATCCTACAAGGTGCCAACAAATACACAGCCATAGACTGAGCCCAGTTGCCCACTCATTAGAGATGGTGAAGGCAGATCAGGGAGAGTCTTCTGGATCTGAGGAGGAGGAATCAAAAGATTCTAGCAGCTGCCAGAAGCCCTACCTTTTGCCTGCCTCCTTCAGTCAATCCCTGAGGACAGTGGTTCCTCCACTAGGGTTGCCAGTCTCTATTTCCATAGAGGCTGGGTATGTACAAGTCAGACACTTTCAACCTCCCTTTGCCTGTAGACTAGTGACAGCAATTTATTAAGATGCCCATAAGCTTCCTTCCCCTCAAGAAAAAAAAAAACTATACAAATGGTCTCCCTTAACTCCCCTGTGAGGGACTGTAGCTACTATGTACCTACAGAAATGAAAGCTATGTAAATAAACAACTAAGTCCTTCTGTATCAAAAGAGAATTAGGAATAGTTTTGTTGTCACAGAATTGGAGAAGATATTATGGCAAGTTGGAATAGATAAATATGATAACAATTAATTCTCCTAACCCCTAGCATGCAGACACACTATCCTAGACTCAAGGTAACATCCTGCAAATGCTTGCTCCCATACTTTCATCACTATCCAGCCCAGCCCTCCTCCTCCATCTCTAACTTCCTCCACTCGTCCCTTCCACTATACCCTTTGGAATCCACAATGCAGCCTTAGAAAACATTCTTTCATTCTGAACTCCTTGGATTTGGAGGACTTCAATCCTGTATGTTATATATATGCCCTAGGGTAGATATCTTAATCCCCAGGGTATCAGTTTCCTCACCTATAACATGAGGAGTTTGGAGTAAAGGACATTAGAAGTTAGTGTCCTTTCAGTTCTAAATCCATGACCCTCCACTTCTTTCCATAGAAACCCTGCTTTCCTCTGAGGATTCCACAGTTCTGACTGTACCTTTCTTCTCACTCCTCATCTCATACAATGGAAGCTGGGAATTGAGTTAAATTGAATTGCTCATGATGGAAGAATCAGTGACTTCCCATAGATTATATGCCTAGGCAACCTACTCTGTCTGAACTTTTCTAGGAGAGAAGAGAAAGCAACAGCTTAAGGCCTCAAAGATTCTACCCAAAGGTCCCTAGATAAACCACAGGCTACCCTGGGCAGCTAGGTAGCCTAGTGGATAGAGCACCAGGCCTGGAGTCAGGAAGACTCTTCATCCTGAGTTCAAATCTGGCTTCAGACACTTCACTTACTTGCTGTGTGACTCTGGGCAAGTCACTCAACCCTATTTGCCTCAGTTTCCTCGTCTATAAAATGAGCTGAAGAAGGAATAAATACCACCACCCTGTTTTGCCTTAACAATGGTTAAAGTCTTTATCAAACCTCTAGAATAGCTGAATGAGAGATTCAGATTTGAAAAGGAACTCAGATCTTATCCAATCCCAAGCTAAAACAGGCATTCCTTCACAATATCCCCAACAAGTGACCATCTAGTTTGTACTTAAAGACTTCTCTTTCTTGGGCATCAGAATGGGCAATTCATTACCCAGCAAGATAGACCATTCCATTTTTGGATTGTCCTTAACATTAGAAAGTTTACCTTTCTGTTGAGCAGAATTTTGTTTTCCATTAACTTCCATTTATTGGTCCTGTGGCTATGGAATCAGAGTTAGAGATGAGAAAGATTTTAGTGTCACCTACTGCAACCATGCCAAGGCTAGGGCAGACTGAATTATTTAAGGTCATAGTTACAGAGATGGCAGAGACCTCAGAGACCAGCCAGTCCAACCTCCTTCCTTCACAGCTGAGGAAAGAAACTGAGTAACTTGGTCAAGGTCACACAGCTTGCAAAAGGCAGAGCTAGGATTTGAACTCAAACCCACACTACTTCCTAGGAAGACTATGGCATACTGCCTTCTTCAAAATCCATACCGAGCTATCATCCTGATGAATATCTGGTCATTGAATCCAGATGGCTCAGGAGGGGAAAGTGAGGCTGGTGACCTTGCACAGCCCTCCCTCACTCAAAACAAAGTTAGTTGCAAGTCATGTCATCATTTCTCTGATGTCATAGTCTTCTTCAGGCAACAAAGGATGAACACAAACACACCAAGCCATCTACACAGCCCCTTGGGTGAAACCTGAGGGCATCCCAAAGCTCTGAATGACTTTGCATTGGTAGGCAAGCCTACCAATCTCTTCAGGATGCTCATGAAAGGGCGTCCCAATTTGCCAGGCAGAACCATAAATATGTAACACCACCCCCACCCCAACCCACACTGTCCTCCCTAACAAAAATATTAACATTCCCTGGCCTCCTGTGCTCTATCAGGCTGCTGGCAAGGAAGCAGACCTCAATATAAACTCTTTCCCAGATCTCAAGCATTCAAGGATACCATAGACTACAGTTTTCTAGGCAGACCTCAGACACTGGAGACAGAGACACAGAGTCAGAGACAGACAGACAAAGAGACAGAGACAGAGAGCACACAATCTTACCTTCCCTGCAGTTATCTACCTAAACTTTAACATAGGCCCTGTGACCAAGCTAACAGATTACCAACCAAGAAGCCACTTCATCAGCTTAAATAAGATTATTGTTATTCCCCTTGGTGAGAAAAGACTGTGGAGTCAAGTTCAAGAATCCTTTCCTTCCCAAGACATCTTACATTCACTCAAATTCTCCCTGTTCATAAACTACTGTAACAAATGAGGACTTCTAGCAAGTTGGGCCTCAGATGAAACAGAGAAAAGAAGGGCTTGGACCAGATGGTCTCCAAGGGCTATTGCAGCTCTAAATTCTTCGATGAGCAGATTACCTAGCCTTACTGTGCCTTGGTTTTCCCAGCATAAAGTAAAGGAATTAGACTAGATAGTGGTCCCTTTCCACTCAGATCATAGGATCATCAATTTTGAAATGGAAGAAGCTTTAGGGGTCATTGAATCCAACCCTCTCTTTTTATCGCTGAGAAAACTGAATCAGACCTGAATTTGATTCCCTCTTCAGATCCTTATTATGAATGACCACAGGCAAGTCACTTAAACCTCAGTTTACTTGCCTGTAAAATGAGGAGGTTAGATCAGATGGGCTCTGGCTCTAAAACTAAACTCCTAGATAATCCCAAGATCCTTTTCATCTCCCCTTTCCTAAACTATATATCCAGGCCTGGGGATAATGCACCTCCATTTAAGCAAAATCAATTTGAGTAAGTAGGAGTAGGAAAGGAAATTTCCCTTTGTAAAATATTTTTTTGCATAAGATGTTCTGCACACAACTGGCCCTATGGAAAAAAAACTCACAACTCAAGGCTGCCTCTGGGTCTCAAAATTCAAATGCAAAGGAACAGCATTTTCTAAAATGAAGGAAGTAAAGGTTAGAAGACTGTGGAAAATGGCTCCCTACCTTGGGGCATGAGGCATGAGTTTTTCATTGACCACTGTGAGCCACAGTGTCCTAGGAGTGGAGGTAGAGAAGCTCTTCAGGCACAAAAGCTACCAGGGCTCCAAGACAGGACATAAAACACACCTTTGTCCTATTTTTCTCTCCATATAATATATGGAGAGAAACAATAATATACATTTACTACAAATGATTTCTTTATACCTGTCACACAAGGTATGTAGTGCAATTATATTGGGGTAGCTAGGTGATGCAGTGGATAGACCACTGGGTCTAGAGTCAGAAAAATCTGAGTTCAAATCCAGCCTCAGACCCTTACGAGTTATGTGACCCTGGGCAAGTCACTTAACCTCTATGTGCCTCAGTACCTCATCTGTAAAATGGAGACATACTGACGAAGCAAATGGCAAACCACTCCAGAATCTTTGCGAAGAAAAAGCCATGAGCAATGTCTGTGGGGTCACATAGAGTTGGGTAAATTTAACAACAACAGTCATGATTATGCTATCCCTATTTTTATGGTGAAAAGGAGGTTCAGAAACGTTCCCCATCCATAGTCATGATAGTATGGGATTTAGAGGTGGGTAGGGTCTTCTGTCCAATCTCTCATTTTACAGATGACTTCACACAGGTACGATGTAGTCACTTAGTGAGTGATAGGGCCAGGATCCAAAACCAGTTCTTTTGGGAAAGAGCTGCAGACAAAGAAGGTCACAGGAAGGTCAAAATTTCAGTTCAATAGGAGAAGCAACTTCTTGATAGTTGGAGCCATGCAACAGAGGAAGATGGGAAATAGGGTTCTCCATCCCCTGAAGTCTCCAGTTGGCAACTGGATGACCAATTGTGGGCCAATGACAACTGGATGACCAGTTGCTGGAGATGGAGAGGGGATGCCTGTTCGTTTACAGGCTGAACTAAATGACCAGTGAAATCCTTTTTGTGTTTCTCTGACTCTAGACATAACATGCTTTCACCAGGGAGCAGACCTGTCATTGCCCTGATATGGGGAATCCCCCACTTAGGAATTCCCTCTACCAATGCAGGTTGGCACCTTCTCTACACCTTATAGTCTTACAGAGTTGTCTAGACTACTGAGAGACTGCCCAGGTTCACACAATCAGTATGTGTCAGAGACAGGAAAGGAAACAAGGTCTTCCTAGATTGAGGTGAGCTCCCTCTCCTGGAATAATCTTCCATCTCTTATCTTTTCCCTTGCCCCTTCCTGTTCCAGATCTTCTCTGACCTCTCCACCCTGCTGCCGCATTCAGAGAAGCCCTATTTCCACAGAAAACCCACAAGCTTAAAAATTACATTTTTTAAACTCCCTGACTCTCAAAAGCAAGTCAAATCAACCAGCATTTATTAGATGCCTACTGTGTGCCAAGCAGTAGTCAGTTCTCTATCTACTACATTATCCTACCTCAAAGTGAGGCCTTGAGAAAGGAGAAAAAAAAAAAACAATCCTTTGTCTTCATTTTACAAAGAAGGAAAAAGAAAATTAATTTCCATGGCATAATACTGACCCAAATATCCTTGCCCTGCTCCTGGTTGGAGAGGACACAAGAGCTGCCACACTTGGTGAGACTCAAGATTGATTTGGTCCAAGGCTTAGCCTAAGGACAAGGGAAAAGCCATCAACCAGGACTCCACCGAATTCCTAGCTGAAAGCAGTTCATTTTGGCCCTCCGAGAGGCCAACCTAAGCCAAATCATGTTCAAACCATAACTCCCTGAATTGAAGCAAACTCCCAGTCTGTCAAACAGACCTGGTCCTTCGGCTCCAGATGCTCCGTTGCGTTAGAAAGGATTGTGACATTAGCCAGGAGGGATCTTTCTTCCTTTTTTCCCCTTTTTAAATAATGTTAGCAAAATGGCTTACTCTTTCTTCACAGTCAAAGCAAACAGAGCTCTTCTGGCTGGCCCTAACCTTCCCCACCCCCACCCTTACAGCAAGATGAGAAGGCCAATTCTGGCCCACTCAGAAGCAACGCTAAACAGCTGCTGCCCACCAGGCCAGTAAGAGACTCTTTCCCCCCAAGATGCACTTGGAGCCAGCTCTCTTGTTTTCATAATCACCAGTTCCTTGAGAATGCAATGTGTAATCTGTTTACCTCTCCTCACCGTTTCTTCTTCTTTTTTCTTGGCCCTATGTCCCACTTCTTTCCCCTACTTTGAAACTGTAAATGAGGAAAGGGGGTGAGCAACACGTTGCTGGTCTGATAAAGACATGACATGTGAATGTAGAGAGCAGAGAGCATCTCTGAAGTCTTTCCTGCTCTCCTCTGTGGGGTGACAATGGCAGGGCTGCTTCTCAAAGCCATTGTGGGGGGTGGGGGAAAGGCACCTTTCACATGGAAATATTGTTCAAGCTAAAAACCATCTGGGAAGCACAGCCATTTGCATGGATTAGCAGAAATGAAACCCTTTAGTTGGTATGGCATTCTCCCCTCCTCCCCTTTCCCCCCACCCCAAAAAAGCAGAATTCATCAATCTGTTAATTCCTGCATTTCTATCTGCCTCCTAGACGACTTCTGTGCTTCTTCTGTCTTGTGCCCAATCAAATGGCAGCACATTCCCAGCTGGGCTGTCCACATGGCCCCTAAACCCAAGGCACTCTTATATTAACAAACATTTGATGTCTCCAGGTGGGGTTTCAAAGCCCCAGCTCCTCTGACTTGTTACACACTCTGAAAACAAGACCTAGCAGCAACTGTCGCCTTTATCAAAAATACCTCCTCCTTCATGGTGGAAACCTAAATTCTCTACCAAGCATACCATGAACTTACTGTGTGTCCTGGGGCTAGACACTTTTCCTTCTTAACTTTAAGTTCCTCATTTGTTAAATTAAACCATAGGTCTCTAAGTTCCCTAAGGGCTCAAAAAAATTTATTTTTCCAAGATAACTTTCCCAATTAATTCCATTTTTCTCCAGCACTATATCTGACCCAAGACGAATAGCATTTTGGAAAGAATCCTGGATTGGGCATCAGAAGTCTCACATTCAAATACTGACTCTGCCATGGAGCACACTACCTATATGAACTTGGGCATGAACTTGAGCTTTCTAGGCCTCGTATTTCTTATCTATAAAATGATGGAGTTGCAATAACTTCTAAAATTCCTTCAAGTTCTATGTCTATGATTCCCCCTCCACTTTCTAAATGCTTTTGTAATTATTTCATTTTAATAGGCTTAGATATTGCATGTAAATGCATGCTGTCTCACTATTTAGTTTAATGGTTCTCCAAAGGCTGGCACTGTGTATCTCTTTTAGGGGAAAAGAGGGACTGTCAGTGATTAGCTGTGTGATGCTGGCTAAATCTTCACCCTGTTGAGTTCACATTTCCCCATCTGTAAAATGAGGAGAGTAGGCTTGTTTGATGTCTTAGGTCCATCTCAGGTCTAACAGTCTATGAGCCTAAAAATCTAGGTCTAGACCTTTTCCTTTCACTTTCTCTCCGCAGGACTGCTAGAGTTGGGCAGGAAGGGGCAGGATTGACTGACTAAAAAACCCAGAAAGAAAAATCAACTCCAACCATCTCTAAGTTTCAAAGTATTTCCATTCTTCTGATGCTTCTCCCAGCACAATGCCATCCCCCTATTTACAACTGTTTAAATGGTTCAGGGCCATCTCCAATTATCCTGATCTATATCTTACCACTGGATCCAGATGACTCCAGAGGGGAAAGTGAGACTGGTGACTTTGCACAGCCGTGCCTCATTTAAATCCAATTCTCTTACAGATCATGGCATCACCTTCCTGATGTCATGGTCCTCTTTGAAAATGAAGGACAATCCACAACCACAGGTTTAAATGGTACTTCACATGTCAGATCAGGTGGAAGCCTTGCCCAAGCTTTTTTCTGAGCAGAATATACATCTAACTGTTGGTTGAAACATCCCATCATGGTACCCAGGACTAGCCCTAAGGAAAATTGTGAAATACATGGGAAGTCTTCCACATCCCTATATAGCACCCCTCTTTTCTCTCCCTTATCAGGTGAATAACCTCCTTGCCAAGGCATCCAAATCTACCAGTCTGCACTTGACTATCCTGAACCTCTCACTATGGATCCCAATATTCACAACCCTGCCTTTCTTAGTTCCCCAAACTTTCCACCTTTGCATCTTCTTTGATGACAAAATTTGCCTACCCAACATTATATTCCAAGAATCCCAGAATCTGAGGGTTGGAAGGTGCCTCAGAGGGCCTCTAATCTAATCTGGACTAAACCAAAATCCCCTCTACAAAGGAACTATCACCTCCCTCATTCTGGGTTATGCTTTAAGGAATTCAATCTAAGACTGTATTGGCCCTTTGGGCAGTCATGTCACACTGTCATGTGGAGCTCACAGCTAGATTGCTTTAGAGACACCGCTAGACTGGAATCAAGAAGTCATTTGATATTACTTAATGCTTTTGTGCCTTAGTTTCCTCATCTGTAAAAATGGGGGAGTTGCACTGGATAGCATTTAAGGTCTTTTCTAAATAAGGTCATAGTTAATTTTCCCCTAGGACACCTGGGCTCAAGTCCTGATTCTGCCAACATCAGCTGTGTGACAATGGGCAAATCACATAACTTCTCTTAGTCTCAGTTTCCTTGCCTGTAAGAGGGGAATAATAATATTTACACCTGGTAGGCTAGTTGTGGTCCTTCATTCTCGAAGACCACCAACATGACATCATTATACTGGAGCCAAGTTACAGCATGTTCCACTGTGGCTGATCAGACCAATATGAGCTCAGAATGTTCTGCCATAGGTTGGGCACAAATAGTCCATGTGAACATTTAGGGTGGATTCTCTGTATTTGCATATCACATATATACATACATTATAATACACAGTAGACATTTAATGAATGAATGAATTTCCAATATGGAAAATAAGTCAAACTTAACTGGGCCCTCCCTCTCACTTACAGATATTGGAAACTCCAAGTAAGATTAAATCATGAAAACCTCTTGGCTACTTCCATCTGAACCAAGTATATAAACCCAAGCCCCAAGGGAAAGTGAAGTCCAGAGGATCTATTGGAGCAGCCCATAAAACTAAATGTGTCTTTTTCCCTCAAAGACCAAGAAACAATAGACCTTAAAAAGGTTTTTTGTTTGTTCACTTGTATCCAACTCTGTGACCCCATTTTGGGTTCTCTTGGCAAAGATACTGGAATGCTTTGCCATTTCATTTTCTTCTCCACCTCATTTGGCAGATGAGGAAACTGAGGCAAACAGGATGAAGTGACTTGCCCAGACTCACAGAGCTGGCTAGTGTCCAAAGCTGGATTGAACTCACAAAGATGAATCTCCCTAACTCCAGCTCCAGCACTCTCTTCAGTGTACCACCTCACTGTCCATCTAAAGGGGGTGTACACACAATAGACCTCAGAAAGCCTCAGGTCAGACACTACCTTGGTAATAACTAGGCACCAAAGACAATAATTGGTGCTTCACGCCTAACCTCCAAACCTTTTCTGTTGTTCAGTTGTGCCATATTGTTTCAGGCATGTCCAATTTTGTGTGACCTCATTTGGAGTTTTCTTGTCAAAGATACTTCAGTGGTTTGCTATTTTCTTTTCTAGCTCATTTTATAGATGAGGAAACTGAGGCAAGTAGGGTTAAGTGACTTGCTCAGGATCACATAGCTAATAAGTGTTTGAAATCGGATCTTCCTGACTCCAGGCCTGGAGCTCTGCTTCTCCATACCATTTCTAGAGAGCCTGGAATGGGAAACAATAACAGATGCCACAAGTCATTTTAAAATCCAGCTCACCTGAATTGCCTAGCTGCCTGTCCAAGGTTGCTGTAAGAGCAATCTCATGTCCCAGTTATGATCCTGGGAACTGAGTATGAAAAGCGAGATTACAAGTCATCTATTCCAACCTTCCTCCTTATTCAGAAACCTCCTCCACAACTTCTCAGAGAGTCTGTTCTCTCCTTGAAAGTGTCTACTGATAGGGAATTACCATTTCACAAAGCAATCTCATCCAGATAGTGCTACTTGACTAGGAAATTTTTCCTTATATTGAGCTGAAATACACTTCTGACATTTCCACCTATTGGTCTTGCTCCAAAGCAGCACAGAGAAAGACTACTACCTCTTCCACACCGTCCATCAGACATCTGAAGACAGCTTTCACTGCAGAAACGGCCCTGGATAGGAGGAAGCAGACTAGTGGGAGCCCTCAGTTCAAAGAGTCACAGAACCCTAAAATTAGAAGGAACCTTCCCTAAAGTATGAATCCTCAACAGGCACAGCTCTGTCACTAATTAGCTGTGATGGCTCCGGAGGAGAGAGAGAGACTGGTGACTTTGCACAATCCTGCCTCCCTTAATTAAACCCAATTCACTTGTAAGTCATGGCATCACCTTCCCTATGCCATAGTCCTCTTGGAGAAAAAACTCTAACAACAACGATATTTTGGACAAACTATTCCTCTTCCTTGGGCCTTTGTTTCCTCATCTATAAAATGAAGGGTTTGGACCCATTTTATAATCCACAGGTCAGAAAACTCCCAGATAACTCTCATCCCTTCTTTTCTTCCATTTCTTCCTTCCACTCTCATCTGTGACAAGGGTTTTAGCAGGGATTTTTGACTTTGGATTCACAGACAGACTTCAGAGTTTGTGAAGTTGAATGAGGAAAAAAATTACATCTTTATTTTCACTTGCCTTTAAGTAAAATTTAGCATTTTCTTCCAATTATTTAAGAATATTCTGAGAAAGGGTTTACCTGACTGTTAAAGCGGTCCATGACACATGCCCTCAGAAGATTAAAGACCATTGTAGTTAGGGTCAGAAAAAACCTGAAAAGTCATCTAGTTGGAACCCTTCTCATGGGATTCCTAGGAGATGGTCTCCCAGTGACAAAACACTTTTTATAGGTTTATAGGACCAGAAGGAACTTTAAGGGTCCACTAGTCCAATCTCTTTTTATAGTCTTCCTATGAAATTATCTCCCAGTTAGAAAATCCTTTATGATATATTTATTTTTTATTATGTCAGTTAACAAGTTACAAGTTTCAGAGTTCATGTTTACTAACTTTTGAAGATGGCTCCTGACCTATAAAGTTTCCCATCTAGACTCTTGGTTTTATATATATATAAATATATATATATATATATATATATATATATATATATATATATATATATATATATATATATAT
>CM053771.1:281629290-281705792 GCA_028658325.1 Potorous gilbertii | reverse complement strand
AAGACAGCTGCAGAGAGGAGGCATTGAACATCTGGGCCCAGGGTAGGGGTGAGCTCAGGCTTCAGCCCAGGTCCAGTCCATCATGCCCAGCTTTACTAAAGGCTACAGTGCATACTGATCAGGAGTCCTATGCTCCTCCCAGTTCTTGTACATTCTCCGTTAATTTGGGAGGTCCCTAGAAAACCCCAGAACTGCACGTGTTGTAACTAAAAACACTGTACATAAACAAAGCCAGCCCTTAGCTCCCTCAGGGAGTAATTGTCTAAGAATGCTTCTTTTCTTTCGGTTTGGTGAAGGAAGGGGAGACAGATGCACCAAGACCACGCGGAGCTCATCTTGAAAGCATTAATTTTTCCAAACACTGGTGTGCGGCTTGGGCGAATTTTCAGATCATCAGGAAGCAGCTGGGGAGCAGTCCTGACTTCCAGCCTTGTGTCAGAGCCTCTGCTTGCGTGGAATGTCCATGGTATAAAGCAGAAGTTAGTGGAAGGAGCATTGGACCAGGAAATAAGGAAAGCTGAGTTTTAGCCCTGACTGCCACCAACTGACCATGTGACCTTGGACAAATCATGCTCCCTGCCTTCCTGCTCCAGTATCTTTGTCACATCATTTGCTGTGCCTAGACTATCCTTCCCTCCTCAACCTCTGCCCCACATCTTTCCACTCCTCCACCATTGAAATCTCATCTTTCCTTTCAAAAAAAGTTTTTCATTTACTGATAAACTTTGTTTTTATGTAATAGAATACTTCCTACCAAATATTCAAATGAACTCCTTACAAATATGTTTCTTTTGTTTGTCTGTTTATTTGTTTTTTGAGGCAATGAGGGTTAAATGGCTTGTCCAGAGTCAGACAGCTAGTGTCTAAGGCCAGATTTGAATTTAGGTCCTCCTGACCTCGGGGTCTATGCACTATCCTATTTCCTTTTTTTCAGCTTGTTTTGTCTGTCAGTCAACAAGTTGTCAGTCACCACACATTTATTTCACTCTTATTCTGTGCAAGGCACTGGGCTAAGCACTGAAGATACAAGGAAAAGTAAAAACTGTCCCTTCTATCAAGGACTCACATTCTAATGGAGGAGACACCAGGTAAATAAATACAAGATACACACTAAGTATATTAGAGGGGAGGGTATCTAGTAGTTGGGATGATAGGGAAAGACATTCTTCAGAAGGTAGGATTTAAGCTGACATTTGAATGAAGCCAGGAGGCAGAGATAAAGAGGCATGGAGGACAGTCTGAAAAGAGGCACAGAGACAAAAAATGACATAAAGACCAGTACAAGCATACTAATTCATGTGGATCATAGATTGAATGGAAAAGGGTAAAATTTAAGAAGAATGAACAGGTAGGAAGGGGCCAAGATATGAAGAATTATGAAGAAAAGTCAGAGGAAAACTAGCACAGGCAAATTCTTATCTAGTAGATTGTGTGACTCTCTTGCCTAGGTGAACCAGAGCTCCTCCTTTACAGTGTGCTGAGGTGCCTGGGGCTACAGCATCCTTGCACTTGGTCCCTCCACTGAGGATGCTTACAGCTATTAACCATGGAATATCAGGGCTAAAAGGGAACTTGAGGTTCATCTAGTCCAACTGCCTTATTTTACAGATGTCCTGGTTTTCAGGGAAGAAAAGGGAAGACAGAAGACTCTCTAAACTATAGGTTGGTGAATTTAGATTGCATTCCTGGCAAAATCCTAGAACGTATTGTTGTTGGGGTGGTGTGTGAGCAATTGAGGAAGAAAGTGGTGCCAAAGAGTTTATATATGACGTTGAAGGTAATAGAGAGCTCCTGAGTAGGGGGGAGGAAGGAAAAGACATGGTCACACCTAACTAACTTTGACAACGCAGTAATAATATTAACCGTTATATCTCATCAGAAATTTTGGGCCTCCACAAGTTGACTTATTTTCATTGTTGTACTCATTGTATACATTGTTGTTTGACTCTGCTTTCCTCAATCCACATCACCTTACATAAGCCTTCTCATGCTTCATTGAGTTCCTCCTATTTACCATTCTTTCCATTGCAGTGATATTCCATTATATTCCTATAACATAATTTATTCAACCAGTCCTCAATCACTGGGCACAGATTTTGTTTTAAGCTGTTTATTATCACAAGTAATGCTACCATGAACTTTTTTGTATGTGGCCCTCTTCTTGACGTCAGTACCTCCTTGGGCCTAAGTAGTGGAATCTCTGAGTTCAAAGGGTATAAATAATCTAGATACCTTGCTGCACATGGTTTCCCAGAATAGTTGAAGTAATTCACAGCTTGGCTAGTGATGAATTAATGTGCCAATCTTCCCACAGCACTTCCAACAATGGGTCGTACCATCTCTGCCAGTTTAATGGGTGTGGGATGTTACTTTAATCTACCTATCAGTCAAAGCTCAGCTCAAAAGATACCTCCTTCATGAAGTTCCTTTGTGCCTGTGAACTCTCATCGCACTTTGTTCATACTTTTCTTAGATATTCTTTGTATATCTGTTCATGTATCTAATATTACCTACTAGACTAAAAGTTCATGAAATTTAAGTCCCCATCTTATCCATCTTTATATATTCCTTAGCACCATAGAAATAGTAAGTGCTAAGTATATGTGTATGAAAGCTAAAAATGAATCTCTTTGAACTCTAAGAACCCCAATTTCATAATATCCCTGAATCTAATTTATAAGAGACCTCAAAAGCAACCATCAAACCCTGAGTAAGAATCATTCTATATCATTGACAAACGGTCATCCAACCACTCACTGATAGAAGATTTTCATTAATGGGTGAATGCATAATATGGAGTAAAAGTTCTCCTTTTTTCTATATCCATTTGTTTCTATGTCTGTATGGTAAGGTCAAGTAGTACAAATTTCATTTTCTATATGACATTACTTCATATAGGTGAATATTGTTATCAATTCCCCCCCAAAATATATTCTCTTCTCCCTGTTAAATAGCCCCAGATCCTTTGAGTGGTATTTTTAGGAAATGGTCATGGGGAATCATAGATTTAGAGTTGGAAGGCACCTCAGAGGCCATCAAGCCCAACTTTACACATGAGGAATTTGAGATTAAGTGACGTGCCCAAGATCACATAGGTAGGAAGAGTCAGAGGCCAGGATCTCTTCTAGAGTCCATGTTCTTTTCAATGTACCCTACCATCCCCCAGTCATTCTACTAGTTAACCACTGGGCAATGTCCATCTTATCATTGTTTATCCTAAAACATGGTGTCCAGAACTGAACACAATACTCCAGAGCGGAGTCCAGACAGAAAATAAAAGAAGACTAATGGCCCTCTTGTCTAGGATGTTTTTAATGCAGCTTAGAATAGCAGTAACTCTTCTGATTTCCATATTACTCATTTTAATTCTGCATTCCTCTAAAGCCTAAATATTTTTCTACTCAAACTGTAATCTAATCACATTTATCTTTTTTCTTTCTTTATTAGTTTATTTATTTTTAGTTTTCAACATTCAGTTCCATAAGTTTTAAATTTTTTCCCCCTCCCTTCCCAAGACAACCTGCAATCTGATATAGGCTCTACAGATATATTCCTATTAAACAGATTTTCACACTAGTCATGATGTATAGAAGAATTAGAATAAATGGGATATTTATCTAACTTTTAAAGTAGATTTTTGTAATTCAGTGGAACTCTATGACCACGTCATATGAATACCAATTGAAGGAACTGGGATGTTTAGCAGAGAGGGGGAAAAAAAGAGTGGGGGGAAAGAGAAGCATGAAAATAAGTATAGACAGTAACATTATTTTTCATCAGAATTATGATTGATGCTGCTCCTAATGAAAAGAATCCCTCTATCAATGCAAACCAGTACTTTTTATGAAATGTATACTCTTACAAAGTGCCTGGCTTAGAGTTGGTTGACAGGCTAAGTGACTTGTCCAGGGTCACAAAGTCAGTATGTCAGGGCTTCCTGACTCCACAGCTAGTTTCCTAACCATTACACCATTCTGCACATTGCATTTATCCCTACCAAATTTCATTTTATTAAATTAAGCTTACTTTTCTAGCCGATTGAAATCTTAGATTCCCCAACTCTGCTTTCAGTGTGTTAGCTCTCCCTCTCAGATTTATGTTTTCTGCAAATATAAGTATGCCATTTAAGTCACTGATAAAAATTCTGATCTGAACAAAGCCATGGACAGCTCCATGTCCTCTAGAGAACACTCCCCCACTTAACACTAGTCTATTAATGACAATGTTTTGGAATTAGTTATTAAAACAGTTCTGAACCTATCACCTAGCCCAAACCTCTCTAGCTTATCCAGGGGGATAGCCATCAAATACTTTGAGACACTATCAAACACTTTTGTGAAATCTAGGTAAATGCTATCTTCAGCAGTCCCTTTATCTATCAGTCTAGTTACACTATCAAAGGAAATGAAGTTAATCTGGTCTAACATGTTTTTAATGAAACCATGAGGTCTCTTACTGATCACCACATCCTCCCTTAATTGTAGACAAATCACCCCTTCAAAAATACGTTGTACAACTTTGCCAGGAATGTCAAGTTCATTAACCTATATTTTTACAGGCTCTACCCTCTTCCCTTTTTTTCTGAAAATCAGGATATCTTTGATTTGGACTAGATGAGCCCTAAGTCCCCCTTATAACTTGAATATTTCATGGTACATGACTCCAAATGTCTTCAGTGCAAGGACAAAGACAAAGCCACTTCAGACTCAGATGCCTCAGCACAGTGTAGAGAAGGAATCCTGGGTAACACTTGCAGGAGTACTCCACAGTCTACTAGACAAAGAAGATAAGAAACCGACTTTATTGGGTTTCCTGTATATTTCTAAAGTGGAATGAAGGGAAACACAACTAATAGGTAGTCTTTTGAACACATTTTTAACTCAGACTCTGTAAGGCAGCACAGGATGTTTTGCACCAATGGAGATCAAGATTATTCTACTACCCTTTTTCTTTACTTCTATGAAAATATAGGCCTCCAGAGTGGAAGGCACAGCAGTAAATATCAAAGGAATCACTTCTTCCTTTGTCAGCCAAGCATACTCTGGAGTAAAGTCAAGAACCTTGGGTTATAGCTTATGGGTTCTAGGTTCTTTGTTGCTGGGTCATTTCAATATTTGTGATTCCACTTGGGGTTTTCTTGGCAAAGATACTAGAGTGATTTGCATTTCCTTCTTTGGATCATTTTACAAATAAAAAACTGAGGTAAACAGGGTTAAGTGACTTATCCAGGGTCACACATCTCGTAAATGTCTAAGGCCAGATTTGAACTCATGAAGTAGAATGTTCTTGATTCCAAGTCCAACACTCTATCCGTTGTGCCACCTAGCTGTCTGGTGATATAATGATGAGTCTAGTTGTTATATTCCTCTGTAACTTTAGGTAACTCACATTCCACCATTTGGTCTCAGTTTCTCATCTATAAAATAAGGAGAAATGAACTAGATCAGCTGCAAGATTCTTTCATTTCTAACAGTCTATGTATTTCCTACTGAAGTGTACGAGATGGCCATACTTACACTCATACTCAAATTCTGTGATTGCTGATGTATTCATAACCATATTTTGATCAGTTAACCTAAAGTTATAAAATACTCCAAAGGTAGATGAATTTTTCACCATTTGTCTTCCTAAAACTGTAATCCCCAACCACTATGTTGATATCTATGGTCTATCTGAATGTCATAAATGATAGCATTTCAAGCTGGTTGCCATCTACTCCAATTGATTAATTATGTATTAAGTGCCTGCTATAGGTGAGGCATCATGCTGAGTAATGGAGTACAAAGAGAAAAAAACAAACACCAAAAAAAAAAGATGGTTCTTGCCCTCCAAGAACTTATATTCTATTGGAATCACCAAAATCCTTGACTATAATTTATAAGAATTCTCATTGCAAAGCAATATCCTCTGTCCACCTCCATCAACTCTTTCACACACACACACACACACACACACACACACACACACACACACACGCACAAGGATTTAGTCTTTCCATTCATCCTTGCTCTGTCTCCAAAGCTCTTGTGAGCATGAGACCTGGGTTAACTTAACGTAGGTCTTCCTCACAAAAAAGTCTGGAGTACCTGAGGGTAAAGACTCCCTTAGGACCACAGGACTTAAAGATACCCTCTTCTGGGACCATATGGAGAAATGAATTCTTAAATACAGGCTTAGCAAGGATAGGGAGGGAATAAACTTATTTATATATAAATAATATATATTTATTATACATATTAAAGTATATATATGTATATGTAAACACTTATATAGTAAAACTACGTATCAGGCACTGTACTAAACATTTTTTACACATATCTCATTTGCTCCTCACAACAATTCTGGGGGGAGTAGGTGCTATTATTAACCCTATGTTTACTCTTAGGAAAATTGAGGTAGACAGAGGTTAAATGACTTGCTCAGAAGCGAGTAAGTGTCCAAGGTCACATTTGAACTCAGGTCTTCCTGACTCCGAAACCAGAGCTCTATCCACCATACCATCAGCTTCCTCCTACAAGGCAAAACTATGGTGCCACTTAGAGGCAGCTAGGTGATATGGTGGATAGAGCACTACTGTAAGAGTCAGGAGGATGTGAGTTCAAATCTCACCTCAGACACTTGACACTCACTAGCTGTGTGACCTTGGGCAAGTCACTTTACCCAACTGTCTCATCCTGGGTCATCTGCAGTCATCCTGATGAATAACTGGTCACTAGATTCAGATGGTTCTGGAGGAGAAGTGAGGCTAGTGACCTGCACAGCCCTCACTCAAAACAAAGTCAGGTACAAGTCATGCCATTATTTCTCTGATGGCATGGTCTTCTTTGCCAATGAAGGACGAACACACCATGGTGCCACTAAATCATTAGAGGAAAAATCGAGACAGAGACATAAACTAAGACAGAGATATTTATTCGGTGCTTACTATGTACCAGGCACTGTGTTTAGCACTGGGGATACTAACATAAGGAAAAATAATTCTTTCCCTCAAGCTTATACTCTAATGGGAGAAGACAGCATAAAAAGGGGAGCTGGAAAGGGTGAGAGATGGTACATATATGGGGGCATGTTGTGAAGATGTCTGGAAAGGGACATGTCTCATCCTGGCTTTTTCCAGTCAATATAAAGTGAAAGCTCATCTCTCTAATCCTAACATCCTAGAAGTCTTTGATCATTGGACCCAAGGAGGATGTAAGGAGGGAGCCTGCTGTCATCTTAGGCAAATCACTTAATTCCCTTAGCCTCAGCTTCCTCATATGTAAAATGGGAATAACAGTCATTGCGCTACCTACCTGTTGGGGTTGTCATGAGGAAAGTATACAAATGGTTTGTGATTTATTAGAAAACCCCTAAGCCAGAGTCCTGGAAGATACTCTAGAGGTTATCTAGAACAATCTTCTCATCTTCCAGGAGAACAAATAGAGGCTCAGAGAAGGGAGGCAATTTGCCCAAGTTAATAAAGACGAGAAACAACTGAGCTGGAATTAAAATTCCAGCCTTCTGATTTCAAATCTGGTGGTCTTTGAAACATGCAATATTATTTTTACAGTTATTATAACCATTGGAAAGATAAGGAAGGTGGACTGAATTATGTCTAAGCTCCCTCAAGTTCTAAAATTCTGACTCTGTGGTCCTAGGAGTACCTTCTAGCTAAGCATTTTCTCCTTATTGTTGAGTTGTTTTTAGTCATGTCTGACTCTTGGTGACCCCATTTGGGGTTTTCTTAGCAAATGGGTGTGTGTGTGTGTGTGTGTGTGTGTGTGTGTGTGTGTGTGTGTATTAGATGCAGAAGTCAATCCACTCTTGGTTAAATCAGTAATCTAATCTTTTCTCATTGTTCAAGGTTGAAACATCAATACAAGGACAGAAAACATGGCCGTTCATGTATTTCTTATTACTTCTTCTATCTCATGTTTTTCTATTTATACAGAGCTTTGATTTAGGGACTGCTCAGGTAAGGGTGGGAGAAAGTTAAAAGAAAGTTTTCTGGACAACCAGGTGTTTTAAGTAGTGTCAATACTAATGATATAGCCACTTATATTACCTGGAGGACACTGGCCTTGTCTTGGCCACAAGAACAAGAATTCCCTGTTAAGGAGGTGCATGGTTCTCCCTATCTCACCAAGGCTGGAAGTACAGTGGTTCATCACAGTCCTGATACCAATACTAATCAGCTTTGAGGCTCTGACCTGCTCCATTTCTGACCTAATCCAGTCTGCCCCTCTTTAAGCCACTTGGTGTCCCTCTGTTCCAGAAGGCTCACCAGATTGATGCCAGACAGTGCAGACAACCCAAACAGTTCAGAACTCTGGAATTCAAGCTAACCACCAGCCTTGACTTCTCAAGAACCAGGGACTACAGGCATGTGCCCCCTGACCTGGCATCAAAAAAGCATTTTAAAGAAACTCAAGTCATTAAAAGAGATCTTACTTCTCTCTGTGTTACTCTTGATGTCTCTCTTTTTCTCTGTCTCTCTTCCCTCTTCCCTCTCCCCCAAGCCAAATAAATGTCAACCATTGGGCTTCAGAGAAGATCTATTTGGATGCAGTTTTGCCAAAAACCTTCAAAAGCTCAGACTCACAGAAAAAATAAAGAAACAATTTCTACTTATAGCAAGAAAAAAGCTGAAGCAACTTTTCCCTTGGAGATTACATCATAGGGACCTGAGGTTATGTTTTCCATCCCAATTTCTCAAGAAAAGTGAAAGAAAGAGAAATCATGTAGGAATTTTTCCTCAATGAAAAGCATGAGTACATCCGCTTTGGCCCAGCATAGTAGTACAAAGGATATCAAGTGCTTTCTCTACGACAACCTGGTGAAGTAGGTAACATATAGACTATTATTCCCATTTTATAGATGAGTAAAATGAATTTCAGAGAAATGAAGTGGCTTGCCCAATGACACATAGCCAGTAAATATATCAACCTGGGTTGTCTCACTCCAAAACTCAGAAGCGCCCTTTGCACTACCTGTACTGGCTCTCCTCTCTCTCTGGCCATCTATGACACTCTACTCCCATAAACACATGTATTCAGAATCACAAATGAAAAGAGAAGGGGAGTTCATGAATAACCACAGAGAACAGTGCAGTTGGGGACACTCCCATCCAAACATCTGCACTGCTGAGGAACATTCTTAGAGCAGGCCAGGACTGCCACCACCAGGGAGGGGTATAGTAAAAAATCAATGATCCACATATGGACTCCCCATCTGCTACATGTGATGTAATGTATTCCAAAACAAAATAAAAATAATTTTTGTATTCTCTTCCCAGAACCATCACCACAATGGGGCATTTGAGGCCATCGCCCAATATGGAGAAAATTGGTCCCCAAATGGAAATGCTAGCTCCTCTTTCTCCTCTTGTCTCTCCTTTCCAAGCAGTCAATCCTAGTTATTTACAAAGTGTGTAGGGCAACTCTAAGAATACATCTGAGGATTAGGTAGTGTTCATAGCTATTTCATCATTTCAATAGTAGAAGCTAATATTCTATGTCACCAGACTACTGCCTGGGGTCTTCTTATATTGAATTAGCTGAGAGAAAGAGAGGAGAAGGAGTATGTATCTAACATCCCCTATCTTACTAGATGATGGAGCTATCAATTATTGGAGGCTTGTGAATCATGGAAGAACAACCATAAAACCACCTATGGCTAACTTGACTCTGATGGACAGTTCATCTAGCCAGTGACGTTGGTAAAAAGGGGGCAAGGGAATCATCCTCACCTACATTTTTGTTTGGCATTCCTCCCCTGCCCAGGGGTTTTAATAGTACTAAATGCCTACACATTTATGTAAAGAAATATAAAAAAAAATGAAATGCAACAACTCAAAGTCAACAACAGAAATTGTCTTTTTGTTGAGTGAGCCATGGTGTTTTTGTGTGCATATCTGAGAGCACATATGCATGAATATCTACAAATCTATAATAAACATTAAAGCCTCAAATAGGAGCTATTTTGAATGATTATTCTATATTTGTAAAAGGCTACGAAGATCATATTTGCATAAGTTCACCTCTTTTCCCTTTGTGATTGTATTACTAGGTTGGGCAATCAGGGAATAGTGCCATTGGCTTAAATAGTTTGATTTTAGCAAAACTTGTGGGGGGAAAATTTCCTATGAGATTTTTGTCAATAAGAGGATGAAATATGGTACAGCAAAATGAATAAGGTGCTTGAGTTACCATTCAGCAATCATGCATTCCATACACACCTATTACATACAAGCATCATGGTAGGCAATGGGATATATAAACAGCTACATCACTGACTCTGCTTTCAAGAAACCAATTAAGAGAAGCAAGGGCAAGTGTATGTGTCACACAAAAATGTGATACAAGAGAAAGTAGGACAAGTAAAAAAAACAGTCAAATTTTAAAAGGAAACTAACACCTTCCAACAGAGTGGGAATTCTCCAAAGACAGCCCATTGATGACTCTGTGTCAGCTAAGAAGGGCACGTCCAATAGAGTGCCACATGCCTCTGTGATTCTGTCTAGTCCAACGATTATGTCAATGACTTGGATGAAGACATAAGAAAGTGCATTTACAAAATCCACAAATGGCCCAAATTTGGGAAGGAGAAAAATCTCAGAATCCCAAAACTGGTAGGTCCCCGCAAGATTAGTTCAACTCTTACCTTTATTAGGAATCTCTTCTATAATACCCCCAACATGTGGTCTTTGGACTTCTGACTGAACCCCTCTGGTAATGGGAAACTCACTACATCTCAAATCAGTCCATTCCTCTTTTGGACCATTCTAATTGCTAGGACTGTTTCCTTATATGGAGCTGAAAACTGTCCTTCCACCATCACTTCTAGTTCTTTCTTCTGGGACCAAGCAAAACAAGCCTAATCCCTCTTCCACATGACAGACCTTCAAATATCTCAAGGCAGACATCATGGGCACTCCCCGCCAAAACCGCCAAGTCTTCATTTCTCCAGGCTAACCATCCTGAGTTACTTCAACTAATTCTCTGATGGCAGAGTTTCAAATCCACTCACCATCCTAGTTACTCTCTTCTGAACGCCGTCCAGCTTGTTAATGTCCTTCCTAAAATGCAGTACCCAGAACTAAACACAATACTGTACTCCAGATGTAGTCTGACTGAGAAAGAGCACAGAGAGACTCTCTTTGGAGTCTGTACTTCTGTTAAAAGCAGATGAAGATCAAGCCATCTTTTCTGGCGTCCATATCACACTGCTGACTCATATTAAGTTTTCAGGCCAAGAAAACCCACAGGCCAAAATAAAGATTCAAAATTATCTCAGTAGACCAGGTGGCTTGGCTGCAGCCAACAAGACCAATTATACAAGAACAGAAATGTAAAGTTTTCATAAAATATCATACAATCAATTACATGAGTAAAAGATAAGGGAGTTCTATCTTTTCAAGGATATGGGGAAAAAAATCTACATTTTTTTGGTGGACCAGCTGTGTAATGTGGCCCAACACTGGGAGATGGCTAAAAAAACAATTTCATTCTAAACTGGACCTGTCATTTCATCAGTACAGAACTCTGATTCAGTCCCTTCCCTTTAACTTACAGTCTTTAGAGAGGAGACACAGGCAAAATGAAAGGCTAAGCAATTTGCCCAGGATGTGTCAGCCTGGAGACAGGAAGATCTGAGTTTAAATTCAGCTTCAGATTCTTAGCTAGCTGCGTGACCCTAAGTAAGTCACTTAACCTCAGTCTGTCTCAGTTTCCTCAACTATAAAATGAGAAACATAAGAGCATCTACCTCCCAAGGCTAACATATAGTAGGAAATTTTAAAAATATGTATTTCCTTCCTTCTCTCTTACCTTTCTTCCTTCCTTTTTTCTTTCTTTTTCCCTCCTTCATTTCCTTCTTTTTCTTTTTTGCTACCTTTTCTTTCTTTCATGTTCTTCTTTTTACATTGTTTTCTTCTTTCTTTCCTCCCTCCCTCTTTCTTTCTTTCCTTCCTCCAGAGCTAGTTCTTTATGCACTAAAACCATCCTACTTCTGTGCCCTTGGACTATGGTAATTCAAGAGTAGTGTTCAGACAAATCACAGGAAACAATAGTTGTATGACAATCTGCACTGATATAAGTCTACCTGGAGTACTGTATTTAATTCAGTCAACAAACAATTCAGGACAATTGAAAAACAACCATAACAAAGTCAATTACATCCAAAAGACAGCAATCAACCTAATGGGACAATCAAGAAACCAAGTCATATGAAAAAGGGTGGAAGGAGCCAATTCAGTCTGAAAAAGACAAATCATATGACTTTTTTGGTCAAATATTTGAAGTCATATTATTCAGGAAGAATAGTAGATTGGTTTGTTATTGGGGCAGCTAGGTGACACAGTGCATAGCCTACTGGCACTGGAGTCAGGAGGACCTGAGTCCAAATTTGGCCTCAGACATATTTGTCATGTGACCTTGAGCAAGTCATTTAACCTTGATTACCTTAAAAAAAATTTTTTTAAAAGATTTGTTCTAGGGGGAAAAACTTAGACTAAATGAGTGGTAGAAGTTACAGGGAGGCAAATTTTGCTTCCACATAAAGAAAAACTGTCAAGTGATGGAATGAGCTGCCTTATGAAGTAATGAATTCTGTTACGGAAAGTACTCAAATCAAAGATGTCACAGAAAAGGCTCCTTCATTAAGAAAGAATTTAAACTAAATAATCTTTAAGACTTTTTCCGACTTTAACAATCTAGGATTCCATATTCATTTTGCAGATTTTGTTTTTACAAAGCTTATTGACTAATCACAATTTGATCCAGTAATTAATATACTGTGCCACAAGGTGAAAGTAGGTTCCTGTTTTTCATAGTTCATATTGCCAGGTTTATGTCTGATATAGGTATAGGTAACTAAGAGAGATTTCCAGACTTCCCATTTTTACCCTTTTTAAATAAAATGTTATTTTTTCATTAAAACAGTTGGACTTGAACTAAGCCCATGGTTCAAACTTTATAATACCTAAATATAACTAAGGACCTTTCTTATCTATTCTTAACAATTATATCTTTAATTCTCTCCCTTATATACCTTCAAAGAGGGAAATTTTAGATCTCTTTCTCACCTCCTGGCTTTATTCAGTCAATAAACATTTATTAAACTACTATAAGAAGGTCACTTGTTTTAGTATTAAAATTCCTGGACTTGAAAAAAGTCTTCTCCTATTTCCATCAACTGAGGAACAACTGAACAAATTGTAATATATGAATGTAACGGAATACTATTGTTTTGTAAGAAATGGTGAGCAGGTGAACTTCAGTAAAACCTGGAACTGCTTATACGAACTGATGCTGAGTGAAATGAGCAGGACCAGGAGAACACTGTACACAGTAATAGCAACATTGTACCATGACTAACTTTGTTAGACTTAGCTCTTCTTAGCAATGCAATGATCTAAGATAATTTCAAAAGACTCATGATAGAAAACGCTATCCACATCCAGAGAAAGAACTATGGAGACTGAATGCAGATTGAAGTATACCACTTTCCCTTTCTTTTATATTTTTTTTGTTTTTCCTTTCCCATGGTTTTTCCCTTTTGTTCTGATTCTTCTTTCATAACATGATTAATGTGGACATGTTTAATATTATCATACATGTATAGCCTATTTCAGATTGTATACCATCTTGGGAGGGAAGAATGGAGGGGAATTTAGAACTCAAAATCTTACTAAAGCAAATGTTGAAAACTAAAACTAAATATTTTTGAAAAGAAAATGCCTGCTTCTAATACTATGCTTTCCCTAGAATTAAAGCCCTCTTATCCTAAATATTCAAGTTATAAATGTCACACAGGACAGTAGAGAGACAAATGATGGGTGTCATTAGGCTAAGGCATAGTAGCATCTATGACTTATACCTAAGTGTTGTAAAAGACATTGTCCAGGAAAGCTATGTTTGAATAAAGAGGTGGTCCAGTCATATACAAGAATATAGATTAGCGGACATAGATACTCAAGTGCTGGCTATCCTGGTACTCATCAAATGTTGAAAGTCCTAGAGGAAAGCCTCCAATGGATTGGGTAGATCCTCTGAGGAGGGTATATGGGATATCTCATCTTTGATACTTACTACCTATGTGAATTTGAGAGAGTCATTTAGTCTCCCTAGTCCTCAGTTGCCTCATTTATAAACTGGCTGGGCAATAGCCTCTGAGACCCCTTCCAGTTCAGAATCTATGATCCTCAGACATATACAAGAGTTATACAAGATGAGAAGGGATGAATGGGTTTCAATCTGAATCAGTGGAAGGCATACATATATCATTGGGATCATGGATCCTTTGAAATATCATTTTTCACAGTTGGGGGCTACATGTGCTACCACAGTTTCTTCCTCATTCAAGAAACTGAAAAATAATTCTCACATATACCCTGCCCTCCTTTCCCTCCCACCCTCCACAAGGGCAGCCTGTTCTGTTCAGGACTCTTCTCCTTCTAGTTTTCTTCCTCTTTTCCACACACAGAAGTGAAGGAGTACAAGCCCCCAGTCTATGGATTCGCCCTTTGATAATAACATCACATGATGGTCTTTTCCCAATAAGAAGCCATAGTTATTTTTCACTAATAATTCAATATCATGAAAATGTTGGGAGGAAATCCCTCCTAATCAAAGCCTCCAGTGGGACGGCAGTGTGAAGTTTAAATATAGTAAAACATCTCCTAGCCCTTAACATCCCCCAACTTTTACAACTGCCTTGGAGACAAACAGCAAAAGAATCTCTCAGAACAGGTTTCTAAAGTAATTTGTATGCTTACAAATAGGGATAGAGAGGGTAACTTTGAGTTCAATAGTATATGGAACTCCCAGGTGAAAAAACTCCCTCTACTAAGGCAGGTTGCCTTAGAATTGCCTATAGCAGACATGTCAGACATGCGACCCCTATTCCCCAGTATGGCCAGAAACAGATAAAAATGTAATTGGAAAATATGTAATAAAATAAATTAAAATACAATAAAACATAGAGAAGAATACATTTTAAAACTAAGTCAATATGTGACCCATGGGGATACCTATATACAGAATTAGTGGGCCCTTCTTTCTATTTGAATTTGATATTCTGATCTAGCACTGTTATTCAGTTATTTTTCAGCCTGACTCTTTATGAACCCATTTAGGTTCTCTTGACAAAATGGTTTGCCCTTTTCTCTTCCAGCTCATTTTACAGATGAGGAAACTGAGGCATATGGCCTGCACAGGATTACACAGATAGTAAGTGTCTGAGGACAGATTTGAACTGAGAAGTTAAATGACCTATCCAAAATCACATGGTCAATATATGTCTGAGGCAGGACTTGAATCCAGATCTCCCTGGTTTCCAGACTAGCTCTATCAATTATATTGTTTTTACTTCCAGGCAATTTTTTTTTTAAAAAGGGTTTTTTTTAAGCTTTTAACAAGGTTTTGAAACAAAGACTTAAAGTGGTTTCATCATTCCATGGCATGAAGACATGGACAATGGCCAATGCTTTGTGGAGACTCAACAGAGGCATCTGTGCTTTTGGCATATAGCGGAAACGGGAATGTATACCCTTCATCTGTGAGTATAACATGTGCAGGCGTGCAGTTCTGTAGCTGAGAGGGAGGGTATAAATAGGTGTGTAGGACTATATAGGAGAGCACAAATGACTCAGGGGTATGGAGAACCAGAATGGGAGTGAGCTTGTACACTCCAGGGAGCAGAGGCTGCCTTAGTTCTGAGGAGTCCTAGGAAAGGAGCACAGGACGATAGGTTTGAGTTGGAAGGAATCTTAGAGGTCTGTAGCCTAAGCCCCTCACTTTACAGTTTATCACAGTTAGTATTGACATGGTCCTTTTAAGGCTTAGGAAGTACTTTCCATTTAACCCTCATAATCACCTTGTGAGGTAGGTGCTACTATTAACCCTATTTTACAGACGAGCAAACTGATGCTGAAAGTCCTGAGGCAGGATTCAGGTCTTCCAGACTCCAGGGCCAGCACTCTATCCCCTGAGCCATCCACTTGTCCACAGTTGTGGGACTGAGGCCCAGAGAGTGTGCTTGGCCAAGGTCACACAAGGAATAAGTAAAAAAGTTAGAATTCAAACCCAAGCCCTCTGTCTCTAAATCTAGCCCTCTTCACCTCCACGCCACCCCCCCCCCGCCCCATACTGAGCAGCATCACCAACTGGCCAGTTCCAAGACACGAGTACAGCTCATACCTGCTCGAGTTTTATAACCTCAACAAGAATACTCCTCACACCCAGTTGGCCCTGGGCCCCCTAGATCATGAGTGGAGACAGATCCATTTACCTCTGCCCATGAAGGCAGGGCCAATCATGTGGCATAAAGCCTTACCCAGTAGTCCCTCACCCTAGCCAGCCTCCCACTTCTTTCTCCAAGATTATCCTCCTTCCCCAAAGGAGTCCACTACAAATCAGTTAGCCTAGGGGCTGAGGTGGGGTGGGTAAGGAAAGAGTCAGGATTCCAGGCCACCAAACCAGAGTCCCCCAAATGAAGCACCATATCCAGGCTGGGTAGGCTCCTCCACAGAAGTCAAAGTGTGTGCACTTGGGCAGGGCATGCTCTCTGAGGAACAGTAGCTGGCAACGGCTCAGAAAGGTTCATTAACACCCTTCAAGTCAAGGAGGCATGTTGAAACTTACTCCCTCAAGAAGGAGAGGGGCAGGATGACATCAGCTTTGGACACAGTCACGGAAACCCCATCATGAAGCAATTTGCTTCCCTGGCCACTCTAATTTAACAATTAGTTTAACAACACTGGTCAGACACTTGTTACTGGCAGCAGGGGAGTCTCGCCAATCAGTGGCAGCTTCAGTTAAGGAGCCTCTTACATGACCTCTGGACACCTTTGGCTGGGAAGAAAACTTTAGCAACTCAAACAAAGTATATCAACCTCATCCATTACCCAGGCTCTGGCAAGTCTCCTTGACTAGATTATAGATTTGGAGATGAAGGAGAAGTGACTTTAGAGAAATCTAATCCAATCCCCTCATTTTACAGATAATAAAACTGAGGTCCAGACCAGGAGAGAGTCCAGTGTAGCATTAAGAACACTGAAGTTAGAAGGACAGGACCTGAATCTTTGCTCTTCCACCTGTGTAACCTGGGGTAAGTCATTTCCCTTCTCAGCTTTATCATTTGGAAAATGAGGGTATTGGATTAGGTAACCTATAAGATCCCTTCTGGATCTAGATAGATCCCATACCAATGTCTATGACTTGCCCGAAGTCACATGGTAAATGGCAAGTCCCCTGACTATAGATGCAGCACACTTTCCAACATCATTTGTTATTGGTCAGTTGTTTCAGTTATGTCCTACTCTCTGTTAGCCCATTTGGGGTTTTCTTGGAAAAGATTCTGGAGTACTTTGCCATTTCCTTCTCCATCTCATTTTATAGATGATGGAACTAAGGCAAACAAGGTTAAGTCACACAACTAGGAAGTGTCTGAAGCTGAATTTGAACTCAGGAAGATGAGTCTTCCTGATTGCCACTCTATCCACTGTACCATGTAGCTGTGTTAAAAGGAAGATCCATCTCTTCTCCTGTTATTCATTCCAGTGTTTTCCTTAATCCTGCCATCCCTTACCCCAGAACAATAATGGACATTTCTCCATTATACCTTAAAGTTTGCAAAATGCTTTATATTCACTTAAGTCTCAAGAAAAGCTTGGCTCACTAGCACTTGGAGAGTAATGAACTCCATTCTGTGAAGAGGGAAACGGAAATTCAGCAGAGCTCCAATAACAAAGTTCATGTAAGTAGTAGCAGTCAGTGGAGCTGGCCACCATGCTGGGCTCCAACCCTCCCCTCCTCACTTCCACCCCGACACATTCTTCTGAAACCCAGACAGAAGGTTCGACTAGACAACCTCTTGCTACTTATCTAAATCTGAGATGCTTGGATTCAAAGTCTAATGTCTATATTTCCTAATGTAGCTCCAACTTATCTCTTATTTTGTCTTCATGAAAGAAGAGATCCAAATCATCATACTCAATCTTTCTCACTTCCCATTCGCTATCATTTTTATAGGTTGAGGTTGGGGCATGCTATTAAAACAAGAAACATGTACAATGTTACACAGCATAGTACCTGGAACATAGTAGGTGTTAAATAAATGTTTATTGACTAAAATTGGCAAGAGAATAGAGCAAAGAGTGTACTAAAGCCAGCTCCTAAACCTAGCTCTTGCCACTAACCATACATGTGACCTTGATCCAGTTAGCTCATTTCTCTGGACCTTAGTTTCTTAGTTTGCAAAATTAGAAGACTAATGATCTTTTAATCTTACGGTTTCTTACATTTCTTTACAGTTCCTTACAATTCTCAGAGTATGTGATTTAATCATTCCATGAGTTTTAGAATCAGTGGCAATCAATGCCAAGGGTGTTGAGAAATCCTCAGGGCAGGATAGGGGTCATGCCATACAAACCACACTCTTGAGGCTCAATCTCCCTAGCCAGCTTCTGGAACTAAGCTTGCACTGATCCATGACAAATGCCCTTCTCAGCTTTCCAGCTGGGTAGCTAATCATGAGAATACCCAAGCTTGCCCACTCAGCCAACTATTTCATTTGGGTCTAGAAGCCTTCTCTCAGGCTAAGCTCCCTAATGCCATGTTTTAGAAGGGAAACTGATGATAAAACAGAGGCATTAGGAAGGGAAAAAAATAAAGAGAGTTTTAAAAAATCAATGGTCCAACACAAGGAATGTGATTAAACTATTCATCCCCTTGGACTGAGAGATGAGATGGCCAAGTATGTAGCCCTGGGATATAAAAACAAAAAGAATGGTCCCACTTATACTAAAATATTCATAGCAGAAATTTTTGTGGTAGCCAAGAACTGGAAAAAAAGTAGGTGCCCATCAGTTGTGAAATAGCTGAGTAACCTGTGGTGTAAGTATGTAATGGAACATAATTACACCACAGGAAGCAATGAAGAATTCAAAAACCATGGG
This sequence comes from Potorous gilbertii, assembly GCA_028658325.1. Classification (NCBI taxonomy): domain Eukaryota; kingdom Metazoa; phylum Chordata; class Mammalia; order Diprotodontia; family Potoroidae; genus Potorous; species Potorous gilbertii. Next base: position 281,686,855 of record CM053771.1, on the reverse strand, counting down.
AAGACTTGTATGAACTGATTCATAACAAAGAAAACAACAACACAATCACTATAATAATGTACATAAAACTGCTAAAACAGCTGAGTATTATGTAATTATAGTGATAAAATTTGAACCCTGGAGAAGAAACAAGGAAATCCATAATCTTCTTTCACTGAAGAAGTGGGGTACTGTAGACATGAAATGCTGCATGTACCCGATTAGGTTGCTTGGTGAATTAGTTTTGGTTAACCATTTTCCTTTGTTACAAGATAAGATTTGAGTGGGGGAATGGTGAGAGGGCAGGGAAGGTATGTTCAGAAATGACAAAAGGCACCAGCAACACTTTTTTAATGTCAGTAACCCACTGGAAGCCTGGAGGTTATTTTTAAAATGAGCTCAAAATAAATGTGTGCTGAAGATCAGAAATGCCAAGCCATTTCAAAAAGAAATTCTGGGTAACTATCTAGCAAAATCAGAGACTCAAGTAGAAAAAAATAAAAAAGAAATCTTCCCAAAAACTGAAGAAATGCTACAAGTAAGGGAACCAAAAAGACAATGAAATCTAGTGGGTCCCAACAGAACCTGAAGAGTACCTTACAAAGGACACAAAACCAGGAGTAAGAGACTTAATAAACATATGAAGGGGAGAAAGGCAGTTACAATATCAGAGGAACAAAGTTAGGATCCATCATTAATAAGTATTCATTAAGTTCCAGGCCCTAATTATATAAAATTAACCACTCTTTTTTGTTTAGCTGTTTCAGTTGTGTCTATCCATTCCTGACTGCATTTGGTGTCTTCTTGGCAGACACTGGAGTTGGTGTGCCATTTCCTTCTCCAGCTCATTTTATAGATGAAAAAACTGAAGCAAACAGGGTTAAGTGACTTGCCCAGGGTCACAATGCCAATAAGATTCGGAGGCCAGATTTAAACTCCAGAAGAAGGGTCTGTCATCCTGATTCTAAGCCCAGGGCTCTATCCACTGCACCACCTAGCAGACCCTTTCAAGGAGCTTATATTATCATAGTAAAGAAGGTACCTTTTTAGGAGATAAGCAGATAGCAAAGAATTAACTTCTCTTTTCAGAGAAAAAGAGGCAAGAACACTGGATCTGAAGATTCAAGTCCTGGCTTCACCGTTTAATAACTGTGTGACTTTGGATGTCACTTAATCTCCCTCAGAGTGTTTCCTCATCCGTACAATGGGGATAGTGATGCTGCATGACCCAGTCCTCGGTTACAAACAGAAGGCAATTCTGCCGACTGTAAAGCTCTTGCATAAACATGAGTCATTATTCATGAGGGTTGAGAAGCAGCATAACCTGGTCCAAGAGAGCTTGCCACAAAGCCAGGAAGATTTGGGTCCAAATCCTACTTCTGGCCTACACTGGCCGAGTGACCCTGGGCAATTCATTCATCTCAGTGCTTTGGGCAAAGCTCCTAGACCATAAATTGCAGAGAAGGTGCTAATCTATTTTGGTAGAAAGGGTTTCCTTACCAAGGAATTCCCTATGCCAGAAAAATCACAGGTCTGTCTAGTCTCTACCCTGAACCCTTTTAATTAGAACAATTTCCAACCCCACATTGTCCCTTGGAATAGACCAGTTAGAGAAGTCCAAGATCAAATTATGGTCCAGGCAGAGGATATTCTGGACCTAACTGAAAAATTCCCTGGGACCAGATGGTTCCCACCTGGAGTCCTGAAGGAGCTCAAGTGTGAAATTGTGGGACTGCCATCACTGGCCAAAATGTGTAACCTCCTATATTACAAAGGGACCCAAATGGGCCAGAGGACTGGCAGACTGCCAGGGCAGAGCCCATTCATGAGATGGGATCTAGAGGAGATCCTGGGAACTGCAGACAAGGGGCCTCATTTCCATACCCAGGGAGTCAGTAGAATGTATAATAAGAGGCAAGATTCATGAAAGTGGAAGCCAGCATAACCCACTGTTACGGCTGGGGGAAGACAGTTTGGATCACACCTGACTGACCTATTTGAACTTATCTGAAGGGGAGCAACTGAGTGTGTAAATTAAGGGACACTGAGGCCTCTGACTGAAATTATCAGGAGCATAAGTAGGAGCAAAAAAAGATGAGGGAGATATTTTTTTAGGGAAAGTGAATGAGAAAATGAGACAGTCTGGATGGGGCTAAGTTATGGAGGTCTCTAAAAATCATGATAAAATAAAATTAAGAATAAAATAAAAATTAAAACCATGATGATAACAGTAGTTGTTATGCATTAATATGTTAACATACAGCCCATTCAGGTTTGCACTTCATATTTGTTCTCGTGTCATCCTCGCAGCAGCCCAGTGAGGTAAGTGCAATTATCATTCCATTTCATACATGAGGAAACTGAGACTGGAAGAAGTTAAGTAACTTGTCCAGAGTGTGAGGAAGGATTGGAATCCAAGTTTTCCTGATTCCAAGCTCAAAATCCTACCCTACTTAGCTGCCTTTATGATGAGTTTCTATTTACAGAGTATAAAAAATGAAATTTCAAGCTAGAAAGTCATTTAGTTCAACCCATTCATTTTACAGAAGACACTGAAGCTGAGAAAAGGGAACTGATTTGTGGAGTCAGAATTTGAGCTCTGCTTCTCCAAATCTAAATCCTGGGCTCTCACCACTACTCTACACTGCCTTTCTTCTCGATTCAATAGCTTATCATAGTGTCTTGAGCAGGGAACTCATCAAGCAGTATCATTCCTTCCTTCAAACATCCCTCCATTTCTTATTCTTCTTTCCCACTCCCTACCCAAAACCAGTTCTTTGACACTTTAAATAAGGATGTCCTCCATTCCTGATTCTCCTTGCCTCCTTGTTCATTCTTTTGCTAATGCTATCCAAAAACAACTCTTTCCTCAGGTCACGGCCCTTTCTGAGAATGTTCAAGGGCTCCCTATTCCTTCTTTCAAAAAGCACTTGACTGATTCCGTAATGAAGACTCTCTTTTCAAATTGTCTTGCTGCAGTTAGCAAACTTTTTTTCAAGGTCATAGTGCTGGCTATTAGAAAGCCAAAACAGTGTAGGGATAAACTGACATTTGTCATTTAAAAGTCAATTCAAGTCATTTCAAAGCTTGGTTTCATCCCTACTTTTATTGTTTACTCAGTTAGTTGTGTCTGACTCTGCATAACCCTATTTTGGGTTTTTTTTTTTGACAAGAATACCAGAATGACTTGCCATTTCCTTCTCTCATCATTTTACAGATGAGGAAACTGAGGCAAAGAGGATGAAGTGACTTTCCTAAGGTCCGACAACTAGGAAGTAAAAATCTGAGACTAGACTTGAACTCGTCTTCCTGACTCCAAAACCAGCTCTGTATCCACTGCATCACCCAGCTGCCCTTTCTGTCTCCCCCTCCCCTTCCTTCTCCTTTCCAAACAAAAGTAAATTTTGATGGCCAAAAGATGCCCAGTTGACTTGGGTTTTATTGGCTACTTTTCCTTCCCTTCCCTTCCCTTTCCTTTAAACCTACTACACCTGTGAAGTTCAGATACCATGTGGCCCCTGCCTAAAGGCTCTCTTCTGGGCCTTCCTGGCTTAAGAGTAATTATCAGTAGTTAACTGTTGCTGTTTCCCTCCCAGTCTGATGTCTTTCTTTTCTTTGCCTCATTGAAGGGGCCATGACCTGGCTGCCTCTTAAACAGGCCAATTAAATGAATGAGTGTTACCTCACCCTAAGTGTGTGGCTGCAGAGACCTTGGTCCAGGGACCAAGATCTCCCACTGAATCCTGGGCCATCTTCAGTCATCCTGATGAATATCAGGTCACTAAATTCAGATGGCTCTGGAGGAGAAGTGAGGCTGGTGACCTGCACAGCCCTCCCTCACTCAAAACAAAGTCAAGGGCAAGTCATGTCATCATTTCTCTGATGGCGTGGTCTTCTTCGGCAATGAAGGATGAACACAACAATCCCTACTACTTTTTACCTATTTAACCTTGGGTAAGTCCCTTAACCTCACTGAGCTTCAGTTTCCTCCTTCATAAACTGGGGACAGTAATACCTGCCCTTCCTATCTCACAGGGCTCTTTTGAGGATCAGATGAGTTAATGGATGTGAAAGTACTTTGTAGCACAACATAAAACACTATTGAATGTAAGCCATGATATCGGTGTTTTCGTTTCTCTGGATGGAAGATTGTAAACAGTGGGGGGTCTCCTGGGATCAATGCTATTTAACATTTTTATAAATAATATGAAGAAATTTCATATAGTGAAATTTCCAAGTTTGCAGATGACACTAAGCTCTTCCAGAAAGTGAGGGGGTAAAAAGCTGATAACCATAATGGTTTACAAGTTCGTTGTACTTTTCAAAGCTGATAAGGATAAACTGCTATATGATGTAATGGAGCTGTGTGAATAGGTAAAAAAAAAAAAAAGTATCAGTTGAATTTCAGCATGTTAGGGTCATGTAATGTAGGCTCCAAAGAAATTCAAGAACTCCTGGCCTGTATTCCAGATTCTATCTCAAAGCTTCCTTACCTGGTCCAAGTAGAGATGAATTTCGTCATCTTCTCTCCATGACCTCCCCATCATACCCCAAGAATCTCCATGTGTGTTCAGTCATTTTCAGTCATGTCTGACTCTTGGTGACCCCATTTGTGGTTTTCTTGGCAGAGATAATAGAATGTTTGCCATGTTTTCTCCAGTTCATTTTACAGATGAGGAAACTGAGGCAAACAGGGCTAAGTCACTTCCCTGGGGTCACACAGCTAGGAAGTGTCTGAGGCCAGATTTGAATGCAGGAAGATGAGTCTTCATGATTCAAGACCCAGCGTTCCTTCCACTGCACTACTTAGCAAACCTCAAGAATCACCAGGCCACAGATTTAGAGCTAGAAGGTCTCTTCTAGTAGCCTGGCCACCAAGTTCAATGCTCCTCATTTTAAAAATGATGGAATTGAGGCACAGAGGGGTTAAGAAACTTCCTCAGGATCACTTAGCGATAGCACAAGTGGTGGGAGCTCCAGTACAGGGGAACCTGATTAAAATGAATTTGGCAAAAATTTAACAATGTAAATAAAAATACAATAGAAAATAGATAATGTTAACATGTAGTTTTCTGAGTTAATATGCATCACAGGGATCCTTTTGTATAGTTTAGTTTGATACCACTGATCTTTAGTATAGTTATCTTGCCAGCTTTGCATCACTGGAAAATTTATGTGAATTTCTGTATCTTCATCTAAAATACTAAATAAAATATTGGATTAAATAGAGCAAATCCAATTCAGCATTCCAACTAGCATATATCAAATACCTACTATGTGCAAGGCAGTCTTACTAACAGAGCCCCAGAGACCTCCCTCCGGTTTAACACAAAGACAATAAATAAAACCATTGAGTAAGATTTTTTAACCAGTAGAAAATCTACTATAATCCAGTACAGTTATCCAGCCCCTCAGGATGTCATGAAAGACATTGTAAAATGCTTTGCTGAACTCAAGCTATTTTACAATTAGGGCATTCTTCTAAGCTAATAAACTAATAATTGTCACAAAGGGAAATACGTTTATTTGCATAAATTGTTCTTAGTGAATCAATGTTGGTTCCTAGTGATCACTTCATCCTTTCTTAAATGCTATAAACCACTTGTTTAATTTTAATACTTTACATTTATACTTGTTTAATATAATTTTTCATTTCAACCCACCCTAGAGACCAGTGTTTAAGTCTATGGTTTCAAGAATTTATCCTTTTCTCCTTTTTGAAAAGCCACAGTTTTCATTTATCTATATTAATTTATCTTAAAATTTTCCAACTCTTTTAATTTTTTAACAATTTTCATAATTTTTTAAAGATTATCAACAATGGTTGTACATTCACACCTACTGATCAATCAACAAACATTCATTAAAGGTCTACTGTGTTCCAGACACTGTACTGGACACTAGAGACATTAAAAAAAGAACAAAATAATCCCTATCAGTCAGAAACTTGGATAGAATGTAATTTTTCTGGGCCTAGAGACTCGAACTCATTGAAAGCAGCTGTATGTTCTCCTAAAAATATCTTTCATGTATATACACACATATATGCATGTATGTAAGTATGTATGTGTATATGAATATGTATGTTTACATATTCAAGTGTGTGTATCACTTTACAGTTTTCAAAGTGGTTTCAAATATCATCTGATCCCCACAACAACCCTGTAAGGTAGGAAGTTCAAGTGCCATTTTACAGATTAAGAAAAACAAACAAGGGTCAAAGACATGAAATAACAATCAAGGTTACACTGGTAATTAGTAACAGTCAGGACTAGAACCCAGGTCTTCTAAGGCTTAAACCAATGCCCTTTCCACTATGTGTGCCTTGTGTTGTAGGCTAGGCCTGACTCAAACTACTCCAGCAATATAGATTCAAGAATTAAGACAAAATAAGACACTCAGAGTCTATCTACCAGTTAATAGTATGGGGTTTTCTTAACCATATTTAACCATGGAAAGTATATTCAGCAAGGATCCAGAATCAGTTCAGGTAAATGCTGGCCCCTTTTGTCTACTTTCAGAAACACATCCAGTCAGCAGAATGTGGTTCACAGACTGTGGTGACTCAGGGAGCAGTGGGGCCTCTGTTTAAGTCTAAGGGGGTACCAATTCTTCAAGGGCTAGCTTCTTTTATGCCTTAGGCCGTCAGGAAATCAGGCCAATGGCTGAAGTCTCAGCCCCTGAGGATTCAAATGTTGGCAGCAGCCCCCTTGCCTCTTAGGGAAAACACTAACCTAGTTTGCATAGCAGAAACTCTAGTAAATATTGCTCCTACCCTTTGAAGACTGAATGTTATTCTCATTGTGGAAAAGCCAGATTCACAGGATGAGTCAAGTAATCTCAAGAGAGTTGTGCCGTCTCTCATCAGTTACCATTGCTCTATCTTCTCCAACCTCCTTTGTTATACTTGATACTTACATTATTTTTTAAAAAATGAACATCTTTTTTTTTTAATTCACTCTACCTGGTTCCTTCAACCTCTCAGAACTCAGTTTAAAATATTTTATTTGCACAATATTCGTCTATACTTGTTAGCACACTGCATTGTAATTCACTCTACCTGGTTCCCTCAACCTCTCAGGACTCAGCTTAAGATATTTTATTTGCCCAATATTCATCTATATTTGTTAGCACACTGCATTATAAGCTCAAAAAGTCTGTTTTTTTTCCTTGAATATATGTCCTATTTTCCCATTGGAAGTTTAAGGTTCTCTAGGGCATGAACCAGGTTTTCTAAATCTTTTATATTCCCCCTATAGTTCCCAGAACAGGACTTTGCAAACACTGGGCATCGAATCAATGGTGGTGACTGACTGTGTGAATGGAACCACAGAGGCATGCTTCTCATTAGCAAGGAGACTGCTTTTCAAGTCTGTGCTATTACAATTGAGCCACTGAAGGAGAGAGATGAGAGGCTAACAACCAAGCCACTGATAGAGTCAACCCTTCCTAAGGGGTCCTTTCTCAGTTTGTAGGAAACAGATCTGACAAAAAAACTGCAGACTGTGAGTCTCTTGTCTGAAGACCATCTGAACTGTGGGAAAGCTCATCTCCAGAAGGAGAGCTGCTATGTGATGACTTTTTCAGCCACAGAAACTCTTAGGAGGTTTTGACCCACATTAATAGAGAGCACCCACATGGAGGATATCGTATCTCTTTCAAAATATAAAAGTATTATGAGAAGAAAAGGACATACTAGGTTAACATTTATGAAATAACAGCTAGTATTGAAACACACTAGCAATTAACTATGCTATTGTTCATTACTAAATGTTTAAATAAAGACAACTAAATATTATAGGCAGAGTGGGGCAGGAAGAAAAGTAATCGACTTTAGAGTCAAACCAGCCTCTTCCACTTAATAACTGTGTGACCTTGGGCAAGTCACTTGATCTCTCCAGGCCACAGTTTCCTCACTTGTAAAATGAGTCTCAGAGAAAGAAGACCCTGTTGCTTCTTTGGGGGTGGGGAGGAGCCCTCTCCTCTTACCATAAGTCATAGCAGACACAATCACCATCTTCTACCTGGGTTTCGTTTGACTATTTGGGTTCTTTTGCACCAGCCATGCCCTAAGAGCATCTTGGGAAGAGCACTCACTGCTGTTGAAGGATCAGAAAGCATCCCAGGTAAGCTGGCACCAAGCCCTGCCCCCCTCCCATAGTGTGGTGTGCTTACTAGGAACATGCTACCTCCTCAACTCCATTTTAAGAAGGAGGCCTAGGTAAGCATGTCTTTATCACTCTACAGGCTACACTCCTGACTTCACAGACCTTGATCTATATTCACACACACACACACACACACACACACACACACACACACACCCTTTCCAGTTCCCCATTATGTGTTGTCCTCCTCCATTAGCACGTAAGCTCACTGAGGATAGGAAATGTCTTTCTTTCCATTCGTAGTTATACTCCCAGCACTTGCAACAGTCCCTGACACATAATATGTGCTAAATAAATACATGTTGACTTGCCTCAGATCCTTATTTCTTATGGCACAAAAGCATTCAGTTGCATTCACATACCACAACTTAAAAAGAAACTGTGGATTATAGAGGACATGTGACTTGCCCAAAACCTCAGAACCAGTTAGAGGCATAACCAGGACTAGAATTCGGATTTCCTAATACAGGATCTACAAACTATGCCATATGTCTAGCTCAAGGATCTGGGGATTTATCGATGATGTGAAAATTTCCTCCTTCAATGGGTAACTTTGTCTTAGAGAGTTGCATGAGGCTTAGAGAAGACAAAATGACTTGCTCCTGGATACATAGATAGTAAGAATCAGGGTGAACTCAGATCTCTCTGTCACCCTGTGTTCTTATAGATTTCAACGTGGAATGGACCATGTAATACGGATGCTGAGCCAACAGTGAGACAGAGCTGCCAGACAGGTAGGAGAAGCAGGTGAGAGTTGTGTCACAAAAACCCATAGAGAAGAAAGTATCCAAGGTTCAATGGTGTCAAATGGGTCAGATAAATCTAGGAGAAGGACTGTTAATTTGGCCATTAAGAGATCATCCGTAATTTTGGAGAAAGTAATTTCAGAAATCAAATTGGAAAGAGCTGAGGAGGGAGGGAGAGGAAAGAAGCAGAAATCATGGGTGTAGATAGCTTTTTTTATTTTTTTCAATTTTTATTATTTGTTCCCTTTAGCATTCTTTTCTTTTTTAGATTCTGAGATCTAAATTCTCTCCATCCCCTATCCACTGAGAGGGCAAGCAATATGATATCAATTATACATATGAAATGATGTAAAATATATTTCCATATTAGCAATATTTCAAAAAAAGAAGAAAAATAAAGTGGAAAAAATTATTCTTCAATTTATATTCAGAGTTCACCAGTTCTCTCTCTAGAGGTGGATAACATTTTTTCATCATGAATTCTTTGGAAATGTCTTGAATCACTCTATTGACCAAAGTAGCTGAAACTTTCACAATTAATTATCATTATATTGTCATTACTGTACACAATGATTTCTCAGTTCTTCTCACTTCACTTTGCATCAGTTCAAATAGATCTTGCTATGTTTTTCTGAAACCATCCCTCCACATCATTTCTTATAGAGCAATAGTACTCCATCACAATCTTATGCTACATCTTATTCAGCTATTCCCCAATGAATGTCACCTCAATTTACAATGCTTTCCCACCACAGAAAGAGCTGCTATAAATAATTTTATATATTTAGGTCCTTTCTTTTTTTCTTTGATCTCTTTGAGATATAGACCTAGTAGAGGTATTGCTGGGTCAAAGAATATGCATAGTTTTATAGCCCTTTGAGCCTAGTTCCAAATTGTTCTCCAGAAAGGTTGGACCAGTTCACTACTTCACCAACAATATCTATTTTTCCCTCATCCTCTCTAGCTGCAGGCAGCTTTTTCAAGGAGTTTTGCTGAGAAGAATGAAGAAATGGAAACTCAGATATGAATAGATGGAGAGGGGTAGAAATCAGACTCAGAACTTCTGACACCAAGTTCAATATACTTTCCACTTACTCTTGTCACTTTCCTTATTCCAAAGACCAAACAGTGTGGTATGTTCCAGGGATGGAAAGGAGACAAGTTTGTGTAACAGAGGGCTCACAGCAGATTTTTCAAGTAAACCAATATTCATTTTTAACATGGTGCTGGCTAAGTCCTGGCCCCTTCTCTCTCATCCTGAAAGATGGGCTTCTCTTGGTGCCAAAATCCTGGGAAATGTTCTGTGTTTGAGGACTCTCAGTTTCTGTGATAAATATGACAGTACCTCACATAAGATGACTTTTCTTTTGATGCCTGCTCTATGCTAAAACTATCCCCATCCTTCTGCTTAAGAATCAGTTCCCTAAACTAAAAATAAATAAATTAACAACAACAAAAAAAAGAATCAACTCCCTGTGGAAGCCTTCCCAAGCTAATTCCCCCAGGCTCTAGTTACAAGGCATTCCAAGGACCCCTTTCCCTCTCCTCTGCTATAGCTGTTTACAATTGCTCTGAGTTTGTACTTGTCTCTGATGTGTGTTTCTGATATCTGTGTCTCTTGCGCATTATCTCTGTGCGTTCCCCTCCTCTCCCCCATGCTCCTTCCCCTGCCTGTTTTGATGAGAAGCCCTCAGAGTATAAGTATCAGGCCCCCATAAATCATTTTGCATTGCAGCACAAACACTCAGACAAGGGAGTCTGGAGAGCTTCTGATGAGTCAGTGTTTGCTCTGTGGCATGGGGGAAAGAATGTCAGCTTTGAGGCTGGAAAGACCTGGGTTCGCATCTTTCTTCTGAAACTTACTAAACTATGTGACTATAGGCCAGCCATTTAACCTCTGTATCTTGGTTTCTTCATATATAAAACAGGATCAATAATGCCTATAGCAACTGTGCCAATGGGATGTTGTGAAGGTAAGTGAAATAATGTATATAATGTGCTTTATAAGATATAAGGGGCCATACACATGGCAGCAATGATGATGAAGATGAGAGGCTAGTGGGAGAGGAATCATAACCCTCAAATATCATTGAATACTTACAAAGGTTAAAAAGTTGCCTATCTTGAACAGCTCCTTTAGGATGAGAGGTTTAGAGCTGAGAGGACACTTACAGGTCATCTAACTCAACCATTTCATTCTCCAGATGAGGATATAGACTCAAAGAAAAGATAACTGACTTCTCCAAGGTCACACAGCTGGTAAGTAGCAAAACTGAGATTTGAACTCAGGTCCTCTACTAGTACCAAATTCAGGAACCTCCTCCCCCTTACCAGTGGCATCTCTTACAGAGACTTGAAATATGTCCTGTGGTTTTGTTTAGGGTCCAGAGACAAGATCAGGTTTAGGGTCAATCAGAATCATGTGAAGAAAACCATCTCAAATAGGCTTTTCCCATAAGCCTGACAACCCAGGTGATCTGACAACCTTAAATAATTATCATATAGCACTTTGGTATTGGTGGTGATGGTATTGGGTGGTTTGTTTTCTTTTTTGACAGATTTTTATTAATATATTTTTTACATTGATTTTTTACACAGATTCTCTCCTGCATCCTTCTTTCCCACTTCTAGAGTCATTCCTTACAACAAATAATTTTTGAAAAATAAGGGGGGAAAAAGTTAGCAAATGTGATCAATACATTAAAAAAATCTGATGTACACAATGTTCCACACCCACAGACTCCAGCCTCTGGACAAAGGAGCAGGGTTGGTGTATTCCCTCATATCTTCTTTGGGGCCAACTTTGTTGACTCTACTTTGGCAATACTGTTTTTCATTGTATTGTGGTGGTTATCTTCCATTTACTTTATCATAGTCATTGTGAATGCTTTCTTCCTAGCCCTGCTTACTTTACATCTTTTCAGGTCATTTAGGTCTTTCCACACTGCTCTATATTCATTACATTCATTGTTTCTTACAGCACAGTAAGTTACATTCATCTACCACAATTTATTTAGCCACTCCTCAAGGGATAGGCAGACACTGTATTTCTAGTTTTTTACTACCCCTACCCTCCCCCAAAGTGATGCTATCAATATTTAGGTGTGTATATGAAGCCTTCCTTTTTGGCAATGACCTACTTAGTGTATATATCTAGCAGTGGAATCCTAGTCAAAAGGTATTGACATTTTAGTTACTTTACTTAATTCCAAATAGTTTTCCAGAAATTCAGAACTCCACAGTGAGCCTGCTTCTCTACCATCCCTTTACCCTTCTTATCTTCTGTCGTTTCTGCCAATTTGCTCAGAGCTGTTTTAATTTTACACAGTTCTTTGTTTACAACTCTTTAATAAATTTTATTTTGTACTGTATTATATACATATGCATATATAATAACATTTGTAGAGACTTTTTAAACTTTAAAGCATTATATAAATGTTTGTTCTTATCAGGCAGTTAGGTGGTGTAGAGGATAACATACTGTCTTCCTGGAGTCAAGAAGACCTGAGTTCAAATTTAACTTTAGATACTTACTAGCTATGGGACTCAGGGCAAGTCACTTGTATCTGCATCAGTTTCCTCATTTGTTAAAAAAGAAAAGGGGGGGGGAAATAATTATAGCACCTACCTCACAGGGGATTAAAAACAAATAATATTTGTAAATCACCTTAAAAACAAACCTTAAATATATAAATGCAAGCTAGAAATATTATTGTAATTATTTATCTTTCATCTACTCCAAAGAGAGGCCCACGAGGCCAGTTGTTCTGCCAACTTCCAGCGCCTGTTACTGTGCTCTGCAGACCGTTGGTACTTAATATATTTGTTGAATTGGGGGCCCACAAACCCCAACTCACATTTCCTTTCTGCCACCTCTTCCATTTTCCTTCTCTTTGCAGGATTTGAATCCTAGGTAGAAAGACAGGAGACTCAAGCGCTATTCTGAGTTCTAACTGGCCATTCTTTCCCCATAGTCTGTTGGGCCTGTTTCCCCATCTGTACAACGGTGATGATATTAAGGGCCTTGAAATTCTCTCTCCTCCACAAAATCATCCCTGACTAATGGGGAGGGAGGTAGAGATTTCTCTTAAGTGCCTCTTTGTGCTTGGACTATGCTGGGCTCTGTATACATTAAGTGATGCAGGCCTGGACTATGCCCTGAGGGACCTCCAGTCAGTCTGTTCAATGTATTTATTCTGTCATTCATTTGCTTCTACAAGCTCTCTGCTCCCATGCCCTCCCCTGAATTAGAGAGAGTTCGTCCCAACCCCCAGCTGAAGAAATACTGAAGATTAAATTAGGCAAGTGGCCAAAAGCCATAGCCCTGGTGGCTGAAGGGACTAGGATAATTTTTTTTTCAAGTGAAAGATCATAGAATTTTTTGAACTGGAAAAGGACTTTAGAGATCAGCTCATCTAATTTATTTTATTATGAGAAAAATGGAGTCCAGATCATGAGCACAGAGGGAAAAGTAATGCCACTAGGTTCTCATTGTCAAGAATATAGCAGCTCTGGACAAAGATCTCAACATCCTTTCCCCCACGTTGGAGCTGCCTTCAGCAGGCACATTTAAGCAAAGAGAAAGCAAAGATTTCCAGTGTTAGTGGTTGGAAACCAGCCCTCCTAACCCTATGTTTGTGGAGACTGGGGAAACCTCATCAAAGTAGAGTAGTATGATTTTTGGGTGGGTAGGGAGAGATCCTTTTTTGTTGAATAGTATGATTCATTTATACTAAAAGTGTTCACTCACTTGGGTGGTAGTAGAGGTGATGGATGGATGTTCATGCTGCTGCTACTGAACTCCCCAAGATTCCAGACCTACACTGCAGCACTAGGGGACAATTTGTGATGAGAGGATGCTGCACGCTCAGCAAAGACTGCATCCCTGATTTACAACCTCTGAGATCACTCTTGCTCCCACCCCCAATTAGGGCATGGGCGAAGATGCTTAGAAGCCTACTAGTTAGCTGGTAAGGTTTAGTGATGTCTGGAACCATGGAAACACTGCCATACTGGAACAAGAAGGAGGCATAGCCAGATACTACCACCATCACCACTACCACCACCACCATCTCCTGCCTCCACTTCTCCTCTGCAAAAATAATACTGTCTCAAGAAATTGCCTGAGATAAATTGTCATCTTGGTAATGATGACTGTTACCTTTTTGTAGTATATTACCTACTAACTTCCTCAGCTTTGGATCATTGAGATGAACTCCTTTCTCCTCTCAACCCTCGTCTCTTCGATCATGGTACTCCATGAATTCTAGATTGACCTTGAACTCTTTTAGCTCATGGCTTAGACCCTTTTTCCTTAGGATAGTGCTTTCCCTCAGACTCTGTTAATACACACACACACACACACACACACACACACACACACACACACACACACACACACACATTACCAGTGTAATCAACCTCTTGTGGGGAATGAGTTTGATAGGAACTTGAAACTGGAAAATTCAATGGTCATTCACTGCTCTGAAAAATACCCAGAAAAGAAGGAGCAACAGCAGGGAACTGTTCACAGCTGAAGTACAAGGTGGGTCAGAACTGAAGAGTTCTGGAATGATTAACTCCTATTGGAAATTCACCTTTTTGTATAAGCTACAAAGCTATTTGGTAACTCAATGCCCTGAATTCCTGTGTGACGTTAGACCACATTCACACATTTCTATTGTGCCTCCTTAGACTCGAGAACTACCTGTGGCCAAACTACTTTTACATTTTTGACACCCTTCCGCCTCTAAATACAGTGTATAGGAAGCCTGGAAGCTTAGTGTTCCTGGAAGCTGGAAGACCTGAATTCAAGTCCGTCCTCAGACTGTTACTAGCTGGGGTGCCCTGGGCAAGTCACTTAACCTCAGTCTGCCTCAGTTACCTCAACTGTAAAATGAGGATCATAAAAGCACCTACTTCCCAAAGTTGCTGTGAGAATCAAAAGAGATAGCATGTATAAAGCATTTAGCACAGTGCCTGGCACATAGGTGTTGTTTCTCCTGTTTTCGGAGAGGACCGGTGACATCCCAGAGTGTCTTGACTCATGTGTGTGAATTAAAGTGAGGCAGAGTTGCATAAAGTCATCACTCTCACTCTTTCTTCCAGTCATTGGAAGTCAATGGGTAGCCCAGGATGCAGTGTCTGACCAAGCTCTAAGAGCTGCATGGGGCCTGCTTCACCTGCCTTATTGGCTGTTGGAACAAAATGTTCTTATCTATCCATTCCACCAAGGGACGTCTTCACATGCTTGGGGTAGACATGCCCCCAACAACTCACCACTAGGCTTGAGTCCTGTTGGTTACCCTCAACCTGGTTTAGCCCATCGGCTGAAACAGTTTACCAGACTGTGGCTGCTGCACATGCTACAGCCTCTTAGAGCCACAGGTGAGAGTTGAGTTAGAACATAGTTGGAGATATATTGCTTATGGATTTATCTTAGCTATAATCTTGAACAGCCTATCTTTCCTATGTCTTCTCACTGAGATATTATTGCCATAAATAGTCTGGTCCTAGAGGAGATGGTCTACTAGAATCACAACCTGTTCCATGGATGGTCAAGAACCTTGCTGGTCCTGCCTTTGGCCTAGAACCCAGTCAAGATCGGGAGTAATAGCCCATTGCCCAAAGTTCCATAGATACTTAGTAGCAGAACTTGCTTTTTTTATTAGTAGGATCTCTTTAAATGTCAAGAAATATGCATCATGTAGATCCACTATTGCCCATGACAGACAACAGTAGCCTCCTCCCCTACTCAACTTTCTCAAACAGTCAACAAGCATCTAGCATGTTTAGTGCTGTTTCTCCTTCTCTTCCTCCTTTCCCTCCTTCCAACCTTGGCCCTCTCTATGTCTCTCCTATCTCTTATCCTTTTTTCTTTCTTCCTCTCTTCCTCCTTCCTCTCCTCTCTTTTCATCTTCCCATTGGAACAGCGAAGAAGTTTCTCTAGATGTACAAAGTGGACTTCTCAGTATTATCTTGTCCTAGAGGACAGAAACAAGTGGTCGAGTCCTCTGCCACAACACAGCATTAACCAATGAGTCCATAAGCATTTATCAAGCACTTACAATGTGCCTAACACTCTAACAAACACCCCTTCAGTGTTACAGGTCAGGTCACATCATCAAGTCAACAAGCATTTATTAAATGCTTACTATGTGCCAAGCACTGTGCTAACAAATGAGAATACAGAGCACAACAAAAACAATGCTTTCCTCGAAGAACTTACATCCTGATCAGCGAATAAAAGGAAGCTAGCTGAAAAGGAAGGGAACTGGAAGAGGGATTAGAGTGTGATCAGTGGTAGAGTGATGTCTAGAGAATATCTAGAGGAAGGTTGCAACCTGGAAAGGAGAGAAGACATAGGTGGCCTGAGTATCTTCCTTAAAATGAAAGTTCTGGGAATAGCTGACCAATCAGAAGAAAAGCCCAAGATTTACTTTCAGTTTGAGAAGTCCAGGAATGCTGTGAACTTCCATGGTGAGGAGGCTTCTGTATCATGGTTAGAGAAAGTCTCAAGTCAGGAGTTCAGCCTTGAGCTGAGAAATTTTTCATCGACCATGAGGAAATACTCATACGGATCCTGGGAGGTCCTTGTTCCCTTTAATGATGCTCACAGATTACAACAAATCCATGCCTACCCATCCTGTGTGAGTCTTGTCCACACACATGCAGGGTCCACTCAACATGCTAGGCTCCTTCATTGATTCCTCCCAAAACAGAGGATACCAGTAGGGCATTCAGACCATGTGAGCAGCCTGTCTCCCTTCCTTCCAATCACACGTTTTCCTCATAATATCCATTTTACTCCAGTTTTTCTCTGAAGTTCTTTATTTATTATCTAGAGCAGCCTGCTCACACCCACCATGTATCTCTCCACTGCCTTCTGTATGATATTCATTTTCAATTCTCTGGAGACCTTTGTGTTCCTTGTCTCACAGCCACATAATAACATGGGGAAAACACCACATTCTTTTCCTACAGCAAATCACGCATCAGACAACGGGTTTCTCTTCCCTTATTCTTCTAAGCTCTATAGTAGTTGTTGTTTAGAAAAATCACCTGATCTAAATGGTTATATCAATAAGCATTATTCAAATGGGAAAGGGAAAGGAATAGATCAATAAATACTTAACATCTACCAGTCTTCTCCATCATATCCAGACATCTGTGACTGGGAATGGAAGAAACAGAAGGCTGACATCAAACAAAAAAACAAATACCGATATCTGAAGGGAAAAAAATACTGATTTGAAGGGCTGTGTTCTAGCTGCATATGGACTTGGCTCAGGATGCTCCATAAAAACATCAAGCTGGATGAGATGGAGGCAGAGGGATGGACTTGGTGAACTGTGGAGATTACTTACAGTTCTACAACCCAGGGACATTGTCCAAGAGAGATGTATCAGGGACTGCGACTGTGGTACCTGGTCTGGCCATCTGTATGAATACATTTCTTCATCTTGATTGGAGTCAAGCAATATTATCTAGATAGATCTCAGTGTGCCATTACAACCACAACAACCATACCTGCATTTGTAGAGTGCTTTTTAAAGTTGGCAAAGCTCAGACAGATGATTTACTAACATATATGTAACACATGCCTTCATTTTACTTCTATGGAAATTTGTGACTGGCTCCCTTCTGGATGCCTCCTTTGCAGGGTGGGCAATCAGTGCTAGTTTTCTAATAATGATAAAAGGTGCCCCCACCACCCAAATCCTCCTGTTCTTTTCTGTTTTATGAATGACCAATAGTAGAGATTTTCCAAATAAATGGCTTGAGTTAAAGGGGCGCCTATGGATAAAGAGTCAAGTCTTTTCATATGCAAAGCAAACTGGTTGAGAGGTATTGTGGGTAAGCAGATAAGGCACTGGGGTTTGGAGTTGAGATCGGTTCAAATAAATATCATACATAATTACCATATAAATTGCATGAAAACAAATGCTATTAGAAGATAGGGAACTAGCTTTGGAGTCAGAGAGACCTGGATTCAAATAAATATCATTTTTAATTAGCACATAATCGTATGCAAATAAATGCTATTGAAAGATAAAGCACTGAACTTAAGAGTCAAGAAGACTCAGGTTGAAACTCGGCCTCACACACAAGACTCTCTGTGATTCAGTGTCCTCATTTGTAAAGGAGGCAGTTGGACTTGATAGCCCCTAAAGTCTGTCTTGGTTCTAAATCGGAGGTCTTATATTGCACAAGATCAAACCTGTGACCCTAGCCTTTTTAATAACATATGCAAACCAAATGAGCTAAGTGACCCAGAATATGGAAACAGCCTTGCTAGGTAATGACATGTAGCTATATACTCATAAGAATATGTGAATTCTTAGGTTATGTGTAAGTATATATATATATGTGTGTGTGTGTGTGTGTGTGTGTGTGTGTGTGTGTGTGTATACTTACACATATACGTATATATAAATATGTATATGTATATCTATGCATATATGTATACATGTATATGTGTGTATATGTAAACATATATGTGATGTAATATATACATATATCAGATGCTAACTTGTAGATAAGCAGGGGAGAACTTTCAAGCTCCCTGAAAAGAGACTAGACGACCCTGGCTTTAGAGAATTACAGGAACAAATATGATACAGAGGTCATGGCTGGAGGAATAGAAAATAAGCTTTTTTTTTTCTCTTTTTTTTCATTGAAAATGTATTTTTGACAGTGCCCTGAAGCTCCCCCTAGGTAATAATGCCCTGCACCTAGTGGGCACTTAACATATGTTTGTTGAAGAAGACTTTAGTTGAGGAGAGGATTTAGAAGAATCGGTGATACCTCAGACAGCTTAGGGGGTGAGCTCAGGGGGTGAGAGACTTAGAATTACAAAAGCCAAGACTTCTTAGAGAACCTGTGGTGCGGGTCTCTGAGAGAGACACAAAGAGAGAGACAGAGAAAAAGACAGAAACTGGGAGAGAGGAGGAGAAGAGAGAGAGGGAGAGAAGAGAGAGAGGGGAGAGAGAGAGACAGAGACAGAGACAGAGACAGAGACAGAGAGACAGAGAGAGAGGAAAAGCAATAGGCTGTCAAAATCAGTAAGGCTAATCCTGAAAAAAACACATGCAGACTCAAAATACATATATTTGGGAGTAAATAGATTATTTTATTTTGGTGGCTAGAATCAGGCTAGTGTTTGATGGAAGGAGTTACACAGGAGTCAGGGGACCTAGATTCTCTGTCACTAACTAGCAATGTGAAATTAAGCAAGTTATTCAACTGCTATCTCCAACTCAGTAGTTTTCTGCAAAACAAAGAGGGTAGCTTTAGGTCAAGGGCTTTTTACCTGTTTTATGTCATGGACCTCTTTGAAAATCTGGTGAATGCTATGGACTCCTAAGAATAATGTTTTTTAAAACACAAAATAAAATTCATAGGATCACAAAGAAAAACAATTTTATTGAAATACAAATGTAATTTTTTCCCCCAGATAAGTTCATGGACTCCCTATCAAATTCTTCAATGTTTATGCAAAATATGCTTCTGGCAAGGCTTTGACCTACATTAGCTATTGGGTTTGTTTGGTCTTTTAATTGACATAATTCCTGACCCACCCATTGTTACCTCAGTTCTCACATTAGTGTTGGGAAATTTAAAGGAGCCCCAAATCAGGTTGGGATGAGAGAATACTAAAATCCTCCAAAGGTTCAATTTCTCCTGGTTTTCTTTCCAACACTATTTGGGCTACCCTGATGCCATCTCAGAATGGTCACCTTGAAGAACTTTCTACTAAGTGAATTGAAAACATCCATGACTTTCCCTGAGGCAGCCAAGTTCCCAGAGGGCAACTGAGGTTTCCCTTCTTTGTATCTCTCCATTCATGCTTGCCTACAAAATTTTCTGTGCAGGTCACAATTGAAAGAAAAAGAAGACTGCAGCTTAGCCCTTGGCTCTGCTCTCCAATTAGATATCCAATATGCAGGACAGGGTCCAACAGGTTTCTCTACCCAACCCTAGTGATTCAGCTCTTTTCATAGTGAACCTGACCTTGCTGCCCTTCTCAGAGTTTACCTTTTTATTCTGAGAGAGACTCCTGTGTCATCACCCTCCAATCTTCACCCCCTTCAGGAGTGGTATCATCCAGGACTCTAGCTCTACGGCGAGGTCATTACCCCTGCCACGCATTCAGTGGTATCTAAGCACAGGCATGTGAGCACACACACACACACACACACACACACACACACACACACAGAGGGATGAATTCCTGCTTAAGTATCAGTGACAGTCAAACACTGCCCTCTAAGACACATGCACGCGCACACACACACACACACACACACACACACAAACAGAGGGATGAATTCCTGCTTAAGTATCAGTGACAGTCAAACACTGCCCTCTAAGACACATACACATGCACGCACATACACACACACACACACACACACACACACACACACACACACACACACACTGGTGGAAAGAGACTTGTAACCTCAGATTCTTGCACAGGCTCCCTAGGAAGCCTTTGCTTTTGTATTCTCTCTAAGTCTCTCAACCCGAGCTCACCCCCTTGGCTGTCTGAGATATCATTGATTCTTCTGAGTCCTCTCCTTTAATCAAAGTCTACTTCAACAATATATATTAACTATATATATATATATATATATATATATATATGTATATGTATATATATATATATATATATATATATATATGTATTAAGTGCCTACTATGTGCACAGCATTATTACTTAGGTGCAGTTTCAGTGCACTGGCAAAATACATTTTAAATGAAAAGAAAAGCGTATCCCCTATTCCTACACCTGTATCATCTTGGTTCTTGTTACTCTCTCAAGCCAGAGCCATCTAATCTCCCTTCAGGGAGATCAAAAGGTCTCCCCTGTTTATTTACAAATTAATATCCACTCTAGTCATTAATTTAATTTAATTCAACCTACATATAATTATAGTAACTGTGTGCTAGGTGGCACAGTAGAAAGAGGGCTAGACCTGTAGTCAAGAAAACCTGGTACAAATCCTGCCTCATTTATTTCCTACCTATGTGCCCTTGAGCAGATTATTTGACCTTTGTCTGCCTCAGTTTCCTTATCTACAAAATGTGGTTAATAATACTATCTACCTACCAGGGTTGTTGTGAGAATGAAATGAGATAATATTTGTAAAGGGTCTTACAAAATTTAAAGCAGTATTTAAGTGTGTTGTTGTTAACATGCTAGGAATACAAAGGGAAAAAATAAAAAACAGTGACTGTGATGAAGTAATTTACAATCTACTGAGAGATACAGTGTATAAACAGAGAAGTAAATATAAGATAATTTTGCAATGAATAGAGGATTAATTGGGGTTGGGGGAATGACAAGGAGGGTGGGGTGGGTGGGGGCCATTAGGATGGGTCTTCAATGGGAGGTGACACCTGAACTGAGTCTGAAAAGAAGCTAGGAATTCTAAGAGGCAGAAATGACAAGGGAGAGCCCCCTAGGCATGGGGGACAGCCTTTACAAAGTCCTGAAGGGAGGAAAAAGAGTACTAAATTTGAAGAACAGCAGATTAGGTCAATTTGGCTAAGACAAGGAGCAGCTAGTTGGAGCAGTACATAGAATGCCAGGTCTAAAGCTGGAAAAGACTCATCTTCCTGAGTTCAAATCTGATCTCAGACACTTCTAGCTGTGTGACCCTGGGCAAGTCATTTAACCCTGTTTGCCCCAGTTTCCTCAACTGTAAAATGAGCTGGAGAAAGAAATGGCAGTGCCTTTGCCAAGAAAACCCCAAATGGGGTCACAGAGTTGGACATGATTGAAACAACTCAACAACAAATGTTAAGATACAAAGTAAGTGAGTGGTACTATCATGAAATAAGTCTGGAAAGAGAGGTTAAAGTCAGATTGTGAAATACCAAGTGAAGCAAAAGGAAAAATACTGGATTGTGAATCACAGGAATCAGATTCAAACCCTAGCTACTCTATAAAGGCTGACTTGGAGATGGAAAAGAGGTTGTGGAGGTAACATTGACCCATACTGGGCAAATGATTAGATATGAGAAGTGAGGGAAAGATCAAAGACATCTCTGCTTGTAAACAGAGATGACCAGAAAGGTAATAGAATCCCAAATTTAGAACTGGAAAGGACCTCAGAGATCATCTGACCCAACCACCCCATTTTACAGATGAAAAACCTGAGGCACAGAGAGCACCTTTCCCAAAGCCACACAGCCATTAAGTGTCTGAGCTGAGATCTGAATGAAAGTTTCTACAATTCCAAATCCTACGCTTTTTCCAATCTACATCACTGTCTACTTTGGCAGAAGTTAATGGAGAAAGTTAAGAGGAGGGGTAGGATTGAGGGTTGGGAGATAATGAGTTCCATTTTAGACATGATATATTTGAGATATCTATGGGATATCAAGGTGGATGTGTCCAACAGGGTGTTGGCAATAGAGGTATAGAACTCAGGAAAAGGATTAGGGCTGGATACATAGACTAGGGAATCATCTGGATAGAGATAATTAATCCCATAGGGACTGATGAGATCACCTGGAGAGACAGTGTGGCGAGTACATCAGACACATTGTATAAACATACTACACATCAGACATGTAGTCAGGGGCTAATAAAACATGGGGACATTTCCCTCTAAGACTACACTTTGGGCTGAGACCAGGTAGAGATGGCTTAGATTTAGGGTGATGGAGGTTGGTGTTGGAAGTAGGGTCATTTGATAACAGTAAAATAATATTAATAATAAACAAAAAGCCCCTTCTCTTCCCTTGGTCCTGACTCTTCCTCTCCTGGTCCAGCTTCTCTGCCCTGCTCACTCCAGCGGTGGCTGTCATTCACAAACTCTTTTTCATTATCTTGCCAGGTAGCTGAAATTCCAAATGTTCGCAGTTGGCTTGGCAACCTGAAGTTATGATCACATGCTAGATAATTCACTCACCATCTGAGATCCCTGTAGAAGAACTCAACCGTCTGCTAAATATAGGTACTGTACATGTGAATTCTATCAAGTAGATTGACAAAGCCCTGCATGGATGTAAATCCCCAATCCCCACTGGGGATGGATGTTTCTGCTCCAGAAATGTCCAGACATCTAGTTCGTAATACTGTCTAAATAGTGTCATCTGTTTGCCTCAAGGCTGTTGTGCAGTATGTTGCATACAACTAAGCTATTGTAATTGTGTCTTAGTATCTTGCAGTGTATTTGGAATAATAAGATGATGGTTCTGATATCAACTCTGCTATTTACTATGGTGTGTCTTGAGTAAATCACTGCCTGGTTCCTCATCTATAAAAGGATGAAATTGGACAACAGGCGTGCAGGGAAATGTCTTCTACCTACCATGTTAGTGCCTTGGTCATTGTTTGGGCCCTAATTCGTTCAGAGTGAATAAAATAATTGTTTCTGTTTGGACCAGAAATCCTGAGAGTCTTCCCCTCCCAGACTGATTTCTTTTTGACTAGGTAAAAAAGGCCATTCTCTGCCTCATTTGAAAGGGTGTTGCTTCAGTCAAACTGAGACTTGCTAAACACCTTAGTTTAAAAAGGTCAAGGTCTTCTACTGCATCAGGGGCCACATCCTGACCTATATCTTGTCACTGGACCCAGATGGCTCCGAAGGAGAAAGTGAGGCTGGTGACTTTGCACAACCCTGCCTCATTTAAATCCAATTCACTTTCATGGCATGGCATGGTCCTCCCTGATGTCATGGTCCTCTTCGAGAGCAAAGGAGAAACAACAACAAATTTACCAATAGACGTTATTGATCTGCACAAACCAAACCTGATTACAGACCCTGAAGTCCAATACAGAGTTCTGGAGTGGACACTATATAAGCATGAAATGAACAGGGAAGTAATCTCCCTTCAAACACAACCCCACTATCACAGGCCCATGAGCACTGTGCTCAGGAGATAGGAGTGCTGCTGCTTCACCTAGAAAACTTCTCATAGAACAGATCACCCCACCCTTTCCATCCACATAACCCATTTCCTACTGCCCAAAGTACCATTCCTTCTATAAACCTCTGTACTCAGACTTTCACCTCCACACAATCATGAAAATCTTCTCTCAAAAGACTGTTGTTCAATTGTGACCAACTCTTCGTGATTCCATCTGGGGTTCTCTTGGCAAAGATACTGGAGTGGTTTGCCATGTCTTTCTCCAGTTTATTTTACAGATGAAGAAACTGAGGTAAATAGGGTTAAGTGACTTCTCCAGGGTCTCACAGATAGGAAGTATCTGAGGCTGGATTTGAACTCAAGTCTTCATGATTCCAGGCCTAGCATTCTAGTCACTGTACCCCCTAGCTGCCCTCAAAAGATACCAATGACCATTTTATAGATAAACTCAACAAGCTTTCTCCCACTTTCCTCCTACTTGACCATTCTGTGGTTTTTGATGGCTGTTGAACCATGAAGAATAGTGAAAAGAACTGTGAACTTGACATTTTACAGCCTGGATTGATTCTCAGGTCTGCCTACTGTTGACTGTGACTTTGGACTGATCAGTTCATTTATATGTTTCCTGACCTATAAGATGGAGATAGTGATGCTCACACCCTCAGCTTACAGTTACTATGTAAGGATCAAAAGAGATCCACACATTATAAAGTAATATGTGTATTACAAATATAAGCTATTGTTACTGACCGTTTCAAATTCTTTCCAAGGCATCCTTTCCTGGTTCTTTCTTTCCTGCTCTCTCTTCATATCTTCTCTTTTTTCTTTCATTGGCTTCTCTTTTACTGTCCCTAATCTTTCTCCTGAGCTAATCTCCAACTATATCTTGGACATCCTGAGCTAGCTGTCCAGTAGGTATGATGTCCAAGCTCAGCTTGTCTAAAAACAGAACTCATTATCTTTTCCTTCAAACCTTCCCCCTTCCAAACATTTTTATGACTATCAAGGATACCACCAGCCTTCCAGGCTCTCAACCTAGGTGTCATAGTTGACATCTCACTCATACTCATCTCAAGGAGCCATAACCAATCAGTAGTCAAATCTTGTCATTTCTGACTTCATAGCATCTTCATACATGCCTTTTTTTGTTGTTTTGGAGCGGGGAAGACAAGGCAATTGGGGTTAAGTAACTTGTCCAATGTCACAAAGCTAGTGCCAATCGTCTGAAGCCGAATTTGAACACAGGTCCTCCTGACTCCAGGGCCTGACTCCGAAGCTAGATAGCTAACATTGATATTGCTCTTAATATGTGCCAGGTACCACACTAAGCAATTTACAAATGTTATCTTATTTGATCCATGAAACAACCCTGGGAGGTAAGTGCTCTTACTATCCCCATTTTATGATGAGGAAATTCAGTATCTACCTTCATAGAATGTCTCTCTTCTCTATAATAATTAATAATAACAATAGCTAACATTTAAATAGCACTTACTATGTGTGGTCATGGTGCTAAGCAATTGACAAATATTGTCTTGTCTGATCTTGCAAAAGATGAAGAAACTAAGGTTAAGTGACTTGCTTAGGGTCATACAGCTAGTAAGGCTCTGAGGTCAGATTTGAACTCAAGTCTTTCTGACTCTAGGTCCCTTGCTGTATCCATCATGCTACCTCTTACTAGACTTCTAAAATAGCTTTCTGACTGGTATCCCCAACCCAAATCTCTTCCCACTCCCTACTCAGCTGCCAAAGTGATTTTTCTAAACTATAATACTGACTATATAACAACCCAGTTCAATGAGTTTCCAGTAGTTTACTCCTACCTACGTCTAAAACCAGAGACATTCCTCTATTTGCCATTTAAAGCTCTTAATAAACTGACTCCTTATGACATTTCCAGTCTTATTACATTTTATCACCTTCCTCAAACTCTGTGATATAATTACATTGACCTTTTCAGTTTTTAGTATCCCTTCACCATGCTTTTGCCCTGGCTGTTCCCCATGCCTGGAATGCGCTAACCTCTCATCTTTTAACTTCCCTGGCTTCCTTCAAGATTTAACTTAAAGCCCCTTTTACCCAAGGTGTTTTCCAGTCTGCTGAACTGCCAATGCCTTCCCTTTTCAGATGACCTTCCAACAACTCTGTTTATATCATGTATGTGCCTAGTTTTTTTTTTCACATGTTGCCTCCCTCATTCTAATGTATATTCTGAGGCAGGGCTTTTGTGGGAGTCTTTCTTTGTGTTCTTAGTGCTCATCATAGTGCCTGGCACATATTAAGTACTTATTAAATGATTTTTGACTCACTAGGCTTTTCTTCTCACCCCCTAATTTTGGCCATTTCCATTCTGCTCTCTACACTCCCTCAAACAGTTCATATAGTCACATGAGTTCAATGACCACCTCTGTGCTAATGACCTCCATATCTACAATTCCAGTCTTTCCTCCAGTTTGCCTTCTAACCATTTAATTTTAACCTCTAGTCCTATAAAGATGTCTTGATGTCACCTTAAACTTAACTCAAATGGGTCACCTTAGTGTCCTAACCACCCCCCCCAAAAAAAACCTTCATTTCTCTCAATCACCTAATTTGTTTCCAACACAGCACCATTCAATCAATCAGCAAGAATTTATTAAGTGCCAACACTGCAGTTACAGACAAAAACCCATTCTTCTAGTCTCTGAGTCTAGAAACCTAAGAATCTTACTTGACTTTCCCCCTTCTCCATTTAATCCATCATCAAGTGCTATTGATTCTTCTAAATTTCTTACTGATTCTCTTCTTTTCTCTCCATGACTACTTCCACCACCTTAATTCAGCTCCTCATCACTTCATGCCTAGTTAAAGGAAACTGTTATGTTTGGCTAGCCTAGATTTTATTGTGTTCGATAGTTTAACCTACATTTGGTTTCACTGAAAAAATGTTTAGAAGGAACAAGGGGCTGTCAGATTTTTAAAAGTTGAGTCCCCTTACCAGAGGAGTAGGAAGGAATTAGGAAGATCTTCAGAAGAACACAGTTTTCTACTTTATAAATGGTGGCTTGGATCCGCTCAGAAGGGAAGAGAGATTCTAAAGTAAGGAAATTGCTTTAAGAGATAAGAGAAGAGGAATTTGGGTCTGATCTGGCTAAGGGATTGGTGCCCCCAGAATGAGTAAAGAGCTGTAAACATGGTACTTAACACCTAGGCTCGAACAGCTGAAAATAATCTGGAACAAATAGGGCTAGATCTGTGAAAAGGGCCTGGGGCAGCCTGGGGATGGGAGAAAGATAAACTGTGATAAAACTCCTTTCCAAAGGGTTTTTATTTTCCTTATTGAAGCTGTCAAAGAACACACCCTTTGCACTTAGAATTTTTTTTTTTTAATTTTTGCTCTCCCTGGGCTATTTCATGGTTTAGAAAGTGAAGCTAAATAATATTTGTATTTATATTCTAAATAGATAAGTAAAAATAAGGTTTTTCCCCATAAGTAGTACTGGTGGGATATTGAGTTCTATATCCCTGTTCTACTCAGTTTTCTACACCCCAAGTTAGTTTGTTTTGCCCATGTGGCTCCAATACCTCTGGATATAGCTACTGGAGGTGAAAGTTAGTACAGCATACAGTTATCCCTTCCCAGTCACAAGGGTTAGGAACCCAGTATCCTCCCTTTTCCCTCTCTTTCCCCCTTCTCCCTTTCTTTCCCCCCTTTCTCTCTCTTCCCTCCTTCTCCCTCCCTTCCTCCCCTTCTCCCTTCCCTCTCCCACCCATGTTCTGGAAAATCCACATAAACTTGTTGGGCCTCCCTTCATACCAGAGAATAAGTCTGAAATATTATAGTTTTAAAAGACAAAATATGTTGATATTATGTGATACTATACTTACATTATACATACATTTTATTTCCTTCTGAGTTCCTAAACTTTTTCTGTGTCATCTGCTGACTTCCACAAAACTACCCCCAAAATTCCCATTTAATTTCTTATGCTGACCCCAGAAGGGATTAACTGTAGTGAGAGGAAGGAATAAGCCTTTCTTAGATTT
Source organism: Potorous gilbertii (assembly GCA_028658325.1). NCBI lineage: Eukaryota > Metazoa > Chordata > Mammalia > Diprotodontia > Potoroidae > Potorous > Potorous gilbertii. Next base: position 281,659,050 of record CM053771.1, on the reverse strand, counting down.
GTGATGGGTTGCTCCATGAGATAATAGTAACTGACAGTTATCTAGCATTTTAAAGTTTGCAAGATACACTTTCAACATAGATACAAACTTATGTGCAGTATCTCATGTGAGCATCACAACACAACAAGGGGAGATGGGGTTTGGGGCAGGGGAGAGGGTAGGAAGACTCCTGGTGGAGAGAGCTCCTCTGTAAGGAAACTTCCTTTACCAGTTCAGATAGAAGTTTCTCTGCAAATTATAGGGTTAGAGAATTGCCTAGGGCACTGAGAGGGAAAGAAAAACAGACTACAGTCACATAGCCAGTACCTGTCAGGGACAGAATTGGAACCCAGACCAGCTCTCTTTCTACTACCCACATGAAACTGTCTTCCTGACTCAAATCCAGTACTATAAACACTATGGCTTGCTGCAATCAGCATGACCTATATGGTCAAATACATGTCACCAGAAATCTTTAAACAGAGCCTAGTCTCATGTAGTAATTCCAAAACCATATGTGCCAGAACTTTTTGTGGTAACAAAACAACTGGAAACAAAGTGGGTGCCCATCAATTGGAGAACAAATTGTGGTATGTAAATGAAAGGTCACGAGGGACAAATAAGAATTCTGAGAAACATGGAAAGGCTTTGTATGAACTAGTACAATATGAAGAAAGTAGATAAAGGAAAATATATCCAGTGACTACAAAAATTTAAATGGAAGCATCATTTAAAGACAACTAAATGTAGATTTAAAACAATGACAAATATGACTTCTTTGGGGAAGGCTATCCGACCTTCCAAAATACCCTTTTTTTCACACACGGAGTCTGGTTGATTGGTCTCATCACATACACATATGTACATAAACATATATATTCCCATGAACACATTTTACACAGGGTTCACTGACCCTCTTACCCCTCTAATTATGTTATTTATCCAGTACCCTGCACCAGCGCTCTCCACTTCCCATACCTCCTATCTGGGCTAGTCCAACATGGACTTATTGAACCGTTCTTGGAGGAGGCCTGGGGATGGGGCTGAAGGGCAGGAGGTGAAGGTGCTACTCTCCCCTCCCTTCAGGTGCTCCCCCTTTTCAATGGGACAACTAGAACTTTCCAGTTGCTCTAAAGTCAAAGCCTCCTAAGAGGGCTACCTCCCCCTTATTAGAATGTGAGCTCCTCAAGAACAGGGACTGTCTTGCTTCCCTATCTGTATCCCCATTATCACAGTGCATGGCATATAGGAAGTGCTTAACAAAGGCATTTCCATTCATTCCTTTAATTTGTTCATAATAAAAACCAGAAATACCCACACCTTCCTAATTGTGAAAATAGAACTGAAAGAGGCAGTGACCCATCAGACAGCTGGTAAGTGCAAATCTAGGACTGAGATTGACTTCACAGTGGATATTAGTAGAAAGAACTCTGAACTTGGAATCAAAGGACCACAGTTCAGATCCGAACTCTGCTTAGTGATGGCCTGTATTTCATTGGAGAAGTCATTTCACTTCTCCATTTTGTTATTTGTAAAGTACAAGGAGTAGGACAAGATGATCTCCAATATCTCTCATAGCTCTAGAATTGTGACCCCAGTACCTTCATGCCTACTGAACCCTGCTTCCTCGATGGATGTGCAATCACCAGCAGGCATTCCTCACTCTTGGAAACTCGAGGACTACATCACAAGCTCTCATCCAATCCTCATTTTTTTCCTCCCAAACTCAAGGAAGTAAGAAAGGACTCCTTCCCACAAAATTAGTCAATGTCTGGAATCCCTGCCTTAACAAAAATTTTATTAAAGTACCAGGTGATCTTGAAATGTACCAACTGATATAAAAACTCAGGGAATGTGGTGATGAAGCCTAAAAGGAGAAATCAAGAAATGAATCTCCACAAATAAGAGCTTAATGCCAACTGAAAACTAAGAAACCCTGTGTCCAAAAATTGGTGGTGTTGCTAAATAGAGCAATGTTAGTACAAGATTGAATCAAGACAACATCAGAGAGATGATTCAGCTAAAATAACAGAAACCACTCAAGACTGCCCAAAAGATTTTTCAGTTTATAGTATGAGAAGAATGCCAACTCCTCTTGCCCTAATCTGAGCAAAAACCTAGCAATGGGAGGCAGAGAAGAGTAAATGCATATGTAACAGAAGACTAGCCCACTTGACCAGGGTCCATTACAAATGTATTTACCTAAACAGGCAGCTAAGTGGATCAGTGGATAGATTGTCAGACCTGGAGTCAGGAGTTCAAATTCAGCCTCAGACACTTCCCAGCTATGTGAGCAAGGTAAAGTGAACAACTCACTTTATACCCTGTTTGCCACAGTTTCCTCATCTGTAAAATGACCTGAAGAAGGAAATGGCAAACCACTCCGGTATCTTTGCCAAGAAAACCCCAGATGGAGTCACAAAGAGGTGGACAAGACTGAAAATGACTGAAAAATAGACTATAGTCTTTTACTACAGTAATAAAAATGGCTAGTATTTGCATAGTCCTTTAAGGCTTGTAAAACTTGAAAATTTCAACTCATTTGATCCTTACAACAATTCTATAATGTGAAGAGAAACATTTCCAGGGAGATGGTGCTAGTGTCTCAAGCAGAATCTGAACTCAAGATTTCTTGACTCCAAGTTCAACACTATCCACCTAGCCACACAGGTTAGGGATATAGATGGTTTCTTAAACCATATTTAAGAAACCACTTAGAATATATTCAGATTGGGCTCTATTTCTAAAAGAAAGCAAGAACATTACAAAGCTAAACCCTCCAAAAAAAAATCTAAAATCCTCCTTTGGAATAACATTGATGAAAATCTTAAATCTGTGAGTAGAAGGTGTGAAGTTGGATGCTCAAGAGCCAGTCCTTGGCTTAATTGGGCTGGATCAATTCTATTATAAGAGTTTCCTGGGAAATCCAATTACCAGTCAAGGGTATGAAGACTTCAGCAATGGCCCAAGCAGCAGAGATGGCTAATGATCTCTTGATACACTGGAAGATTAGCTTTCAGAGCTACCAAGTCCATGGAGGTGATGAAGGAGAGGGAAAGGAAAAGGAAGGAAGGTACAAAGAAAAGTACAAAGGCTTCATCAATGCAAAGAAAGAAGCTATTAGGATCATGGTGAGACAAGGACATTTGCCACATCTGCCAAAATGTATCAGCTTCCTCACTTCCCGCCCCCCCAAGAAACCTATAAAGTAGCTGTGTTTAACCATTAAAATGTTTTTAATGTAAGATTTCATCCATATAAAGAATTTAATTCATATGAAGAACTCCCAGTATGGAAACTCCTTCCATTAATGCAGATAAGTACTTTCTCTGCCTCTCGAAGAGTTGTCTGGGGCACTAAGAGGTTATGACATGCCCAGGGTCACAGCCAGTGTGTATCCCAACAGGACCAATTCTTCCTGATTCCAAGGTCCATTCTTTATCTTCTTTGCCATAATGCTTATGGGAAAGAAAAGGAATCCTGGAGAGCTCCTTCTTACTGGCAATAGTAACTAAGAAATTATCTTCCTCAAAAAATAAATAGCTTTCACTTGTAGAATGTTTTACATATATTGTCTCATTAGATCTTACAACGACCTTCTGAACAAGGAAAGAGTCCAACCATGGTTATCTTCATTTTACAGATTTTTAAAGACACCTGACACTCAGAGAAGAGAAGATACGTGCCTTAATTCACACACTAGTGAGAGGCAGACCTGGATGCTGAATTCAAGTCTTGGCAATCCAAATCCAGGTCTTTCTATCACATCAGGCTAACAAGGGGCAGAATATGTTATACTTGGGAAATATTGAAAGCCAGGCTCACCACTTCCTTAATTTGGTCAGAACAGGTTGGTGGTACAGTAGACAGATTCCTCTGCCTAGAGTCAAAAACTCTAGTTTTTGAACTCGGAGTTCAAATCCAGCCTCAGATACTAGCAAGTCACGTAACTATTCTCTGCCTCAGTTTCCTCAACTGTAAAATGGGGATAGTAATAGCATCAACTTCACAGGGTGGTCTAGAGGATGATAATGTTTGAAAAGTAGTTATTACAATGCCTGACACATGGCAGGCACTTAATCAATGCTCATTCTCTTCCTTTTTCCTTCTTATTTTGTTCCGGCAAGGTACAGTGAAATCTGGGATCTAGGAAAACTAGCCCTTACAAACACTTGTTATTCCAATGTCAATTGAATTGAATATGGAGGTGGATAGGAGCTTATGTGAAGCAAGAACTGATCATAGGATCATAGTTCTGAAGCTGGTGGAGATCTCAGAAGCTATTTAACCCAATTTCCCACTTATCACCCATTTTACAGATGAGGAAACTGAGAACTAAGGAAATTAAGTGACTTGTCCAAAGTCCCCCAGGTAATAACCAGCAAGAGTCAGTCTTTAAACTTGTATCTTCAGATGCCAAAACCAGTGATCTTTCCATTGTACCACACTGTCCCCATCAAAAGGCAGTGTCCTATGTGATAGTGATTACTGGATGAAAAGCTACAGTAATGGATTCTGATATTCTGGTGAAAAAAAACTGTCCTCTAATCCTTCACTTCCCACTCTCGGCAAAAGCTCTCACTATAATAAAAGTGTCTGCACCAAGACAAAGGATGCTTCAACCCTTATTGTAGGCACTTCATATCTACACTCTTCTTTACCTCGATTTGCCCCACATGCTGCCAGAAATCCTGAAGATGCCCCATCTCCTGACTTTATCTGGATTTCTTTTTACTACTTCCCTTTTTCCATCCTCCAGTATTTCTTTCTTCTCAGTTCCTATCTACCTGACTGGCACCTGGTCCTCTACCTGCCTTGACTCTACCCATCTATGTCTTGGCCCCAGCTGGCCTATTTCACAAATATATCTGACCCCTGGTACCTACTTAATCATTACAATCTTATGCCAGCTTCCCCCATCCTAGCTCCTTTCCCTGCATTCACAATGCACTATTGCCCATGTCTTAAAGTCACAAGTAACCAAGCCAGGATAAAGAGGGCAGGCCTACAGGAATCCGATGCTCTCTGAGGATAAAAAGGGACAGGATATGGGCCCACAGGCTTCCTCTCTAGATAAAGATGAAATCTCAAAGGGCCCTAAACATTTGCCAAGCAAAATGTGGTAAAGGAGAAATCAATAGCTGTAACAACTCCCTCTTGTAGCCAGGGGTAAACTGTCACAGGGAAAGATGGATAGCTCTGATGGAACAGATTTGCCAGAAAACCTATTTAAAAATATGGGGAATTCTGAGTGGTTTAAATGAAACTCCTCCAGGCTCTAGGGCTGGCATCCTTAAGGAAGCTCATTCTCCTGCAAAAAGTTCCCTTTACTACACAGGAAGGATCAAGGATCATGCTTAAAGCTAACAGGGGATCTTAGAGGTCATCTACTCCAGCACCTTCAACTGACAGAGGACAAAAACTGAGGTCTGCAGAAGTTGTGATGTGCCTAACTTCACCTAAATGTTAAATGACAAAGTCAGGGTTTGAACACTGACTCCAAATCCAGTGCTTTTTCCTCTTTGTTGAGAGAAAGCAAACTGTGTAGAATCACTAGTTGATACGCAGATTATAGCAAACAAAGAGATGGAGCAGTGGATACAGTGCTGTATCAGCAGTCAGGAAGACCCAAGTTCATACCCAAACCCAGATATTTATTGTCTGTCTGTCCCCAAGTAAGTCACTTAACCTGTCTGCCTTATTCAGAGGATAAAATGAGATAATATTTATAAAGTGTTCAGTATAGTACCTGGCACATAGTAGGCACTTAATATGTGCTCGTTCACCCTTCCCCATCATAGCTTTTCAGGATCTGAGGTATTTTTTCCTGATAATCCCACAAGCCCTTTCTTATCCTATAAAAGTACAGACTTAAGGTTGTTGGGACTAGTTCATCATTTACCTGGGACTGATCCACTAGGGATCAACAAGAGCTGAATTTCTAATACAACAGGGAACAGATTACTGTAAGTCCTGTGAGATGTTCAAGAAAGTAGCAAAGAGTGAAAATGAAACCACAATTCTAATATAAATTCTACCCAAGGCAGAAGAAGGACATCAGAGACTGGAGAGATTAAGGGCAGTAAGTCTTTTCCTCAGCCCATTCCCAAAGAGGAAAAGTAGATTCTTATACAGGTATGGATTGAACCATAGGATACCTTGGAAGTTCCCCCTGCCTCTGTGCTCTCTCTCTCTCTCTCTCTCTCTCTCTCTCTCTCTCTCTCTCTCTCTCTCTCTCTCTCTCTCTCTTTCTCTCTCTCTCTCTCTCTCTCTCTCTTTCTCTCTCTCTCTCTCTCCCCCCCCCCCGATTGGATGGCTGCTCCTAAAACCTCCATGTAGGCAGGATACTCAGGCCATCCAAGTCCTCACTTCATACCAGACTGCAGTCCTGACTCCTCTATCATGCCCCCTCAAGGGGGTACCTGCACTCCTCCCCCTACCCTTCCATTTCCTTTTTTAATGTGTTGTCTCCCCCCATTAGAATGTAAGCTTGAGGACAAGGACTGTCTTTTTGTCCTTGTTTGTATTCCCAGGGCTTAGCACAGTGCCTGACACATAATAATATACTTAAGAGGTGCTTGTTGACTTACTAAGTGTTCTGTCTGGGATCTCCTGCAGACACATTGACAAGCAGGCTGTAAATTTTAGTGCAATAGGGCCAAGCAAATAAATATTACTGTGTATCCTTCACAAAGATCCTCCTTTGATGCCTCAAGTCTTTCCACACCCCAACCCATCCTCCACTCACCTGCCAAAGTGATCTTCCTAAAGCATAGGTCTGATCATGTCACTTCTCTACTCGATAAGCTCCTATTACCTCCAGGATCAGATCCTCTGTCCAGGTTTTAAAAACATTCACAATCTAGCCCCTTCCTGTCTTTCCAGGTTTCTTATTCTTTTTTCCTCTCCACTTACTTTATAATCCACCACACTGTCTTTCTTGCACTTCATTCACCATCCCCCCAGGATCAGAAAGAATTCTGCCTTAATGCAGAGATAACATGGAACATGAAGAATCTTACAAATTAAGAGTCAGGTCACACAAAGTCACCTTCTCAAATGCCTTGGAGCTGTCCTCAGTGAAACATAAGGTGGTAAATATCAACATGCTAGAATCCCAGGTTAGCAGAAAGAGACTCATGTCTTCAAGTCACCATAATTCTCCAATTACAGAAAGCCAGGATGTGAGAAAGAAGAGGTCAATAATGCACATAGGAGGGATGCAGGATAAAAGGATTCAAGTGGTGCAAGAATACTTCTCCATCAGTTACAATTCCATCTATCTTTTAGTGGATTTCTAGATGCTCTTTGAAAGAAAAGCAGGCAGAAGAGATATATCCTCTTGTGACAAGACAATTAGATTGCCACTTTAGAAGTTCAATGGTTGTTATTCGTCCATTGTTTCTGAAGAGAATGACCAGTGACATCATGGGATAATGTCTTGACTTGTGTATAAATTTGGATTTGAGGGAAGTGGAGTTGCACAAAGTCATCAGCCTCACTCTCTATTCCAGAGTTATCAAAGTCCAGTGGCAAGATAAAATTCAGGATGACTGACAAAGGCCCAGGATGCAGTGGATGACCTTGGCATCTTTGATGTTTGACCAAGCTCTAAGTGCTCCACAGAACCTGCCTCCGCCACCTTCATAGCCACTGTAACCAATTGTTCTCATCTGCCCATTCCAGCAGGAGGGAGTCTTTATGTGCTTGGGGTTGACATCCCCTAACTCACTGACAGATTTGAGCTCTGCCTGTTACCCTCACCCTGGTTTAGCCCCTCTGCCAAGACAGCTTTACTGAGATGTGGCCTCTGTTCATGCTTCTTGGAACCACAGGTGAGAGCTGAATGCCAGGTGGACACCAAAGGTGCGTGAGCAGCCCTGAAAAAGACTCAGTAGTCTTCACACCAGAGGTGATATTCCTCCCTAAAGAAAGTGCTGGTAGCATAGAAAGAAATTGAAAATAACCACTAGTTGAGAATATGATAGAAAAGATTCATGCTTTTGAAGCTGGATTAGATGAATTAAGAGGTCACCTCCAAAGCTAGTGGTCCAGCATTCTGTTTCTGGGTGTCTTCTAACCTCCTGAGAATCCTGGACCTGTTAGTGCTGACTCCCAAACCAGATAGTACAATTAGATTGTGTGTGTGGACTACAGAAAATTAAATTCTAAAACTAAACTTGACGTGAATCTTCTCAGGCTTGCTACATTATTAGATCTGTTAGGAAATGCTGAAGTCATTTCTATTATTGATTTATATAAAGGTTTTTTGGCAAAAGCAATCCAGACCCAAAACAACAAAAAATGCCAGATAGAGTGTACAATTTAATGTCTTACCTTTTGAAAAGAGTAATCCAACTGCCTTTTTCCAAAAATGGGTTAACTGTTCGTTAAATGAGTCAAGGATATCTGCCAGAGTCAAGCCATGGAGGATAGATCATCTCAACCTAGTGCTAACTGTAAAGCTGAACTGATGGCCAAGTCTAGTAAAGGCCATTGTGGACCTCCAGAGGTCAAATTTGTGAGAAAGGAACACATGGCAGCAACAACAATAGCTATCACACATAATGTGCGTTAAGGTTTACTAAGAGCTTTATATGCATTCTCTTACTTGATCCTACACAGGAACCCTGTGGATCAGTGCGGGGGTTGGGGGGTTGGGTCATATACATGACGCTTTTAAGTATCAATCTTTTAAGTCTGATTGGCAGCTTTAACAAAGTTTTTAAATGTAATGTTTTCTTTGTTTTATTCTAGTTTTATTTGTTTTGTTAAATTATTTCCCAATTACATTTTAATCTGGTTCAACTATCCACAGGTGACCTGACACCTCTGTTGTAGAATAATTAGAGATCACTTGGCAATTTAACTAATAATGAATTTCTATAGTCACAAATGTTCTAGTCAGAGTCACAAGTAGGTAGACTCTACTGTGTAGCTAAGTCAGGCAGGCTGCATCATTTGTCATGGAAGCCAAGTACAAGGGTAATGAGGCATAGTCCTTGATCTAAGGAACATGACTCACATTTCATGACACTTTGTAATTTACAAAATATCTTCCCCACAACAACCCTGGGAGGTTGGTGTCATAGATATCATCATCCTCATTTTCCAGATGAAGGAACTGAGGCACAAATCGAGTAAATGATTTGCCCAAAGTCCATGACTGGTAAGTGGGTTCAAACCCAGGTCTCCTGAATCCAAATACAACTTATTGAACTTAAGGTAGTGTTTGAAAGGTTTACATGGCACAAGTAGAGCATATGTTCTTCAGCTAGGAGTGGTGAACATTTTGAAGTTAGATAGATAGACAGACAGACAGACATAGACATATAGATTGATACCGACATACATAAGTACATAGGTATTACATATCTATATTAAATATAGTTATATTGCAGTTATCTATAAAGATATCTATAAATAGATAATTGCATTTTAATAGAATTAGTTTCCTTTGTAAACCTGTTATTTTGTTTTGTGCATTTTAAAAAACACTATTCTGAGAAGAGATCCATAAGCTTCACCAGACTGCCAGTTTTTTGTCCATGAACTACCTACACAGACACAGAGAGAGAGAGACAGAGACAGAGAGAGAGTTAAGAAACCCTGCTCTGCTCTAGGGGTTATGGTCTAGTGGTATCCAGATGACATTCAATCCAATAGATGTTCCATTAAATGTCTCAGAGTTTCTTCTACCTTTTAAATTAAGAGAACAACAGGCAAGAGAGGGAAATGAGAGAAGGAAATGGGGCTCCCAGCAGATACCTAGGGTTCCCACTTGCGACTGAGGTAGAATTCTGGCAGCTCCACACACCCTTCCTTACACACACACACACACACACACACACACACACTCCCTTCTGACTGCATGTTACTCTTTGGTAACCTTTATGCTTTTCTTTTACCCTGGAAAGTGTCCATTATGTTTTACCTTAATAAAATTTTATCTTTATAAAAATGTTTGGAAGGGCAGACACATGGTGTGATTTGCCCTGGGTCTCATGTCCCTTTAGGGATGGTCTTGGGGAGGTGACAGCTGCAGTTGTTCTGAGCATTGGGGAAAAAATATAGCTTCAGACCAAACCCTGGCCCTAAATAATCTACATAGAAGACAATATGTACCTAGAAAACCAAAAGTCAGGTATTGTTCTGAATGGTCCTAGAAAATTGTATGTATGTATGCATGTATGCATGTATGCATGAGGGTATGGGTAATAATTGGACCAAAGATTTTCCAGACTAATCACTTTCCTTTGTTCCATATGTGTCTTTCATACTTCAAGTCCTACATCACTGCCCCTCCACACACAAATCATACAACTTCCAATGACCCCTAAAATTTTTGGGAAGCCAGGAGGAAGTCCCTCACCCTTGCTACAAATCCAGGGAAGCTGATCCCCTAGGTGAGTGGAAGACTCCTGTTCTCCTGATTCTCTTTTAGAAAGTTCTCATCCTCTGTATGAACTTTGCATTTTGACCAAAAACCTAGACAATTTCCCAATTTTTTTCATATGGCAGACACTTCCCCTAACAAAGAAAAAAACCTAATTTGACACCGAACTGTCAATCTCAATGCAATATTTACTCACACTGAGCCAGACAAGCACTTGTGGGAGGTGGTGGTAGAAAGTTTAATTTTAATGGTGAAAAAATGATACTATGGCAGGACTACAGTGCAATGGGAGAGACACTCATGTTCATAGATACATACCCATAAATGAGTACAAGTACACAAGCCAACACATACAACCATGTGTACACACATACAGAGTTCCCAGACATATGAAGACACACGGGAATGTGAATACATATCAGTTGTGGATGAAAAAACATAAATTGCTATATTAAAGCTTAAATCTACCCTAAGACCTGCGTGACACTCACTATAGCTTTAAAACTACTGGATACTAAATTCTTTCTGGTTACAAGTGCTCAAAAAATGTTTTAAAGTGTTTGGACATTGGGGAGGATATGCTGAACTCCTTTAGCAGAGGTCTCCTGCAGCTTGTAAGATGTTTAAAGTTTACCAGCTTCAGTACAGAGACCCAATTTCATAACCTTTGGTTCTTATAATTGTCATTTCATCACATCAGGACAGCACTTTGCACTTAGAAAGCATCTCCTCTTATTCTGGGCTCTTCTCTCTCTCCTCCCCTTGGATCCTTCCCCTTCTGCTCTATTCTGTTGTGACCTTGTCAATAACAGTGGTAAGAAGAAGTCATATCTTTGTATTACTTCCAACCACCTTATACTGTTATCATCATCAGAAGCCATGTGGCATAGTGGATGGAGCACCCACCTTGGGGTCAGAAAAAGCCAGACTCAGATCCCACATCTGCCAAGCATTGCCTGGGCAGTTCACATTAGCCCTCAGTTCTTTGGGCACTTCTTTAAGATGAAGAAGAGTAAAGAGCTTACTTAGCACAATACATGGAACATAGTAGGCTATAGAAATATTTCTTCTCTTCCCTTATCCCACCCTCCATGGGCATTCAAAGAGGTTTCCACATTTCCAAGGCAATCATAGCTCTAGACTGAATAATAATGAACACTTTTATAACAGCTTAAAGATTGTTAAAAAAAAAAAACTTTGCATAACGTATCTTCTTTAATTCTGACAAAAACCCTTTGATATGAGTGCTGATGTTATCCGCATTTTACAGATGAGGAAGCTAAAGCTCAGAGTGGCTGAATGGTTTTCCTAAATGAACAAACCCAGTAAGGCTGCAGTGGTTGTCGCTGTTGTTCAGTTGTTTCAGTCATGACTGACTCTTCGTGATCCTTTTAGGGATTCTTTTAGCAAAGATACTGGAGTGCTTTGCCATGTCCTTCTCCAACTCATTTTACAGATGCAAATAGGGTTAAATGACTTGCCCAGGGTTGTACAGCTAGAAAATGTCAGAGGTCACATTTGAAACCAGGTCTTCCTGACTTCAGGACCAGTGGTCCATCCATTGTGCCATCTGGCCGCCCCAGTAAATCTGCAGACTAGCATTCAAATCCAAAGGAAGCAGCTGGAAGGTAGTAGGGAAAGCCCTAAATCTGAAGTCAGGCCTCGATTCATTCCTACTCTTATGTAAACGTCGTTCATCTCAATAAACGATATAATTCTATCTACCCCTTTTTTTGCTTACGTGTAATATGTGTTTTCAGCACTGTAACAATCAAAAAGGAGACATAAATTAAACTGATTGTGGTGATCACTTCCCGATGCCCCAAGTGAATCAGGTATATTTGCCCTCTTCATTAGATTTTTACCTCATTTGTTTGACTTATGAAAAAATCTCTCTAGGTCTCATCTTCATTAATTAATTGAGGTCAATTTTTTATGAATCTAGGATTGTTTAATTATATTATCTCCTTTAGTTATCTGACAGATTAAAGATTTCCACCAAAGCATAGTGGGGAAAGGAATTTGATCCTGGTCACGCTGCTTTATTATCTGTTTGTCCTAAGGGCGAGCCAAGTAACCTCTCTGATCCTCCACATCATCAACTGTAAGATGGAAAGGCTGGACAAGATACTCATGGAGTATCCAGCCCTAATATTCCATGAGATGCTATGAGCACCATGCCCAAGGTTCTTTCTATCATACCATGCTATTATTGTTAATGAAGCCATTCGGAGGAGAAAGGGGCAGGAGCCTGCAACATATAGCAGAGGAAAGGAGAAATAAGACTGAATGGCAATTTAGTCACCCAGGTCACTATGTCAATCACAGGAAAATATCACAGAGTTGGGGGGAGACTTGTGTCGGCCACCAGATAAAGTATCTGAGTGGCTTTTTGGTTATTCTTCCTGTCAGGGTTTGAAATTTAAAAAGATGAAGGATTAGATACAAGTTGGGTATTTCTTCCTGTCTTTGAAGAGGAATAGTACTAATATATGATGTATATATGTATGCATGTATATATATATATATATATATATATATATATATATATATACACACAAATTTATTTACTTGGGGTTGGCAAAAGTACTTTATATATGTTATTTCATATGATCCTCATAATAACCCTGTGAGACAGATGTTATTGTTATGCCCATTTTGCAGATAAGGAGGATAAAACTGAAAAAAAGATAAGTGACTTGTCCAGGGTCATACAGCAAGTTACTCTATAAGGCAAAATTTGAACCTGGGTCTTCTTGATTCCAAGTCCAGTACTCTAGTCACTTACACCACCTAAGGTCCCAGAGGACCTCACAGAATGTCAGAGCTCAAAGGGTAAGATAAAGGACAATCTTTAAAAAGATGTTAGTAAGGGGTTTTAGGGTAAATAACTGAGTAAGGCTGTGATACCTAGGAATGATAGGCCAGTGAAACTATGGGACTGTAGCACTTTCCACCCTCTTATAGCCAAAATGGTTTAAGACCTGCTACTGTTAAAAAAAAACTTGTCAGATCTGAGCTCTTTCTGTGATAAATTATGAGTCCCCTGAAACATAAAACTAGTGAAGAGGGCTTTCACAAGAGGGCTCCAACTACCACCACTGAGGAACTGGATCCCACAGCACCCCCTGAAGATAAAGGACCCCCTAGAGAACCCCTAGTCGTGGTAGAGGACATGCCCCAGGCTTGCCATCTACCATAAAAGCTGACCTGTGGAGGAAACTCTATTCCCCAAGAGAGTTTGAGCTGACTTCCACAAGGATACATGCCTTTGACATATAGAGTATTCTGTCAATGACATTGGGGTAACTGGTGAGGCTTGGGTTGCCAGGGACAAAAGGCCTCAGAAAAAGAGATCTTCTAAGAGAAACAGCTATCCTAGAGCTATCCATGGTCCTGAGAAAGTCTCAGCATGTTGGCTTTGATTAATCTGCCTCTATCCTGCTTGGCTTACCTCTTACCTGTTTGCTTCTGGATAGCTTAAATTTCACTAGCTGTGCCTGTCTGACAATTCCTAATTCCTCCTATCTTGGACATTTCTGGCCCTATCCTGATAGAAATAGCTAGTGACTAAACACATAGTACCTCTCCAAGTCCACTCTGCCTTTGTGGCTAAAGTTCCCAATTCACTCTAGAGTACTATTTAGTATCCCAAAATGAGCACAGCACTGAAAAACACCAGAGGTTTCTGACCTTGAATGAATAGGAAATCAGATAAGAAAATAAAACGACTAACAATTCACAAAGAATTTTGTGGTTTTTAAAAAAATCTATTAAATGGTAGCTCACATTTATATAATATTTTGAAGTTTACAAAGCATTTTTCTCATAATTACCCTGAGATGTGGATAATGTATTATTAGCTCCCTTTTAAAGTTGGAGAACCTAATGCTCAGAGAGAGAAAGTGACTTCCCCACTCACACATCTAGTAGGGGCAGAATCTAGATTAAAACCCAAGTCCCTTGACTCCATATCCCATGCTCCCCCCCACCCCACCATGCTTATTCTCCATTGAAGTGGTGTTACAACCTTGATTTGAGCTTTGGTTTTGTATTTCTTTATTCTTACTTTAAATTGTCATTTATTTAGCATTTCCTTTCTATAGAGTTTGAATTTACTGAGATTTCTATTTCTAGGTATTTTTTAATCCACAAATATTTACTGAATACCTATATACAGTATTTATAGCACCTTGTAACTTACTTATATTTTATTTTATGTGATGAAAGCAAAATTGCCTCTTATGCCCACTCCTAGAGTGAGGCACTTCTAGAATCAAAGACTGTGATATAGTAGAAAGAGTATTAGATTCAAAATCAGAAGAAATGGATTTAAGTCAGTATTTTGCACTACTGTGTGGCTTCAGACAAGTCATTTACTCTCTCTGGGCTTCACTTTCCTATCAGGTTACTTTGAATTCTAAATCCTATGATCCTAAGCAATCAATGATTAAAATGACTTTTAAGACAAGTTTTAATTCCCTAATAAGGAAATATCAGCATGTAGTGTCAGCTAACAGATTAGAGTATACCTCGGAAGTGGTACCCCAACCCTTTAGAGACTATTGATGAAACTGCTCAACTCTTCAGTTCATTAGAATGTCAGAACTGAAAGAAGCCTTATAGTTTATCTCATCTAAACTTATCTACTGCCATTTTATAGAGGAAGAAATAAAAGACCAGAGGGGTAAAGGAACCCAACCAAGGGAAGCAGTGTCAGAATTCAAATGTAAGTCTTCTGATTCCAACACCAATGTACCTTCCCCTACAGCAGATTGATGACTTAAAGATAGCCCCAATAATCACATCATTCTATATAGATATGTATTTACATTTTGAAGGAAGAGACAGAAAGCCCTATTTCTGGATATTTCTTTCTTTTTTCAAAATAAATCACTACAACTAGAATAAAAATCTCAACTACCCTGAGCAGGTGGCTGAGCCACAAACATTTATACACATCTCTTTTTTTAAAAAGCCAACGGCATATATCATAAAGTATTCACTCAATCTCTAGAGCTGTCATTTTCAGACCACATGTGAAAAAAAAATGTACCCTTCTCAAGCACACCAATAACTCTGGGATTTCTACTCAAGCTCCATTGCAACCACATACTTCTGCTAGAAGACTCAGGAGAAGAATTGATATCAATTACTAGGAAAGGTACACTGTTTTTTAATCTTTTAATGACATTTGACATCATAGACTCCTACTAGCCCAGCTAGGTACACAGATACCAGTATTTCCCCTTTTTTTATAGATGGGAAAAGAAATGCCTCATGTCCAAAAAAGGAGAGGTTAGATGACTTTCCAACTTATAGAGCTAATTGGTGGTAAGTGAGACTAGAAACTAAGTCTTTTCGTCCACCCTAGGGATGTTTTCAAAACCAATGATACCCAGACCTTGTCTTTGCAATCATAAATGACTCCTTGCTGCAAACAATACAGCCCTTAGGTGTAAATCACTTAACCTCTGTGGGTCATGGTTTTCCCATCTGTAAGACTCAGGATTTGGACTTCAAGTCTCCTGAAGTACTTCCTAGATATGACATTTATGATTCTATATGCAACCTGCCACTCACCAAACCCTCTAATTTCTGTGTTGAAACATTTTTATACTAAACTTTAAATTATGCTGTTATACTAAAATGCTATATAATATTACATATTGTTAGAACATTATTGTTCTAGACTCTACAGAACATAGAGTAGTCATATGGCTAATGGTCATTCAAAACGTGGCTTCCACTCACACACCTGGGAGGGCCATGTTGCAATACAGTATAAAAAAAATCAATAACATTATAAGCTCAGCAATGATTTAAATGTTGCTACCAAAGAAACCTTTTTAATACTGTATGGAAAATCCAGAAGAGAGGGACTGGCTGTCCGCCACCTCCCCTGAGGATGGAAGCACACAGCAAACAGGCTGAAACTGCAATGAGGCGGATTTAGTTTAGACAGAAGAAAAACTCAAGAGCTGTTAAGTGACCAAGAAAAGGAGGCAGAGAAGTTTCCCTGCCTCAAGATTTTCATAAACGCTAAGTGAGCTCAGCTGCCTGTGATGTACATTTTTTTTTCTAGTGGCATGATCTTATGAAGTTAATCCCTTCATCTGTGCTCCTGAATCTTTTGCTTCCCAACTCATGAGGGACCTTGTCCCTATGCATGTGTCTTTCCTCTCTATTATTTTCAATCTCTCCCTCTCCCTTAGTTCCTTCCACCCTTCCCCTTCAAACATGCACAGGTTTCTCCCTCTAGAAAAAAACCACCATATAACCCTTAAACTCCCTCTAACTTCCTTCCTATTTCTCTTTTTTTTCTTGGACTGCCAAACATTTAAAAATAAGTGATCTAAACTTGCAACTTCACCCATACTCTGCCCTGATATATTAGCCTTGCAGTTTAGACACAGTCCCCAACCCTTGGATGCAATTTCTCTTTCCAAAGTCATTTATTTCAGTTCTCATGAAGAAAAACTAATTAAGTATCAGTGGTTGGGACCATGGGAAAATGAATTTATAAAATATTATTTTAATATCCCATTTCACATTCTCCTTGTGCTTAAGTAACTAAGCCTATCTATACATCAGCTGCATCTACACAGTATGAATGCTCCTGTATTTCAGTTCCCTTATGAGTATGAAGGGAGGGAGAGAGAAGGAGGGGGAGAGAGAGAGAGAGAGAGAGACCTTATAATCTATTTTGATGTCTCTCATTAGATCCGCACAATAATTGCTAAGGCCTAGTGATTCTTCTTTCCCAACCCTTCTTAAGGGCATTCTTCTTCTCCCTTCTTACCTCTTCTTTGCTAAAGGGTAGACAGTCACAGTTGCCAATCCCTGGGGAGCCCCTTTCCTCCCCTTTTCCCCCTCTCAACACCATTTGTCACATCCAATTAGCCATCTGCCAGGCTCTGAGGCCTCCCTCTAGGCCCACTGTCCAGCTGCCAACTCCCACTCCCCAGACCCCCTAATAGACACCCATTGTCCCTGGACTTGGGGGCAATGCATGAGTCTGGGACTGGGGCCAATACACCCTAACTCTTCCTGTCCCATTCTGGGGGCAGGCCTGCCAACAGCCTAAAAATGATGTTCTACTGCTATACCCCATCCCTCCAAAATGTACAATATTAAAAAGTTCTGACTTTCCTCCTCTGTAAAATAAGTGGTTTGGACCAGGTGGTTCCTGAAGTTGCTTCCATGTCTAACAGCCTATATTTCAAGGACTCTGCCTGGATCGAGATATACAAACTGACCAGACACTACACTTAAGAGGGGAAACCCAGGCAAGAATCCTATAGCTTCTGTCACAAAAGAATGCTTTGTTCTTCTGTCACCCTTTCCTTCTTCCCATGCTGGCTTTCACGTAATTCACCCATCAGTGATATCTGGGTCCCCAGTCTCCAAGGAATCTCCCAGAGCAGAAATGAACCTTTTCTGCCAGGGAATCTTTATTGGTTTATACAACCCAGCACTTCTCACCTGAGTTTTCCTCTGGGACAAGGGAAATGGCTGCTACTTAGGATTCCAAAAGAGAAGACCCATCAAGATACACATCTTACATTTAAAATGTAAATGAATAGGAAATCATGAACCTAAAGATTTTTTAGTTGTGGTCCAAATGGATAGAAACATAGATATTAAAAAATATATGAACATATATATATACACAATGTACTATTATATAGTATTAATATTGAGACATTATGATGTGATATATTGTGTTTATATTATGCATTAATTTAATTAATATTAATAATATGTTATAACATATATTCTTAACCAAATTTATAACTTCATTGGTACAGAAATCACCCAGTGAGGAAATTCTCTTTCCCAGTGCATATCAGTGATTTCTCAACAATATCTAACCTTAAAGAGTCCCCAGACCAACCAAATGAAATTGGTTTGTTTAGATTACTGAAAGGCTAAAGCAACTTTCCCAGAGTCACATGACCAGTATGTGTCGGAGGCAAGAGTTGAACCTACATCTACTTGACTTTAAACCTAAGCTCTTTATCCAATACACCAGATCTTGTTAACCTCTTTGGTGTCATGGGCCCCTTTGGCAGCCCACAAATACTATGAAGCCCTTCTCAGAATTTTTGAGTGCATAAAATAAAACACATAGTATTACAAAGGGAAACCAAATATGTATTAAATATAATTATTAAAATATTTTTAAACAAGATTATAGATCCCAGGTTAAGAACTCACAACTGTTGAAATGAAACTCTCATTGTTTGTGGCATCAAGTTAATAAACATCAGAATTATTAATGTGTAGTACATTGAGGGAGATAGAAAAATGGAAAATGGCACAGATATTACCCTCAAAGAACTTACAGTCCGGTAGGGTTATAAGACAAGTCCACCACTAACTATTGCACAAATTTAAATATGATTGGTGTATAGAAGACAACCAAGGAAAAATAAATGCCAGAGGGAGAGCATTTCTAGCCTGTGGCATCAGCTGCAAGCCCTGACTACAGAACTCCATCTCCAGTCCTCTCTTCCCTATGTCTCCCTGATACATCCACCCCACCATTCTTTGAAGCACTCATACAGTAATTTCGTATCTGAGTATCTCAGATGTCAGTGTTGCCTGGCCTTCTCACTTGAGCTATGAGATTTTAATCAAGCCAAAAGCCTCAAATAAATTTTCCCTTAGGCCTAGAGTTTCCTTTTGCCCTGCAGGCATGATGTTGCTCCACATCAGAGTCCAGTCTATGCCTATGGGCTATGGATATTTCCAAGTTCCTGAGTCTGTCTTTCCTTCCTCCTTTGTCCCATATACAGCTACATCAGTCCCCCATGGACAAAACATGCCATCATTTCCCTTTAAATCAGAAAAGGATCTCAGCAATCATCTAGGAAGAATTATGACTAGGGTGAGGTGACCAAAGTATTGTTTCAAGCACCTACATTGGAGAAGAGGATTGACTAACTTCCTCCGTAAGTAGTGGTCCAAAGTCTGCCATCTTCCTACTTTCTCCCTCATGGTCTCCACTACCCTGTGACTGCACAACCACATTTGTCACAACTGTCAGAATGTCTAGTTACAGCTCCATATCAGGCCAGTACTTCTCAATTGACATTTCAATTACATTACTCTTGAGATCTCAGGTATTCCCTCGTCCTTGAAGCTCCCCATGAACCAATGAGTTGAAAGCTTTCTCTCCCCATTTACTTTTTCCTGAAGGATTTTGTCCCATGATCTCCTTTACTTTTTCATCAACCCAACCTGGTATAATAGTTATCTGTGTATCTGTCATAGCATCTCTTCCCTGCTAGATGAATGCAAGTTTCTTGAGGAAAGGGGTTTTTGTCATTTCTTAAAAATCTTTATATCTCTTGGACCTAGTACAATGCCCTGCACAAATTTCAATACTTCAAGCATGTATGATCCCATTAGTAGGAGTTTTCCCTCCATGGCCACAGATCTGATTGCTATACCTCTACAATGTCTTAGATCAGGGGTTCTTAAACTGGGACCCATGAACTTAGATAGAAATTGAGATAAAGATAGAGATTGAGAGAGATAGAGATATATAGATTTATTTGTGTATATATACATATATACACATATGTAATACATATACAATATATGTCTACATATTGATAACCATTTCAAGAGAATTGGTTTCCTTTGTAGTCCTATGTATTTTATTTTATGCACTTAATAGCATTATTCTGAGAAGGGACTCTATCCACAAACTTCAGGGGTCCGTGATTTAAAAAAAGTTTTTATTTATTAAAAAGAAGACCCATCTTAAAGGTCATTCCTGTAGAAAAATCCATTCCCCTGGAACCAACTTAGTAATAAGGCAATTTAGATAGGTTGGTACTTAGATGATAAATGTGAAATCTATCACCACTCATACTTAAAGCCTTTCCAGGTTAGCAGGACTAACATGCTAGAGCTTACACATCAAAGACAAAGCTGTCAACAACCCAAGGTTTCTTCATGCCACAATAGTGCACTATAGTAGAGCTTTAGCCTTTCACCTAGCAGGTGTTTAATATATTAATTTATTTGAATTGCATGAAGAAACTGAGGTCCAGAGGGGTAAAGGGACTTTATTAAACTTACATAGCTAGTTGACAAAGAGATAAAACTTGGAACCAAATCTCTTGCCTCCTACTCCAAGATTTCCCTCCACTCCTTCTATAAGCCTTTCAGGCTGAGTCATTTGCAGGTCCAATTCCAGCCCCATTACCCAGGAGCATTCAAGTAGAAAGAGGTCCCAAAGATTCATATCCAGACTACAGAAGAGCCTTTCCCCCTCAGCCCTCTTGCCTACCATTCCTACAATCTGTCCTACAAAGAAACCATGTCCATCAAAACCCAGATCCTTGAAGGGTTTGTCATGCAATAATTTGATGAATAAATACTAAGTATTCTCCAATTCAACTAAGGCACTACAATTTAAGAGTTGAAAGACAGTATCAAAGTCAGGAAGACATAGGTAGTAGTCCCATCTCTAGCCCATTCTGGCTGTGGGATTATGGAAAGTCACTTATCCTCCCAGTACCCTATGCACACTCTTTATAAGTTATGGGTGAGTAGCTGATTTGAATAGATGGAAGGAGTTTCTATATCAGAAGCTCCCCATACTGATTGAATCATAGATGTGAAGAAACAAAAACAGCCTTGGAAGGGGCTCTCTAGCTTAGTAAACTCTGCCTGCATAGATCACACGAGCCTGACCAAAGGAGACTGATGTGGTTGTTTTTATGGTAGTAGGCGAAGAATATGATTTTGGCTAGCTTTCTTCTTCTGAACTCCCAAAATTGTAATAAATAATAAAAAGAGTAAACTTTGCAGTTAAATAATATTGTTCTTGCAAGAATTCCAGAAAACTTACAGGGTCTGGGAAGGGCATGAGTATTT
Organism: Potorous gilbertii; assembly: GCA_028658325.1. Classification (NCBI taxonomy): domain Eukaryota; kingdom Metazoa; phylum Chordata; class Mammalia; order Diprotodontia; family Potoroidae; genus Potorous; species Potorous gilbertii. Next base: position 281,637,779 of record CM053771.1, on the reverse strand, counting down.
GCCTAGTACCTACTACATCAGGCACTGTGCTAAGTACTTTTTACAAATAGTATCTCATTTGATCCTCACAACAATTCTGTGAAGTAGGTGCTGTTATCCTCATTTTACAGTTGAGGAAACAGAGGTCAACAGAGGTTAAAAGATTTGTCCCACATTACACGGGCTGGATTTGAACTCAGGTCTACCCTGATTCCAGATGCAGCATTCTAACTGTACCGCCTAGCTGCCTATATGTAGAGGAAGGAGAAAGGAATCAATATCTTTCAGGGTAAAATAAGTAATATATGTCCCAGAACCCCAGAACACAACTTAATCAATACGAATTAAATGTCTGATTTGCACCAGTATACTAGGCACATTCAGTAATTCCAGATGGTTCCAGAGGAGAAAGTAAGACTGGTGACTTTGTTCACTCACATGTCATGGCATCACCTCCCTGATGTCATGGTCATGTTCAAGAAGGAAGAACAACTACCAATAATATTACTAGGCACATGGAAATATAAGACACAAATAAAACAGTCCCTGGCCTCAAGGAGACTACATTCTGTTGTGTTAAAGTGTGCAGACCATTAATACTCCCTACCTACTTAGAAGAATGTAAATGATACAGATTACCCAGGCATGCATACCACCCATTTGCCCCCTGAGAAAATTCTCCTGGCAGCATAAGGGCAAAGGAGTGGAGACCAGAGATCTGCCAGAAACTATTGGTCACTTTGAATTCTCTGATGTCACCATCTAGAAAGTGACAGGTTTGATCTACCTGATGCCTAAGAAGTCACCTTCCAGATTTCTCAGTCTATAGTTCTACATTCCCTGGGCAGTTGTCCCAGACAGGAGTGGCAGCCCTAAATCTTTTTAACTGTCAGCTAGATACTTTGTACTGAGACATTCGGGGCAGGAGGGGAAGAGAAAAAAACATCCCTTCTCACTCCCCACTAATAGGTTGTTGGTAGCAGTGGTCCCCCCATCTGAAAATCAAGAGCCTTGCCTGCAGTCCTCCCTCTTTGCATCTCCAAATCAATCCCACCATCCTCCCAGCTGGAATTCTGTTCCTTCACTCCTTGGTAGACAGAGGATTTCAAGCACTTCTATTGATCCATCAGCCTTGTGACTGTCAATCACTTCCAAGTTGCTTAGCTGCCATGGCAGAAGGAGTCTGAATGGCAGCAGGCTTTGAAAAGGAAAAGGAAATAGTGCATTCCACCCACCTGAGGAAGGGCAGAAGTGTGGGCTCTATCCCTACCATACAGGGTAGACATCTCCACAGCTCAGTGACCCATATGGAGGTTGAATGACCTAGCTGAAAGTTTGTACTTTTTCCAGGAAGGGAGAAATAATAGCATTCAGGGACCTGTGAAGGGCATCCCATTTTGGGTCGCCACCCCCTGTCTGGTGCTCCTGGGTTCTGGAAGAGGACCATGACATCATGGAGGTGATGCCAGGTCAGACAAGGGAATTGGATTTAAGAGAGGCAGGGTTATGCAAGGCCATCGCCCTCACTCACTCCTCCAGAGCTATCTGGGTCCAGTGGCAAGATACAGATCAGGACAACCAGAGATGGCTCCAGATGCATTGAGAGACCTTCGTCTTTTTTAAGCTAAGGTCTTAGATACTTGATGATTGCTATTGATTTCTCTGCTGTTAAAGAAAATAACGCTAGCTCCAGTCTTTCTTAGCCTATCCTACATCCCAGGGACCCTACAAAGAAGGAAGAAAGGGGAAGAAAATAAGAACCTTATTAAACACCTACTATGTATCAAGAACTATGCTAATCATTTTACAAATATCCTATGCTTGATTTCACTTGATCCTCACAACCCTGGGAGGTATGTGCTCTTGGAATCCCCACTTTAGAGTTGAGGAAACTAAGGCAGACAAAAGTGAAGTGACTTGGCCAGAGTCATACAGTTAATAAGTGTTTGAGGTAGAATTTGAACTCAGGTTCTCCTGATTCCAATCCCAGGTCTCTTCCTGCTATGCCACCTTACATCTAACAAGAGTTTCAACCTAGCATCACAGAGAATGGTGTTTGGGGCTCCATTTTATTTTTTCAGGAAGAAGGGAGAGTAGGAAGGTGTCTGAAACCTATGTGTTTGTGAGTGTTCGGAGGTCCTGGTGCTGAAATTTCCTCCAATAGTTTAGATTCACAATTTTGTAACTTACAGTCTTAGAATGCTGCCTGGAACACAGAGAACATGTCAAAACATGTAGTATGTATCACAGGGAAGATTTGAACCCAGATCTTCAAGAGTCTGAAGTTGACCTTCTATTCATTAGCTATGCTGTCTCTCTCCCTCTCACAAGAGGCTCTCATACAAAAACTAGAGGATCACTTGTATCCTAGAGTATAGGGCACTGAATTTGAAGTCAGGAAAATCTGGGTTTCAGTCCTACCTCAGACACTTACTAGCTATGTGACCCTGAGCAAAGCACTCAACTTCTCTTTGCCTCAGTTTCCTCATCAGAAAAAATGAGAACAATTAGATTTAACTACCTCTAAGGTCCCTTTCAGCTCTAAATCTATGATGCTATGTTGAAAGAGGAATTCTTGCCCAGATGTGAGTTAAATGATCATTTCTTAGTAATATTCTGAGATGTAGCCAAGCAAGTGCCATCGCTTCCTTCAGCCTAAAGCACCACATTTGGTCTTAGCCCAGCTGCTCACCCCAGACATAAATACCCATCAACAACATCCCAGACAGTTGGTTATCCAGCCTTTGCCTGAATATTTGTTCATTTATAGAATTGCAGACTCCAAGGACCAAAGGAAATCTGAATGGCTATTTAATCTGGTCTTCTACCTCTATGCAATCAAGTCTACCTTCTTATCCAGCTTCCTGAATTCCTCTATCCTGGTGTGTTTTTCAATGTGTAGAGACAAAAGAAGCCTTTTGTGCCTCTAGTCTGTATTCCTCATACTGTGGTCTCAACCCTCTTGTCCCCTTCTAAAGCCAGGTCACCATACGCTGAACAAACCACATCCCCTCATTCCCCAAAGTTCTGTCTGCAGAGGATGGAAAGGAAAGGGGTAATAACAGCTGCTCCTTTCAAATGTCAGTGATTTCAAAATAATGATATGTTACAGGTAGTGGCAATTAACAGTTTACAAAGCATTTTTGTATCTGTTCTCTCACTTAAGCCTGACATCAACTCGGTGAGGAAAGCAAGGACTGCTGTTATTGTCTTCATTTGTTTGTACAGGTAACAAAACTGACACTTCACGGAGGTTGAGACTTTCTGGAGATGACACTAACAGTAAACAAGGAGAGCTGGAGCCAAATCTAGGCTGCCAAGCTTGGTGCCATTTCCCCTACGGAGGTAGCCTGCCTTTCTATTTGGGTCCAACTAACAACTGTACGTATATAAATGACTGATGTGGGCTTCATGAACCCCTTTCCTAATAACTGCCTGGAAGATGATTAGTCCAAGTACTGGTGTCCTCATCTTACAGAAAGGTAAACTAAAGCTTAGAGAAGTCCAATTAATAACTTTCCCAAGGTCCACAAGAAAGCAGCATATTTAGACTTTAAATTCACTGTACTGTCCAATCTCTCAAAAAAGGTGGTAGAAATATTTTAATAACCTCACGCCTTATGACAGAATCACAAGGTCTTTTGCATGTAAATACTCCAAAGGCTTCTTCCCTAAAGAATATGACCCAGTGCCAAACTTTCATTCTGCCTAGGGGAATTTCTGTTGGATATGTAGAAATGGAACACAGGAACATGTGAAAACACTACATTCAAGATTTTAAGTTTACATTTTCAAACATGAAAAATAAATACCAAAAAGGGGCAACTTTGGGAGCAATTAGTACAGTATATAGAGCACTGGTCCTGAATTCAGGAGGACCTGAGTTCAGATCCAGACTCAGACACCCACTAGCTGTGTGACCCTTGGCAAGTCATTTAACCCAGATTGCCTCCAAAAGAAAGGCTCCTATTACTTGTGGAAAAACAAAGCTAGGGAGGAGTCCTCATTCTTCCATGCCACCCCCTCCCTCCCAATACTTGAATGGAATTTATTTCTCAATGTTTCATGCCTCTCTGATTTCTGTTGTTATTCTGGGATCTCCTTTTTTCTGTGGCAAAGACACAACTCTCTGCTGTTTCATCCACCCTGACCAGTCGTTTCCCTGGAAGGAGGAAGGTAAGGCGAGATAATGGGAATTCAATTTAACAAGTAGTCCTTGAGCAGCTGGCATCAGCTAAGCTTGAGGGGGCTATAAAACCTGGTCTCTTTCCTCAAGGAGCTTAGGATCCCACTGAGGAGATGAGATACATCTATTTGAAAAGCTAAAACAACAGCACAAAAAAGACTAATGGCAGTTCTTTTATTTCTTCCTCCTGCCTCTCTGACAATTCCTTCTCTGCATCTTGTGATGGTGCCTCATCTCATTCCACTACATTAACTGTGGATCTCCTTTCTGCCCTGCCCCCATTAATAGGGCCTCTGCTGCCTTTCTAATCACTTTATTTTGGTTTTAGCACTTTATTTTTTTCTCTATTGTATGTTTTAGTTATTCTTTACTTATAAATTTCTCTAGGCTAAAGACGTTGTCATATTTATTTTGTAAATACCATAGCACCTAGTAGATTGCTAGGTACATAGTAGGTGCCCTCCCCTCAAAAAATACGTGTTGATTATCTGTTTTCCTCTCTTGACCATCCTCACTAATCAAAGAAAACTATTCTGACACAGCTTCCTTGAACTAGAAACAAATGACATACAGGAAAATTCTCTGTAGAGATCCATCCATTTTAACAAGTCCATGGGCTAAGATGGTTGGGAATGGAGAGGGAATGAAAAAGGAATTCTAAGATTGGATCCATCACCTTGGATCAGCAGAGCATCCTCACTCGAATGGGAAGGAAGAGATGAGAAGTAGAGCTCAAATAATAGGACTGAAGAAGTATGCTCCCTTCAAAGTTAGAGATGTGTAGGCCCTGTGCCATGTACAGGTGGCAGCCAGGGTATACCATGGGCTTGTGAATGATCATCTAAGCACTGATCACAGGATAAGTACCCAAAGAAGTTAGCCCTGTTGATATGGATTCAAAACTGTTTTTGAGATCACAAGAATGAAAACTAAACCCTTGCAATTATAATGACTATACTTGGCCTCAGAAAGGAGATAAGGATTAAATGCATCTCTTGCTTCTTTTCAGAGGTGAAGGACTATGCATATGAAATCTGCCTTCATTGATACTCTGACTAATTTGGCCAGTCTAACTTTCTTTCTCTTGCTTTTTTTGCTCTTTGTCACAAGGGATGACTCTGGGGAGCAAAGAGAGGAGAGATGTATTTGGAAATGATGATGTAAAATCAAAAGATATCAATAAAAATTTTAATTCGTTAAAAGAATGTTTAATGTTTTCTTTTGACATTGAAAGTTGTTTTTGGAAACCACTTAAAACAGACGTACTGTATGGTGTGAGGTACAAAGTGCCTCAGGTTCATAGGATCATAGACTTAGAGCTGAAAAGGACCTTAGTGGTTATCTGGTCCAACTCCATCATTTTACAGAGGAGGAAATTGAGTGGTTAAGTAAGTTGCCCCTATGGAGGCAAGGATGAGTTTGCTATGGACAAGGATGGCGATCAGACTCAAAGTGATGACAGAACATCTGGAGAGAGGGGAGATGAAGCAGACATAGAGGGCAAGTCTTAAACAAAGTCAGCCACAGACAGAATGCACCTTCCCCTAACCTTCTTCTTGAGCTGCAGTTCCTTGCCGCATTCATGCTCTAAGTATTTACTCCTTCCTTGACTCCTTCCAAATGTAAGTCAAACCCAGCTTTCCCAAAAGGGATTAAGAGGAAAAGTCCCATAGCGACTTCATTAGACTGAATATGACCCCAGACGGCTGTTTACTGTGATCTGAGCAGGACCAGTCTTACTAGATTGTAGTCTGCCTGATAGGATCTGAGGAACCCCAGAAAAGATGAAACATTAAACCATTGTGACTCATTACCTTTAACATGATATCAATTAGTTTATTGGGGATTAAGAGAACGCTGAAGGAAAAATTTCTGGGTGACTGACTGGCCTCCTAAATAAACAGGCACTCACCTTTACTCACTAATGACTGAGATAGATAGAAACATAACTACATAGAAAGATCTAGAGCATGACAGCCTCGGGGTCCTATGAGAATGACATCCCTAGATGAGTTTGTTGGGGGATTGGGGTAGAAAGGAAGGGTAAAAGAAGGGCTCAGAGGTGTAAACCGTCTTTCCTCACTTCACAATTTGTCTTGGACCTAAGAAAGAAAGAAGAAGGGGGATCTCTGGGGAGGCACTCCAAGCAGATGAAGCCTTCCCTCCCTCAGATTCCACACAGGTCAGCTTTCTTGCTCCTTTTTAGAATTCATGCTTGCTTGGGGGATGGGGAGAGTAGAGTTTGAGGGGAGAGAGAGAGAGAGAGAGAGAGAGAGAGAGAGAGAGAGAGAGAGAGAGAGATGTCTACAGGTGGAGGGAAGACAGCATTATAAATATATACAAATGTATGATGTAGAGGCCTCCAAAGGCAGCTGCCCCACTGACAGGAGGGATGTAGGGAATGCATACGTGAAATGCACAGGTGACTATATACACACATACATGTATACATATATTATTTGTATACATATATGCACACATTTGTGTATATGGATATATAGATATATGAATGGAGTTATGGAAATGAAAGCATCTAAGGAGTGTTATCTTCCCGTGATTTCTGATTTCTCATCATCATCCCTCCCCAGGTTTGCCACGGGAAAGCAAAGACTCGGTCCCCATGGTGGTGGGAGGTGGGGATGCTAACTCTGACTTCCAGGAATGAGCTGATTGTTACGAAATGCCCTCCACCTGCTAGTGCTAATTCTGCATTTCCATTAAAGGAGGAGAGAAAGAGGTGAGAACAGAGGCGTGCTCCGCCCCGCTGCTCCTTGGCCAAGGCTCCTCACTGAAGTCTGAGTCTCTGGCTCCATCCAGACACCAGCCAGTGCCAGTTCTCTCCTCTTGCGAGTAGTACTGGCTATCAGTTCCCAGCAGTGAGATCGTGACTCACGGCTCTCAGCTCTGAGTCTCAGCCTCCCAATTTTCAGAGATTCCCAGCTCCCGTTTTGCCTTCCTCGGCTCCTAATCTTCGTTGAATTCCAGCTACCCGCCCCTTTCTGGAAGCCCCCAGCCCCGTGCCCCTCTCTCTCTCAGTACGGATCCTGCGCTTTGCTAGCCAACTGCCCTTAGTGACCGTCGCGGAAGAAAGGGCAAGCAGGAGATGGAGGAATGGGAAGGGGTACAAGAGAAGGTCGGGGGCGAGTAAGACCTGTGCCTGTAGGAGCTCCACGCTACCAAGTGAGGCAACATCGCCCCATCTCCTGGCGCCTGGGAAGGCAGCTGAAGTGGACAGACCTCTAGCTCCTCACCTCCACTCCTCCCCTTCCCCCCCATACACACATAGATATACACACGCATATATATATATACACACATACATATGTGTGTGTATATATATATATATATATATATATATATACGTATGTATGTGTGTGTGTATATATACATACACACACACACACACAGGCACACACGCGCGCGAATGGGGTTTAATACTGAGGGACATGAGTGGGCAAGGGAAAAGAGAGTGATCCTGCATCCCGCCTACAAGCCCCCATCCCTACCAAAGCGCCAACAGTGTCTCGGACTTTGATATAACAACTGTAATCACGGTAACTATAACCCAGACAACGAGCGGTAGAGCAGAAGGGTGGGGGTGGGGGGAAAAGGGGGGAACAGAAGAGGGATACGGTTTGGAGGGGGAGGGGAAAAGACTCCCCCCCTTTCGGCGCAGGTCCCCTCCTTCTCCAAACTTGTGGGCAATGCTGCCCCCAGAAAAGCAACCCAAAGCCCCCAAAGGAAGTCTTCCTCTAGCCCCCACCCCACCCCCATCGCCCCCTTCCAGTCTTACCTGTCCGGAAAAACGCATCCACGTCCGAGTCGGCGGCTCCTCCTTCCTCCGCTGCCCCCTCCGGGGGGTTCATGACTGGGGAGGGGGCTCTACGGGCAGCCCCCGGGAGGTGAAACAGAGGGCTGGCGTCTCGTCCCCTCCGTGGGGGCGGAGGCGAGGGTGGCGGAGACCCGGTGCCCAGAAGCCGAAGCGATCAGATCCTAAGGAATTGAGGTTTCGAGGGCGGACAGGCGCGGGATGGGGCAGCGGAGCCGGAGGAGAGGATGCCCAGCTTCAGGCAGAGGCTCGAGGAGGGCTGGGGGAGCCTTCTGCCGGCTCCCCCATGGTAGCCCGTTCCCTCCACCGGGCTGCTCGCCTCCTCTGCGGCTCGAGGACAGGGGTCCAAGATGCCTCAGCCTCCAGCTCTCCTTCTCCAGCAGCAGCAGCTGGTCCTCCTTCTCTCCCGTCTGCCTGTGTCTATTGTTCAGCCCTGCTCCGTTCTCTCCTCTTTATTTTTCCTCCTCCTCCTCCCTCCCTCCCCTCCCTCCCTAT
>CM053771.1:281584206-281629190 GCA_028658325.1 Potorous gilbertii | reverse complement strand
TCCTCCTCCTCCTCCTGCTCCTCCTCCTGCTGCTCCTCCTCCGGCTCCTGATCTTGCTCCCTCAACTCCGTGCCAACAATGCCCCGGGCTGCTAGCTGCGGGCTGCTCGGGCCAGGGCAGGGGGTCGAGCCCTGCCTCGGGCCGGCTCCCTCTCGGCTCCGGGAAGTGCTTGCTCGTCTTTGCCCCTGCCTGCTCAGAGTCCAGCCGACCGCAGCACCGGGAGGAGCTGCGGGAGGAACGAGACAAGAGCACAGCCCCGAGCTATTGTTTGTGGCTGCGCTAGGCCAGCTTCCTGAGCCCCGCAGGAAAAGCCCTAGCGAAGGAAGCATCCGAGAGAAGGGGGGCGGGGCACGGGCCCGGGGAGCCTGGGGTGCGCCGGAGTCGGGATGGGGCGGGGGGGGGGGGCGTCTTTTGCAGTGGGTAAAGAGAATGTGTTTCTTCTTCTTCCTCCTGCTCCTCGCTCTGGCCCAGGCCCCCAAAGAGCAGAGGGGGTGGGCTGCCCTCTTTTTCCCGGGGTGTCACCGAGCTGTTAGCCTTGTCTTTAGAAGGGAACCAGGAGGGACTGACCTGGAGAAAGCTTATCTGAATTGTCTTCCCTTATTCCTCTCCATTACTTTACCTTATCCTTTCCCTGACTAGCTGGCACTGACTTTCTAAGGGCTTCAGGCTCCTTTTTCTCTTCCTCTCCCCACTGCCCTTACCTTACTTTCCTCCTCCCCGATCTCTTCATCCTTTCTCTCTTCTCCAACTCATCACCCTTCTCCTCACCCTCTTTCTCTCTCCATGAGATTTTTCACATCCTTCTCTCCTTCCCTTATTATCTCGTCTCTCTCTGTCTTTCTGTCTCTGTCTGTCTCTCTCCCTTCCCCCCGCAATTTCTTTGACTTCTTTTTTTTCAGTTCTCTTTTCAGTGGCTACCTCCACCATGCACTTATGTCCTCTCTCTTTCGCTCTGTTCTTTCCCCTCTTTCTATCCTTTCTACCCCCTTGTCTCTCTGTGTATGTCTCCTCTTCCTTCCCAACTTTCTTCCCTGCCTTCCCCATCTCTATGGTGTTTGGTCCTATCCTGAATTTCTGTAGGTGGATAGTTTCTATCTTGGACAGCTGTCAAAAGTCCCAAATCCCTGGTGGGTTTTTATGGTTTATTCCTCTTTCCTGGCATAGATGAGATCAAGTTAGGCAGGAGAAAGGAGATGTTCTCTCAAGCTGAAATGTGAATTAAAGTAGGAGAAAGGGACTTGGTAGAGGAGAAGGGGGTGGGGTGGGAGTGAAAGCAGATGCTGTCAGGGTAATTAATGCAATGATTGTACTGTGCCAATTGGTTTTTAAACAATAATTAAACAATAATTAGCCAGTGTTCCATTTACAGTTTGAGAGACTTTGGGAGCCTAGACAACAAAGGGTATCCATACCTGAGTATTTAACAGAGGAAAGACCTGCCTCTATTTCACCCTACCCATTAGATAGAGACTAACTCTACTTCACATGCTCCCTTTCTCACTCTGTGCTGAGAATTAGTGTTCCATGATCCTAAATGTGACTGAATGCCACCTTTCAAGTGGGATCCTTGGGGTCTGTTGGACTCTAGTCAACCTACTTGATTTTCACCTCTCCCAAGGAGCCAGGAAATCTGCAACCCTCTCTGCCACTATCCCCAGGATAGCCAACTGGTTCTATTCATACAGGTTCTGGAACTTTACAGGGGAAGGTGTCCTGACATGAGAAAGAAAATACGCTCCAGTGGAAAAAGTCAAGAGGTCAGTGTTCTAGTCTCTGATAATCATGACTTCAAACAAGTCATTTAACTTTTCTCAACTTCAGTCTTCCCTTCTGTAAAATGGGTATAATACTACTTACCATAACTAACTCATAAGTTGTTGGGAGAACAGTACTTTGTAATGTGAGCTCTTGCTATTTGTATTTTACCCAAACCCTACCTTCTCAAGGATATTCTCACAATCAGTCAGGATCTTTCCTAGTTATTTATAAAATACCTAAAGGTATAGAAATAAACTCGTATTGGTGTTTCATTTCTCTTGCTAAGACATCTCTTCTGTTGGCTCTACTTCCTAATATGAAAAAGCAATCCCCCTAGATCTAGGGAGGAAATGATCATCCTATCCTAAACTCTTTTTCCTACCTCTTCTGATATGATATAGTTCCTGAACCCTTTGCCCTCACAAAAATGGTAATAATAGATAGATAGATAGATAGTATTTATATAGTACTTTAAAATTTGCAAAACACTTTATAAATAATTCATTTTAACTTCACAACAACCCTAAGGAGGTCGATTCTATTATTAACCCCATCTTATAGATGAGGAACATGAAGTGTGGAATGCCCAAGCAATGGGCCAGTAACTGTCTGAATCCAGATTTGAACTCAGGTCTTACTGAATCCACAGCCATGCAACTGCCAAATCGTCAAGTTGAAAGAGTCCTTAGAGATGAGAAGGAATCCCTTCTACAGCACAGCTGGACAAATAATCATTCATTTCCTTACTCCAGTTGTCAGAAAGGTTTTCCAAAGAGAGTTAAAATATCTCTTCCTGTAACTTCCATTCGTTGGTCCTAGGTCTGCCCTGTAAAAAAAACGAAAGAATGTGCACCCTTCCTTCCACATCAGAGTCTTTTACATATTTGAAGATAGCTTTTATAGCTCTCTTTGGTCTGAACATCCCCCTTTCCTCCCAACGTTCCTTTCCTAGTAAAGGTTAGAAGTTTCACCATCCTGCTTGCCCTTCTCTTGATATGCTCCTGTTGTCAAACCTGTTATTAAATGTGGCTCCTATAAATGAACACTTCTCTTCAGAGGTGAGCTACTTTCCCAGACCTACAACTGGACTCACTTTCCTCATTCTGGACACCATATTTTTAGTACTGCAACCTAAGACAAAAATATATTATATGTTAGTATAAAAAGGAACTGTCTCATTTTTGTATTTATATCCCTATCTATTAGCATAGTGCTTGGCATGCAGTTGGCGCTCAATAAATGCTTGTCGATGCTGATTGATTAATTGATTGCTTAAGCAATCACAGCATACCATCAGCTCACATTAAGCCAGTTAACCCTATCAACCAATTTTACTAACCATTCCCACCTCAACGGGCCTTTTTCATGCAAAGCCCTGTTAAGCTGGGCCTCTCCCACAGAGACTGAATTTATACACAACTTTTTGAACCAGAATATAAGACTTTGCATTTATATCCATTAAACTAAAATTTCAGCCTTAAGAGATAATTTTTTTTAGTCTTGAGTCTACCATCTATGATATTAAATATCCTTTGAAGCTTTGTATCATCCGTAACTTTGAAAAGCATGCCTTTAATGTCTTCACATTTAAGTTATTGATTTATACCATTGAACTGGATAGGCATAAAAATGAAACCTGTAGAACCCCAATAGAGACATTGTCAAACTCACAGCATAAGGCCTGTAAAATCTTGAGTGCAGTACAAACCCATCTTAAAATGTAATTGGGAAATGTTTAACAAAATAAATAAAAATTCAAGACAGCATAGTCACAGATAATGTTAGTTTGTAGTTTTCTAAGTCAATATGTGACCTTTGGGGATTCATTTCTATTGAAGTTTGACCTCATTGCTCTACACTGATACTAGTCTATTAATCAATATTCTTTGGATACAGTTCTTCCACAGAATCCACCTAACTGTACCTCCACATTTCATCATCTTATCCATTATCTTTTATGAAAGATTTTGTCAAATGCTTTGCTGAAATAAATATATGCTAAGTCTGCGGCATTCACCTGATTCACCAACCCATGGTATTAATCTTATCAAAAAAAAAAAAAGGAAATGAGGTTTCCTTGGTTATTTATTCTTAGAGAATCCATTTTGACTCCCAGTGACGACCGTGTTCTTTTTTTAAGTGCTCACAAAGCACCATCTATTTAATAACTCATTTTAGAAATTTGCTGGGAATTGACGTCAGGTTTTAGTCTACAGTCTTTAGAATCTACTCTTTTTCCTTTTAAAAACCAGGACAGTATTTACTTGTCTCCAGCCTTCTTGTCCTTTTCCCATTCTCAGTGGTTTCTTTAATATCACTTATACTAGTTCTGACATTAAATGTGCAAGGACTAACCTTTGGTTGTAATTTATCTGGGCCCAGAGACCCAAACTCTTTTAAGGTGAGTTGGATGCTTTCCTACTGTTTTGCCTTACAAGTAAAGCTTGTGTTAATTTGTCTTATTTTATCTTCACCTCTTGCATAGATGACACAACTGAGGCCCAGAGAAGGATGATGATGTGCTTACTTTTACATAGTATGTTTTAGAGAAGGAAGGATAGATTAATAAATGTTAGTTGAATGAGTGAAGTCAGGTATCCTTACTCCTAGAATGCTGTACATTTAAGGCATACAGATCTTTATTTTTCTTTATCTTCCTCTTCTTTCCTTTTCTCTTTCTTTTTTCCTTTCCTCTCTTCCTCTCTTCATTATCTTCTCTTTTTTTCTTCCCTTCTCTGTCTCTTCCTTTCTTTCTCTTTTAAGATTGGATTTCCCTATTTCACTCAGGTTGGAAATGCAGCAGTTATTCACAAGTGTGAGCCCAATGCTGATCAGCATAGAAGTTTGGATTGGCTCCATTTCCTCCCTGGACTGGTTCTCTACTCCTTAGGCAGTCTAGCGGTAGCCCCCTATTCATCACAAGTGTCAGACTTGGTGTGGATACACAAATGGCTTTAGCCCTCTTTCGCCTCAGAACTCCTAAACTTAAGCGATCCACCAATCTCAGCCTTTCCAGTAGCAGGGGTATATAGCACCATGACTGGCTGACCTTTACTCTCCCAGGGAATAATATTTAACATTAAGGGATTTAATATTTGCAAATTGCTTTACAAATATTATCTCATTTCAAAACTGCAACAACTACTATATAGTATCCCTATCCCTTTTTATAAATGAGCATACCGAGGCTAAAGGCTTAAATGACTTGCTTATAGTCACATAACTTGTAAGAATGCAAGGTGAGGTTTGAACCCAGGCCTTCTTGGCTCTAGATCCAGACTGCCATCTTACCAAGTCATGCTGCCTGGCCTCTCTCCAGAGCAAGAACCCCTTCAGATAGAATGGTCCAATGAAAATCAAATGCAGTCTTTTGTAACCATGAGTCACTTTTCTTTTGCCCAGTATACAGCTGGTTAGATTGTGGCTAAATATAAGAAAAAACTTCTTAGTTACAGGTAAGTTATTTATATAAAACTGGAATATGAGTATTTTTAATAGATTTCCCCAATGTGTCCCAGACAACCATTACCTATAATAAAGAATAGAAGAGGAAGAAAAAGTTCAACAAAACGAATCAATGTTTCAAAAGATTCTGACATTATATGCAGCGTTCCATACCCATAGTACTTCATCTCTGGTAAAGAAATACCATTCTCCTATTTCTTCTTTGGTCATTATAATTTCATAGCACTCAATTTCAATTCTCTTATCATTAATGGTCTTCCAATTTACATTATTGTAGTCATTGGGTATACTTTTCATGTTCTGCATTCTTCATGTTGTATCAGTTCATTTAAGTTTTCCTATACTTTTCTATGGGAATATGAGAAAGCTTATATAGAATGACGTATCTTTGACATCAAATGTAAAAACGTATTATGTGACATCATCTTCATCATTTCTTGTAGCACAGTAATATTCTATTCATGTATAACAATTCCTTTAACCATTTCCCTATCAATGAAAATCTACCTTGCAGGAATGTACTTTTAATGAAAGGTGGTGAATTTTCCTTGTCAAATTTCTAAAGAGAAAGGAGAGAGAGAGAGGGAGAGAGAGAGACAGAGACAGAGAGAGAGAGACAAAGAGAGACAGAGAGAAACAGAGAGAGAGAGAGAGAGAGACAGAGACAGAGAGAGAGACAGAGAGAGAGGGAGAAGGAAAGAATTGACCTAGACCTGCAATTTCATCAATGTAGCAAATCCCTTGATGAGGAAACTCTCTCTCCACCAATATAGATCAACTATTCTGAAACTTACAGTCTTAGAAAATTATATGGGGGTACAGAGAGGTTCAGTAATTTGCCTAGGGTCTCATAGTTAGTATTAGAGGCAAGATACAAATGCAGGTCTTCTTCCTGGCTTCAGGGCCAGCTTTTTCTTCACTGTGTCATATTCTTCCTCTCTCCTTTAATAAATGAGAAAACTGAGACACATATAGCTTAAATGACTTGGCCAAAATCATATTTCTTTTTAGTGGCAAAGCCAGGGCTAGAACCCTTTTGACTCTAGTGTTCCAAGTCCAGAATTCTTTTTTTTCTATGACATAGAATTTGTTTTTATTTTTAAATACATAATAAGTTTGATGTGTAACTCTTAAGGTAGTCTGCTTGTCTATCTTCTGTTGTCTCCTCATTGGGAATGGAAGAGATACCTTTCCCCCAACATTTTTCTTCCTCCCACTTCCCCTTATTATAAAAAAAAAAGAAAAAGTGCAACAAAATCCTTGTAACAAATGCATAATCACACAAAACAAATTCCCACAAAACATCCAAAATTTATGTCTCCTGCCTCTTAATAATGAGATACAGAGACCTGGAGAGCTTAAGTGACTTTTCTAAGGTTAGTTGTTATTGTTCAGTTGTGTCCAATATTTCCTGACTCCATTTGTGGTTTTCTTGGGAGAAATACTAGAGTGGTTTGAATTTTCTTATCCAGCTCATTTGAGTGAGAAAATTAAGGTAAAAAGGGCTAAGTGACTTGTCCAAGGTCACACAGCTAAGAAGTGTCTGAGTTCAGATGTGAACTCAGGAAGATGAGTTTTTCTGATTCCAGGACCAGTATTCTGTCCACTGAGCCACCTACCTGCACGTTTCAAAGATTATACAAGGTAAGAGGTCAAAGATATGAAATTCAAACCCTGGTCCTCTGCCAAGTCCAGTATTTCTTACACTGTGCCAACACTGTTTTTCATGCTGAATTGGAGGTAAGACATGTAGGTGAAAATGGCTAGCAGGTAGCTAGAAATGCAAAACTGAAGCTTGGAAGAGAAATTGCACTAAGGAAGATATTTGGGAGGCATCCCAGAGAGGTACTAGCTGAAGTTATGAACATTAACAAGATAAAGAAAAGATGTTTTTAAATCACTATCTATCAACTTTCCTCTCTGGGCACATACATAAGTGCCTAGCTTTCCACTCAAATTCAATGCATTCCCCAAACCATTTCCTAATCAAAAACGGTTTCAACTCAATCTTATCTTCCCTTGTGTTCCTTATCCTGGTCTCCCAAAGGAGATATTTTAGAATCACCTGTAACTCCTGCTTTCCTTCATTGAAAGTTGTAACTTAAACCTAGTACCATAGAATGTCAAAGCCTTAGAGATCATCTCATTCAACCATTTCATTTTACAGAGGAAGAAACTGGGATTCAGAGAATTAAAGTGACTTGCCCCAGGATATCCAGCTAGGTTTTAAACATCTCTCAGGTTTATTCCACTCTTTTCCAACCCAAGTACCATCACTAAGTGAGGCCTTCATCATCTCTCTCCATACAGAAGCAGCCTCCTCACAAGGAAGGGGCAGAGCTGACAGCAAAGTTATAGAGCAGTGGTCAGAGATACAGGAGAAGAACCAGATAATGTAGTATTGCAGAAGGACAGAGTGATCAATTGCATCAAATGCCCTAGAGAAGTCAAAGATGATAAATACCAGGAAAAGTCTTTTGGGAAGCACAAATTATCAATAAACACATGCAAAAAATTAAGACTCTCCACTAGAGAACTATAAATTAAAACAACTCTGAGATTCTACATTATACGAATTAAAAAGAAAAGCTAATAAAAGACAACAAAATTCAATGCTGAGATCACTGTGGTTAAACAGGAATTCTGTTTTACTACTGGTTGAGTTATAAATTGTTCCAACATTTTGGGAAAGTAATACGGAATCACACAATAAGAGTTACAAAGATGTATATGCCCTTTGACCCAGCAGTCCCACCACAGAGACCATTCCCCAAAGGAGATCATTGACAGGAGGAAGAAAAAAGTCTTTTCTGTGCAAAAATAATCCTAGCAACACAATTTGTAATTTAATTTTTAATCTGGAAACAAATCAGGTGGCCATTGATTGATGAATGGCTAAATAAGCTATGGTATGTGGTGAATTACTATGTCATAGGAAATCATAAATTTGAAGAATTCTAAGAAATATGGGAAGTCTAATATGAAGAAATGCAAAATGGAGAAAGGAAAAGAACAAGTTAATGAAAACAACTTACAGCCACAAATCCATTTTATATACCCAATTAAAAAAAGGTCAAAAAGAACCATGAAAGCAGAAATTATGTGGGCTCTACAATGTCAAAGTCCATTGACTTTAACACATCTTTTGAAGTGGACTTAATGGACGGTAAACACTAGAAGTTTATAGGTACATGTATAATCAATTACAACCTCTAGAGGGTTGAGCCAAGCCAACAAGCATATTTGTTAAGTGCCTACTGTGTTCCAGGCACTGTGGTAAGCATTGGAGATACAAAGTAAGAAAGAAAACAGTCCCCTGCCCTCAAAGACCTCACAGTCTAATAAAGGAGATATGTGAACAACTGTGTACAAAACAACCCTATATATAAGATAGACTCCATACAATCAATAGAGGGAAACACTGACATTAAGAAGGACAGGGAAAGGCTTCATATAGAAGGGGAGATTTTAGGTGGGACTTGAAGGAAAATAAAGCAGAGAAAAGGGGAGACAGTTCTAGGAATGTGGTTTGTATTTCACTTTTTTATTTCATTTTGCCTATTCCTTATTCTTATTTTTTCGTGTTTTTGCTAATACAGGTGAATACCTGTCAATAGACAATGTGAATAGAGAATAAAATAAAATTAATTTTTAAAAAACTTTAAAGCCATTCATTAATTTGGCTCCAAGGTGGTCCTTGGAGACCAAGCAATCTGTTTCTTCATAGTGGAAGAAGCTGAAGTCAGTTTTCAGTGGGATATGCTGGGACCAGCTTAAGCTAGCACTCTTCAAGCCAATTGTCAAATTTTCAGTGTGAAACTTTATAATCAGCAAACGTTACAAATCAAGGCTTTTTTTCCTTGTTTTTTAGTTGTCTAGACCTAAGAAACTAATGGTCAAAATGTTAATAATACAGATTAAATTTTAAAATGTGTCATGCAAACATATATGTATACATATACACATATGTGTGTTTATCCCCCTTCCTCAGAGAATCAGCTGCTAAACAGTTACCAGCAGATCACTGAATTATAGGGAAATAAGGCAAAAAGAAGTAGTGAAAGGAATAACCAGATGGTGAAGTGGATAGAGTGAAGACCTGAAGTCAAAATGGCTCATCTTCCTGAGTTCAAATCTGGCCTCAGGCACTAGTTGTATGATCCTGATAAAATCACTTAATCCTATTTGCCTCAGTTTCCTCATCTGTAAAATAAGCTGGAGAAGGAAATGGCAAATCACTCCAGTATCTTTGCCAAAAAAAAAAAAAAACCCAAATGGGGTAGTGATACAATTGAATAACAACAAGTAGTGAAAATGAAGTAAAGAAACAAAGTAACAAAGATTTAGGAACATATTTTGGTCACTCAAGAAGTTTAGAGGTAAAAAAAAGAGAAATTGACCTAGAGTTTTTTAGGGGTTTTTTTTGTATTTGTTTTACTATATAGATAAGGCTTGTATGTGTGAAGAAAGATGAAAATAAGCCAGGGGAAAGAGAAAGACTAAAAATTATCAATAGAGAAGACTTTCATTCCAATACCCAAAACCTGGAAGGCTCAGTTGATGTTAATATTAAACTACCTGGCACCGGAAATCTCCACTTGGGTATATTGTGGAAAACAGAATGAGAGACTGAGGATGCAGATCCCAAATCTTGACCTCCTGGTGTCAGCTCTGAACTGAACAGGAAATTTCAAACAGAAAGTTGCTTCCTCTAACACACTATTTTCTGTTTAGTCTTACCAGAGAGACAATATGGGAAGTATACTAGCCTGTTGTAAAAATTTCCAGGGGTCACTCCACACATCCCCTCTCTTCCCAGCCCACTCATTATGGTCTTAGATGTCACAGAATTCCTACAGGAGGGAGGTTATTTCTGTGGTCTAATCTCGGTTCTTCCCACAGCAGTCCAAGTCCATTCCCCTTTGTCTGGTCCTTGAGGGAAAACAACCTGTGGTGTCTGATGAAAAGTCCAGTGCAAAAAAAAATGTTAACTGGTTTACAAAAAACTTCATGCTATCCGAGTCTGTCCCCATGTCTCCAGGCAGAGCAGTCCTTCCAGTGACCTGAAAAGATGGCAGTCCTTGTACTGGAAGACTAAAGAAGGGGGCCAGAAGACTTAAGGAACATAGCAGCAGATGCTGAAAAAATGTTCTTCTTTAGTCTCCAGTGACATTTTAGGAGAAAATTCCTCCTCCTAGGCATTCTAGAAAGTCAAGTCGGCAGGAAGCCAGAATAAATCCTGTAGTTAAAATGCTAAAACAGTACTTACTTTACCCAAAAAATGCCACACTGGGCCAAACCCACAGTCCCTCTAGCCCAGTATTTAGTCTCTGATTTAGATTCACCAAGTCTAGGGGCACCAAGAGGTGTGATTCAATTCAGTTCAGTTTGACAAACATTCATTAAGCACTAGGTATGATTGGCTTCCCTGACGTCAGTCTCAGAAGATTAGGATATTCACCCCCAAAATATCCTAGACACTCCTAGCAGCCCCTTGTAGATCTAGCATTTACTAAGTGATGTAAAGTTAGTTTGCTTAGAAAGAAGGGAGTAAACCCAAATCGCAGAGAATTAAGGAAAGAGTGGGTAGGGTAAAGGGAAAACAGAAGGTTGTGAAACATTCCTTAGAGAATTTTAAACCCATTTAGATTTTAGATCTGCAGAGAAATATCCCATGCTCCACATGTAAAATTTGAACTATATTATATTATATTAATTATAATTCTTTGATTCATTTTAGACCAGAAGTGAGAAGTGGTTTTTTTCTACTGAAAACCACTGACTCATTTTTAAAAAATCAATCGATCTCACATCATCCATTCATTCATTCATTTTCAACAAGTATTTACAGAAAGTCTATGGGTAAGGCCTTGTTTTGTGTGTTTTCACAGAAACAAGAAGCAACTTAAACTTTTATAAACAAAAGAAATATAAACCTAATTGTTTCAAACACCCAAATTTAAATTAAGAATTGGAGACATAGTACAAAAAAGAATATTTATATAATGCTTTTAAATTTTTAACATGCTTTAAAATTTGTGAAGCGCAATGAAATTTGAAAAGTATATTTTACATTGGTTATCCTACAGCTATTGTTATCCCCATATTCCAGCTAAAGAAACTGAGGCTGACTGGGGTTAAATGATTTGTCCATGGGAGATTTCAACCCAGGTCTGCCTGATTTGGTTTTAGAAACTTATGTATAATGCTTGACTTATAGTAGGCACTTAATAAATAAATGTTTGTTGATTGATTAATTGATTGAAGACATGCAGTCCTCGTCAAGATCATTCCTAAGAGACATACATTTCTAATGTCTAATGAAAACCCTACCATAAAGTCACCACCCTATAGTAACGCTATTCAGACAATCATCCATTTATAGAATTTATAAAATTGTTTCTAGGCATCTAACTGACTTCCTTAAAAGTCTTTGTTTCAAATTAATTTTTGATGAAGTGGAAATATTCGATAACATATGCCTTTACCTCAATTCTATATGATAAATGGTAGAGAGAAAAGGCAGAAAAGGGAAAGGATAGAAGATAAGGTTGGAGAAAAGAGCAGAAAGGCAAAAAAGAGGAAAAGGGAAATCAACAGAGACCGAGAAGGAAAGATAAAAATAGAAAAAAGGATGTAGAAAGGAGACAGACAGACAGAGAAATACTTTGCCTTCTCTGGCTGTTAACTCTGGCTATTCCTTCCTTTTCAATTCAATTCAATTTCAGTTTCCCAGCAATCCCAACGCAATGCTTCTCTATGGTGTCTCCACTTTTCAATTCATTTCAATGCAACAAACGTTTATTAAGCACTTACTTTATGCAAGGCACTGTTTCAGTCGTTGTGGACACAAAGGCAAAAAAAATAAAAAATAAAAATGGCCACCACCTTGTGGGAAGTTACACTGGAGTAAACACATGGTATTTTGAGGTGGTAGATAGCAGTAGTAGCTATAGTGATAAGGAAAGACTATCTATAGGAGATGGTCCCTGAACTCAGTTTTGAAGGAAGCTAAGGATCCTAAAGGTGAACAGTTAGATGGCACAAGGGACAGAGAACCAGTTCAAGTTCAGTCTCAGACACTTCATAGCTGTGTGATGCTGGGCAAGACATTTAACCCTGTTTGACTTAGTTTCTTCCCCTGTAAAATTAACTGGAGAAGGAAATGGCAAACCACTCCAGTATTTTTCCCAAGAAAACACCAAATAGGGTCATGAAGAGTCTGACATGACTGAACAAGTATCCTAAGAGATATAAAGTGAATAGGAAAAAAATGGGGGGACAATCTAAACAAAAACGTAGAAATTGGAGAATGAATACTGGGTTCAGGGAGCAGCAAGTAGGCCAATGTGGTTGGGATATAAAGGAAAGGTAAATAATATGAAATAATTCTGGGAAAACAGGCTTAATTCAGATTGCGAAGGGTTTTATGAGGTGGAAGCTGAGTCAGTATTTTCTCATGTAGGTGATAGGGAGCCCCTGAAGACTCCTCAGCAGGGAAGTGACTTGGCCAGACCTGCACTTTAGGAAGATTATTTTGGCAGCTGTGGGGATGATGAAGTAGCATAAAGAGAGATACTGGAAGCAGTGAGACCAAGTAGAAGGCTAGTGCAATAGTCTAGGCAAGAGGTGATAGGAACCTGAATTAGGGTGGTGATCCTGTGATTAGAGAGAAAAGGACAGACAGGAGACATTCTGCAGAAACTTGGCAATTGATTGTGGGAAAGGGATAGGGAAGAAGACCCCAGGCTTGCTAACCTGGATGTCTGGAAGGACAGTGTGCCTTCAACAGAAATGGGGAAGTTTAGATGATGGGCAAATGCAGGGAGGGGGCATACATACAAATTAGTTGATTAATCACTATATACATCTTTTTCAACTGTTCTTTATCCTTAAAGTCACCTTCCAAAGCTCTGTTCTGAATGGGACAGGCAGAGCTCCCCAAGGGAGGAAATTATTCAGAGACTCAATCCTGGCAGAGACCAGAGCAGTGTAACTGCCAAGGGCAGAGTGAAGGCAGAGAATCTGGTGCTCAGGCCAGAACCTCCCTCCTTCTTCTGTAGCTAGGAGAGGGAGGGGGAAAGGGAGAAGGAGGGAGAGGGAAGAGGAAGGAGGAGGGAAATGACCTAATGTAAAAGTCCATTTTAGAAATACAAATGTTGTAGTTTGTTTGGCAGAGCCTTGAAACCAGGTAGGATGAAGGAACACAAGAAGGATGGATCCTTAGACTGTTAGAACTGGAATGTACCATTTTGAGGGAAAGGGGACAGTGGAAGAAAGTCTAAACTTGGAATTTCATTGGCTTAGAGAACCACCAGGGAAGATCTTCTCTTCTAACAATGCAGATCAATGACTTACAGTCTTAGAGAGCTGATTTGGACAATGGGAAATTAAACAATTGACCCAGTTATACAGCCAGTGGGAGTCGCAAGCAGAACGTGAATTCAGTTTTTCCAGGCTCTGAGCTAAGACCTTCCATCCCCCAGACCACATTGCATCGGGAAAAGACCTGAGGGAGAATTTAATCCAGCCAGAAGCGCATTGGAGCCAGTTCATATCAACTCAGTGGAGCTGATTGTTAAATTTTCAGTATGAGTATTCACTCTTCAGAAATTGGCAAATGCTATGAATCAGAGATTAATTTATTGTTTTGTTGATTGTAGACTTAAGAAAGTGAAAGAGAAAATAGTATTAATGCAGATTAAACTGAAAAGTATGTTATTTGTACATTGTTTTCAGGGAGCCTGTTGTTAAACACTTAGCAGTACACCCCTGAATACAAATTTCTTGATTTATAGGTGAAGAAATTGAAATCTGAGAGAGTTATGATTTGTGAAGAGGCTAAACAAAAAAATAAAATTTAGATTTTCCTCCTTTCTTAAGGAACTTGTATTAGTTAAAGAGATCAGTCCTGACTTTGTTGACTGCTGATGACCTAACTTTGATACCTATTTGAGTGAATAGCAGAACCCAACTAGATACCACTTAAAGCCCACTAGGATATGGAGGAATTTCCAGAAAGAATTAAAAATTCAGAAACACAGACAATAAATTCAGAATGGGTCCTTTTCTGTTAGTGAGGTCTCAAGCATCTGTCCTGGGCATTTCATGGATGGTAGTGGAG
This sequence comes from Potorous gilbertii, assembly GCA_028658325.1. Lineage (NCBI taxonomy): Eukaryota > Metazoa > Chordata > Mammalia > Diprotodontia > Potoroidae > Potorous > Potorous gilbertii. Next base: position 281,614,843 of record CM053771.1, on the reverse strand, counting down.
AGAGCACCAGCCTCTAAGTCAAAAAAGCCTGGGCTCATGTTTGAAATCTGGCTTTTTGACATATATTTGTTATGTGAATCTGAATAAATTATTTAACCTCTCAAGGCCCCCCACAGCAATTCTCTAAGTTGGGTTCTGAACCTGGGATCTCAGAATTTGTTTTTAAATATGTGGATAACTGTATTTCAATAGAATTGATTTCCTTTATAATACCATATATTTTATTTTATGTATTTAAAACCATTATTTGGAGAAGGGGTCCATAGGTTTCATCAGACTGCCAAAGGGGTAACAAACACTCAAAAAAAGGATTAAGGACCACTATTTAAGACTATATTCCCCTCACTTGATGATCTACATTAGGAGGGTTTCCTCATTAGAATTTCTCTCTTCCAATATAAATCACAGCTCCCAACCAAAACCAAAACAAAAATCACTACCATTTTTTTCTTGGTGAAAAACACACAATCTTTGAAAAAAGAGAGCCTCATAGGAACTTTGAGGGGAGACTGAGTGTTGTTCATTCATTTCAGTTGTGTCCAACCATTTGGAGTTTTCTTAGCAAAGATACTGGAATGGTTTGCTGTTTCCTCCTCCAGATCATTTTACAGATGAGGAAACTGAGGCAAACAGGGTTAAGTGACTTGCCCAAGGAAGTTTTTGAGGCTGGATTTGAACTCATGAACGTGACTCTTCCTGACTCCAAGTTTATACACTCAGTCACCTGGCTACTCTAGACTAGGTGTAAAGTTAAATTATTCTTTTTATTTGGGTGATTGGACATGACTTTAATACTATCTATTTTTGATAATATTGCATTCCTTGTATTTTGAGGTCTTTCCCCAGTGTTGCATTTTGAGTGAAGGGAAGGGAGAGAGACTTAGTTAGCAAATGATGGAGGAGAAATATAAGTGGAGAATTTAAAAGGCTGACTGCAATCAGGAAACTTCCTGATTGGCTAAGGATGAGCTTGGGACTTATATACACAGAGATCTTTCTTCTGTTGCTTCCATTGGACCTTGGGGACCAGTTTACCACTCAGACCTTCTGTTCCTTCATAATATACTCCAGATAACAAAAGTGTATTTCTAGGGTCTATTATGTGAACAACATGCAGGAATATCAAATACATTACAGGGAAAGGTAATGAAATTTAAGGCCAGGGGACCCTATTTACATGGACTCCCAGAAAGCTATATTATATTTGAAGGTTAATATCTACTTGATCATGGAGATGTACACTATCCTACAGGTTATCACATCATTAACTGGGGTTTATAACCAAAGATCATAATCTACTTCATGTCATAGCATATAAGCTGAACATGCTCACTGTTGGGCTTTCTGCAAGATTTCAGTTCTCTACATCAATCTCTAGATCTTGAACTATGAGAAAACTTTTTCTAAAAAAAAAAAGTATTTTCAAACTTCTTACTGCATTACTGCTCCTGACAACCATCTTTAGTTAGTTATTTTGTGATGCAAACCCCCCCAAAATGGCTACAGAAGCCCTTAAGTATTTTAAGTCAATTCCCTTCTTTGCTGTTCTGACTCTCTCAGTACAACCACTATTTTAATTATGGTCCAGGATTCTTTTTAACTTCTATCAAATTCTTAGATCACTATCTTGGGTTCACTCCAAATCATCTCAGGGAATCCAGTTAGTAAAACTGCAAAGGAACAAGGCAGAACTAGGACAAGGATATGATTTCAGCTCCCATAATGCCCTTAGTTGTTATGCAAATCATACTTAGAACAAGACAGAAAAGGATTTGATGGAGCTGGTGAAGCTAGAGATCTTTGCCCCACTTCCCTCTGTCACCTCCACAAACAAAATTACTTTATTCACTGCACTTGAACCCAGCAATCTACGAATGACCAAGAGTGGTATTTTAAGGCAAGAATTAGATGGCAGTTCAGGTTAGGATAGGATAAAAAGGAAAACCACCAAAGCAAGAGGCCCCTCAGTTAGTTCTGAGAAAGAGATCAATTTCCAGAAAACTACCATAATCATCCAGCTATCTTTCCTATCCCAACACAGAGCAGCTAAGTGGTGCAATGGATAGAGCACTGAGCTTGAAATCAGGGAGACTTCATCTTCATGAGTTCAAATATGGCCTCAGACACTTCCTAGCTATATGACCCTGGGCAAATCATTTGACCTTGTGGACCTCAGTTTCCTCATCTATAAAATAAGTTGCAGAAGGAAATTGCCAAGGAAATCCTAAATGTTATCTTGAAGAGTTGGATGGGTGGGTGTTGGTCCTTCGTTGCCGAAGAAGACCATGCCATCAGAGAAATGATGACATGACTTGCACTTGACTTTGTTTTGAGTGAGGGAGTGCTGTGCAGGTCACAAGCCTCACTTCTCCTCCAGAGTCATCTGAATCCAGTGACCAGCTATTCATCAGGATGACTGGAGATGACCCAGATTGAGGCAATGGGGGTTAAGTGACTTGCCCAAGGTCACACAGATAGTGAGTGTCAAGTGTCTGAGGTGAGATTTGAACTCAGGTCCTCCTGACTCCTGCTCTATCCACTGCACCACCTACCCGCCCCAATAGTTAAAGGAACCATAGACACATACAACTGAAATGGCTGAGCTAAATAATTCACTACAGTGAGAGGCAATAAGATGGGGCTGAAAAATCATTTAACTGGAAATCATAGTTCTGTGACCTCAGGACTCAGTTTCCTTATCGGTTGAATAGGGCAATTGGACTAGAGGTTGTCTACACTTCCTTCTAGCTCAGACACTGAGTCCCTCCAGGCTTGTGCCCCTAAAATGTCCCATTTTTCAGAATTGCCTCGCGCTCCCTGATCTCCAAACTCCCATTTTCTCAGTAAAGGATGCAGAAAGAAACACTTTGATTAAACCGCAGAAGAGTCAGGATTCATAGATTTGTAATTTGGTTTCATGAATTCTTGGTTATAAGCTTCTCTCCCCACTAGATATGAACACTATTACTGAACTCTCATATTACTGAACATTTGCTACAGTTCTGTATATTGCATAATAGTATTGCTTTTTTTAAAGTATTGATGTTCTTTAATAGAGATAATTTGTCTATTGCAGGGCATAATTCAAAATGCATCCACCTTTCTTTTACCCAATCAATTAATCAGCTATTTTGCCAGTGGTTTTATCAGTACTTTTTATTATCATACAGCATATCATAAGATTCAATGAATAACCAAATAACCCAAGTTGAAGGCTAAATGTGCTTTGCCCAGTGATTTTATACATCAAGGAATAGGGATAATAAGCTATTACATTTCTTTTCATAGTTTACAAAAAATGTAGCTGATTTGCACCCCATTATTGAACAAGTACCCCAGTTCTTTCTCCTCCCTGTTCTAGCTTTCTACTTTAACAGCCTCCATTATATAAAAAAATCATTTTTTTATAAAAATGGTCCCTGTTCTCCAATGATGGATCTGATATATCATGTATAAGGGTCCTGCCTCCATTGATGCAGATTGCACCCCATTCGTGTTTGCCCACCCTGCTGGAGACTTTCCTCTAGTTCCCTTATACTTCATAGATGCCTAGGGAGCACATGGGATGTCCATCAATATCCCTTACTCCTATTATAAAACCAGTTCATCTTTCTGGGGGTATGGCCATAAATTTCATTAATGACAGTCTTGATACTTTATTCCTTGTTTGTGATGTGCTACAGCCTGCTTATACCCAGTATGATCCAGTTCATCACTCTTTGGGTCATTTTCTCCTTCAGTTCTTCAGAGATTGTAGCATTCCATGACTTGCATCTATAGAACATCACCCACCAGAAGAATGTTAATGTTGAAAGATGGGCCTTTGTTTCAGGGAGAATGTTGGGACCATTTAAACAACTATACACTTTCCCAAAGGTGATCCAATCCATTCTTCTCTTCCTTGTCAATTCTGGAACCAATCCACTGTATATATCCAGTGTTTACTGAAGGTAGATGACCTGAAGGAGCAACTCTATAGGTTGTCCATTCAATTGCATGTCATAGTTTTGGGCAATAAGTGTTGTTCACTCACTTGGATCCTCTGAGAGATTATTGATCTGATTTAAGAAGTTGTTTGATGCTCTTTTGTTTGATGCAACCAGCTAGATGTCATCTGTAAAAAGGAACATCCAGGGGAGCCCACTATCTCTAGGAAATGCCTCTTCCATTTGGACAGCATTCCTGGACACCTTCCAGTGGCCAACAATGTTGACAAGTGTACATCTTCCTGCTCTGTGTCTCAGTTGATATTCACAATTAGAGGGTGATAGATCACAATTTTCTCTGTTGTTACATTTCCAAGAACCTTCCTGTGATTTTGACATATAAATGGGAGAAAACTTATTAGAAGAAAATCCTGAAGAAAACCTTTTGTTTTAGTGGGGGGAAGTGCAGAATGTAATCATCGATAAATAGTAAACCCAGTGGGATCTTTTATTCTCTACAACTTTCAACCATAAGACATCAAAGATGTAGTCTACAGTGAAATATTCTCTTTGGAAGCCTGGCCTTACTATACCTTCATCAAGGAATCATTCAATGCCTGCAGCTAGAACCATATATGACCCAAGAGGGGAGGACATGACTAGAATACACTGCACAATTAGCACTTAACTGATCACTGGAACCTTTGCTAGAATTGCACAAGGTATTGATGTCCTCTCCTGGCAAGGTGTCCTTGTTTTACAGAGAATGTGATGATTCGCTGGGGATGGAACGAAGAATGACACAGAAGCTTATAACCAAGAATGCATGAAATGGAATTACAAATCTATGAATCCTGACACTCTCCTGCAGTTTAATCAAAGTGCTTTGTCTATATACATTCTAAGAAAATGGGAGTTTGGAGATCAAGGAGCAACAGGCAATTTTGAAAAATGGTACATATTAGGGGCGCAAATCTAGGAGAAACTCGGTATCTGAGCTAGAAGGAAGTGTAGACAACCTCTAGTCCAATCCCCTTTTTTGACAGATAAGGATAACTGTGCTTCATTGCATTTGCTAAAGGGGCTAGCTTCCTAGCCCCCTTTCCTTGGTCCATGTTATCTCTGCAATAAATATGCTTCATGTTTAAATGCTACTAGAAGCTTTGGTTTGCTTACGGGGAGAAAATTAAACTTAGAGAAAGAAATAAGCCAGACTGATTTTCCCAGAGAAATTCTGAATAAGGAAAAAAAGGTAGGAGTGTATTAATTATTTGATAATTCTCCAAGATATACATTTGAATCCAAGGAAGCTCGATCATCTTGGACCACAAGTTACAACAAATGTAAGCTTTACTAAGAAGACTGAGGCCATTTAACGGGTATCGGCTCCCCTCCTCCACTACAGATAATTCGGCAGCATCCTCCCTTTCTTTCATTTTCTCTTTCCTCAGAAGATCTCTCCCTTTGCCTTGCTGAGAGTCTTCCTCCTACTTAGGCCTTTAACTGCATCCCTTCCTGCCTCCTCCACCATTTTGCTCAAGTCATCACCTCTTCTCTTTCACGTATCTTCATTCATTTCTTTTTCTCTACTGGTTCTTTATTATCAAGTCCACAAGCAAGCTCAGATCTCCCTAACCTAAAGAAATCTTTCCCTTGATCATTCTCCCCCATCCAGTTACTGTCTCATTTTCTCTTCCTCTCCACTGCCAAACATCTTCAAGAAGTTGTCTATATCAATGGCTCGCTTCCACACTACCCTTCTCTAAGGAAACTCCATGGATCCCCTTTTAAGCAGATAGTAGGTAACATTGAGGAATATGTTCTTCTTTGAGGACATGCAGCCCAACTCTGTCGGGATCTGACTTGACGCCAGGAAGTCCTTGGCCATTCCTAATGCTGCTATCATCAGCCTTGGGGATGGAATAGAGTTCACAATGCTTAGGGCAGTTTGATGGTAAATAGTAATCGCTGACGTTTCTATAGCATGATGAAATTGTCAACGTGCTTTACATACATTATCTAACTTGACCCTTGCAATAAGTAATATTAAAAATATTCTTTTTCCCATCTTACAGATGAGAAAATTGAGGCCCAAAGTGTCACTTGCCCCCACCTGTTATGATGGTTATTTACCCTCTGTTCTTGAAGAGGACCATGACATCAGGAAGGTGATGCCATGACTTGCAAGGGAACTGGATTGAAGTGAGGGAGGGCTGCGCCAGGTCACCAGCCTCATGTTCTCCTCTGGAGCCATCTGAGTCCAGTGGCAAGCTATAGATGAAGATGAATGGAGTTGGCCCCCCTGTCCACAGTTAGGAAGCATGAAACACAGGATCCGAATCCACATCTTCTTCACACAAATCCAGTACTCCTTCCACTACATCACATTGTTTCTCTGGATGTTGGATATTGGCCTCAAATTTCCTCACATGGTGAGGAGTTAAGGCCCTTGATAGAGATGAAATTTGACTGATGTTCATTGGTAACATTTCCCCACAGCTAAAGGGTACATAGAACTGCGTTCTTGGGAACTCTTATACCAAACTCAAGAAATTTGGCTAAGGACTCCCCAAGGTACTGTACCAGCTCCTGAAGTTCACTCTTGACATCCTTAAGCCCCAGAGGGGGTTCCCTTTCCTTGTGGTCTCTCCACAAAAGCTTACCCCACAGGATCAAGTGCTTTGAGGAGGCTCAGAGCTCACTTGACATCATCCATGTTATAGCAGGTGTCCATCCCCACCAACCACTAAACCTATTCTTTCAGAGGCCCTTATTGATCTAACATACAAATCCAGTGACTTTTCAGTACTTGATATCTACTAAGCATTTGACCCTCTGGAGCAGTGAGCAAAGAACTGGAATTTAGAGGGCTTAGATTGAAATTATGGTTCCAGCACTTCCTATGTGATCTTGGACACTTCAACGTCCATAGGTCTCAGTTTCCCAAATTTGTAAAATGAGGGCATCACAGTGAATGACTTCTGATGTCCCCTGAAGCTCAAAATCTATGATCTTATGACCTTTCCCTACTTTTAGAGATGCCTCCCTACCTTGGTTTCCCAGACACCACACTTTCCTGGATCTCTTCTTCCCTCTCTCATTTTTCCTTCCATCTCCACTGGCTCCTTGTCTTTTTTCCTAATAAGTAACATTTATATAGTGCTTTAAGGATTACAAAGAGCCTTGCATGTACAGTTTTTTATTTAAACTTCACAACAACCCTGTGAGGTAGATGCTATTATTCATCACCATTTCACAGATGAAGAACCTAAGGTTGAGAGAGATAAAATGGATTCCACAGCTAGTGTCTGAGTCAGGATTTGAGTCCAGGTTTTCCTGACTCCAAGCTCTACATTTTATTCCCTGCACCACTTAATCCCTGAGGGTCCTCCCCTTGGCACTCTTCCCCGCCCCCCCTCCCCCCCTTCCCCCTCTCTCTCTCACTCCCTTCCATGGCCTTGACCACCTTCTCCTGAAGATGACACCCAAATCTCTGTCTCCAGCCCCAACGTCTGATCTAAACCCAACCCTTCACTTCCAGATGCCTACATGACACCCTCACCTAGAAGCTGAACTGAACTGAATTGAAATGAAAAGAATTGCAACTGATCCCAGAGACACTATGTAAAAGTGATAGTAATTACTGCCATTTACTGAAAAACTGATCATTTATGTCTAATTACCAGGCTACCAACATAGTCTTATGTTTTAGTATTAAATGTGTCTGATTAACTTTGTCCTGTTTCAAAATTTGCTTTCAATGATAGACCCATTTTATAGCCTCCATCTTCATGCTTCTGTGGCATGATTAGCCCATCACAACTTTTTATAAGTAAAGGGGACATTGTTGGGAGCTTTCTGTTTTAATGGTACCATGAGCCATACAATCTTCACTACTTCCTAAGGTAATGAGTTTCATAAGATTCCTTCCCAGTGTATAAAATCACACTTCCCCAAACACTCTCTTCTAAGCAGAGTCAGCCCTAGGATAAAAGATGTAGATAAAGGATGTTTTTTCTAGCTCCTACCCCTTGCAGTGGTCTTTTTTCCCTTCCATGATCCTTCCTGCCTTGGGTGTCCTCTCCTGCGGTGCCCCACATCCTTGAGAAATTACTCTAAATTTGTTACATTTCCTCTATCAAAATTAAACTATATTGACTCCTATCTCTTTAGATCTCTGCAGATGATTCTAAGGTTACAGCCAACTCATTTGCTCAATTCATATTCACTTGTTCATCATGCTACCAGAGATAACACAGATGCCCAGGTCTAAAACAAGGGAGGAACTGTAGGAATTTCAGATCATTTTTTTTCGGATTCTTTATGGTTTCCCTATACAACTAACTCCCTTTAATTCCTGGTCATGGGGAGTCTGTGGGGTTCATGTCACTATGGCTGATGATGCAGATCTTGTGAAACATTTTGCTGCAAATGTCTGTCAGCTTCAGACAAGCTCTCAATTCTGAGCTTGGCTTTGGACATTGAATCTAACCCTCCTTCTCTGTGACTCAAGCTTTCAACAGCCCCAGTAAAACATCTGTTTTGGACTCTGGCCTGAGACTTCCTGAACTCATGAGTATTTTCCAGATAACCGGACGTGCTTCCCTCTATACTTGATTTGCTCATTTCCCAGCACTATCTCCCACGTCCTCCTGGTTGTGTTGATTTTACATTTCCTCTTGTCCTTCTGCACTGTCTTTTGACTTCCAGGAACTCAATCCTAACCTGAACACTTTCTTTAGCCATGGTGAATTAACTCAGGCATCCTTCCTCCCAAGCAGGAGTCTAAATCTTGCATTTGCCTAGAATTTAGCTGCCATCTAGTGGTAAAATGAAGCACAACCTGATCCATTGAGAATGCTGACATTTTCAATTCCACAAACTTTTATTGGGTTCCTACTATGTGCAAGGGGTGGCTAGGTGGCACAGTGGATAGAGTGCTGAGCCTGGAGTTAGGAAGACTCATCTTCCTGAGTTCAAATCTGGCCTCAGACACTTCCTAGCAATGTGACCCTGGGGAAGTCACTTAATCCTGTTTGCCTCAGTTTCCTGGAGGAAGAAAAGGCAAATCACTCCAGTATCTTTGCCATGAAGAGTTGAACATGACTGAAAACCGAACAACTAAATGGCGCTATGTGCAAGCCACCATACTAGGCACAGAAAGAAGGGTCATTTATATTCTAGAAGCAGGGCCAGCAACATACGGTAGGGGAAGGTGGTGCCCTAGCAAGATCAGGGACCCATCTTATGGGTAAATAGTTCCATAATGGAGTGTAAAGTATGGTCAATAACCATAGCGATATCTTCCCATATGTTCCACCTGTAATAGACTTTATCAATTCTTTCAAGGTCCTGCTCAAATTCCACCTTCTTAATGAGTCAGAGTCAATAGAAATTTGTTAAGTGCCTGCAATATGCCATGCATGTGCTAAGTCCTGAAGATGCAGAAAGGGGCAAAAGGCCATTCCTGCACTCAAGGAGTTCATAAGCTAAAGAGGGAGATAATACATAAAAATTAACTGAAAAGAGGGAATGGCGGTATTCCTGCACAAGGCCAGGGTGGGAAAAGAACTGAAAAGGTGGGAGTTTCCAAGTTGATTTCATCTTGCAGAATGATGAGTTTCTACCTGGAAACACTTGCATGAACTGATGCTTAGTGAAGTGAGCAGAACCAGGAGAACATTGTACACAGTAATAGACACATTGTGCAGTGATTGACTTTGATAGACATGGCTTTTCTCAGCAATGCAAGGTTCTAAGACAGTTACAAAAGGCATGATGGAAAATGCTATCCAAATCCAGAGACAGAACTATGGAGTCCTAATGCAGATCGAAGCATACTGTTTACTTTCTTTTTTTTGTTGTTTCATCTTTCTTGTGGTTCCTCTCATTAATTCTAATTCTTCTTTACAAGACTAATGTGAAAATGTTTGATATGGATGTATATATAGAACCTATAGGAGATTGTACACTATGATGGGGATGGGGGACAGGTGGGAAAGGGAGAAAATGTAAAACTCAGAAGCTTGTGGAAGTGAATGTTGAAAACTAAAAATAAATTTAAAAAAGAACATAGCGTGGGAAAAAAGAGAATGATGAGTTTATAGAGATTATGAAGTCCAGGAAAGTACTTGGGGAGCGGGGTTGCTGAGGAGAATCTCTTGAGAATGCTACCTAAAAGAAAAAGGATCCAGGAGGAGTTTCTAAATGCCCTCCTCCCACCCTCTCCAACTAGAGGGAAGACCTCCCCAAGGCAGGGGGTGCTAAGATTCAGTGAGTTTCTGAGGCCCTTCTTATTCTCTCAAAGGTTTTAGGGTCTTATTGCCTGCCTACCTTACATTACTTAGTATTTATTAAACATGTATTTTATGCTTACTTGTCTAGGTACATGTTTTTTACCCTCTGCTGAATATAAGCTCTTCAAGGGCTGGGTCTGCTTTCCTTTTCATCTTTGAATCTTTAGTGCTTAGTGCCTGGCACACAATAGGGATATAAGTAAATGAAACCAAGAAGGAATGAATGAATGATTTCTGTCATTCATTTCTGTGGGTGTTGAAGAATTTGCAGTTTCAAATAAGTCCACTAATAAATTGCTGATACCTTTTGGAGAGAGACAAGTTTAAGCTATTTTTCAGCTAATGCTTTAGGATGATGGAGAGCAAGGGGCCAGACATCTGGGGAGGAATGACAAGAGGACTGCCTCAAAACCTAGTGGAGGCCCTGGTACATGTTGTCCAGTCGTATCTGACTCTTCGTGATCCTGTGGACCATAGCACTCCAGTATTATCTATGGGATTTTTTTGGTAAAGATACTGGAGTGGTTTGCCATTTCTTTCTCCAATAGATTAAGGTAAACAGAGGTTAAGTGACTTGCCTAGGGTCACATAGATAGTGAATGTCTGAGGCTGAATTTGAACTCAGGGGCTTCCTGACTTCAAGTCCAGCACTTTATTTGATTCAATACTGGTATAGGGTAAGTGCTTAATTAATGCCATGAATTGATTGGTTGACAAAAGATGGTATGGAAAGAAGCTGTTGAAAGCTAAAGACAAACTCTGCCTACTTCCCTGTCTGATTTGTCCGTTACCAGTGCTGAATTTCCTGGGGATGATATGCAGGAGGGTGTCTCAGGGGGAAAGGCGTCTCCCAGTATAAGGGGGGAAAGAAGTGGAGGAGAAGTCTGGAAAATCAGGACCAGCACTCAGAGATAAGAGGTAAGGGACCAACAAATACGGGGCCATTGCTGATTCCAAACTCTTAAAGTGCCAACTAGATCTGATATTTAATCATCATTATTTGGTGGACTGTGCTTGCCCTGAGGCTATTCAAAGAGCATGGATTTAGAACTAGAACCTCAAAGACTATTCAGACTAGGAGTGGAGAACCTGCAGCCTCGAGACCACACGTCGCCTTCTAGGTCCTTGAGTGCAGCTTTTTGACTGAGTCCAAGTTTTACAGAAAAAAATCCTTTTATTAAGGGGATTTATTTTACCTAAGAAGTTTGGATTCAGTGAAAGGGCTGCACTTGAGGACCAAGAGGGCCACATGTGGCCTCAAGGCTGCAGGTTCCCTGCCCCAGATGTAGAACAACCCAAGAAAATGAGGTCCTGAGAAGTAATGACTTAAAACCTGAATCAGTGAGTGAAGGACAAAAATATTTAAGTACTTACCATGTGCCAGGCACCATGCTGAGTGCAAGGGTCACAAAAACAACCAAGCTAGGCAAATCCTTACCCTCAAGGAGATGACATTCTAAAAGATAAGACAATAAGCACATAAAGGGAAGCTGAGGGGAGGGAGAGGGTACTCGTGCAGCGGTATGGTTTGGGAATGCCTAGAAAGAGATTTGCCCAAGACTATATACAGTAATAGATAAAGAGATTCTTCTTTTTTATATAGTTTAATCTCATTTTTCCCTCAACCACCTCTTTCTGAACTAGATGACACAATGGATAGAATGGTAGGCCTGGAGTCAGGAAAACCTGAGTTCAAATCCATCCTGAGATACTTACTGGCTGTGCGAAGCTGAGCAAGTCACTTAACCTCTGGCCTTGTTTCCTTATTTGTAAGATGGAATAATAAAAGCATCTACCTCCCAGGGTGTTGGGAGGGTAAACCGAGACGATATTGGTAAAATTTCAAACCTCAATCTACCATATATTATAAGGAAATTCTATCATCCCTTTGATCAGTTTAATTGCCCTTCATTAAACGTAAGCTATAATGTCTTTATTGAGCTAGGACACCCCAACTACATGTAGTTTTCCAGTTGTGGAGGAAGCCCCAGTTGTTACTAGAAGAACTGGGACATTTTTAAGTTTTCAGTCAATATTTATTGATCACTTGTGATATTTAAGAAACTTTACAGAGACCTATCTGGTACAAGGATCAATATAGTTTGTGAAAATATAGCCCTTCTACATGACTAAATTTAATTATGTTTTATTTGATATAAGATTTGTCAGGCTTATGTTAATATTACTTATATAAATAACTAATGAATATTAAGCAATGACAAAACCAATTGAACTTATATCTATAGTTAATTAAACTTTTAGACTTTCAACTGTATATATATATATATATATATATATATATACAGAGAGAGAAAGAGAGAGGAAATGAGCACAACCTCGAGAAGAAAAAGGAAGAAAACAAGCACTTATGCAGCACCTACTACGTGCACCTACTATGTGCCCGACCACCTAGCTGCCCCTGGCATATAGTAAACATGATATAAATGTTAGCCATCATCATTATTATCAATAAGTGCTTTTTCTGTGTTAGATACTGTGCTAGGCATTGGAGAAAAAAAACAAAAACAGCCCCTGCCTCCAAAGAAGCTTATATTCCATTAAGACCCCTTCAAAGTAGGGAGAAGGTAACCTTAGATGGGAAGGCTCTAACAGTTGTGGGGTAGTAGGGGTTCATTATTGTTGTTCAGTTGTTTTTTTGTCATACCTAATTCTTCAGGTCCCAATTTGACACTAGACTGGTTTACCATTTTATTCTCCAACTCATTTTACAGAAGAGGAAACTGAGGCAAGCAGAGTTAAGTGACTTTTCCAGGGTCACACAGCTGGTAAGTGCCTGGGACCAGATTTAAACTCAGGAAGATGAGTCTTCCTGACTTCAGACCAGGCACTCTATCCACCATTCCACCTAGCTCTCCCAGGACACAGGGGACAAGAAAAATCTTCTAGCAGAAAGAAAGATGTGAGGCTAGTCTTGAAGGAAGTCAAGAATGCTGAAAAGTAGGGGTGAGGGATGGCCAGTACAAAGGTGAGGAACAAAGAGCCAAGTATGAAGGGATGTACAATGGATAGAGGGGAATATAAGAAGAATGAAAATATAGAAAGATATCAGCATCTGCTTCATTTTTTCATGGAGTATCGAATTATAAGCTGAAACAAATGTGTACACTCCAGTGATGAATTAATTCATCAAAATCCTTCTCAAGTCTTTTTTTTTTCTCTAACAGAGAGACCAACACAAAATTCCAAGCGGTTTGGACAGAACAGAGCATTTCCCACCTCTCCTTGCAGTCAATAAACATAAGTTGGTCTTTCCTGTTTTGTCTTTAATAGCCATTTAGGAAATAATTTCATCTCATTGAGTCAGCCTGAAACTTTCAGGATCCTGTAGAAATCAGATAGCAAAAAATACTTAAAATAACCTACCAATATCTACTCAAAATCCCCACTACTTCCAAAATAATCTTTTCTAGTAGCCTCTCCAGGAGGATGGGAGGTAGAGGTGGGGAATCCTGTCACCATTATACTTGTTTATTTTTCTGTCTCTGTTTCCTGCATAGTACATTCTATCTCCCACTGTGGCCAGGAATTAGAAGAAGAGTTTCTGCTCTGACAGAAATTGCCCAAAACTTCTGACCAATCTACAGGACCCAGTACCCTCCCCCAAGAGTGGTTAAGGGCAATCCTATCACAGCCAAAGGCTACTACTACAGATAATCTTTAAGAATTTCAGGAGTTCCATGCCCAAAGGGTTACAAAATGTGCATACCCTTTGGCCCAGCAATACCGCTACTAGGACTGTATCCCCAAGAGATCATAAAAATGGAAAAGGGTCCCACATGTACAAAAATATTTATAGCAACACTCTTTGTAGTTGCAAAAAACTGGAAGTCAGGGGGATGCCCATCAATTTGCGAATGGCTGAATGAATTATGGTAGATGAATGTAATGGAATACTATTGTGCTATAAGAAATGATGAACAAGAAGACTTCGGGGAGGCCTGGAAGAACTTATATGATCTGATGCTGAGTAAAAGGAGCAGAACCAGGAGAACTTGGTGCATAGCAACAACCACAGTGTGCAAGAGCTTTTTCTGGTAAACTTGGAAGTTATTAATAACACAAGAACTTTAAAAAAAAAATTCCCAATGGTTTTCTAAGGCAAAATGCCTTCCACACTCAGAGAAAGAACTATGGAATTCATTCGCAGAATGTAACAGATCATGTTTGTGTGTGTGTGTGTGTGTGTGTGTGTGTGTGTGTATTATGTTTTGATTTGTTATATGATTTCTTCCATTTATTTTAGTTCATCTCCATAGCATGACTATAGTGAAAATGTATTCAATAGGAAAGTATATATAGATCCTATATAGAATTATGTGCCATCTTGGGGAGGGAGGGGAGTGGAGGGGGGTAGGTGTGTGTGGGGGGTAAAAATCTAAGTTTTATGGTAGTGATTGTAGAATATTTTTAAAAAATAAATAAATAAAAATTTAAAAAAATTTTTTTAAATTAAAAAAAAGAATTTTAGGAATTCCTCAGTTCACTAGCACTCTAGGATTAAATACAGAGATCTAGTTGTCCCATGTGGCTTCTCCTATCCAAATTCAGATATCATTTCAGTGCAAGCCAATGAGGAAGCATTCAAACTGAGCCTACAAAGCACCACATTGGATTTGAGGCTCTTGAGCAATTGACCATTTTCAATATTAATGGATTTAGGAAATGTCCCAGGAAAGAAAGAACAACTTTATTCATTATATTTCTGTTTATACTTCTATTTAACACAGGATCATAAATTTATAGCTCAAAGGCACAGCAGGGTCCATAAAGTCTAACCCTCTCATTTTACAGATGAGGAAACTGAAGCATTAACAGGTTAAGTGACTTGCCCAGAATCACATAGTGAGTAAGCATTTAAGTTAGGATTTGAACAGAGTCAGATCTTCCTGACTCAAAGTCCAGGTCTCTATCCACTAAACCACCTCTATTTGT
The DNA here is from genome assembly GCA_028658325.1 of Potorous gilbertii. Taxonomy (NCBI): domain Eukaryota; kingdom Metazoa; phylum Chordata; class Mammalia; order Diprotodontia; family Potoroidae; genus Potorous; species Potorous gilbertii. The sequence continues at coordinate 281,599,668 of CM053771.1, read as the reverse complement.
TTTTTCTTTTTAAATTCGATTTTATTTTCAGTATAAAATTCTCCCTCTTTCTTTTCCCTCACCCCCACCCATTGAGAAGACAATGCAGAAGAAAAAATAAAAAAATTACAAATACGTATAGACATACAAAATAAATTTCCTCATTAGTCATGTTCCAAGAGAAAAAAAAACTAGAAGAAAATGTGCTTCAATCTGCACTCTTGAGTCCATCAGTTCCCTTTATTGAAGTGGGTAGCATGTTTCATCATAATTCCAATGGAATTGTAGTTGGTAATTTTCATGATCAGAAGTCTTTCAAAGCTGATAATCTCCTGGTTCTGCTTACTTCATTTTACACCAGTTCATACAAATCTTCCCAGATTTCTCTGAAATCCTCCCCTTCATCATTTCTTACAGCATTCCATAGCATCTATATACCATATCTTATTCAGCCATTCTCCAACTAATAGGCAACCTCTCTGTTCCCAATTCTCTATTTGTTTAAGTCGAATATGCTCTTGTGTATGGACATCATTAGCCTTCAGTATATAAAAGTGGGGTCATGTTATCATATTCCATTGCAGGTAACAAAACTCAGCTACCACTTTCTGATACTAGAATCTCATAAGATTTTAAACAAATGTATAATTAGCCTACAGGGCAGAATATTAAACAGAAATACAATTCATGAGTGCACTACTCATTTGTCAGTGCTGTAGAATAGACAGACAGACAGACAGAGAGATAGGTAGATAGAGTCTGCCAGATTTAGCCTGAAATGGCTACAGTATGACTCAAGTTGACAGTGCCTGGCATGTAAGTAGACACTTAATGAATTCTTATTGACTTGAGAATGAAAAGAGAAGCAAGTTCTGAACATACTCCATCTATAGATTTTTAGTGTCACTTTCATTATCTAATGGAAATCACAGTTTTTATGCAGGATGATGAGTGCTTTGGTAAGTCAGTAAGTCCTTTTGACTTTAATTGTCTCAAGTTCATGGACCACTGACACTACCATCTTCAGGGAAGAAAATCCCACTTTCATCAAACCAGGAATACATGGTTTACTTCCTCCAGAAACCTGCATTATTTTTTGTTCTGCATGGATTTCTGACTATCCCGCTTTACTTTTCTTTCTAGGGGCTCAAACTGATGCCTAGCACTACAAATAGGCCATTTCCTAATAATAATGAGTCATTCCTAAAATGGGTCTTATGTGAGGAAGTAGCAAAACCACTTAAGAAGGTAAAGTAGGAAAAGCAGCTGAAACGAACCAAATACAGAAAGACGTCCATGATAGAAGTAACATATTTTTAAAGGTTGTTAGGGATTGATTTTTGCTCCCCTTCCTCTTCTTTGCATAATCATATTCTATTATAAACTTTGTAACCATCAGCCAAGTCAAGCATTCAAACAAATCAGCCAAATTAAAGTATCAAATAATCACATAAATGTCCAATTATATTAAAATTACAAATTATAGTTTTCCAAAAGAAAGAAAATATATATACAAATTTTAACAAAAAATATATAATACCTTACTTGCTGTGGTATTTCCTTCATATCTGTGTGTGTGCATGTGTGTATATACATTATCACATTTTGTTGCTACTGTTATGTGTAATTCTAGTCATAAGTCTGCATGTTGTTACAATTCTGCTTTACCTTCTGAGTGATACTTTACATATTTCCATAGTGCTTTATATTCTCATTTTCAAAATAATGGTTTTCCCCCTAAGGTTTTATTTTTGTTATATTAATTCATTTTTTACTTTTATTTCCTAATAATGCAGCCCTATTCTCATCATAGGATCTCTCTTATTGAAAAGCAAACAACAGACAAGCACAACTCTCCAGTACACTGACTGTCTAATATATGACTGACAAAATATTTAAAATTCTTTATCTTCCATCTACCCGCACTCTATGAAGAGGATGACAGTATGTTCCAATAGCAACCATCTGGAATCATTGCATCTATTCCGAGTTGTGGTGCCTTTTAATGTTGTCTTTATGTTATCGTGGTCCTTGAATACAATGTTCTCCTGCTTCTACTTTCTTAACTCTGTATCAGTTCATACAAGTCTTCCTATATTCCTCTGAATTCTTCACATTGGTTATTCCTTGGAATATGGTATGTATTCCATTAATTTACATACTGAAATTTGTTCATTCATTTCACAATTGATGAATATTCACTTTGTTTCAGATGTTTGTTGCTACCAAGAATTCTGCTACAGATATTTTAGCATGCAGCACTCTCCCCACTTCTAACTTCCTTGGGGGTCATGTAATTGGATCAATGAATATAGACAGTTTGTAACTTTTCTCACATAATTTCAAAATAGTTTACAAAATTATTTTGTACATAAGATACAGTTGATTTCCATCAACAGTGTATTTATGTTTAATTTCTCCATAGCCCTTTTATCTTTTTTTATCTTTCATGTTCTTTGCTAATTTGATAAGTGTGAGGTAATTCTTTACAGGTGTTTAAATTTGAATTTCACTTATAATTAGTGACGAAGTATTTTTCACATGCTGTCTTTTGAAAATGTTCATATCTTTTCATCACCTTTCTAATAGAGAATGGTTTTTAGTTTTACACATGATTATATTAATTTTTGATAAATTTTCAATGTCAGATTTTTATCAGAAATGTTTGATGCTAATTTTTTTTAATTATACCTTCTCTCATTCTAGCTGAACTGGTTTTTCATGCAAAAAAGATAAATTTTAAATAATCAAAATTTCCTTTTTTGTCATTTTTATCTCTATCTCCTTGTCTATGTATGATTGCCTCCTAAACATAATTCTGCATATCTGCTCATTTTCATGGTTCAGTAAGATTCCATCATATTGATAAATCACAATTTATTTGATTTTTCATTTTCCAATCAGTAGACACATTATTTTCCCAATCCTTTGCTATTACAAATAAAGTTGCTATGAATATTTCTGTACCATTAGGTCTTTTCCCCCACTTTTAACAAGATTCTTTAGACAACAGCCCTTTGTAGTAGGATCACTGGGTCAAAGTTTGGTCATTCAAATTAGATATTTCCAATTTGCTTTCCCAAAAAAATCACAAAAATTCACAGTTTTACCAATGGTGTAACAATGTGCATGTCTCCTCAAACATGATCACATTTATTTGGGCCAATGGCTCATTGAGTGGGGTTGTGATGTTGGTTTTAGGTTTGGATTTTTTTTGGGGGGGGGGAGGGATGGTAGTGGAGGGTCTGGACCTGTGAATTTATGATACATAAGGAACTCCTTTTGGAGAAGTTATCTCCCAATACAGATTGGCAATTATTTTACAATTTATAATTTTAAAGAATTGCCAAGGTCTCTAAGAAGTTAAATGACTTGCCTAGAGCCCTACAACAGTATCATTCAGAGGCAATACTTGAATCCAGGTCTTTCTGACTCTAAAACTGGCTCTCTATCTATAATGTCATGCTACCTTTCATAGGATATTGTTTCCCCAAAAATATTAAATGACCCAGACTCCAGAGCATCCAATGAAAGATGTGTTACCCCAAAACATGGGATAGAATTACTTGATATGAGAAAACAGGGAGAAGTTTCTTCTGAACCAATGGAGAAAGTACCCACTCAGACAAGAACACGGATTCAGCTAAGTATCATCATCATCATAATTATTCCTGTTGTGTTATTTTTATAATCATTTACAATTTTAGCTTGTGGTTCAGTACCCTAAGACCTACACGTACAAAAACCAAGTTCAGTCCTAGGAACAATTATTTTCCCCTTAATATAATTGTTCAGTCTTGCTCCTAATTATACTCTTTCTCTCTGTCTCTCTCTCTAAATATATATATATTATATATATATATATATATATATATATATATATATATATACATACATATATATTATATATGTAGGGTATCCCAAAAGTCTTGGTGCCTTTTGAATTGATAATTAATTTATGAAATTAGGAAATGGGGCAGGCACACCTTGTTCTTCAGGTATTCACCCAAAAGACCACGATGACTGTGGAAGGAGAGACAGCAATCACATTTCAATAAGGCACAGAGGGTGTAGGGACACAGAAAGTACAGACAAGTAGCAAAAATGTGTACAGAGGCATGCTGCATGGGGATGGAAGATAGAGTGGTGAAGGAAGGCAGGCATCTACAGGGAAGAGGCACAAGTTATCTTTCATATAACCTTGGCTTAGAGTTGAGAGCACTCAGCAGCATGGACCCAGTGGAGGTTGAAGAAGGCTTGGGAGGCAGGATTTTGAGGTCTCATTTTTATAAGATTTTGGGGAAAAGTGTGTACCACCTTGAGTTTAGCTTGTTAACATATTCAAATCACCTAGACTTGTAGGTAAAACTTTAAAGTGAACATATCCACATCATCTCAGTTATCAGCTCCATTCACTGTTCTGTTGGTTTTCTTGTGTTTCTCTGAAATTTGCCTCAGATTTACATATCATAAGAGCAAAGAACCATGTTAGCAAATCCTAGATGGCTTCCCCTGATTCAGGACATATTACCAGGCTGTGATTTGGGGTGAATATATGACACAATATGTAAATTATGTCCCTTTGATCTTTGGGGCAGTTTGTACAAGACTTCAGGGTTCCCCCCCCTTTTCAATCTTACTTCTGCTGTTGCTACTTACATTGGCTACTTATAAACTTATTTACTATATGGATTGGAAGAGGAGGTCAGGGGGGCTAGAACAAGATATAATTTTATGCAGTTTTAAATCAAAATTGCGCTGAGATTTTTGGAACACTCGATATGGTCTTATAAGTTCTCTCACACACATCACCTCATTTCATTTCCTTAACAATTTTAAGAGGCAAAAAGGAGAAGTATTATTTTCTGAAATTTTACAAAGGAGGTAACTGAGTCAAAGATGTTAAATAACTTACCTGAGGTCATACAAGTAGCAGGTGGCACAGAAAGAAGTAGAACCCAGACCTTCCAACTTGTATTCAATACTCATTCCATTATACCATTTGTCTTAGGGACTCCATCCTGCCTAGTGCCAGAAGTATAAACTCTTGGGTTCTGTAAAGCTGTTTTCTCAACAATCCTAAAGAAGCAGAGAGGCAGTGATGGTATAATTTCTTTATTGTACAAATGCTGAGACTGGGACCATAAGAGGAGAGAGACTTTTCCACAGCTCAAGACCAATCAGACTTGGTAATTAGGGGGTATGCTTTCCAAGGCACCAGGAGGAACCCCTTCCCTAACACCCCTCCTTTCTGCTGTGTGATAATCCTTTAAGAGATTTTCATTCTACAATTAGAGCTGTGGAAGAGCAACAAAATGACTTCAGCTCACACTAAGATGTAATTTACAGATTCTTTCCTAAGATAGGAATTTTGCTATACAAGTGGTTGAAGGTGAAAGAAAGGCCATTGAATGCCTACAGTCTAAAGTAGGGGTGGGAAAGAGGTTACCCATGGTGATAGCCTTGGGTGGAGGAGGCTTAAATACAAACTTCTTCATAGTTTTGACTAAGACAGATGCTTCTCACAGCGAACTGAGAATGAATCCAGAACTAGGAGTATGTTCTACTGTACTGTATCAGGTTTGTTTTTTTTTTTTAATTAGCTTAATATACTTACCATTTTTCAAAACAAAAAAAGCTAGTTTTAATGATCCTGATCCTCAGAGTAAGAATTTTCAGGGGAGTTTTTCTACAAACCAATTTCCATGAAACTTGTCCTGGCAAATAAAACCAATATGAATGACTTAGAGACACACTTTGGAAAGACTCATGCCTCAGATAAGTTGGGAAATCTGCTATTTGTCACTCAGTCCTGACGTCTTTATCACTGAGTCATGGTCCTAAGGGATACAGAGTTATACAGTTATACTATCTGACCCAGACATTGGCACTGTTTTATGCTGAGATTCTAGCAAACAGTAAAATCAGGGCACTGAATATTAGAACTAGATAGGAACTTTAAAATTATTTTAGCAAACACTTTCATTTTTTAGGTGAAAAAGCTAAGGTAAAAACAATTACCCACCATATAAATGACCAAAGGGAAAAGACAGATAGTTTTCCAAGGAAGAAATCCAAGCTATCAACACTCAGATTGTTTTAAATGCTTTAAACACTAATAATTAGGGAAATTCAAATTAAAGCAACTTGGAGTTTCTACCTCACACATATCAGAGTAACAAAGATGACTAAAGAGGAAAATGGCAAATGCTCTGGAGGCACTGTGGGAAAAACAGTTACATTAACACACTATTGGTAGAACTGTGAATTGGTCCAGCCATAATAAAAAGAAATTTGGAACCATACCCAGAAAGTTATGAAACTATATATACCCTTTGACCTGGCTTTGCTATTAGTAGGCCTATACCTTAAGGAAATCAAAGAAAGAGAAAAAGGACTGATATGTACAAAAGTATTTTTAGCAGTTCTTTTTGTGGTTGTCAAAAATTGGAAGCTAAAGGGGTGTCCTACTGACAGATGGATAAGCTAATTGTGGTAAATAAACGTAACATTATTTTGTTCCGTTAAAAAATGATGAAATGGACAATTTTCTAGGGAATTGGGAAGACCTTTTTGTACTGATTCTGAGAAAACTAAGCAGAAGAATTTGGATAGTAACAACATTACAGAAAAAGAGCAATTTTGAAAGACTTGAATTTTGATCAGTGCAATGGTAAGCCATGAGTTGTATGTTTCCATGTCTCTTTGAAATTATGTTTCCTCATTTCACAATAGTATTTCATTACACACATATACATATACATTCATTCCTAAATTGGTAGGCATTGCTTTAATTTCCAATTTTTTACCACCACAAAAATAGCTACTATAATTTTTTTTTTTTGGTGTTAACAAGATCTCTTGATTTCTTTGACTTCTTTTGGGTACTGGCCTATTAATGGTATGTAATTTATCAAAGGGCATATTTTGTTTATTAACTTTTTGTGCATAAGTCTAAACTGCTTTCCAGGATAGTTGTCCCCATTTTTAGGTCCACCAAGAGCATACCTTCTGTATGCCTGTTTTCTCAAAGCCCCTCCAACACTCATCATTTTCTTTGTAGTCATATTTGCCAATCTGATGTGTGAAAAATAATTTCTAAAAAGGGGGGATTTGCTACAGATGTAGAATATTATATTACATATACTTTTAGATAAAGACCCTGTAATATTACTTTGGCTTATTTGTTTTATTTTGCTACATTCTACAAATGTTTATCATGTTTAAAAAATCATTAAAACATTTTTGAATGGGAAACCAGAAGTCCAAAACAATGAATATGGAACATGCCACTCATCTCTTGATGGAAAAGTGATGAGCTAAAAATGCATAGAGAGACATACCTTATCAGATACAGCTAAATGGGGAATTTGTTTTGCCAGACTATGTAGATATGCATTGAGGGGTTTGTTTTAAGGGATTTTTTGAGTGAACAATGTTTTAAAAAATACTTGTTACTTGGAAAAAAATAAATTCTCAACTCAATGAAGAGAATAGAAGGGAGGAGGGAGAAAAGAAAAAGGAGGAGGAAAGAAAAGAAGAAGAAGAAGGAAGAGAAAGGAGGAGGAGAAGAAGAAGAAAAAGGAGGAGGAGGAGGAAAAGGAAAAGGAGGAGGATGAGGAAGCAGCTAAAGCCCATAGAAGTCAAGTCACCTCTCCAAGGCCACACAGACAATCCATGGCAGAGACAGGAGCAGAACTCAGGGTTCTTGAGTGCCAGATTGTATCTCTGTTATTTCCACAATATCACACCATAACTCTCAAGCAAGGGCAGAGGCTACCTCTTGAAGAAGTGCCTATTTTATGCAGGCTGGGCTGGTCTTTTCAAGGACTGAGAAGGTTGTTTGTCTTCTTTGCTGCTTAAGGTATAAAAGGTCCACTGTATGTGGAATTGGAACTAAATGTTTTAGCAGAATTCCCACTGGCCCACCAGAATGCATTTTTGATTGTACTTGTTGGTTGCCATGGAGAATGTGGAGGTGGAGGGGAGTGGCTCTTTTATCTGAAGTAGTATCTTTTTTTTTAACCTTAATAATTATATACTTTTTGTCCTTTGCCACAAATAAAGTTGTTTTATCATTTTTTATGGTCCACCATTGTCTCTTTATATAATAAACCTGAGATTAAATCATTGGCCTACCCTGAGTTACACCTGGCCCTTAAATACCATCGATGAAAGGACTATTTGGATGCAAATGTTAGACTAGACACTTCAGGAATGAAGTTAGAGAAGACCTCTAATCTTGTCCAGATACAAGTGCTGTTAGTAGGGGGTAATTTTTTTTCTAATTACCATCTGTTCCATTCCCCAGTTTCTACTTTCCCTTATGTAAAGGACATGAGAAGCAATGAAATGTGGAGAGGTGAAAAGAGTGACAGAGTGGTCACCAGCAAGTTAGCTACTCAACCACTCACTCTCTTCCTCCGTTTCCTCATCTACAAAAGGGAGTCAATAATACTTGCAATATCTCTCTTACAGTTGTTAGAGAGAAGGCACTTTTTTATAAACCTTAAACTATTACATAAACATGAACTATTATTTCAGAATTTGTATCATAAAGTGATACAAAGGGCATCTAGGTGGAATAGCAAATAAAGCACTGGCCTTGGAGTCAAGAAGACCTGAATTAAAATCCTGCCTCAAACACTTGTTATATAACTCTGGACAAGTCATTGAGAGTACTCTCAGCCTCAGTTTCCTCATTTGTAAAGCAGTAATAACACCTAGAGTTGTTGTGAGCATCAGGTGACATAACATGTAAAGCACTTCATAAAGCTTAAAATGATATATAAATGCAAGATAGTCAATTAAATTACTGATAATAAATTGTTTATCTACCTGTTGCTTGCCTCTGGTAAATGCACTTTGTATTCTGTGACCCAGAATCCCTGTGCTCTGGATTTACAAACCAAATTCAATCTTGAAATATCATTCTCTCTGACGTTTATTGCCCCAACCCAGAGTGCCTCTGGGAAGTCTCAGACTATATAGCTCAAGTATTACTCATGTCCAGATCCCCACAGATTAGATTAAAAGGTATCCAGATTCTATACAAGTTCTCAAGACAATTTTGCATAAATATCTAACAAAGTACCCATTATTCTACTACACACACAAGAAACACACATACATGTGTGGAAATGTAAAATATATAGAGGTAAATAAAAATTGATACAACTTTCCTTTTCTGGTAAATCCCATCTTTCTCCAGGGACCTAAAGTCCTCTATATTCATGGCACCATTTTGCGGTAAGAACTCTCCTTTTAAGGGAAACCAATTTGGGGATTCTAGAGAGGGCAACTTCCTCCATGGCATTCCCATGAATCCTCTCACTCCAGAGACATGTATAGGTGTTCAGTCTTATGATTCTATTTTAAGGTGATTGGAATTCCTCTTGAAATGGAATGAGCTTTGGATTGCTACAGAAGGAACCCCCTCTTTCACTGGATCTGCACTGTCCAAATAACTCAGATTGATAACAGAGGGCAGTGGGTGAATAGTGATGGAGGAGGAGATGAAGAAGAAGAAGAAGGACCAGGAGGAGAAAGAGAAGAAGAAAAAGAAGAAAGAAGAGGAAGAAAAGGAGGATAAAGAGGAGAATAAAGTAAGGAAGGGAAAGAAAGAAGAAAGGAAGGAAAGATGGAAGGAAGGAAGAGAGAGAAAGAAGGAAAGGAGAAAGGGAAGGAAAGAAAGAAAGAAAGAAAGAAAGAAGGAAGGAAGGAAGGAAGGAAGGAAGGAAGGAAGGAAGGAAGGAAGGAAGGAAAGGAAGGAAGGAAGGAAGGAAGACCAAAATATTTTTTAAATACACAGAAAAGAACAGAAGAGAGTTCAAAAGGGGACAGTCAAGCAAGTCACTGTTGATGTCATGCCAAACAATATATACTTCTATAAATTATATGTAGTGTAGACATGATTTCACATGCAATCTTCTATTCTGATTTTTAAAATCCAGGTCTTGAGCAAATTTTATGATGCCTTTGCTTTGCTTTGTTTAGAGGAATGAGGGAGGACAAAGGAGGTCAGCCACTGTTGACTTTTGCGTTTCCTGAGCCATGAAACCTCTTAGCCAAGCTCCCAGTGAGTTTCTGTAGTTGTGCAGATAATGATCATTAGAACTATCAACTCTGGAGAATTCAGAGATAACAAAGTTTCCTGATTCCTAGTCAAGGCCATGTCAGCAGGTCTTTATCTTTATGAAAGGAACAGTCAATTTTCAAAATCAAACATGACTCTTCCTTTTCTTCTTCAATCAATCACAATGCCAAAAGACCCTAGAGCAAAGATCTAGGAACAGAGGCAACGGATGGTATTTGGTTTCCCCCTCACCAATCCCTGCCTTTGCAGAATCAAGGAAAACTGGAAAAAATATGACCAACACAGGTTGAAGAAGGGACCTTTCCTGAATGGAAAGAGGATGTTGGGAAGCCATTTTGTACCTGTAATATCTCACTGATTTATACAAGGATGATGCCATTACATAGCACAGATAATTGGTATAAGACAATCAGTCAATTTGAAGTAAGACATATTGTTCCTCAAATTGCCTGGGGAAGAGGGAAACCCCACAGGTCTATATCTTCAACCTTTGATCGTTATCAGAGGTCTTGGTTGGCTATAAAAAAAATGCTCCAATAAATCTCACAGGGATGTGTAGATTTTATACATGAGCTATCTTGCATTTTTCTGGAATCCCAGGGGAAATCCCTCCTTTTTTTAGTTTAAATATTTTATTGACTTTTTAAAACATTATTATCACTTCCTGGTGACTCCCCCTCACATACCCACCACCACAGGACAAGAAGGTACAATTAAGTCAAATAGATCTAAATATCGGTCATGAGATATGTCTCTACACCTATTGTTCACTATTGTCTGATGAAAGAAGAACCATGTTCCACCATCCATCCTCTGAACTCCCAGTTGGTCATTGCATTGATCAGGTTTTTCAGTTCCTCCTTCCTCCTGATTCCAGGGTCAGTGCTCTATCCACTGTGCTGCATCCTTTGATCAGGGTTCTAAAATTTTTAATGCTATTTTTCTTTACATTACTGTGACTTTCCTATAAATTGTTCTTTAGTGATTCTACTTACTTGACTCTGCATCAGTTCTTACAAGTCTTCTTTGTAATCATTGCTCAGGACAAAGGTTAGGGAATCCAAACACAACAAAGGAACTAACACAAACTACTTGCCGATAGATCATGAAGAATTAGGCCTTCAATGATTTTCCTGAGTGTACAGAAGAATTACATAGCTTATCTAAACTTTAAAATACTGGCTACAAGAAGAAAAGTTGGGAATGGACTTCAACCTCTAGAACTGGTGTGAGCTCATCTTTTTGTGGGTTAAATGTGAAAGAAAATAAAACATAAATTTGGGTCAGAATGTCTGAATGCCTAATGTGTAGAGTAGAGTACTAACTTTGGAGTCAGGAAGACTCAGGTTTGAATTCCACTTTGATCACTTCCTTAGCTGTGTGACCAAGTCACTTAACCTCCTGGGGCCTCAGTTTACACATCTATAAAACAGGGGGTGCCACCTGCAGTAATAATAGCTAGAATTTACATAGCCCTATAATATATCCTTCAAACAAAGATGGCACTTCTTGTCCACCTCAACAAGGCATGAACCTTACCACATGACCTATTTTCCCAGAAGTCAGGATAGATTTTTACTGATCCATTCATACTCTTAGCACAGTGCCTGAAATAGAGCAGGTGCTTACTAAATGTTTGTTGATTGATTGACTGATCCCAGTTGTAACCACCAAGAATTTGTGGGAAGGTTGAATTTTAGAGCACACTTTACAGTCTATTCAGTGATTAAACCCATAACCTCAATTTTTTATTGCCATGTCTTAATCAATAGTACTAATTAGCCTCAAAACAAGGGAGGATTTGAGCTCTCAGGGTTGTATTAGAAAGTCAGACACCTTGTGAAGAAGGTCAGATAAACTCAGATAATGAGGCTAGGAGATGCTGACTCCATGTCCCTACTTAGGATACTAGGATGTTAGGTGGTCTTGCCCTCAAGATTCCTTCTCATCCCCCAAATCTCTGGCTCCAAATAAGCTCTGGCTTTCCTTCAGGTATATTAGCCTTTCCTAAAATAATGGGATAGAACTCTGGGGTCTGAACAGGAGTTGTTCACAGATGATGATTCACTCAACTTATGGAAAGGATTTGACCTCCTCAGTTGAACCAAGGGACATGATTCCCTATTAGCAGACATGGTTGCGGGTAGGGGTGGGGAATGAGACAATGATGGTTCCTTTATCTGATAACAGTGAAAATACAATTCCCACCACCACCACTTGCAACCTGGTAAATAGCTTATGATTGTAAAATTCAGGTGATATACTATACCATAGGTTGGGGGAAGCTAGGTGGTGTAGGGAATAGAGTACCAGTGCAGGAGTCAGGAGGACCTGAGTTCAAATCTCACCTCAGACACTTGACACTCACTAGCTGTGTGAATTTGGGCAAGTCACTTAACCCCAATTGCCTCATCCTGGGTCATCTCCAGCCATCTTGACGAATATCTGGTCACTGAATTCAGATGACTCTGGAGGAGAAGTGAGGCTGGTGACCTGCACAGCCCTCCCTCACTCAAAACAAACTCAAGTAAGTCATGTCATCATTTCTCTGATGGCAGGGTCTTCTTCAGCAATGAAGGACAAACACACACACATGCCATAGGCTGAGGCTGAGTCCTGTAGCACAAAATAAAGCCTCCTGGGTTGGGAGCAAGTAAAGGTTATGACCAAAAGTTTCCCCTCAGGAAGGGGGACAGAGACATGGGACTGCCCACATCAGGCCCAGAATTGGAGGCCAGCAATAAGGAAGATGGAATCAGGGATCCAGAGGTAGGAGATATTTCCCAAATCAAAAGCAAGGAGCAGTAACTGAAATAAAATAGAGTTTGAGGAATAAGTAAAAACACATGCTTTGGCAGTCAGTCCTAAGAATCTGATAGAATGAATAACAGAAAATGCTTCAGTTCCACAAAGAGATTGAAGAATTTGCTGTATTAACCTTGCCAAAGTGTCAGAGGAGAAATTCAAACAAAGCCACCTGGCTTCCAGTACCATAAGCCCCTCCCCCACCTCCCCCACCACCTATAATAATAATAAGGTACAGCCAGACAGCCACCACCAATGAGAGCAGCATGAATCTCCAAGGAAACAGACAAAGTTGAATGGTCTCAGACACTATGCTGAGCATGGACCTGCTTAAGTCAATGCTGCTTTTTTCCCTGCCTGAGAAAATGAAATGGTCTACCTCTCTCACACTGAGAAGGAAGATGTACCACAACAAGTCATGCTCTGAAGTACTTTTAGGGCCAAGTCAGGTAATTCTCCAGTTTTCGCAGATACAGAGGTCCACTAAGCATTGGGACCAGAAGGTGAGGAGGGGAGACTCAGAGAAGCAGTCAAGGGGCATGGGGAGAGAAAGAGGGCTGCCTGGAGTTGGCCAGGTAACTCTAGGGAGCAAACACAGCCCTAGGCACAGGGAAATAACAGTTTGTCTCCTACTCCAACATCCCTGCCTTGATGTAGTGATGTACTTTCCATGGAAGGCATTTAGTGGATGTTGCATTCAAATCCTATGTTATTTACTAGCTGTGTGACCTTGGGCATGTCACTAAACCTTAGTTTGCCTCAGTTTCTTCAACTGTAAATTGGAGATAATAACAGTACCTAGCTCATAGAGGTGTTGTGAGGATAAAATAAGATTTTTAAAGTGCCTGGCTCATAGTAGGTGCTTAATAAATACTTGTTTCCTTCCTTCTGTATTTCCTACACAAGTCAATTGCATCAGTTAGCCCAAATGCTAAGCCTCTTCTCTCCCTTCCAATATCCTACCCTCTCATTCTTTTTTTTGGTTGAGGTAATTGGGCTTAAATGACTTGCTCAGGGTCACACAGCTACTAGGTATCTAAAACAGGATTTGAACTCAAGTCCTTCTGACTCCAGAGTAGGTACCCTATCCATTGTATCACCTAGCTGCCCCCTCCCCCTTTGGGGGAAGGTAATCAGTCATCTCTTGCAATAAATCAAAGGGTCTTGTGATTCATGCCTTTACTTGTTTTCTTCAAAGGCTGTTTGTGTCTTTTCTCTCCAGCTCTCCTAGAGAGTTTTAAGTCACATATAAGCAAAGTTTTAGAACAATACTTTCATAATAGATAAATAGTCTAAGATTATGAACATGAAAGAAAAACAGTACATTGACCACCATATGAAAAAATGCCTAAAATTCTATTAATAAAGGAAATGCCCTTTAAAATAACTGTGAAACTTCATCTCACATTCATCAGATTGGAGAAGATGGCAAAAGATGAAAATCTTTTGGGATGACAAGTATATCCATTGTTGGAGGAGCTCCAAATTGGTCTAAAGATTTTGGAAAGCAGGAGTGGAACCAAGATGGTGGAGTAGAAAGGCACACATATACTAGCTCTTACCCCACAACCCATAAAATACCTATAAAGAAGAACTCTCAACAAATTCTAGAGCAGCAGAAGCCACAGGACAATGGAGTGGAGGAGATTTCTAGGCCAGAGTGACCTGAAAGACTGACGAGAAAGGTCTGTCACACCAGACATGGAGCAGAGCCCAGCCCAGCCTTGGCCACATGGCACTGAGAGGAGCAGATATGAACAGGCTTCAGGGACAGAATCTCAAGTGGCAGCACAGATCCCTCAACCCACAGGTGCCAAAGGTCAGTGAGAGGGTCTTTTCAGTTGGTTGAGAAGAGAGCAGGGTGTCCCCATAACTCGGGCCTCCTCAGGTGGCAGCAGTGGAGGTAGCAGCAGAAGGGGCTCCCAAGGCAGGCAGCAGCCCACATCCACTGTTGAAAGTCTTATGGAAAAACCGTTGAGGGATCTGAGCCCTGTGTGGTGGCCCTGCCCCTACCTGAGCAGCTGATCTTAATCTCATACTGAATAGCAGGCCCTGCCCCAGCCTAAAGTCCCTGGGGGATTGGAGCAACTCATCTGAATCTCAGCCCCCAGAGCTGACTTGGCAGAACTTAGCAGAACTGAAGGTGGTTGTGGAGAGGAAACTAAGAAGATGGGTAACTGGCTGGAAAAATGCCAAAAAAAGGGGGAAAAAAATAAGACTATAGAAGGTACTTTCTTGGGTAACAGGTGTTTCCCCCCCCCATCCTTTTGGATGAGGAAGAACAAGGCATACCATCAGAGGAAGTAAAGGCCTCTGCTTTCAGGGCCTCCAAAGGGAACTTAAACTGGGCTTAGGGAAAAGAAGAGCTTAAAAATCAAGTCAGCAGCTTGCTAAAGGAGAACCAAAAAATGCTGAGGAAAATAACAGCTTTATAAAGAGACTAACTCAATTGGAAAAAGAGGTCCAAAAAGCCAATGAGGAGAAGGAGGCTTTAAAAAGCAGAATTAGTCAAATGGAGGAGAAGTTTCAAAAGCTCACTGAACAAAATAATTTGTTGAAAGAGAGAACTGAGTTCAGGGAAA
>CM053771.1:281551389-281583706 GCA_028658325.1 Potorous gilbertii | reverse complement strand
TACCTCCTGAAAGAGATCCAAAAAAAGAAACTCCTAGGAACATTATGGCCAAATTCCAGAGCTCCCGGGTCAAGGAGAAAATATTGCAAGCAGCTAGAAAGAAACAATTCCAGTATCGTGGAAATACAATCAGGATAACACAAGATCGAGCAGCTTCTACATTAAGGGATCGAAGGGAGTGGAATAAGATATTCCAGAAGTCAAAGGAACTAGGTCTAAAACCAAGAATCACCTACCCAGCAAAATTGAGTATAATACTTCAGGGGAAAATATGGTCTTTCAATGAAACTGAGGACTTCCAAGCATTCTTGATGAAAAGACCAGAGCTGAAAAGAAAATTTGACTTTCAAACACAAGAATCAAGAGAAACATGAAAAGGTAAACTGCGAAGAGAAATCATAAGGGTCTTCCTAAAGTTGAACTGTTTACATTCCTACATGGAAAGGCAATATTTGTAACTCTTGAAAATGTTTTCGGTATCTGGGTAGTTGGTGGAATTATACACACACACACACACACACACACACACACACAGCACAAGGTGAGTCAAATAGGATGGGATCATATCTTTAAAAAATGAAATTAAGTGGTGAGAGAGAAATATATTGGGGGAGAAAGGGAGAAATGGAATGGGGCAAATTATCTCTCATAGAAGAGGGAAGCAAAAGACTTTTTAGTGGAAGGGAAAAGGAAGGGAGCTGAGAGAAAAACATGAAGTTTACTCTCATCACATTTGACTAAAGGAAGGAATAAAATGCACACTCATTTTGGTATGAAAACCTGTCTTACAATACAGGAAAGTGGGGGAGAAGGGGACAAGCAGGGTGGGGGCAATGATGGAAGGGAGGGCAATAGGAGAAAGGAGCATTAGAAGTCAGCACTCTTGGACAAGGACAGGGTCAAAAGAGAGAGTAGAAGAAATGGGGGGCAGGATAGGATAGAAATAAATATAGTTAGTCTTACACAACAAGACTATTATGGAAGTCATTTGCAAAACTACACAGATATGGCCTATATTGAATTGCTTGCCTTCACAGTGGGGATGAGTAGGGAGGGAGGGAGGGAAGAAGATAAGTTGGAACTCAAAATTTTAGGAACAACTGTTGAGTATTCTTCTTGCATACACCTAGAAAATGAGAAATACAGGTAATGGGGTATAGAAAGTCATCTTGCCCTATAGGACAAAAGAGAAGATTGGGATAAGGAAAGGGAGAGATGTTAGAAGGGAGGGTAGATTGGTGATAGGGGAAATTAGAATGCTCAGCGTTTTGAGGTGGGAGGAGGGGAGAGATGGGGAGAAAATTTGAAACTCGAAATTTTTTGAAAATGAATGTTGAAAACTTAAAAAAGATGTGTGAAAGTTTGAGAGGTGGAAAAGGTTTAAAAGAGAGAAAAACAATGAGCTTCATTTTGACATGTTGTATCTGAGAAGTTGAAGGGGCAAGAAGATGGATATGTCTAGCAAGAGGTGGCAGTGCTAGAGTGTTATTCCAATGAGAAATCTGGACCAGGTGCCTAGCTTTGGGAATTTTACATATAGAGATCATTGAATCTATGGAAACAGATGAGATTCCCAAGGGAGAAAAGTAGAGAGAAGGGACTTAAGAACAAAACTTTGGGAGCAAAAAAAGAGGGGATCAAGAAAAAAAAAAACTTGAGTTGGGATTTTCAGAAAAGTAGAAAAATTAGGAGAGATCAAAGTCAAGTAAGCCAAGGGAAGAGAGAGCACCATGTACAGGCAAGATAATGACTTTTTTTAAAAAAAACCAAACACTACTATTGGGTTTGACAGTCAAGAGATTAGGAGAAAACACAAAAATTCAGTATGGAGGAAAGGTTGAAAAATCAGGTTGTAAAGAATTGAGAAATAGATAGGTGGTAAAGACATTGAGAGAGTGAATAAGGACAACTCTAGGAGATTAGCAGTGGAAAGAGAAAAAAGATATAAAATGATGTCACCATCACATGATGACTTTCAAAACTAGGAAAGACCTGATATTGTTTTGAGGTGACAGAAGAGACAACTTTAGGTAGGATAAGATTAAAGAGAGACAGATAAAGAGACAGAAACAGACAGAGAAATATAGATAAAGAGAGATAGAAAAGAGACAGAGAGAAAGAAATAGAGACTGCAGAGGAGAAAAAAATGGGATGGACAGCCAAAGGTGTAAAGGTGTACTGAGATGCATAGCCCAGAGGAGATTAGGAAGCTTGGGAAAGATGGTCTTGATTTTCTCAGCTAAGCAGGGGATCTGTTGAGAGAAAAGCATCAAAACATTCAGAAAAGAAAAATTTTTGAGATAACCACTACCAGTAGTATGATAGTCAATCAGGGAAAAATAAAAGGGTTGCTGTACAACAGTGAGAGCCCCATTGAGATTACATGAAATGAACCTGTACTGGGCCCCAACCAACATGAGTGTGTGATTTCTTTCAGCAGTATTCAGCAGTTCAGAAGTAGGAGTTAAAAGGCAAATAGACTGACCTGTTCTGTGTGTACAGGAGCAGGATAAGGAACAAGGAGAGCAAATTTGGAATTAAGTTCCACAGAGTGAAAACTGTTGAAGAAAAAAAGTGAGCTCAGGGGAAAGGCAATGGACAAGAAGAACTGGAGACCGTAGTGTTGAGGAAAGTTAGCTTTAGGAGAAGGGAAGCACAAAGTATTATGATCAGAGTGGTTCACTTCCAAATTCCAGATCATAGAACTGGTATAGTTAGGGGTAGAAGTAACAACAGCAATTCAGATTTATATATAGATCCTTAAAGGCTACATAATGCTTTACCTCTTATCTCATTTGATACAACAATCCTATAGAGGATGTGGAAGTATCATCCCCATTTTATAATGGAGGATATTGAGACTTAAAGGAGATAATTAATTTGCCCAGAGTCACAGGTAATAAATGTTTAAGGCAGAACTCAAGTAAAAGTTTTCCTGACTCCACACCCAGTGTCTCCTATGACACATTGCCTCTTTCTTCATCGTCTTGGGTCTAGAGTCCAGGGGGGGGCTGACATGGAGTAAAGATGCAGTTCATAGGGATCAAAGAGGTTGATTAATTTGGAGGCCAGGGTGTTTGAGGCAACAATGTGAATACTGAAGTCCCTAGGCACAAATGAAGAGTTAAAGTAGAGGAAAAGACTGTAACTCCACTACCTTGATAAAGGAGAGATAGTGACAAGGATGTTCATACATGTTAATGCCAAGGATATGGGTAGGATATTACAGACGGATGAAGCACACCTTAAAGTAGAAGAGATTACTGGCCAAGGGTGGAAACAGCAGCAGGGAGCAGAGTATGCCCATTTTTATACTTGGTCTATTGTGTTAAAGGGCCTAAGAGAAGGAGTACCTGGAAATAGAGAAGGTGAGTAGGTACCATCTGGAGATAGCTAGGCTACTACATGCATAAGAAGATAGAAAAAATACAAGAGGAAGAGACTTAGCATAATAATGAATTTGGAGGTCCAGAAGGGACAATGGAAGAGGAAGGCAGACAAAGACAGGGATTGGGTAGGAGTAATACTGAAATGGATGGAGACAAGATGTACCTTGGAAGGTGGATTGTACTTCGGATGATAATGCCTCTGAAATACCAGATTTAGGGGAGCAGTTTGAGGAAGCTTACTATTCAGAGGATGAAGTAAATACAAATTGATCAGGGCATCTCAACTGACTAGAATAGGGGAGGTCAATGACAAGAGTAATCAGGAAGATCACATAGTTAAGAAGGCAGCTAAGCCTGAATACTCAGCTATGGAAACCATATTCCTACCCATCACAATTCTCAAGGGGAGCCAGTGTTGGTGCTGACCCAGTATTAGGAGTCAAGAGAAGACAATGGAAGGAACAGGCAAAAGGAAACAAATGGTAAAAGAGAAGAAGAGAGTAAATTGTGAAGAATCTCAAAGAGAAGAGCCTCAGAAAGACAGATCTTGGTTTTCCAGTGGGCAGTTCAGTAGTTTCAGTTGTATTGATTCTCTGTGACCCCTTTGGGGGTCTTCTTGGCAAATACTGAAGTGATTGTAGAAACATGATCAGGATAACACAAGATTTAGCAGCTTCTACATAAGGGATCAGAGGGCTTGGAATATGATATTCTGGAGGTCAAAGAAGCTAGGATTAAAACCACGAATCATCTACCTAGCAAAACTGAGTATAATCCTTCAAGGGAAAAAATGGTCATTCAATGAATTAGAAAACTTTCAAGAATTCTTGATGAAAAAACCAGAGCTGGACAGAAAATTTGACTTTCAAACACAAGAATCAAGAGAAGCATGGAAAGGTAAACAGGAAAGTGAAATCATGAAGGATTTACTAAAGTTGAATTGTTTACATTCCTACATGGAAAGATATTTGTAACTCATGAGATCTTTCTCATTATCAAGATAATTGGAGGGAATATGTATATAGACAGAGGGCACAGGGTGAGTTGAATATGAAAGGATG
Source organism: Potorous gilbertii (assembly GCA_028658325.1). Taxonomy (NCBI): domain Eukaryota; kingdom Metazoa; phylum Chordata; class Mammalia; order Diprotodontia; family Potoroidae; genus Potorous; species Potorous gilbertii. The sequence goes on along the minus strand of CM053771.1, from coordinate 281,579,256 downwards.
ATGTGCAAAAAATAAAATTAGGGGGTGAGAGAAGAAAGTACTGGGAGGAAAAAGGGAGAGGTAGAATGAGGTAAATTATCTCACATAAAGAGGCAAGAAGCAGCCTTCACAGTGGAGGGGAAGAGGGGGGAAGTGAATGAGTAAACCTTACTCTAAACAAATTTGACTTAAGGAGGGAATAGCATACACACTCAATTGGGTATAGAAATCTATCTTACCCTATGGGAAAGTAGTAGAGAAGGGGACAGGGGGAGAATAAAATGGAGGGTAGATTGGGGAAAGGGATGATCAGAATCAAACACTTTAGAGCAGGGACAGGGTCAAAGGAGAGAACAAAATAAATGGCGGCCAGGATAGGATGGAGGGAAATATAGTCTTTCACAACATGACTATTATGGAAGTGGTTTACATGACTATACATCTATACCCTATATCAAATTGTTTGCCCTCTCAATGAATGTAGGTGGGGAGGGAGGGAGAGAATTTGGACCTCAAAGTTTTTAAAAATGAATGTTAAAAAATTGTTTTGCATGAGACTGGTAAATAAGATGCACAGGCAATTGGGTATAAATATCTAGCTTAACCTCAGAAAAATAGAAGGGGAAGGGGATAAGAGAAGGGGCGGAGTGATAGAAGGGAGGGCAGACTGGAGGAAGAGGTGATCAGAATGCATGCCATCATGGGGTGGGGTGGGGAGATATGGGGAGAAAATTTATAACTCAAAATCTTGTAGAAATGAATGTTGAAAAGTAAAATAAATAAATTGAAATGTAAAATAAAATTTTAAAAACACTGGAGTAGATTGCTATTTCCTTCTCCAGTTTACTTGACAGATGAGGAAACTGAGGCAAATAGGGTTAAGTGACTTGCCCAGAGTCACACAGGTAATAAGTATCTGAGGCTGAATTTGAACTCAGGTCTTTCTGACTCCAGGCCCAGAATCTATCTCCTGCACCATTTAACTGACCTTTTCTAGTTGTTAGATGTCTGTTAGAATGATTGAATTTTTTAAAAGGCTGGGACAATTAAAGGGAAATATAAAAAATTGTTACTCAGATGAAGGCAACTTCGTATAGCTGAAACTATACTATTAGAGTCAGAGGACTTATCCACATCTCATATCTGCTATTTATTGTTAACTGTGAGGTTAAGTTAGGTAAGGCACTTTCTAAGTCTCAGTTTCTTTATATGTAAAACAGGGAAGGAGGGGACACAATGATCCCTCTAAAATCCTTTTAGCGCTAAGTTTATGATCCTATGACCCAACAAACCTAATTTCTTATAAATATGGTGTTAAATGAGATGTATCTCTTTATATACTTCAGAAGGTAGAGGACCTGGTCACAATTGCCATTTCAACACCATTTATCAAAATTATAAAGTCCATAAGCATTTCTAGTGCCTGCTCAATTGTATTCATCCTTCGTTGCTTAAGAAGACCATGCCATCGGAGAAATGAGGACATGACTTGCACTTGACTTTGTTTTGAGTGAGGGAGGGCTGTGCAGGTCACCAGCCTCACTTCTCCTCCAGAGCCATCTGAATCCAGACACCTGATATTCCTCAGGATGACTGGAGATGACCCAGGATGCACTGGGAGACCTCAGGCCCTTTAGGCCAAGGTCTCTGCAGGTACTTACTTAGAGCTCAATAAATTCATGGGGATGAACAAGCTGGGCACATGGTAAGCCTTCAATAAATCCTTGTTCATTGAAAACTGATCAAGAATAATCCCTCCCTGTCCCCTCTCAAAAAACCTATGATACTGCAAACAGATGCATAGCTTAGTGCAACTTCTCTTACTCTTGATTTAGATCTAACCTAAATCCTTCCTACTACAAAAGTGCAAAAATTTCACACTAGAGTCTTAAAATATACTCTTGGGTAAAACAGAAATGGATTTGCACTAAGGAGAGTATAAATGACTTGAAAGCCAGTTTGAGCAGAGACAACAAGAGAGGAGGAAGTGGAACCTCCCTTTAAAAAAGGAATGTAGGGGGTAAAGAGGGAAGGATAGGACAAGGATATCTTGAGTATTTCCAGATTGTATACTACCACACTTTACCTCCCCTTAACCTTATCATATTCACCCACTGCCTCCAACGTACTCTAACATGTGAGGTCCTTGAGATCAGGATTTTCTGTCTGTCTCAGGAATGCTTGGCATGCAGTAAATCCTTAATAAGTGGCCCGGGCTTTGCCATTGGTCAAGATCAGTGGTGTGCTGGAGCCGGCTCTAACCAAACTGTTCAATTTTTTATCTACACCTCCAACTGGCAACAGGGCTTGATTTATTGTTGATTTGATTGTCTAGTGTTAGCAATACGTATTAAACATAACAGTGCGTCAGGAGGGCAGGTTTGTAAAAAATTGTTGCTTTTCATCCCCCGAGCCACAGCTGTTAAACATTCACCGGAGCACCCCTAGGCACAACGGTCCCTTGATTTGACCTCGGACCCGTTGGATTCTTAGCTACGCTCGGAGAATTCAGACTCGTGGAATCTCGGAGGCGCTGTGGGGCTCAGGGAGCTCTTCTGGGCAGCCTGTCCGACCCTAAGCACTGACTCTCCAACCCCCAGGCAGGTGACTCCCTCCTCCTAGGTCCATCCCTCGAAAGTCTCGGAAAGCTACTGAGGCTCCCCTTCCCTCCGTCCCCTGACGCCAGGGGTCGGCTTTGCCCCTTGCCCAGACCCGGCCCGGGCCCCGCGCTCCCTTTAGTCCGGATCGCTTCCTAGAGGTTTTCCTCTAAACCCTTCCCCTTAACGTCGGGCCCACTCCGTCCCCCAGCGGGAGCCCTCGGGCGGTTTCCAGGTTCCCTTAGCGCCAACGCTCCCTCCAGGCCAGCGGATTCGAGGGCATCCCCATCGCCCCTCTCGCCCCTAGCCCAATCTGAGCCCCCGCCCAACGGGGGTTGGCTGGGGTGGGGGCGCTTGTGACGTGTCCTCCAGCAGACCTCGACCCCTCCCCCGCTGGTTGCTAAGACCGGCGAACCCGCGCGCTTGGTCGTCAAGCAAAGGAGGGGCGCAAACAAAGGGGTCCCTCCCCGCCCCGCCCCCACCTCTGCTTGCCCTTCCCTCTGAGGTCTTGCTGCTCTCCTTCCGCCTTGGGTGCGAGGCGCCTGTCTCTCCCCTCCCCCACCCCATCCTTGGCTTGGAGCCCACGCAGCCAGGAGTGACACTTAGCCGGTCTGGGAGCGAGCCTCAGGTAGCCACCCGGGGAGGGCTGGGGGTGGGTGTGGGGAGCGCCTTCCTCGCCAGAGCGCCCCCCTCCGCCGGACCAAGGTGCTGCCGGGGTCTGCAGGAGTGACTGGGTGGGCATGGCACCCTAGGAATGCGTTCTGGGGAGAAGGATCCCAATGCCAGCCCAGCGGGAAGGGCAGAAGACATATATCCTAAGTCGTCCTGGTATTGTGATTTTTTAAAATAAGATTTTTCTGTTGTTTTTGCCCTCTCTCTCTTGAGCTCCAGGCCTGCACCTCCAGCTACCTACAGGACATTTCTACTTGGATGGGACACCAGCACCTCCAGTTCAACATATCCCAAACACCCCCTTCCCGACCTTGTGATTTTACCATTCTCTTGTCATTCAGTAACTTCCATGGTAGAAACCTCATTGGCTCTTCTCTGTCTGACTTTTCTTAGTATGATACTTCCATAATGCTGTCAACTCTACCTTGTCAACTTAGATATTCCCTACCTCCTCTCTCTTTCCATTAACCCTACAGTATCTCATTACCCCAGCAGCTAGGTGGACCGAGTACTTGGTGTTGGAGTCAGAAAGACTCATCTTAATGAGTTCCAATCCAACCTCAGACACTTACTAGCTGTGTGACCCTGGGCAAGTCACTTCACCCTGCTTGCCTCAGTTTCCACATCTCTACAATGTGCCTGAGAAGGAAATGGCCAACCACTCCAGTATCTTTGCCAAGAAAATCCCAAATGAGGTCACAGAGAGAACTCTTGGACAGCAATAAATGTCTTGACAATGACAATGACCTTAATGGGTCTTCAATCTCCACTTTCTGGATCCTCTAACCAAGCTTTCTTACCACTTTGAGACAGACCTACTATTTGTTCATCATAAATGTAGTCATGTCCTCAAAAATCTTCAGTGGCTCCCTCCTATTTCCCAAGTAATGTTGGAAAGCCTTTAAGACCCTCCATGATCTGGCACCAACTGTCTTTTTCTGCCTTGTTTCCTTATCTCCCCCTCTACAGACTTTTTGTCTATACCTTCCTTAAAACAGACTGCTCTTTGCTCCACAGCATCACCTCCATCTCTATCCCACTGATCATGCTGAATCCTTCATCCATTCTTCTTACCCTTCACATGTTGAATTAACCATCCCATCCATTTGAGAACAACTCAGAAATAGCTCAGGATCAGACAGTCTCAGAGTTGTAAGAGATTTGAGAGTTCAGAGATTCTTTAAGTGTGTGTGAGGGAGATAAGCCCCTTTGGCAGTCTGATAAGCCTATGGACACCTTTTTAGAATGTTATTTTTTTGAACTATTTGAATTAAATGCTAAATTTCAATTAGAGAATAGTGAAAATAAAGAGCTATTGGATAAAGGGGAAAATGCATTTTTTTTTCTGAAATTAGATTTTCGGAAATCTTTCTACAGATTCCGTGGGGGCCCATGAATGCCAGGTTACGAGCCCCTGATCTGGAATGACCACATACATACACACACGCACACACACACACACACCTGCATAACAGTTCTCTCTGCACCATACTTGACTAGTATACATCCCACTGCCCCTTGAAGCAGCCTTACCCACTGCTGTATAGCTGTAATGATCCTTCTATTGAATTCCAGTCTACTTCTCTGTAACTTCTTAGTGTTGTTTCTGGCTCTACCCTATGCCCAATAATGACCTCAAAGCCCTTCACCTGGTTGTTGTTCTTTGAACTCTCTCCAGGTCATCAGCATGAGTTCTAAAATGTGGTCCCTACAAATGAAAACAAGGTCTCAGATGGTATTGGACCAGAGAATAGTATACAACAGTACTTTCACCTCCCTGATACTGGAAACTGTTATCTTTTGTTGCAAGCTAAATTCCATGAGTTTTTTTGGTTGTCACTGGTAAAATCACACTGATGCTGCTGTCCACTAAAAGCCTCAGATCTTTCCAGGCAAACTGCTTTGTAGTCACACCTCACCTTGTCTTGTAATGAAGAAGTTGATTCTTTTAACCTAGTGTGAAATCAAATTCGTCCCTATTAAATATCATTTTATTAAATTCCAATCAATTAAGATACAATTCTGGGAAAAATGGCTATTGTGTATGTTGACTAGCATCCCATATGACAACTATCCCTCCCAGCACTGTCTTGTCCATTAAAGATGCTAAGATTCCTTCTCTTCAGCTTGGTCTTAAATTAGGCCAACTTTTTTAAAAGTTGCCTGGAACATGGGGAAGTTAGCTGACTTGCCCCAGGGTTTCAAAGCCAGTATGTTCCAGAAAGGGTACTTGGACACAGGTCTTTCTAGCTCCTGAACTGACTCTTCCTTTCCAAAGAATTGATAAAAATGTTAAACAGACTGAACCAAACACAGATTCCAAACTTTACATGTATTATCATTTAATTTAATCTTGTTAGAAGCAGTCCAGCATTCTACCCTGTCAAAAAATCCCTCTGGATCTTGATTCTGTCATCCAATATGCTAGCTACACCACCTAATTTTGATCAGAAGATAATTTGATAAATTGGTAGCCCTTTTATTTACTTTGGTCTCTCTTTAAACAACACCCCCTATTCTTGCATCAGAAATATCTGTCTTTATGTTTCTTGAGAGCTTCTCATCCTTTCTGGGTTAACTTCTATAGATTTTTAGTCCATGGCATCCTACTCTCCTTTCTCTAAGCCCTTCCAAAGTCATTCTTCCCAAACCCAAGTTACATATTGGGTTATACCTGGCTGTCCTCTTCTGTATCACCAGGGATGAGATGGAGCTGTCCTGCCCCACCTCAACTTTCCACTTTAGCTTCCAGTTCCTTATGATTGAAAATCTTAGCAAGTTATTTCATCACTTGCTCCATCTTTTGAAGGATAAAATTATTATTAAGGCAAAATAAGAAACTGTTAGGCACTTGGTTTTAGAGGTTTAGATAATTGAAACACCTGCTATAGCATAACTCCATGACAGGTTTATCTTTTCCCCAAAAATTCCTCATTTCTTTACTTCATCTTATCTGGGTTCACTCTAGCAATATCCCATGAGGATATCTTTTCTGTTTCTTCCTCTGTTGATCTTCAACTAAATTTTTTCCACCACTCTTCCCCTACTCTGACTCCTAGATTTCCCCACAACCATATCTTCTTAATACATAATGCCACTCCTCTTCCTGCACCCCTCCCATTCCCCGGGTGCTTTTTCTGTTGATTTTGTATAAGATATGCCCTTCCAGATCATTAAGTTCCACCTTAATAGTGATAACTTTGAGATCAAATTTACCTCCTTGCATTAAGACTTCTAGCTCATCTTGCTTGTGACTTGTACTTTGTGCCTTTCTGTATGGATATCTGAGGCCATGGGTTTTATTGCTGACTTCTTTGTCGAATTTTGTGCCCTGTGAGTTACTGATCATCTTTCTACAAAGTAGCTACTCTCTACAGCATCTGTATCAGCAGATATAGTTGTATTCCATTTTCTTTCTCTTCCTTTTCAGTTTATAGTCATTTTTATTAGATTTTTAAAACTAGGCAAAGATACTAGTATACTCCATTACTCCATATTTCATTGGTATACTCCATTTCTGGCAAAGAGCACATCATTCCTAGATCTTAGTAACATATCTAATCTCAGGCACCGTGTTCATTTCCCAAAACTGCCTCTTTTTTCTGAAGCCTTTGCCTCCTGTTGGTAGCAATGATGAAAACACTACCTCTGCCTTCTACATCATCTGTTTCTTGCCAAGACTTTATAATTCTTAGAAAGATTTTCCAGGGTCCTTTTGTCAGTATCCATGTGAAACACTGGAAATGGGTCATTACATTTGATAAAGGTAGGGAGGTTTTCTGTAACATTCTGCACCTGTACTTCAGGAAGATAGATTTCAGATAACTCAGATATCATCTCACTAAAAGACTTCCCTATTGGTAAAGACCTTCCCTTTGAACGTTAGCACTTTTTTTTTAGCACTTGCTTAACTCATTTATCATGTAATATTTTGTATTTTTAGCATCTGATTTTATACTAATTCCTATCCTAGGCCTTAAGATACATGAAAGGAGGGGACTATGTGTTGGGTAAACTTTTTTCTCCTCCAGGGCTAGGAACTTAATCAGTATTTGTAGAAGGAATCAAAGAATGAATCAAACTCTACTACTTTGTCACCCTTATTGATATTCATTCTTAGTCTAGCTTTCCATCCAGCACACTAGTGTGTCATCATCTTCCCTGCCCTAGGTGCCCAATGAAAATTCATTGGGTTTAGAGCCAAATTCAATTGAGCAAAGGTTTATCAGGCACCTACTATGTGCAAAACACTGATAGGAATTTAAAAGAATTAAATACCAAAATAAGGAATTTATATTTTATTTTCTGTATGCAGTTGGATGTAATTGAATGTATTTGACGTGAGGGAGGGATGTGACCAGAGATGTTCATTGGCAACATATCATATATAGTATATTGTGAAATTAAGGGAGGGTCTGGAGGCAGGGATACTTGTAAGAAGAATGTAACAGTGGGCCATCAGAGACAGACTTTAATTAGGGTCATGGAAGTGGGGACTGATGAAAGAGATTGCAGAATTAGAATCAGTAGAATTTAGCAACTGATTGTACTGTGGGTGGAGGATAAAGGAAATGGTAAAGTAAAAGGTGACTAAAGTTCAAAAGAAATGGAAAATTGGGGAGAGATAGATAAAACCTCAGTTTGGGATATTTTAAGTCTGAGGGGAGTCAATGAGACATTCAGGTGGCAATAAATAGAAGACAGTTGAAGATGTGGGTACTGAATCTCAGGAAAAAGAATAGGGTTGGAAATATAATTTTGGAAGTCATCTGAATAACAATGAGAATAGATGAATCAATTAGGAAGAGAATGTAAAAAAAAATTAGCCAAGGATAATACTGTGTTGGATTCCTATATTTAGAGGATGGCAGAAGAGAGAGGAATCAATCAAAGAGCCAGAGAATAGCCAATCATTTAAAACAATAAAGAGTTGGAGGATTCATGTTTTGGACCATCCATTCTTCTAAATCTCTTTCATTAGCCTAGACTGTCCAGGGCTAGACAAACTATACACCAAACACATATCCAATATAGTTATTTTGCTGTCTTTCAGATGTGAGGATGCAGCTAACATTGAATGTTCTCTGAATGTTGGCTATGACTCAGTTCTCCCAGGTCTAAATTCACAGGGACATTAGCTATGTGCTAGCACCCAGAGCTATAAGTAGGACTTGGCCCAAAGGTACTGAAATCTGGAGGGTTCAGAGAGCACTGATACTGGTATTTTTGGTTGCCAGAAAAAACCAAACTTAGCACTTGGTTAGCAAGAGCAGTCCAGTGGACCTGTGATCTAATTGTTTTGGAAGGTCACTTTAACTGTGCAAATCGCAGCTCATCCTATGTGAGACTCTTATCCAAGTCTTCTTGAAAGTGTGGAGACAGGGAACTCATCCACTGTGGCAAAGGCCTTCCTCACCTTCTCTTCACACAACAGGACAGAAACAGTCAAACTCTGGCTGTCCATGTGTCATCACTTACCCTTAGCACATGATCAGCCTAGCTTCTTTTCCTATTAGATAATGACACATTTTACTTCTGATTCCAACTTTAATCCTTTTTTATCCCCATGCAACCCATAAAATACATTAGCAATACCAATTAGGTAAAATAAGAAGCTACCAGATTACATGATTCTTTGTCTTCCTTTCTCATCATTATCCCTGTCCCTCCCACCCCACAGACCCCAACCTCACCAAAATGAGCTCCTCCCTGGCCTTACCCCAACCTGGATTCTGCCTTAGTATATGTCTCCCCAGCAGACTCCTGGGTTTACAGTTAGTGTCCTGCAGTTTGTCTCCCCACCTCCAACCTCATATCTGCACAGGATAACTTATGCAAGCTTGCCCTCCATGCCAGATCAGTTAACTGATATCTCTGATTAGTCATTTGCAGAGGCTGGCCTCTTCTGTGGCACTACTTTGTTACTCTCACATAAACAGAGAAACTCTCTCATAGGCTAAAGGACAGTTTGCAAATGGAAGTCTATTTTTAATTGAGAACTGTCTAAATTTCCTAATCACACGATACGCAGCAACACACCTGTGAGTATCAGTAAATAGATGTTGTTACTGACTGCAATGAGAAGGGACACAGATTTAAGAGAGAATGTATTGATTTTGAAGGATTGATTCAAGAACTGCTAAGCACTATAATGAATGACTGGGTAAGGACATGGAATCTGAAGGTCTTTAAACTTGAGAAAGAACTCCCCTGGCTCCTTTTAGCTGGTTGAACTGAATGAAGGGTCATCTTACCCAGAAGTAAGAAAGTCCAACTAATCTAAGTAGCTGTAGTATGGGAATGAAACTACAAACACTGTGAAATCAATGGAATAAAAAAGGGAGGTGGGAAGGGCCAGTTTAGAACTAAGGTTAGTTTTCCATACTTAGGTTATACTGTGAAGGGATAACGAGAAAACTATTGATTTAGAAGTAGCATAGTCACTCCCCAAAGTTGTCATGTAATTTTTCAACTTTGGAAGGATCATTGTTGTTTATTTTTTTCTATTGCCCCTGAAATAAACCCCCAAAATGTCATACCGTGTCCTCAAAATTAACATAACCCAAACCATTTCAATCCAGTGCAATCAGATCCTACGATATACTAGAGAATGGGTTAGATGTTAGGGAAACATAGCCAAACTAAATCAGTTCTTCCATTAAGGAGCTTACATTGTACTGGGGGTGAAGGGAAACAACATTTAAAAAGATAAGTAAATACATGATAATTAAGGCATACACTCTCAAATGGGCTCATTATTTTATTTAGAATAGGTCAACTCATTTGAGGCTAATCATGGCTTTTTCCCAGTATTTGTTAACACTTCCATTGGATTTGAGTAAATCTCTCTCTCTCTCTCTCTCTCTCTCTCTCTCTCTCTCTCTCTCTCTGTATATATACATATATATGTATATATATGAATTTGAGTATATACAGCTAGCATTCCAAAGTGCCAATGGGCACTTTTTGCAAATTAGACATAACATATGCAGATATTTAGGTTGTGTACAATACATAGGGGCACAAATTAAAAAGTAACATTAAGCTCAACTTACTCATATTTTAAAGGTAAATTCAGGTCCATGGGGTTGTGTAAAAGAAGGTATTATAACTAGATCTTTGCTTCTTTTGTTCTCACTGTAAAATTAAAAAGCTAACTCAAAGCTATACCAAAAATAGTTGCTTAATTAATGCTTTCTAATGACAATGATGATCTTGATCATGCTGAAGTGATAAGATTAAAGCAGAAACAAAATGGAAAAAGAAATGTGCTTTTTAAGGGAAGTACTAGATAATATGTGTGCCCACCTAACACTGAAGAACTTTCACTAGGTTCATAGTGGTTAGGGTACTTTGTTAATGACCCCACTGGTGACTTGCACAAACCTCCCTTCCTTAAATCCAACTCACTTTCACATCATGGTCCTATTCTAGAAGGACAAACAACAGCTCTATAATGAGTCATGTAATTTGAAGTGGGATCAGTCCTAGGGAGCCAAGCTTCTGAGATTAAATTCACTTTTTACACATTATTTGGCTCATTAAGCACCGACACCCTGGAGCCCCAGAGCAAATTTACTTATGGTTTAGGTTATGCTCACATCTAGAGTTTTCTCAAAGAGAGAGAAGTAAAAAGGTACATACAGACTCAGCACACAATGCACCAGATATAAGAAAAACAATTTATTTCTACACACACATAAAAAGAAATGTTTGACATAAAAGACTCACACTGAGTGTTAATAGAATAACTTGAAATATATTCAATAACTTCTTATAACTACTGTTAAGGTCTGCTGGGATGTTGAAACTTAAATCTCACAAAAACATAAACCAGTTTACAAGCCTACTAATTAGGCATCTGATATTTTGTTTAAACAACTCCAAATATATGTTAGATAGTAAAATGGTCAGGCTAAGGCTGATTCTCTTGTCAGAGGGTTACCCTTATCTAGAATATTGGGGTAACTTGGGGGGAGGGGAGACTCCTTGCTGCTATTCAGCTCCAACTCATTAGGAATCAGCATTTCCTTATGTCTTATACTCACAAGGCTATCTCTAAGTGTGGATGGACATGGTTGATTTTGATATATATGCCCAAGATCAAAAAAGAACAAATACAAAAGAGACATCAGTCTTAGATGCCATGTTTTCACAGCCCCATAGGTTGGAGATAGGGCAAACCACTTCTTTCCTCTATCCCCTATGAAAGACTATGAAATAGTCTTCATAGCTGGAAAGGAAGAAAGAAAACAAAGGAATAGTCGATGTCTTCTATACATTCAGAATTCATCAGCTCTTCAGGCTCATAGCTAGTAAGGAGACTCTGTGATCTGGAAGTGAAAGCCCTTTGGTATCCCAGTCATGCATGGTCAGAAGTCGCACATGGCCAGGTTCCCAGAGGAATGACAATTACAAGCATGCTCCATGGGATATCATCTACGGGCCAATCAAACCTATATACCCAGATACATATAATACAAAATGATATGAGTGAATAAGAACAATGTCCTAATTCAATCCATAGACTTGGAAAGGCCTTCACTTCTAGTTAGTGGGATTAAGGGAGACTTTATGGAAGCAGTAACATTTGAATTCGGCTTTGAAAGTTAGATGAGATTTTAGCAAATGTAGGTGGTTGCAAAAGGAGGAGGGCATCCTGAGGACCATAGCGAGCAAATGTATAAGAATGGAAAAGCACAAGATATATTCAAGAGAAGGCAGATTGTCTAGTCTAGCTGGTAATGTAGAGAATATGAGGGATAACTGTATGACATAAGGCTAGAGAGGCAGATTGAAGCCAAATTTGGAGAGCCTCAAGTGGCAGACTAAGTTATTTACTAAATAGTAGGGAGCTATTGAAGGGTGTGGTAAAAAAGAATGATATAACCAAAGTTTTGCACTAAGGAAGATGAATCAGGCAGAAGAAAGGTCAGTCAGCTTTGATCAGAAAGACAATGAGAAGGGAACTAGTTTCTGTGTTCATGTTCTTCCTTTGATAAATAAAGACCCTAAGCAAGTCATTAACCTCTCAGTGATTCAGACAGCTAAGACTATATATTGCAGAGTAGGTGATAATTTGTATTGTGAGAGGGGTTTCCTTCTTCTGGGACCAAGGAAATCACAGGTCCGGTCCAAAAAAAAAAATCAGGCAGCAGTGCATTGGATAGCTGAGAAAGGATTAAGAGGCTAGAGGTGGAAAGACAGCTTAGGAAACTATTACGATGTATATTAACAAATAAATCTACATCCCCTATAGTTTCAAAAGAAACCAGTGCTCTGTGTTTTTTTTATAAATAACTGACTCAGTTTTGCCACTGAAGAAACAGTTACAGATACACAATCTTGGCAGTGCTGCTCACAGCTCCACAGTCTGTTGAAAACCCACATCCAATCAGATAAACTTCCACTAAAGTCTCATCATCATCTGTTTTAACAAGATTGGTATCCTGGGGAAAAAGTCTACACTCCATGAATGGTAAATTTGTCTTCGTTTATAAGTAAACCTGCTAGTTCTGTCAGCTATTAGGCCTTGATCAGAAGTAGAAGTTTTAATTTTGTTGTTCCTCCAGAGGGATGATCCTTCTGATTTTTACACAGAGATTCAGGCAGAGGCTCAGAGAGAACTTGTATTTCCCACAGTGAAGTATGTGAGGTGTGATAACTTTGTCAATTGGTATGAATTTGGACAATCCTGGCCCAATACTCTCAACTATCCTTGCTCCATCATACCCAAGAATCACTGGGAAAAGTTTCCTTAAATGTGGGATTTGTAGCACAGGGAGCAATTTGAACTCAAATTCTACAGGCAAAATAATATATTCTTTTCATCACATTTTCATATACATTTATTTGATCCTTATGTAATTCTATGAATTACATTTTCAGATGAAGAAACTTAAAACACTGACATTCAATGACCTGCCCAGAGTTTACTAGATATTAGTGACAAAAGAGAATGCAAACTTTTAGTCAAATGCTTTTCTCCATATAGTATATACAATATTGAATGGCTGTCCCATTTTATAGTCTTTCTACCTCTCTTGAGCTTCCACTCAAGTCTTACTGTCATGTCTCACCAGGTGGTGAAGGTCACTGTGGTCTCTCAAAGGTAATGTCATAGGAATGCAAGCTCTGAGTGGTCCTACCAAGATAAAAAAAGTCATAAAATATGGGTCTGGTGATAGACTCTTTGCTTGTTTGTAGGTCTGCAGATGAAGAAACTGAGGCACAAAGAATTTAAATAACTTGTCCAAAGTTACAATCAAGTTATTGTCTGCATTGGGATAAGAACCCAGGTCCTTTTGATTCCAAGTCTAGTTCTCAGGCCACTATGCCATTAAATCCTCCTAGATATTAATATTTTCTTTCCCTCATCTTATTAGATTATACTTATTTTTTAAATGTTATATTCTCACGCCACCCCCCAATTAGAATTTAAGTAACTTGAGAGCAAAAAATGTTTTTCATTTTGTTGTCTCTCCAGCTTCTAATACCTGCCTTACACATAGTAGAAACAATATTCTTACTGAATTGAATTGAAGTATCCACTGATAGAGAGCAACAGACAATATTTGTAAGGGCTGGACTAAATAGAGGATCTTAAAAGTAGACTCCAAATGACATTCTCTGATTCTATAACTATGGGCTATGTTGTGTGAAATAGGGAGTAAGTCTCCATGCCGGACATGGGGGTTGAGTTCAACTTACTCCTTTTTTCAGTAAAGAGGAATTATTCTTCATTTCTCTAAAGCCTTGAGTTCATGGCATGGAAGACAGTAATGGAAATAATAGCAAAGTCTCTGAATGAATATGCATATAGTGGGGTAATGGAATAAGGTTACTATTGGTTATGCCTCTCACCCAGCATATCACAGAAGGGCAGGGTTGTTGTGGTTCTTGTTATTTTGTCCTTCGTTCTAGAAGAGGATGCTGACATCAGCGAGGTGACATGCAAGTGAATTGTATTTAAGTGAGCAGGGTTGTGCAGAGTCACCAGCCTCACTTTCTCCTCCAGTAACAAGATATAGATCAAGATGACTGGAGACAACCCTGGAAGCAGTGGGATACCTTTGCCTTTTTAAGGTTAATATCTTTAACAGGTCTCAGTTTCACTGAAGGCAACACCATTCAATGATTAAGGATAGGCAAGAAATGAGTAGAGATTACCTAGTCAAAAAAATAAATAAAAATCCGAGTTTCTGGGCAAAACAGAAACAATTGCTATTTATATTCACTCTGAGCCAATTAGGGTCCAAACAATGACCAGGTAGGGTTTGGCCTAGGACTTACTGTTGACCAATCAATTGACAACCAGGGAGATTTGGGTTTAAGGCAGAGGTGCTTAAAGCAGAGATCTAACATATGACTTTCATATATACTACTGGATTAAACTCTTCTATTTGGATTGCACTAGACTAGATGCTCTCTTAGGCCATTACAAGTCTAGAATTGTATAATGTTTTATTAGAAAAAGAAAAAGAACACTTCAGCTAAAAGACTATTGCAGTGATGCAGAAATAAGACAAAGGGGACCTAGACAAATTAGGAGATGTAGAAACAGTGAAACAGACTGCTGTTAGAGCTATTTCAAAGGAAAACTTGATGGGATTCTGTGACTAACTGAATATGGTGGATGAAGGACAGGGTTGAGTCAAAGATGGTTCCAAGATTTTTAAAACGGAATTATAAAAAATTGTGGTATTTCTGCCAGAGGTAAGGATTTTGAGAGAAGGGTTAGAATGATGGTAAAGTTAATATCATTTTGAGATATCTAAGAGATAGGAACAGAACTCATAGGAGAGGACATAGAATGTAAGATTTGAGGAATTTTAAAAGAATCGATAGTTGAAAACTTTAAAATGGATGAGCTCTCTGAGGGAGAAAGGAATACAAGGAGAAAAATGTGGATTGAGTACTGAGCTCGTGGTTACAGGGTAGGAGGAGGAAGAGGAAGCAAGAAGCAAGAAGGAACCGTTTGAGAAGTAAAAGGAAAAAGACATAAATGTAGAGTCATGGAAGCCAAGAAAGAGTTTTATGAAGCATAGTTAACACCAGATGCATCAGAGAAAGCAAGGGAAAAGAGGGCTGAACAAAGGTCATTTGATTTAATAATTTTTTTTTAAATCATTCATGGGTGACCTTTAAAAGAAACAATAGAGTGGTGGGGATGGAAGCTAGATTGCAAAGGAAAGAGCTGATGGAGGCATTAAGCAAGCAGGAGTCGAAGGGACTCTGTAGGAGAACATGATGATCACAAAGGAGCTGGAAAAGAGCAGGATCAAGAGTACAAATTGTATTTAAATAGAAGGAACAATATCATCTTCTCTAAAATGATAGAGAAGGATAAAGATGATGTGAAATGGGGACAAAAGGAGATGCAGAAGTACGTGCCATGCAGCTCTGATCCCAATGAAAGAAGAGAAGGCATCAATGGAGAGTAAGGCCAAGGAGAGGCTAGAATCCGTGCTTGAGAAATGGTCAGGAACACTCATTGTAGAGATTCCACTAACAAATTAACTATCTATCTGGGAGGCAGTAGAGTTAAGTGACTTGCCTAGGGTTACGTAGCTAATAAATGTGTGAGGCCACATTTGAACTCAGGTCCTCCTGACTTCTAGGGCCAGTGTTCTATTCACTGCACCACCTAGCTGCCCTTAAATTTACAAAATGCAAAAGTACTGCTAGGCCGTTGGCATGATTGAAGTTGAAGTGGCTCAAAACTTGTAGTAGGGGAAATTCTGAACAGTTTTGCAGTATAGGAGAAGAAGATAAAACACAATAAAAAGCCACAAGTGGAGAATGATATGAAAGTCAATAGTGTTGAAAGAAAGAAAAGAAAGAAAGAAAAAGAAAGAAAGAAGAAAGGAAGGAAGGAAGAAAGAAGGAAAGAGAAAGAAACAAGGAAAGAAAGGGAGAAAGAAGGAAAGACAGGAGGAAAGAAAGGAGGAAGAAAAAAGAAAAAGAAACCCTCATGCTATTTAGGAAAGTTTAAATAATTGGAATAGTTTTTAAAAATTAACACAGATATAATTTTGTACTTTTTTGATACTAATATTTATCTAATAGAGGTTAATCTAATCCCCTTTTTCTCTTGAAAAAGATCTTTTTCTTAAGCACTTTATTTTTCTTTAAGAGTGAAAAAACTCTTTCCAAAGAACTGCATGGCTCTATCACCTCACCAGATTTGAGACCTTGCAACCTTTGTAAATGGTAAAATGCTGTACAAATGTGAGTTAGTGTTGCTTCTTGGGCAAGCCAGCAGCTAAAGCTAGTCCATCAAGTGAGACTTAACTGCTTGCTTGTGAACTAAACAAAAGGGAGCCGTTGGTTTGCTTTTTCTAAGGCTCCCTCTTCTCTGAGTGTTCCTGCCAGGCTTAGGCTTCTTTTCTTATCAAACTCTCAGCTCCTGTTTTCTCCAGAAAAGGGAAAATTACTTAGCACTAGGATGCCACTATGTATTCTGTTTGAAACTCCGTGGTTGCTCCTTTTTTATTTTTTTGCAATCAAAATAAGTTTTCAGCTGCTTGCTTCAAGTCTTCCCTCCTCCCTTCTGATCGATACTTTCTCTGCGTCTAATGTGAACTGAAATTTGAATTTAATTATTCCCTTAGCAACCAGTACTTTTACAGCCTCTTTTCTGATACAGAGTGCTTTGGAGTTACATAATTTAAGTTTATAGCAGAAACTCTTTTCTCAAAGGGCCAGTTTCCAGAACAAGCTTTTAAAAAACAACATTTAAACAGAATTTAACAAGGCTTTTTGGGTGGATTTCTTTTTTAAAAAATGATAAAGTGGTTTCACCACAGGGAGACAAAGCCCTTATGTGAAACTTTAGTGAACAGAACAAGATAGAATCTAATTAAGTGCCAAAATCTGTAGTACAGATAATAGATGTTATAGGAGGTTAGATAAGGGAATGATGAGTTGTCTGAGAAGTTCCATGAGGGCAGTACATCCTTAAAGAAAGGATAGAAATTATATGAGTGCAAAGAAATAGGAAAGGCATTCTTGGAAGGAGGAACAATATGAACAAAAAGAAAGAAAGAAGGAAAAAATGGAATGAATCACATTATGTTCAGTGGACTGACGCCTTAAAGCAGAGGGTATATGTTGCCTGGTAAAAAGAAATTAATTTGAATAGGTCATATCAGGAAGGGTCTTGAAAGTTAGGTAGCAGAAGAGTTTTGACTTGATATTTAATTTAATCTTTCCTGAACATAATAGCAAGAAGAACCACTAGTGGTTATTGAGCAGAACAAGGATATGATGGAAATAGTTTTAGGAGAATTAGTCTGATGGTTATCAGGACTATGGCTAATCAGGATGAGGAAATTCAAAGAGAAGAAGGAAGAGGCAGAGAGACAACTTGGGTAGGGGTCAGGAAGTTTGCTAAGTAAAAATCCAGATTTGAAGTCATGAGGACCAAGGACCTATAGAGAGGAGATACGAATGGGAATTGAAAGAAAGAGAACAATCTGATATCAACTTTGAAGAAAATGTAGGATTTTGTGACAGATTTAGTTAAAGGAAAATGAAGACTTAAAGATTTCCAAGCGAAAATTTTAGTCTCAGCAACAGGAACAATTGCAATCGACAGAAATGAGAAATTTAAGATGGAAAGTTCATTTGTGGAGGTGATAAGTTTGTATTTGAACATCAAAATATAAACAAAGCATTGAAATTTAGAATATTAGGGAAACCAGAAAGGTGAAGTTACTTTCCAGAGGTCACATCGGTAAATCCCAGATTCTAACCCAGGTCCATCAGACGATTAATCTATTGCTCTCTTCACAATACCATACTACCTCCTCAATGTCTCGGAGGTTCTAGAAAAGATAGAATTGGAACACAAAGTGAGAGACAGTCAGGATTTTTGCGGGGGAAGCACTGAACTCTAGGGATCAGGAGGTCGGGGTTCTGGTGCTGGCTCTGCCACTGACTTACCAAGTGACCTCAGCGAAGTCAGTTTAGTATTTGGAGTCTCAGTTTAAGCAAATGTAAAACAAGGAAGCTACCAGATGAGAGGATCTCTAATTATTTCTAAAGTATTCATATTATTCTTTGTTCATTTGCCTTCTTTCTTGCACTGCTTTATGAAATGTGGCCCCAGGCTTATTTGAACATGGCTCAGAAGCCTGGGTTATAGAAGACCCTCATGAGGGGTTGATCATTTGCACACAAGGTTCCATGAAACCTCAGAGTAGAAAGAAATTAAATGCTTATGCCAAATAATTGGAAAACCTATCCCTCCCAATCAAGACACATGTAGCCAACATGAGAAGAGACAAGGAACTTCTGTTTGCTGGATAACTGGAATTGAAGTTGCCACCACAAAGAATTAATAATCAATCAGTAGAGCATTGTTAGAAACATTGTGTATGTGCTGAATGTGTGTGTTAATTGCAAGTTTTCTTAGTTTGTTGATATTTATCTCTGAACTCATCACAAACTATTCCCATTTTTTATCTTGTCACATACTGTATTTATTTTCTCTCTTTCTGTCTCCGGAGCCTACTACAGGTGTAGTCACTTGGCAAATGTGAATTAAAATAAATAAGACTTTACAGCTGAGTTCATGTGGATTGCTCCCTAAAATCCAAAAATTGTGTTTTGCAAAGTACTTTTTTAACCATATCAAATGAATTTTTTTAATAGATTCAATATATTTCCATTGATTGTTTGTTTCTCTCTAATAGGTCAAGTAACCATGCCTCAGACAGACAAACAAATATGCATCCCTCCGGAGCTTCCAGAATTGCTGAAGCAGTTTACCAAAGCTGCCATCCGGACCCAGCCTACGGATCTGATCCAATGGGCTGCTGAGTAGGTTTTCTTTCTCTAAGAGACCCTATCTTATCAGTCATCTGTTATAAAAGGTTCTAAAACTGGAGGTGGGGGGGAATATTCTGCATCAGTTGGATGGGTCAGCAGGAACTGGATTTAGGGAGTTGGGCCCCATTCATTACCACAGTCTTTGTGGCTTTTAACTTTGCTCCTTTAAAAATGACAAAAGCAGTATGGGGAGGGCACCCTCTGAAGTCCGCTGGGCATATCTTCCAAATGGAAGGTTATGAGGCAGCAGTGTCCAAAGGTTCAGGCTACTACCGGTGTTTCATTCTTCCTCCAAAAAGTTTAGGCTACCTCTGTGTTAGTTCTTGAAAAAGAGAGGGGAAAGAGTAATATGTGGATGAAAATGCCTCTTGAGCTTTACAGCAGTCAGTGTTGAGCTCCTTCATTTACGAGGCTTTCATTTTCACCATAAATTCATTCTCCCTTTCTACCAGCAATATCTTACAGCCATACACCAGGAGAGAAAGGTTGAGAAGAAAGTATTCATCATTCTGAATGTCAGTGGGAAACAAGAAAATCGATTGTGGGAGAAGTAAAGAGTAGACCAATGTATTCCTCTTGTTCCAGCTAACTGTTCTCTCCACTTCAGCTGCAACTCATATTATAATCAAGAAGCCAGTTTTTGATAGGGGTAGGGGGGAGAAATTTTTTTTGTTTGTTTTGTCTTGGTGTTTTTGTTGTTGTTTGTTTGTTTTTAATATATTTTTGTCATGATATGACCCCATATCATATACCCATACAACCTGTCTCCTAGTCTGGGCCAAACAGACTGATTAGAAAACTGATTAGATTTGAGCCAAAGACCATATCAAGAACTGTACACTTCTAAGGCATCATGATGGTATTGAAAGATCACTGACTGAATGTGAAGGGACTAGGTTCAAATACTGGTGCTCATTCCCACTACTTGTAAGATATTAGGAAATTTACTTAACCTCTCTAGGTCTCAATTTTTTCATTTTAAAATAAGGAGATTGGGTCAGAGATGATCTCTGAATTCTGTGATACTATGAAGACACCCTTCCCTTCAAGGAGAGACATCAGAGGCATCTCAAATAGTTTGTCAGATAAAATATCTGTTGTGGAAATAGCTTCACAAAGAAATCAAATCAACTATGAAATAAGTGCTTCTTAGACTCAAATGTGAAGCTGGGTCTGGTAGTAAATGTTTTGAATGTATTGGGAAAATTTTGTTTCCTGGAACATTTTGACTGGTTTTGATGCCTAATTGAGGATGTTTTTGTGTGTTTCGTTGTTGGGAGAGAGGTATGAAAGAATATTATGGAAGAAAAGATCCATAGGCTGTAGATGTATATTTCTAAGAAATATGGAAGGGCTGACAGGTGCTGTGGGGATTAGATAATTTGTGAGTGGGGGGCGGGCAGTAAACTAGATAGAGGAATATAAATATGTTTAAAGTAGGAGGAGGATGGGGTTGTAAAGGTTTCTCTGAGGAGGTGTAGGGTTTAACCTAGACCTTACAGAATCTTTGGACTATTGCCCTCAAAGTGCTCCAAGTAGGCGTAATGTTCCTGGGTTGGCACCAGGCTTTTACAAATAAAACAAATTGACTGGTAATATTTACTCAAGAGGCTTCTTCTATCAGTAAAAAATACTGTTTAGTTTTCTCAACCTAAATTGAAATATTACATTGAGACTAGAACTTTTAGCTCCAGGAAACAAATTTTCTCTGGCATAATCAGGTAATATTTGTTATGTACTGTGTAGTAGTTTTAAATTCTATTTTATTTTGCCTGTGATGCTATTCTATAGTAAAATAAATTGCATTCCTCCCATTGTCCCTGACATTTACAACAGAAATTGTTCCTCTGTTGTATTTGATTTGGTACTGTATTGTATATTTTAGCTCCTTGAGATTTCCCTGGAAATCAATGTGCTGTTTAAATATGACAAAAGAGAAGTGAACTTTATTAACACTTAAAAAGTGAAAAATACTTTAAAAGCAATTAACTTTTACTCATAGACCTGGGGTACTTTAGAAAATATAGAAACACAAAATAATTGCAAAAACATTTATATTTATTGCAAGCAAGCATTTCCCAGTGTATATGTGCCCCTCCTCCCCCGACCCAGACACACACATAGAGGAAGGGGGACATTCCTAAATGGAGCAGTGCCCTTAGATATCCTCAAGGTATGTTCTAGCCCTATATCAATCTCAGTTTCAGTGCTGCTAAAGTGTCTTCATTCTAGGACTTTATTCCTTTCTTGTTTGGTCCTCAAGAGGGTAGGGATGAGTAGTTTCTCCTTCCCTCTTACTTATCACAGAGAAGGAAAGAAGGTACTAAAAAAATAAAA
Source organism: Potorous gilbertii (assembly GCA_028658325.1). Lineage (NCBI taxonomy): Eukaryota > Metazoa > Chordata > Mammalia > Diprotodontia > Potoroidae > Potorous > Potorous gilbertii. Next base: position 281,557,837 of record CM053771.1, on the reverse strand, counting down.
TAGAAGTGAAGAAGTTTTGGATCCTTGATTAACCAATAAGGAAATTTTCTCTAGGAAAAAGTCCCTTGCAGATAACAAAAATAAGTCTTAAGTAAAGTGTGTGGGGCTGGCTGAAATCACATCTATATGCACCACTGAATTCTAAACAAATTCTGGTTCTGCCCCTCTATCCAGAGAGTCATCCTATCTTTTTATGTATTAAACAAAGGAAAGAAGAAAGAAGTCTCTCCTCCCTTCCCCTCAACAGGTTTCCAAAGTAACTATCAATCACCAAAGTAAAGAACACTTGTCTTTTTTCACTTTAGCTATTTTGGGGCTATGTCCCGTGGAGAGATTCCTCCAGTAAGAGAGCGATCTGAGCGAATCCCACTGTCTAATTGGGCTGAACTCACACCTGAACTGCTAAAGATACTGCATTCTCGGGTAAGAGGTCCCTGATGGAATAGACAGGAAAACATATAGACTGTTTAAAAGCTGTGTGGGTCCAAGCAGCCAGACCAATTAATCACAGTTCTAGAATACATGAACATGAGGTATGACTATATTTTGATTTGAGAAATGGGAATGTTAAAAACAGAAATAATGACACAGCATGCTATGGTCCTACTCCAAGCTATTGGTGCTTATAAACAAGGTGAGAGCAGGCACTTTTCCATGATATAAGTCACTGAGTTAGCTTGCCCAGGAGCTGTTCCAAATAAGGTTCCCTTCCTCCACATGTTCCCCTCTCCCTACCTCTCGCTCCTGCAAAAAAAAAAAAAAGTATAAAATATATTCATATTACTCCCTAGGTCTCTTAACACACATACATTATAAAGATATACTTCTGAGGAAATCTAGGAAGCAAATTGGTGGAGCACAGTAAAAATCAATTGAGTGAAGACAATGGGAGCAAAAAACCAGAGAAATACTGTCATTAAAATGTTCTACAAACCACTTGGGCAGAAAGAAGAAATACATGAGTGTGGGAAACAGATTATAAGGCTGGTACAGAGAAAAGATGTAGTAGTAGTTGGAGAGTACAAGTTGTGGGGAGGAGTCTTTCAATTATCTAGGCATCAACTGAGGCTCTTTCTGCTCTAAAGCAAAGCAGCTAATAATTTCTTGGCTTGCCATAATAATTGTTTCATTGTTCAAAAGGGAGAGGAACAAATGAGAGAATCCTAGGCATACCAAAGAGCAACCAATGGGGGAAAATAATAGTTCCATCTTAAAATTTTTGTGGTAGAGAAGAACAGGAACCCTAGTTTAGAGAGAAATTTCAAAAAGTTCAGAGAAAGGATGGGCAGTATCTCATGGACTATACCCCTAAAGGGGAAGTCAGATCAGGAAAATGGCAAATTCTCAAAAATGAAATTCTGTGAAGACAAAAACAATTCTGTAGAGGAAAAGGGAGAGTTTTCTAAAAAATCTGATGTGAATGCACAGAGATCTCACCAATTTAGATTTCTAAGAGGTAAACAAAGAAGATGGAAATGAGGGTAGGCAACAGAATATGGTAACAAAAGCATGACACAGTCCAGTAAGAACAGTCATTAATTAAGAGCACTAAAATGAGCTGAGGCTAGTAGGGAAAAACTGGAGCTAACAAAAGAGGGATGCTTTTAAAAAACTATATATAGGGAAAAGGGAAGGAAAGAGATGGGACTACTTCTCTGACTAGGTAAGAATGTAAGCTTTTTGATGCCAGAGCCTATTTAATTTATGTCTTTTGTATCCCCCGTGCCTTGAACACGTGTCCATAATGTTTGTTGAATTGAATAATAGATGACAGACAGCAGGATTATTCTACTTTTATTTTGCTTATTTTCTCTAGAAAAAAGGGAAATTATTTTTGGATTTGAATTAAGAGAGTAAAATGACTAATATGGAGCAGATGCCAAGATGGTAAATAAGAAAATAGTAAAAGAGCCCATCTCTCACCTGGAAGAGTCCAGATCACCAGGTCCAGATGAACCATATCTTAGGGGACTTAAAGAACTGGTATATGTTATTGGAAGTCACTGCTGGAGGCTTATGAAAGATCATGGAGAAAGAGACTGAGGACACAGAACTGGAGCAGGACAAATGTTAACCTCCTTTCCACAGAAAAGGAAGACACAGGGGTCTGTAAACTTAGTGAACTTGACTATGATTTCTAGCAAAATTCTAGATCATGATAAGGAGATGGAAGGAAGCAATGATCACAAAGACCTAGTTTAAGATTATTAGAGTAATTGGAAATGCTCCATAGATTTTACCAAAAGTTTTGACAAGTTCTCATATTCTCCTTGACAAAATGGTGAGATGACAACTAGTCAGTTGTACAATTAGGAGGATTCAGAACCTGATTATACTGCCTGATCAAAGGCTATGCTTTTGATGTTAGTTCACAAGACAGTCTCTAGTTGAGTGCTCCAGGGATCTGGCCTTATTTAGCCTAGTATGATGTTGGACTTTTTAATCTATGACTTCCATAAAGCCATAGATCATATTCTTATCAAATCTACAAATGATGCTAGAAGCTAGAAGAAATAGCTAACATATTAGATGCATGCCAAGTTCTGTTTTGAACATAATGTTGAAGATGTCTATGGGACATTGAGTTTTAGATATCTAAGATAGTCGGAGATACAAGACAGGAAGTCAGAAAAGAGGTTAGGGTTAGAAGATAAACACATCTGAGAATACAGATGATAACTGAATTCATTGAGTCTGATAAAATCACCAAGCAAAATAGCATAAAAGGAAAAGAGAAGAGGGATCAGGACAGAATCTCAGGGGACAGCTACCATTAGTGTGCATGACCTAGATGAAGATCTAGCAAAGCAAACTAAGTTGGTTGTTGTCCTTCATTCTCAAAGAAGACCAAAATTACATCATTATGTTGAGGTCAAGACAGAGTATGTCCGACTATGGCTGGTCAGATCAATGTGAACTTGGAAAGCTCTGCCACAGTTGGGCACAAATAGTCCACATGGACATTTGGAGTTGAAAATGAAGATCTAGGGAAGAAAACTGAGTAGTGGTCAGGCAGGTAGGAAAAGAACCAAGAGAAAATGGTGTCATAAAAACATAGAAGAGAACACCAAGAAGAGAGAGTGATTGACAGTGTCAGAATCTATAGAGGTCTAGAAAGATGAGGATTGAGAAAAAGTTATTAGATTTGGCATCTTGGAGAAAGCAGTTCCAGTTAAATGATGAAGTCTGAAGTCAGACTACAGAAAGCTGAGAAGAGGGTGATAGAAAAGGAAGTATGAGTGCCTTCTCAAGGAGATTCACCCACAAAAGAGATCTAGTTTGATGACTAGCAATGCTGGACAGATCAAGTGAAAGATTTTTTGAGGATGGGAAGATATAGGTGTATTTGTAGGGATCAGTGAAATAGCTATTATTCAGGGAGAGACTGATAAAAGGGCTGGGGATGATCAACTGCAAAAGACAGGATGAGATGAAACCATGGCAGAGGGGTTTGCCTTGCCAAGGAGAAGGGTAGTATCTTTATATGAGAAGAGGATGGAAGAGGAGATGGTGGGGGAAGGCATATGAGTGAAGTGAGGTGAAGAGAAAATGAGAGAGCTCTTGAATCTTGGCATATGGCCCCAGTTTTTTCAGTGAAATATGAGGCAAGTTTCTCAACTAAGAGAGGGTATAAGGAGAAGGAAGAATGAGAGGTTTTAATAAAACAAGGTTTGGAAAAGTCATTATAGTGAGTGGGAATATGAGATAATTAGGGAAGTATAAAAGGATTCTCTTGTGAGAGCACAATTGAGATTATTTAACATAAAATTTGTAGTGGACCCAGGTAGCCTGGTTTCACAATTTTCTCTAGTTTTGGTTTTTTTTTCATCAGTAGATGGTGGGAAATCCAAGACTGAGGTTTGGCAGGGTGAGATCAACCTAGTAGAAGGGGGCAAGGGACTCAAGAGAAGAGGATAGTATAGAGTTAAATTGGTTTACCAAGGAGTCAAGATGGGAAAGGAAGGAGAGTATAACCAGGGCAGGGGCAAAGGCCTGGGAAAGAACTAAGAGCTGGAGGGATTAGAGGTTAGGGTGAGGACAGGGTTAGGAGTCCTAAGGCAGAAGAAAGATGAAATTAAAAAAGATTAAGATCAGATAAAAGAACTTTAGAGTTCATAAATATGGAAGTGGAATACTTGTGAGTGATGAAGAGATCAAAGGTGATGGGCCTTGAGCTCATGCCATATGAGGATTATTTGAAAAAACTGGAGATGTTTAGCCTAGACAAGAGAAGACAGGGAAGGATATGACAACTACCTTTTCAAGTATGTATAGGGCTATCATTTGAAGTGTTACTGTTACACTTATTCTATCAGGCTTCAGGGAGCAGAACTACGAACAATGCAAAGCTGTAAAGAGACAGATTTAGGCTTGCTTTTGGGAAAGACTTCCTAACATTTGTTGTGTTTGTCCTTCGTTGCCAAAGAAGACCATGCCATCTGAGAAATGATGACATGACTTGCACTTGACTTTGTTTTGAGTGAGGGAGGGTTGTGCAGGTCACCAGTCTCACTTCTCCTCCAGAGCCATCTGAATCCAGTGACCAGATAACAATTAGAGCATTCCCAAAGTAGACTGGGCTGCCCTTGAAAAATAGTAGGTACTTTCTTATTAGAGATACTTAAGCTAATGCTGGAAGATAATTTGTCAATTTCATCATGATGGGACTTTTTATTCATGCCTAGATGGCTTCTAGGAACCTTTCCAGTCCCACACACACACACACACACACACACACCCTTCCTCTGCTTAGCCATGTTGTATCAAGACGTGATTTGAGAACTGGTACATCAAGGTGTTGGTACATTCCTTCACTATGTGATCCATGGGGATTTCCTAGAAAATAAGCCTTTATGGAACATATGAAATCAAGGAAGTAGGTGCTGATCCTAGGTGTACCACCAACTATAGCTAAGTGACCTTGGACAACTCACTCCTTGCTTCTTGCATCTTGTTTCCTTATGATTTGGTTTTCCAGTAGTACTCAGGACTGACCTCCCTCACAGGCATGTTGTTAGGATGAAATGAGATGCAAATATGAAAGAACTTTAGAAAGTGAAAAGAGATGGAATAACATTGCTACCTCAAATCCTTCTGGAAAATGGGTAAAGAATAAATCCATTGATTATAAATTTTTTATTAAAAAATTATTTGGGAGTAGAAGGAAATTTAATTTCTCCAATTCTTATAGGGGTAACTGTGTAATGCAGTTGATAGAGCACTGAGCTTGGAGTCAGGAAGAACCGAGTTCAAATCCAGCATCAGATATTTATTAGCTCTGAGACCCTGGTCAAGTCATTCAACCTCTGTTTGCCTCCATTTCCTCATCTATAAAATGAGGTTAATAATAGCCCCTACCTCTCAGGATCGTCATGAGGATCAGTGAAATAATAATTGTAAAATCCATAGCACAGTTCCTGTTACATAGTAAGGGCTAGATAAATGTTAGCTATTATTGTTTATGTCCTATCGTTGTTGCTATGATTGCCACTGTTACTATTATTAACATTCTACTATCCAAATAGAGTAGGTACACAACACATAATAGTAAATAACCATAACCATCTATTGTGTGGTAAACCCAAAGATAGAAGTTTTGGAAGCAATAACTCACCATTTGACAAAAATTGCTGGGAAAATTGGAAAGCAGCTTGGCAAAAACTAGGCATAGACTAACATCTTACACCATATACCAAAATAATATCAAAATAGGTAAATGATTTAGACTTAAAGGGTAATGTCATGAGTAAATTAGGAGAGCATAGGAAAAATGTACCTGTCATTATAGTTAGATAAGGGAAGAGTTTGTGACTAAACAAGATATAGAAAGGATTGCAGGAAGCAAAATGGATAATTTTGATTACATGAAATTAAAATTTTTGCACAAATAAAACAGTGCAGCCAAAAATAGAAGGAAAGCAAGAAACTGGAGTGAGGGGGTGGATTTTATAGTTTCTCTGATAAATGCCTCATTTTTCAAATGAATAAGAAACTGAGCTATATTTATAAAAATAAGATCCATTCCCCAATTGAAAAATGGTGAAGAAATATAAAAAAGGAGATTTCAGAAGAAGAATCAAGGCTATCTATTATTCAGTCATTTCAGTCTTATTCAACTCTTTTTGACAAAGAAAACCCATTTAGTTTATTTGGCGGACTGGAGTTGTTTGCTGTTTTATTCTCCAGCTTATTTTACAGCTGAGGAAACTGAAGCAAATAGGATTAAGTAAATAACTTGCCTAGGGGCAGTTAAGTGTCTGAGGTCATATTTGAATTTAGACTTGCCTGATTTAGGGGGAAGGACTCTTTCCAATTTGCGACCTAGCTGCCCCTGAGACGAAGAAGCTAACAATAGTCAGCTGAAAAAAAAATGCCCTAAATCCCTATTGATTAGAGAAATGCAGCTTGGTGGCATAGTGGATAGGACACAAAATTTAAAAAAAAAATG
>CM053771.1:281483900-281551289 GCA_028658325.1 Potorous gilbertii | reverse complement strand
CCAGGACATAGGCACACCTGTACTTTAGGAAGATCATAGATTGAAGTGGGGAGAGACTTGGGGCAGAGAGAGCAACCAACAGACTATTTCAATAGTCCAGATGTGAATGTGATGAGAGTCAATCTCAAGGTAGTGAGAATGTCAGAAGAGAGAAGGGCTATAGGAGAGTAATGTTATGAAGATAAACTCAACTCGCCTTAGTAACAAATTGGATAAAAGGGGAGTGGGGTGGAGGTTGAGAAAGAGTGAGAAGTTGAGGATGATATCTAGGTTTCTAGCCTGGGTGACTGGGAGGGTAGTCATGCCCTCAACAGTGACAGGAAAGTTTAGGGGTGGTGGGGAGGAAGATGAACATGGACATGTTGAATTTAAGATGGTTATAGAAGATCCAGTTGAAGATGTCTAATTGGCAATTTGGTTATCTGGTTTCCCAGTGCATAGTATATTAGAAGCAGCAAATCACAAGGGAGATGAGATAAGTAAGAACGCAGTCCCATTAAAGATAGGCACAATAAAGGGAGGTGACTAAAAAATACATATAGCACTATTAACTTGCAAATACAAGTATGTTCATAATCTAGCCTTTCAGTCATCAAGCAGTAAAATATTATGTATAATGGATATCATCTTGCTTGCCTTCTCATTGTGGAAGGTGATGGATGGATGGGAGGGAGGGCATTTGGAACTGAAAATTTAAAAACAAAAGAATGTTAAAAATAAATAAATTGAAATGTTAAAAATGTAAAATGTTACATGTGTTCCATTTAAGAAGATAAGCAATATATTTAAGTTTCCTTCAAAATAATTAAAATTTGTAAAAAGTTTTGGTGTTTAAAGGTATTAAGCTTTGGTTTTCTAGAAAACGCATTCAAATAGAATGTTTCTTTCATCATCCACATCAGGTAAGTGAAGTTTTTATGTGTGATAATTTAGGTCTCTTTGGCTAAGAATGTCACAGTAACTTAATTTGAGAACACAGTTTAATTTTATGTGGTATGACAAATGTCTAAAAGCACTCCCTTAGATCACAACAGAGTCTCAGTAACTAAGGTATCTGACTATCATATGTGAAGCTACTTCTCCTGGGTCCTTAGCAGCTTGTAGATTCATCCACTGACTCTAGGGAAATAGCCAAAAAGAAACTGCTCCTTTAAACCTATGTTGGTAAAGCAGCCCATATGTCTGCAGGCAAAAAAACATTCCCACCCTTTCCCTTCATGTTGTCTTGCTACACATGAGTATATACACAGAGGCAATGCAATAAAAAGACTCCCCAGTATTCTCCAGGGGATGCTGGAATCCATGAGGTGTTATTTTAACAGGATCTCAAGCAACTTCCAGGTTGTCTTTCAGGTCATTATCTTTTGCATGTGAGCTCTGAATCCCACTTGTACCATCCCTGAAGAATAAGCATGACCAGTGACCACTAGGAGAGCTCGCCCATCTCCCCTTGGTGACCTAGTCTGAGATTTTGCATCCCTTTAGAAAGTTCTTGTTGCTAAGCCCATCTCCCTCTGTCATCTGAGATGGAGAAAAGCTTCAAACCATTTTCTAATAACATCTAACTTTCTCTTTACTGAACTAAAGCTAAGCTCCAATAGGGGATTCCCTTCCTTCTTTCCTACTATGTAGAGGTTCAGGCTACCATCCCTAAATGTCCAAACCAATGAAAGGCAGGAAGACAGCTGGGGGTGGGGTGGGTTCCCCAAGCCAATGAATCTTAAATTTGTCAACCTGCCTCATTTTCTGCATGTGTTGTTCTCCACAGGTGGCTGGAAGGCTGATCATACATGCTGATGAATTGGCCCAGATGTGGAAGGTGTTGAGTCTCCCAACAGATCTATTTAACAGTGTAATGAATGTGGGTCGCTTCACTGAAGAGATTGAATGGCTCAAGTTTTTAGCTCTGGCTTGCAGTTCTCTTGGAGTTGTAAGTTAGCTTTAGCATTTAATTTTTGCGGGGGGGGGAGGGAGGGTAAGAACTTTCCTCTCTGGATGATGCCAGAAAGGTATAGGGAGGTAGGGAAGGGAGAGGAGAGCAAAGGAAGATAAAGGAGGTTTAATATTCTCTCTATATATTGTGTATTCTCCATCTTCCAATCAGGGGTTGCTGCTGAAATCTGATTTATCCAGGTACTCTGGCTTCTATTTCTAGCTTGTTTCTGTGCTGGGCAACCAAAAAGGGGAGAGAGGAAAAACTCAAACTAGGCCGCCATTATGGAAATTTAAAGTGGTCAACCAGGATTCAACATGCCCTTTAATGGTACCCTAAAACCAAGCAAAACCAAGCACAGCTCCAGTGGAATGGACATATATATGTGTGTGTATATATATATATGTGAGTGTATATATGTGTATGTATACATGTACACATGTACTTATATATATGTGTGTATATAATAGAAAGTTGGACTTGGTGTCAGGAAGACTTGAGTTCAAATCTTGTTTTAGATACTTAATAGCTATGTAACCTACATAAGTCACAATCTTTCTGTGCCTTAGTTTCCTCATGAAGTGGAGTTAGTTGATCTTGATGACCTCTGTGGTCCCTCCCAACTCCAAATTCATCAACTTTTATGTTTATGCCATGAAATGAATAATTTTGAAAAAGTATTTGAGTGCTTACCATATATATACTAAGCTTCTAAATGAAGTGCCTGATTCAACAGTCCATCCTTTATCAGCTCTATAAGAATAAAAATGGTATGTCCAGTGGCACAGATTAGTTTATAAAATCATCCTATACTAGGTTCTCACAACACATATCAGATTACCAAGAGGTTCTTTGGAGGGTGTAACATATCATGCTGAGCATACCACTGGGGAGGAGAGGTAGTGAAAATGTTTTCAGGGTAGTGTTCAGTGGAAAAATAGCCTACAAAAGCAAATTTATTCTATCTATGAAGGAGTCAATCATAAGATCCTAGTTTTAAAATGCCTAATTTCACCCTCAGAAGCTCAAAATAATATTATAGGTTAACTGTATCAAATCTCACCTCTTTCCACATTCACTCTTTCATTCAAAAATATGCTACCTTTCTTGTCTCACAATCCCCACCCCCAAAGAGGAAAAACTTTTTTATTCTCCCAGCATTTCAGTATTTGAAAGCTATACCTCAAGAAGTATAGACTTCTACTTATGTCTCCCATTATATGTTACCCCATTCTTCTTCTTTTCCTCACTGATAAATCCTTCCAACCCTGTTTTTCCTGTCTCCTTTTAAGATCATAAAAGCATCACAAAAATCACTCTGAGCTCCTCCATCTTACTTAACTTCCTTCTATGTCCCTCCTGATATCATGGTCCTTGGGGGATGCTTATATCATTCCCCTACCCCTACTAGAATGAAAAAATTTCATCCTTACAAGTACAAACTTGTATTTTTACTTTTTTATGTTTCTCTTGACGCCTATGTTTATATTTCAGAATTTCTGTTCAGCCTCTAGTCTTTTCCTCAGAAATGTTTGGAAATCATATTTCATTAAAAGTCTGTTCTCCCACCCCATCCCACCATGGTAGAACTATATTGTTTTGCTGGGTAAGTTATTCTTGGTTGTAAACCCTTAACTTTTCTTTTTGGAATATTGTGTTCCATGTTCACCACTCTTTTGAGAGGCAGCTGCTAAATCTTGTGTGATCCTGACTGTGGTTCCTTAGTACTTAAAATTTTTCTTTCTAGCAGCTTATGGTATTTTTTTCTTTGACTTGTAAACTCTAGATTTTGATGATGTTCTTAGGAGTTTTCATTTTGGGGTTTCTTTCAGGGGGCATCTAGGGGTGGTATAATAAGATAGAGTGTTAGACTTAGATTCAGGAAGATTGAATTTAAATATGTGTGTGTTCATCCTTTATTGCTGAAGAAGACCACGCCATCAGAGAAATAATGACATGACTTGCACCTGACTTTGTTTTGAGTGAGGGATTTGAGTGAGGGAGGGCTGTGCAGGTCACCAGCCTCACTTCTCCTCCAGAGCCATCTGAATCCAGTGACCAGATATTCATCAGGATGATTGGAGATGACCCAGGATGAGGCAGTTGGGGTTAAGTGACTTGCCTAAGGTCACACAGCTAGTGAGTGTCAAGTGTCTGGGGTGAGATTTGAACTCAAGTCCTCCTGACTCCTGCTCTATCCACTGCACCATCTAGCTGCCCATTTAAATATGAACTCACTTTCTAGCTATATGACCCTGGGCAAGTGACTTAGCCTCTGTCTGCCTGTTTACTTATTTGCAAAATGGAGATAATATTAGCACCTCTCAGGGTTGTTGGGTCCTCCTGATCACTATTTGGCCATTGGATACAAATGACTCCAGAGGAGAGAGTGAGGCAAGGTGACTTATACAGCTCTGCCTCATCATTTCACTTGCAAGTCATGACATCACCTTCCTAATGGTCCTCTTCAAGAATGAAGGACAAACAACAACCTGTGAGGAGTAGTAGCTGCCCCACTGGGGACCATTCCAGTTGGGTCATGCAGTTCTTTCCTCCCTCCCTCCCTCCTTTCCTTCCTTCCTCCTTCCCTCCCTCCATTCTTCCCTCCATCATCTCCCTCTCTTCACATTGGGAATCATACTCTTACCTGTGTTTGCTCTGCCCAAAGGAATATAAATTTTGATTGCTGAAACCTGGCAAGCTGTCTTGGGGTTTACAGGCTAGATTTCTTTTCCAGGACCATGCCTTAAACCCAAATCACTCTGGCCCTCATTGATTGGGCAACAATAGCTCTTAGCCCAAGCTTCACTGGGTCATTGTTTGGGTTCTGTAAATAGCAATTGTTTCTGTTTTGACCAGAAACTCTGAGGATCTTCTCCTTCCATATTGAAGTTTTTGTTTTGTTTTTCACAAGGTAAAGGAGACCATTTTTTGCCTCACTTCTTATCTAGCCTTAATCACTGAATGGGCATTGCCTCACCTGGGAAAAGTCTCACACTGCATCCATCTCCACTATTCCTGATCTTTATGTCACCACTGGACCCAGATGGCTCCAGAGGGGAGAGTGAGGCTAGTGACTTGGAATGGACTTGCCTCACTTAAATCCAAGTCACTTGCAAGTCATGACATTACCTTCTTCAAGAAGAAAGTACAAATATCAACAACCTGGCTTCATGATAGCACCTTTTTCTTGGTTTGTTTAGCTATTCTCTCAGGGAACTGCTCTGGGGACCTGGTGTTGCTAGCCTAGGTAATATGGTGAATAGAGCACCAGTCCTGGAGTCAGGTCTTGAGTTCAAATTTGGCCTCAGACACTTATCAGCTGTGTGACCCTGGGCAAGTCACTTAACCCTAATAGCTGGGAGCTATTTGGGAGCTGAAACTATCATCTTGGCCCTTTGGGAGACCCCAAGTGCACTGCTTTCCTGGACTAGAGACTAAGTCTTCAATCTGCTCTGAGAGACTATTTCCCTCCAATACCATGTGGAGGGAGGTGGTGATAAATTGTATTTTACACATACACACACACACACATACACACACACACACACACACTTTGCATTGATAAGCTATGAGAATTCTGTGTCTAGGAAAGGTTCAGTACTAGAAGTCTTTTTTCCATTCATCATTCATTTAACAAACATTTACTGAGCACATATTATATGCAAGACACTACACTAGACATTGCACATCTCAAGGAATTGCTTGAATGATGAAAGTAAGGTTTAGAGTATAACAGTGAAAAGAATGGCTTGAAGAGTTGTAAGGATGGAGCAAGTGAATAAAAACAAAAGAATAAATCAGTATGAAAAGAAGGGAGAAAAGTAGCTGGTGAGATTAAGGAAAGACATAACCAGGGTTACCTGGTTACATTATCAAGATTACCTCACATTCATTCAGAATCACACCGGCTGTCATTTTGATCTATCTTGCCCACCACTCTACATCCTCCTCTTCTTTTGCCCAGTCTGCCCTCCTACTAAGATTTCATCCATCTTCATACTTCCCCATCCAAAAGAGCTAACATCATTCCAGGACTCCAGGAACAACAGACATAAAGGGCAATGATACCAATCCTTTGGACAATTATAACATTTTATCAACTTTGCTCTTATTCAATCTGTTATCTGGTTGGTCACTCAATACCACTAATATTTCACTTATCCCTAGATTGTGGGATGTGTTAATCTGCATACCTGCTTTTATAAGTATACCACTACCCTAGAGTATATTAGCCATATTTACTAGATCAGGGTAAGTAATCCTTTGGATATATTTTCTTGTAATGTTTCCACCCCTGCTCCCATTGGTTCATAATTCTTGCTTTAGCAACAGTTTTCATTTGTAAAATTCTGAGACTATTCATATGTCAAAAGCTAGGTTTATCCAAAAAAAATAAATCTAGAGTAGCAGTCTCAACTCTGAACAAATGTCTTAAATTTTAAGAAAAAATTTTTACTCTGATATGACAACCTTTCATTGGAACTGTTAACAAAATCATTCATTTTCTATTTGGTTTTTTCCCTCCATCTCACAACATAGCACGGTATCTCATAGGGTAGCATTTAAATTCAGAACCTGTATTTATTAAGAATAAATACTGAAGAAACAACTGGCTTCTAGATGCTATTACTATATTCCTACATAGTATGCCCAATAGACTGGATTGCATCCTAGATTTCAGCATTATTTATGTTAGCGCTTATCCCTGGAGAAGTAATCCTTCCCCTTCAGTTTTCTGTCATAGCTGACTCAACAGTGACCTTCCTGAATATCCTTTACAGTATACTGATTCAGCTGTATTACAAATGAAATAATATTTATAAACCACTTAAACAGTGCCTGATTCATAATAGGCACTTAATAAATGCTGGTTCGTTTCCCCTGTATCTCCTCACAGCATCTTCCTTTGGGCTAAGCTAAAAGAGAAAGGAGTAAAAAAGTACTGTAATGGAAAGTCAAAGAAGAGGTTCATCACTTCCCCTCCCCTGGGCAAAGAGGATGCTCTGATAGATCAGTGATTTTATCAAAGTGGATATTAATTAGGTCTTATCAGGGTAGATGACAACCCCAAGCTAGCCTTCTCATTGGGTGATTCCAGTCTACATCCTTTTGTAAATTATCCAGAGTCCACTCCAACTTGTTGGACATCATCTTCTCTTAAAATTTTTTCCATACCAGTGAATACTTAAACCATCTGCTAGTCTTCTCTCTCACCATATGACCCATCCACCTTTTCTGGTCACATTTTGCCTTGGTGTGTTGCCTTTCGTACCACTTCTTGCATAAAAATCATTTATTGATAATGTACTGCAGTCTGCTTGAACCAAACATGTCTCTTCATTTTCCTTTCTCATCCCCATCTTTAAGATTTCTCAGATCATAGTAGTCATATATTCAGTCATGCAACATCATCAAAAGAATATTGGGCTTTAAAAAAAAACTGGTTTTGTGTGAGGGATGAGCTTGGGATCAATGTGATTTTCCAGAAGCTATCTAGTCAACTCTCTTCCCTCTCCTATTCAGTTTTAAAACAAGCTTTGTAATGCTTGTCCAAGTCTGAAGAACTAATGGAGTATTTCATTTCATTGGGCTGCCTTTCCAACTGCTTATGATTGTATCTTGGTAATACAAAAGGATATCACCTTCTTCGTATACAAATGGTACACTAATAATAACTGATTTAGTGACAGGACCCTAGAGTATGCTATTAAAATATACAAAATATAATTACAATAAAATTTAATTATAATACATAATTATAAGTTTCATTTCCAGAATGCCAATAAAGAAGCATATTGTAGATATCAAATAGTTATGAGATAGGATGAAACTATTTCTCAGGTACAAGGATTATAATCCTTCTAAAATAGAAGTTCCTAACCTGAGATCTGTGAATTTAAAAAAAAGTCGATAACTTTATTTCAATATAATTGATTTCTTTTGTGATCTTATGTTTTTTATTTTACTCATTTAAATACATGATTCTGAAAAGAGGTCCACAGGTTTCCAGACAGTCAAAAGGATCCATAACACAAAGAAAGGTTAAGAATTCCTGTTCAAGAGAACATTATGAAATACAAAATGGGTAATGTTGATTATATTAAATTGAAAAGGTTTTGTACAAAGCTAATGCAACCAAGATTAGGAAGGAAACAAAAACTGGGAATTTTTATAACCAGTATCTCTGATAAAGGCCTCATTTCTAAAATATATGGAGAACTGAGTCAAATTTATAAGAATACAAGTCATTCCCCAGTTGATAAATGGTCAAAGGATATAAGCAGGCATATCAAAGGATATGAACAGAGGAAGAAATTAAAGATATCTATAATCATATGAGAAAATGCTCTAAATCACCGTTGATTAGAGAGATGCAAATCAAAACAACTCTAGGTACCATCACACCTGTCAGATTGGCTAACATGACAAAACAGGAAACCTATAAATGCTGGAGATGTGGGAAAATTGGAACACTAATGCACTGTTGGTAGAATTGTGAACTGATCCAATGATTTTGAAGAACAATTTGGAACTATACCCAAAGGGCTATAAAAATGTGCATACCCTTTGACCCAGCAATACCACTTCTAGGGCTGTATCCCAAAGAGATCATACAAATGGAAAATGACCTACATGTACAAAAACATTTATAGCAGCTCTTTATGTAGTGGCAAAGAATTGGACATTGAAGGGATACTCATCAACTGGGGAATGACTGAACAAGTTGTGGTGTATGAAAGTAATGGAATTATATGAATGTAATGGATATATTATGCTATAAGATGAGCAGGCAGAATTCAGAAAAACCTGGAAAGACATATATATGCTGAGTGAGGGGAGCAGAACTAGGAGAACATTGTACACAGTTACAGTCACATTGTGTGATGATGACTAACTGAGCTCTTTTCAGCAATGTAAGGTTCTAAGACAATTCCAAAAGGCTCATCATGGAAAATGCTATCCGAATCTGAATGCAGATCAAAGCATGTTACTCACTCTTCTTTGTTTTGTTTTGTATCTTCTTTCTCATGGGTTATTCCATTGTTTATAATCCTTCTTTACAACATGACTAATGTGAAAATGTTTAATATGAATGTACATGTAGAGCCTTTATCAGATTGCACGCAGTCTTGGGGAGGGGGAGGAAACTTTAAATTCAAAAGCTTGTGGAACTGAAACTAAAAATAAATTTTAAAAAGTGTTATATTCAAGAATGTAATGTTATTCCCATACTATTTGATTGAAACAGGTGATATTTGTTATCACCTTTCTCTAGTCTAAGCTAGTCTCAAGAATCTAACCACCTATTTTTATCTTCCTTTTAATAGACCATAGCCAAAACCCTCAAGATTGTATGTGAAGTTTTATCATCTGAACATGATGGCGGCCCTCCCCGAATCCCTTTTAGCACTTTTCAGTTTCTTTACACATATATTGCTGAAGTGGATGGGGAGATTTCAGCATCCCACGTCAGTCGAATGCTGAACTACATTGAACAGGAAGTGTAAGTCAATTTTCATAAGCTGAATGGAAGAATAATGGGAAAATGATTGTAGCAGGACTTTAATTCATGATAGAACATAGTAAATTACAGTGTTGCTATAAAAATAGGGGATATCTTGGAGAACAAGAAATAAGAAGAGTAAGATGTGCAAAGGAAAAACAGGAAGTGGAGGAAATAAAAGATGCTAAAGGATTAGAAATAAGAAAGCTAGAGGAGTCATGTTGAAATGAGGAAGTATTTAGTATGTACTATGCTTCTTGATGACATAATGAGTCTATTAAATGAATTAACTAAGAATATATTTTTGGCCCAAACAGAATCGGTCCCGACGGTTTAATCAAGGTGAATGACTTTACCCAAAATCCCAGGGTACGGCTGGAATAAAAATGCACTCCAGCAATTTTAAAGGAAGGAAGATACAGAGATAATTGTGCTTCAGAATGACTGCACCCCATACAACATCCGATGTCAATTTTCTTGTACAACTGGTACACTAATAAACAATTAGGCAAACATGATAGGTACAAATTTGTGTGTGTGTATGTGTATGTTTAAGAAGTTCTCAGACACTAATATTGATGTGAGACCAGTGTTCTCTCCTTGCTTTGACCCAGGTATACAAATAGATAATGAAGCCAGCTCTGGAAAAATACCATGAGACAAGTAAAAATGTTAGATTTCAAAGAGGGAATGTTTAACAATGTTAATGATATGCATAATTTTTATTAAGTTGTATCAGCACGACATAAATGAAAAGTGTTTTTCACATTCAAACACAATTTTTAACTTATCCTCTCATTTTTTAACTTATGCACTATCTATGTTGGCAATTTTATTAACTCATACATCTTGTAGAAAAGCTGGAGGAACATGAGCTAGATGATAATATAATTGGATGGATTCAGAACTGGTTGAATGTCATCTTGGCAGGAGGTCCACAGTAGAATTCCACAGGGGGCCTGTGATTGGCCCTTTACTGTTTAACATTTTTATCTTAATGATTTGAAAAAAGGCAAAGATGGCATATTTATCAAATCTACAGATGATAAAAAGCTAAGAGGAATAGCTAGGACACTGGATGACAGTCAGGGTCCAAATCTTTAGAGTCTAAAGCACTGGGCTGAATCTAATAAGCTGGAATTTAATAGGGATATATATCAACTTTTACTCTTGGTCACAAAACATCTTTGTCACAAAACAGGAAGGTATGATTAGATAGCAGTCTATCTGGAAAAAAAAAATCTGAGGTTTTCAGTGGCCTGAAAAGTCAACAGTATGACAGCAGGGTGCCCAAATGAGTGAATGAGAATTTTAAGCTGCACTAAGAAGCACAGATATCAACACCTCCTACCATGTGCCAAGATAGCCAAATAGATGTATGACCTAGATATAAAAAGTCACATCATGGACAAATTAGAGGAACAAGAAATTACCTTGAAGATCTATGAATGGGAAAGAGTTTCTGACCAAAAAAGAGAAGATAAAATGGACAATTATGATTACATAAAAAGTTTTTACTTTAATAAAAAATTAGGCTCAGTGCTGCTAAGATCAGAAGGAAAATATCTAGGAAAAATCTTGGCAGCAAGTTTGTTAAAGTCCTCATTTCCAAGATTATAAGAAACTGATGAAAATTTGTAAGAATTAGAGACAATTCCTCCAATAGATAAAGGGTCAAAGGATATGAACTGGAAATTTTCTAAGAAATTAAAGCTATCTACAGCTATATAAAAAAAAAATACCAAATCACTAGTAATTGGAGAAATATAAATTAAGGTAACTGATGTTCCACCTCACACCCACAGATAGGTAATACTAGCAAAAAGGGGAAAATGACGAGTGTTGCAGCAGCTTTGGGAAAACAAGCATCTTGATACACTGCTTGGGTAGCTGTAAATCCATTCTAGAAAGCAATTTGGAACAAAGCCCCAAAAGCCATATATATCCTTTGACCTGGTGAAACCATATTTAATTATTTGAAAAGAAGAGTTTAAAGACTAGAGCTGGATGTGTATAAACAACTTGGGAGTCACTTGCATAGAAATAATAGCTGCATTCACTGGAGCTCAGAGTATAGAGATCTCAGGATAGTCTCCTAAGAGAGTCTAGGAGGGGGCATGGATAATGAACAACGAAAACAAAGGGGTCAGTCCTACAAGTAGAAACAAGAAAGCGGTGTCCTTAAAACCCAGTGAAGAAAGGGTAGGCAGAAGGAGGACTTTCTCAACAGTTTCTTCAAACACCGCTGAGATAAAGTCTTAAAAATGGAGAAAAAAAATAAGAATTTAAATGTATTTTGCAGTTTATCCAAGTACTAACGAATGGCGTGACTGGGGTAAATCAATCCCCATCTGGATTATCTCCTCTGGGAAATGGTGTCAATACTCACAGACACTAAAAGCTAACATTTAGAAGTGTAAGCCTTGCAGAACACTTCACAAATCTTCCGTCACTAGATCCTCAACAACCCGTAAGGCAGGTGCGATTCATCCTCCCCCACCCAGCTGACAGAGAAATGAGGAAAGGAGGCAGACAGAGCAAAGTCACAAAGCTAATCGTGTCTGGGCAGGACCTGAACTCAGGTCTTACTGACTCCGAGTCCAGGACGGTAGCCACTGCCGCCCAAGTGGTAGTGCGCAGGCAACTGGTTTCCAAGCCAGAAAAGCCTGGGTTCAAGTCGAGGGGCAGCATGAGCCACACAGCATGCAGCCGGGAAGGTTAGGGCAGGGTGGGAACGCAGCGAGCCCTCAAGGCCGGGCAATCACGTGCTTTGGCTACGGCAGTCCCTTGGATCACTGGCCTAAAGGGCCCTATTTATTCAGAGATTTGGGGCTGGAAAGAAGAAATCTTCGATTTCATTGAGTCCAGTCCCCTTATTTTGCAGAAAAGGAAACAGACCCAGAGAGGCAAAAGTTCATAAAATCTGGATTCGAATCCGGATCCCCAGGGGCTGCCTCCCGCGGCAGAATTGCCTTCTTTCGCTCACCTCGATCCCATTCGTTCAGAGACAACCTCATTCAAAACCCACGGACTCCCCACTCAGCTCAGCTCCTGGCGGAAGCAACTTCAGGCGAAGGCTAACTGAGCGTCGACCCCAGATCCACGCCTGCGCAGAAGCTGCAGGGGCGGGGCGAAAAGACCCGATTGGTCAATCGCAGAAAATCGAAGCGCCGCGTTCCGCGGGAACCAAACCGGAAGCGGAAGCCCCAGAAGCGAAGGAAGGCGTCCCGAGAGGGTCACGGTGCCGATGGCTGTTAATTCGATTAACCGCCTGGCTTCTGGCCGAAGGGTGGATGGGCACCTCAGGACCCGAGAGATGGTGAGGTCCGGACCTCGGCCGGCTCAGGTGAGGGGCTGAGGCTGGGGCTGGGCCAGAGGCTGTCTGAGCTCCGTGAGGGCAGGGATCTGACCTAACCTGGGAGACCCGGGTTCCAGCCTGGACCGTGACCCTGGGGAGGGATCGTTGTGCTGGGGGCCGCGGAGGGAATGGTGACCACGTGACCCTTGGTATCTACCCCCCCGGGCCCCCATTGTCGTGCCGAGTTGCTGAGGTTAAAAAACCCGCCACTCAGGCTGCTTTCTTACTCCATCACCACCCCACCCTCCCCAACTTGTTTTTTTTATTAAAAATAATACTTTAATATTTATTTTAAAAATATTTTGAGTTCCGGATTCTCTCCCTCCAACTCCTCCCACACTCATTGAGAAAGGAGGCTATAGGATCCCAATTACACGTCTCTCCAATTTTCAGTCTCTTCTTCTATACTGGCCCAGATTTCCCTCATTCTCAAAAATCTCACGTATTTCTTCCATCCCTGTCATGGTCCATAGTCTTCCCTTGGGGGTAAACCCCATAAAAAGAATGTGTGCGTGTGTGTACATACATGTATGTATATACACACATTTCCGTAGTCAAATCTACTTGCATATATGTGTATTTATATATATGCACATGCATAAAAATCTCATCCATCCCCGTCATGGTCCATAGTCTGCCCTTGTGGGTAAACTCCTTAAAAAGAATCTGTGTGTGTGTACATACATGTATGTATATATGTACATTTCAGTAGTCAAATCTACTTGCATTTATGTGCATTTATATATACATACATACTTACATACACATAAATGGATACACACAGAGATATATGAGTAAGTAGATTTAACTACTGAAATATGTGTATACACACTTATATACACATATAAGTGGCTATATACACACACTCACGTGTGTATATAGTGGATATAGACACACTCACATGTGTGTATTCATACAGATATAGATAGATTTGACTATTGAAGTACCCTGCTCATGGATCTCCCTCATTCAACTTTCTCTCCACTCAATTCCATCCTTCACTCATCCACCAAAGTGATCTCCCTAAAGTGCAGCTCTGAGTCTGTTGATCTCCCTCTCTCCCTCTCTCATCCCCCTGCACACAAACGCACACTCTCAAACTTAAGTGGTTCCCTGTGACCTCAATCAGTCTTCAACATATACTTCACCTTCCTTTTTTCTATTTTCTTAACTCTGAAGTCTGCCTTCCAACTTCATCATTCACCTAAAACTGTTCGTGTTTAATTGGCAAATCTAACAGCCTTTTCTTGATCTGCATCTTTCAGTACTCTCTCCCTCTCCATCTGACTTACTCCTCAACCTGCTTTGATGAATCTTCATCCAGGTCCCACTCACTAACTTTGGTTGTCTCAGGATTCTGACCTGAGGTTTCTTCTCCTTTTATACTATTTTACTTGGTGATATCATCAGTTCACATGCAGTCAGTTATCATTTCTATGCTGTTGATTTTCAAATCTACTTATCCAACCCTAACCTCTCTCTCTGCTGACTTCCAATCTCATATCTCCAGCAGCCTATGGGACATCTCAAACTGATGTCCTGTTGACATCTTAAGCTCAACATATCCAAAATGGAATTCATTATATTCTCCCCCAAACTCTTCCCCTCTTCCAAATTTCTTTTTTACTGTTGAAGTTACTATCCTTATCCCAGTCACCTCCCTAAGTACCTAGAAGCAATTTTCTATTTCTCACTCTCACCCTCACCCCCAATATCCAATCTGTTGCCCAGGCTTATTGTTCTTATCTTCGTGACATCTCTAAAATACGTCCGCTTTTCTCTTCTGACACTACCACCACCCTAGTGCAGATCCTGATCACTTCATACCTGAACTATGGAAATAGTCTGCTGGTTGGTCTCCCTCCCCTTAAGTCTCTCCTCACTCTAGTTCATCCACAAATCTGCTAAAGTGATCTTTCTAAAGCAGAGATCTGACCATGTTATCACACACACTAAATGGGCCTTACTTCAGTCAGAGTGAGAACTCAGAAAGAACTTAGCTTAAAAAGGCCAAGGTCTCCCACTGTATCGTGGGCCATCTCCAGTTGTCCTGATTTATATCTGACCACTGAACCCAGACGACTCCAGAGGAGAAAGTAAGCCTGGTGACTTTGTATAGCCCTCCCTTACTCAAATTCAATTCATTTGCAAGTCATGGCATCATATCCCTGATGTCATGGTCATTTTCAAGAGGGAAGGACAACCCCTCCCCACACACACACACTCTCACACACACAGACACATACACACTCCAGTGGCTCCCTTTCACCTCAAGGATCAAATATAATATCTGCTGTCATTCATAGCTTTATATAACCTTTCCCCCTCATCCACTTTTCTAGTCCTCTTACACCTCACACACCATTACTACCCTTTACTCTGCAATCCAGTGACATTAACCTCCTTTTGGGTCCTAGCACATTTTCATTGCCACCAGCTTCATCATATACTTTTTTAATTGATTTCTGCCTCTGACCTTTCCCCACTCTAGTCCATTTTACTTAATATTACCAGATTGGACCACTTAAAATTATATTTTTGTAACATCATTTCTCCCTGGTCAGGAACATACAATGGCTCCCCAGTGTATCAAATACAAATCAATCAGTCACAGAGGGTCCTCAAACAACTGGTCCTCCTTTATATGTCAGACATAGCTTAGCTCTCACTGTTTCTCAGAAAGGTCTTTCAGTTACATTTAAACTAGTTGTCTTATCTTCCAAATTCCTGCATTTTGCTAATGCTGTTTTCAATTCTTCCCACCTGACATTCCCCTTTCCTCTTCATTTGTCTAAATGCTACAAATTTTTTTCCAAGATACACTCAAAAATACCTCTTTTGTGAAGAGTTTTTCCAAAATATCTTCACCCTACAATTTTCTTTACTTAATTTCCTCATCAGTTATGTGCTATCTTACTCTCGTTTGTATGAGATCCATATCTGATTTAAAAAAAAAAACTTGTATTTGGGTAGCTGTTGACCTATTTGCAGTAGTCATTCTTGGAAGCTCTCTACTTTTTCCATCAAAATGACTTTTTTTCCCCCATTTGGAACTATGCCCCCAAAGATATTAAACTGTGCATACCATTTGACCCAGTGATAGCATTAACAAATCTGTTTCCCACAAAGATCAAAAAAGAGGAAAAGGACCCACATATGCAAAAATGCTTATCGCAGATCATTTTATGGTGCAAGAGAGCTAGAATCTGAAGAAGTTCCTGTCAGTTGGGGAATGCTAAACAAGTTATAGCATTTATAGGTTGAATGGAACGTTGTTTTATAAGAAATGAAGGGCATGATTTCAGAAAAGCATGGGAAGACATATGACTGCTTCAGAGTGAAATGAGCAGTCATAAATAACAATCTTGTAAAGACAAATAACTTTGAAAGACTTGGTAACACTAATCAATACCATGCAATGACCAACCATGGTTTCAGATTCATGTGAAATATACTGCCCTCCTGATAAGGAGGTGATGGACTCAGTGCAGATTGAGATATTTTGAATATGTCTCTTGTGGGAATTTATTTGATTGTACATGTTGGTATGAGGGTTTGGGAGGGTTTTCTTATTTTCTCATAAGTGGAAGGCAATAGGGGGGGAAAGCATATTTTCATTTGGGAAATTATTTAATCTATGATCTGAATAAAAGTTGCAATAGCAATGAAAATATTGCTTATCAAACATTTTGGAAACTACTAGTCTTGTGAAATTATCTTTAGAGCCTCGGTTCTTATATTCTAAATGGAGACAAGTCTTTGCCTTCTCTGGATGGATTTTGGGAAGAGCTGAAAAATCACTGGAAAATACTTGTAATGAATCATAGGATTGTATCTTTGACCTGAGAGGCCATTGGGTTGAACTCCCTCATTTTTCAGATGAGCAAACTGACGCTTAGAAAGATTAATTGATTTATACAGGACCCAGCACTAGTAAATATCTGAGGCTGGGTTTGAACTCATGTCTGCTGATGCTAAGTCTAATGCCCTATTCACTACACTAGGAGCAGTGTAGTACAATGGAAAGAGCCTTGGATTTGTAGTCAGGTAACTTAGGTTCAGACCCTAGCTCTAGTTCTCACTGCCAGACTGATCTCAGGCAATGCGCTTAAACTGTCTAATCTTTAGTTTCTTCATCTGTAAAATAAAAAAGTTGAACCATATGATTTTTGAGATCCCTTCCATCTTTCTATCTGATCCAGTAATTAAGATGAGTGAACAATCTGGGTAATGACAAATTTTGGTTTAAAATTGAGTTGTGATTACAAAGTAATAAGTATGACTTTCTTTTGTGGTTTCTAATTGGCTTTAAGGACATTCCTAAAATATTTTGAGTAATGGTAGTATCATTGGAATGAATAATCTCATAAGGTGAGGACTTTCAAAGAAGTGCACTTACTTGGATGCATAAATTCTGTTATATATAATACTTGTCTCATTGCTGTATTGTTAATACATTAATAGTACCTTCAGGTTGTTTTAGCTAAATTGTCAGATATTCCAAGGTCCCTTCTACCTTTTATTTTCTGTTGTACCTAACAATGTATTGGGGACATAGCTTTTAAAAAGAATTAAATTAAATAAAACCTCACTAGATTGAAATAGATGTGTTTTGGGGGAGGAATTAAGGAATTTATTGTTGATTGTACTCAGGAGATTGAGAATTTGAATCTGTGCTTTAATAAGATACTGTATTTATGTAGTTAATGTAAAGTGATTTGGACTAGTCTTTAATTTGAACTAGACTTAACAGTCAAAACAGCACACAGTCATCAAAGATAGTTGTATTACCTTCGAATTTGAATTTTTTTTGAAGGATAATAATAGATACTTTATGTCTAGCAGAAGTGTTCAGCAAGGTTCCTATCCAGTATGTCCATTCACATCCAGGGACATGGCTTCCTGCTGTTCTTTAAACAAGATATTCCTTCTTGACTCTGGGCATTTTCACTGATTTTCCCCTTTCCTGGAATGTTCTCCTTCCTCATTTCTGCCTCCTGACTTCTCTAGCTTTCTTCAAGTGTGAGCTAGAATCCTATAGGAAACCCTACCCAGACCCTCTTAATTCTAGTACATCCCTTCTCTTGAGTATTTAAAATTTATCCTGTAAATAGCTTGTGTAGCAGAGTTATTTTAATACTGTCTCCTCTTTTAGCCTTGGAGCTCCTTATAAGAGTATGGGCTTTTTTCCTACATTTTCTTGTATCTGCAGTGCTTACTTAGCACAGTGCTGAGTGTGCAATGGTGGGGGTGGTAGTAATAGTAGGGATTTATGTAGTGCCCACTGTGAGGTAGGCACTATACTAAATGCTTTACAAATACTATCTCATTTGAGCCTCACAGCAATCTGGGAGATAGCTGCTATAATCCCCCTTTTACAGATGAGGGAACTTAGGCAAATACAGGTAGTGTCTTGTCCAGAGTCAGAGAACTAGTAAGAGTTTGAGATTGAATTTGAACTGTTCTTCCTGACTCCAGGATCTATCCCCTGATCCACCAACTAGGCACTTAATTTTTATTGACTGATATCCCTGGATACATGGCCCATTGCAGTGGAAATTATATGTTAATATATGTGGGTCTGTGTATGTATATATTATTTTTATGTTTTCATTAACCAAAAAAAAGTGTGCCATATAGTACTTCTCTATAGAAATTCTACTGTGTGGTACTTCATCAAAGTGTAGAAGTTCTCAAATGGAGAACAGGCTCTTACTCCTTCCAAGCTAGAAAGGAGCCTGGTGATAGACTGACTGTATATCTGTCACTCCAGGACTTTTAAGTTATGTTTGAGAGGTAACTTCAGGATGTTGAACTTTTCTGACATAGCAACTTTTCGAGTCAATCCAATTTTTAAAGGATTTACAGTCTGCATGAATGGCAGAAGAACTTGCAACAAGGAAATAGAGCTAGACCCTTGAAATATTGTAGCATTTGTAAGAAGGAAGGGCTTCATAAAAGCAATTAAACAAATACAATGTGTTGCAGTATCCAGAGAGATTGGCAGAGCTAGTAACTTAGAGATAAAGGTTGAGGGACAAAGAGGAAGACATCTTCATTCTTTTTCTTTTCTCAATTATGTGTAACAGCATGGGTTGGTAGAATGTGACAGAACATCACAGATTGGAAACTTGTGGTTAGAAGTCTTGTTATTAATCAGATATTCTACACACAAGGAGTACTTAATAAAGTATTTTGACTCAGAGTTTTGTATATATGTGAAAACTGTAAACTTTCGGATGGATTTAATTCCTTTAAAAGAGCAATTAGTAATGTTACTAATATGCTGTAATAAAAATTTGGACAATTACTTTAATATTCAGCAGGTATCATCATCCAGAAGACAAACTGGTTCAACTAAATTAACAGCTGGAAAGAAAAGGTAAGAGCTTACGTAATTAAGGGACTTCAAGGTTCTCAATAGGTTACCTAGTCTCTGGCCAAAACTGTAATTAAATTCCTTTAAAAAGACAGATGGCTTCCATTCATTAAAAAACTCTGGGGTAATTAGGTTCCATATCCTTCCTTGTTTATGTGTTTCATTGTTTCAAAGCTCTACAGTTATGGCATTATTAAATGTCTCATTGAAAAACTTTGCTATATTGTAAATGTGTTTCTTCATATCTACTCCCAAAAAAAGAAACATAGTGACTGCTTATTATCACTTTTTATAACCACTGACATTTTTGAGTACTATTACTAAATTCCTCATTGACTTTCTCCTTTCCATGCTATGGAACCAGGTTACATTAGTCTTTTCTTATACAACTTCTAATTGAAACTGTATTCTGAACTTAGTTTTCTTTGTCATATTTCAGTTGAGGTGTCAGAAATATTGTCTCTAGTAAATTTTATAAATTTGATTTTTTATTTATTTTATAAATTTCTTCTCTAATAAAAAGTTTGTCCACATCCCTTCAGACATTAAAATACTTTTACTTGCATCTTTCCAGGTTAACTTAGACTCAGACGGCAATCTCAAACACCCTCAGACTGCAATAAGCAAGTTGATTTTTTATTCAACGTATAACTAATATTCAGTATATCCATCCATATCCAATGACATTGTCCTCCTTGATGTTCCTTGAACAAGACACTCTATCCCTTGACTCTGAACAATTTCACTGGCTTCCTTTGTGCCTGGAATGCTCTCTTTCCTCATATCTGCCTCTTGACTTCTCTAGCTTCCTTCAAGTGTGAGCTAAAATTCCATAGGAAGCCTTCTCCAATCTTCCAAAAATTTTTTTGGTTTTGAAGATTTAAATCCTTCAAAGAGATTTTAAAGATGTCTAAGATAGCAAGTCTGTCTTTTTGTAAAATTGAGTGAAGCATCATTTGTTCTTTAATTTTGATATTTGGGAATTTCTAAATGTATATTTAAATTGCTTTTAAAATCCCAGCAGTCTTAATTCCCTTGTTTTCCAGGATTCATATGAGAAAAATAGCCCGTGCTGATGTAGATTCTGGTACCCTCTACTCTACTGATTCTGATGAGCAGGTAAGAATTAAAGGAATATATATATATATATATATATATCCATATTCTGTTACAGTAGACACGAAAGCTCATTTAATCTGACTGTTTAATAATAATAAATGGAAATATTTATATATGAAATATGGACAACTGGTAAACATGATTACTCCTTTTAATTTATTTCTTGTTATTGTCTTGCTTCGTCCTTTGTCTTGTTTCTAGCCTACCAGACATGCTCCAAGAAGAGTGAGTGTTCACAAAAGTTATTCATCAAGTACATGGCTTTTGGTGAACCTAGCAACTAGAAAACATTACAGACCAAATCCTTGATGATGTTTACTGTGCCCAGTCCTCAGGGCAGTACAACAGCTTGATTCTAGACAAAGCTGTTCAGTCATTTTTCAGTCATGGCTGACCCTTTGTGACCCCACTGGGGTTTCTTGGCAGAGGTACTGAAGTGGTTTGCCGTTTCCTTTTCCAGCTCTTTCTAAAGATAAGAAAACTGAGACAAATAGGGTTAAGTGACAAGTAAATGTTCAAAGCCAGGTTTGAATTCAGATGATGAGACTTTCTGACTGTAAGCCCAGTGCTCTATCCACTGTGCCACCCAGACACAGGAGACATCCTTAAGGAAGCAGAGTACATACCTTTGGATCACCTCCCTAGAATATGCAACATTCCCAAAAGATACCACAACATACACAGAAGGGAGAATGACCACATAGCCCAGGTCACAGCAGCTATTGTACCTTACAGCCTATAGGCTCCTTCATGACTTCTTTCCTCTTTTTCCTTGCCCTCGATTACTTAGAAGCCACACAACTATAGGACCCGCTCTCAAATATATCAAAATTTATTTTATTGCCTTTCTTTTTTTGAAGGGTGCTCTTAAGACTTCAACAAGACAAGATATTAATACAGCTTGGTCTAGCATTGAGAACTCTCCTTGCACAGATATGTCTGTTCTCTCTTCTATAGGTTTTGTGACTCTGTTCCCTCCTCCTATCTGATTGATTCTTCTCAATCTTCTTTTATGGTTCCATATAGCCAGTCCGTTACAAAAATTCTCAGTTTTACCTTCATCACATCTCTAGAGCATACCCCCTTTTCTCACTATACAGCTTCAATTTCAGTTCATGACTTCATCAACTTTCCCCAGGACTGCTGTAATAACCTCCTAACTGGTCTCCCTTAACAAGTCTGTTCCCACTTAAGTCCTTGTTCCACTCAGCTACCAAAATAATTTTTCTAAAGTGTAGGTCTGAGTATGGGACTCTCCTGTTCAGTGAACTCCAGTTTCTTCCTATTACATTCAATATCAAATATAAAATCATCTGGCATTTAAAGTCCCTTCTGCTCCCTTCTCCATAACTAATAGTGCTTTCCCCCCTGAGATTACCTTCCATCTACTGTGTTTCTGTGTGTGTATGTGTGTGTGATTCATTTACTCTATGTGCATTTTTATTTACATAACCTCTTCGTCCATTAGAAAGTGTACTTTGTGAGGGCAGAGATTTGTTTTTTGCCTTCCTTTGAACCCCAGGCTACTTAGCATATAATAAGCACTTAATAAATATTTGCTGACTCTTTGCACCCTCATAACTCCATGGTCTTCTCCATTGTGCTCACATCTTCTTAGTGTTGTGTTTATTTTCTTTAAGTCGAAACTTGTATCAGCATTATTCTAAAAGATATTCTACTTACAGGTTGGAACAGTACCCCAAGGACTTGAACGTTGCACATCTTTACTTCAGAATATTTTGCAAAATGGAGGTTCAGATTTATTTTTATAATGCTTTCTTGATGATTATTTTTTATTGTGTAAATTGTTTGTGTATTTTAATGTCTCTTTGATTTAAATTAATCTTCAGAGGCGACCTGTGGGAATTCAGGGAAAGGATCTCCTGGGAATCTTGGATCTAGACCTTGGGAGTACAAAGGAAACAAGACAAAAAAGAAAGGACAGCCCCAAAATGTCATTCCTTCATGTGTCCATAAAGAAATTTGTAAGCACCTTTTTTCTTTGATTTCAGTATAAAGTGTACATCTAGGGTTTTTATTCATTAGCAGGTAATACCTCTTTTGTTTGATGATATTATTGTAATTCATTCCATAACTAGTTCTCAAAGTTAGAGGGGTTGTTCTTTTCTCTGCCCTGCCTCCCAGCTGTTCAGCATTTCTCTTCTTATTCGCATGTTCCCCCCCCCCCCGCCCTGCCTGTCCCATACTTCCCTGCATCCTGTCCTCTCTCACCCAAAATAAGAGATATCCTGTATAATTCCTGCAAAACAGCTCTGATTAAACATTTTTAGTTGGACAGAAGATAAAAATGAGATTTGAATACATCTAGATTTCAGTTCTCCTTTTCACTCTACTATTTTATAAACATTTCGTACGTTTACTTTAACTAGATAGCACAAATTCCTTTCTACCCAGATTCCCTTCTTCCAACCAGAATCACCCATGAATGTACTTTCATTAAACATCACTAGGTCTGTTCTACAGAGAGAGCACATATAAATGGAAAGAGATAAATAAATAGGCTTTCTGAGGGCCTGGTGCTGATTGGCATTGGATCAAAGCAAACTGTTTTGATTCATCTTGTTAAATGCATGATCAGTTAGAGGACTTTTAATACTTGTGAATTTATTGAGGGAAATGATGTATTTGTATCAAGCTAGCATACTCTAATGACAAGACAGCAGGCCCAAGGTTAGAGTATCCCAGATGGAAATTTCAGGAGTTGGGGGAAAGCATGATAGGTAGGTGGGGTCAGACGGAAGTCAAAGAGAATAAAGTACTTTTCACAATCTATATCTAGCTGTCTCATTTTCACTTTATTCTCCTTTATGTCCCAGTCTGAATGGTCAGCTTTCTAGTCCCAATGCACAAGTTTCCATCTCCCACTTCTATTGCTTTGCACTAGCTTTCCTGGAATGCTCTTCCTCTTTTCTTTGCTCCTTGGAATCTGTAGCACCCTTTGAAAAGCTGAGCTCAGGTGCTACCTCCTACATAATGTCTTAATGAATTTAAAAGGAAAACATTAAATTTTTAGATTGTTAATTATTTTGTAACTGTCTTCTGCATAAAATGGGAGGTCAAAGTTATAATGTTAATGTTTCATGTCTTAAGAAACATTAACAGGAGACATATTTTTTGTTTTGTCAGTTAAGCTCAGGTACCACCTTGAGGCTTTTCCAACGTTTAGTGCTTTCCACTTCCACGAATGACTTGGTATATATTTCACATTTACTTATCTATATAGATGTTGTCTTCCAGTGTCACCATTCATAGCCAGTGTCACTTTTCCTGTCTACTCCAACATCTTATGCACCACCACCCTCCAGTAGTCTGTATTCACAAACTAATATATGCCAACTGCTTGTAGAAAAATAGGAGAACTGAAAAGCGTCAGATTCTAAAGTGTCCAACATACCAGGATTAACTCAAAATCATCAATGGGGCCAAGTCCCTTCAGCTGTTCTCAGTGATCATGCTTATATTTGAAGAGGACAGATCATAGTTATTTGATCTAAATGTTGTATTCCCCCACTGGAATGTAAACTCCATAAAGGTAGGAAGATATTCTTAATCTTTATATCCCTAGGACCTAACATATTGCCTTTCATATAATAGTAACTTAATAAATGTTTAAGTTGAATCACTTTTAACCTTAACTTTAACTTAGTGGTAATATGATGCACACATAGTGATTCTGAAATGAATTCCATGTTTTTAGCCGTTTATTTTATCTCTTCTAGAATCAGTTACGGTTTTTGTAACATTGTTCTGTGTTCACCATTTCTGGTGCTTTCTGTATTTTTTGGTTTTTTTGAGTCAGAGTTAAGTGATTTGCCCAGGGTCACACAGCTAGTAAGTATCTGAGGTTCGATTTGAATTCAAGTCCTCCTGACTCCAGAGATAGTGTTCTATCTTCTGTGCCATCTGTCACTTAATTTCTTTCTTTTTTTTAATTTTATTTGTTTTCAGTGTTCTAGAATCACATCTATTTATCTTAGATTTTTTTTCCCCTCCTTCCTCCCTCTTCCTTCCACCTCCCCACTCCCTCCCTGAGATGGCATACAATTTTATATAGGTTCTACACATGTATTCATTTTCATCTTAGTCATGTTACATTGAAGAATTAAAATGAATGGGAGAAATCATAAAACAAATCAAAACATAATACAAAAGAAAATGGTCTGCTTCATTCTGCGATTAAATTCCATAGTTCTTTCCCTGGGTGTAGAAGGCATTTTGCCTTAAGAATCATTTGTCTTTGCATTTCAATGAAGTACTAAGTCTACCAGAAAAATTCGTTACACATTGTGGTTGTTGCTGTATACAAAGTGTTCCTGGTTCTGCTACTTTCACTCAGCATCAGTTCATGTACATCTTTCCAGGCCTCCCTGAAGTCTTCCTGTTCATTATTTCTTATAGCCAGTAGTATTCCATTACATTCATATACCACAGTTTATTCAGCCATTCCACAATTGATGGGCATCCCCTTGATTTCCAGTTTTTGGCTTCCACAAAGAGAGCTGCTATCAATATTTTTATATATGTGGGACCCTTTCCCATTTTTGTGATGTCTTTGGAATACAGTTCTAGAAGTAGTATTGCTGGGTCAAAGGGTATGCACATTTTTGTAGCCCTTTGGGTATAGTTCCAAATTGCTCTCCAGAATGGTTGGATCAGCTCATAGCTCTACCACCAATGAATTAGTGTTCCAACTCTCCCACATCTTCTCCAGTATTTATCATCTTCCTGTTTTGTCATTTTAGCCAATCTGGTAGGAGTGATGTGGTATCTCAGAGTTGTTTTGATTTCCATCTCTCTAATTAGTAGTGATTTAGAGCATTTTTTTCATATGACTATGGATAACTTTAATTTTTTCCTCTGAAAACTGCCTGTTCATATCCTTTGACCATCTATCATTTGGGGAATGACTTGTATTGTTGTACATTTGACTCAGTTCTCTATATATTTTGGAAATGAGGCCTTTATCACAGACACTAGTTGCAAAAATTCTTTCCCAATTTTCTGCTTCCCTCCTAATCTTGATTGCATTGGGTTTGGTTGCTAGCACCTATTTTCTTAAGAAATTGTTTATTATATATTGGCATGAGACTACTGAATAACATGCAGATCTTTGATTTCATTTTTCTATCTTAAATTAATATTTTCTAGCATTTCTACTATCATTTCCTGTGCTCACCTTTATATTGAGGTCACCATATGTCAAGATATATGTTGACTCTGTTAGTATAACAAAGAACTGGAAATTACAGGTATATCGGTGAGGAATGCCCGAACAAATTAAAGTATATAATTGTAATAGAATATTAATGTGCTGTAAAACAGATGAAAGGGACAGTTTCACAGATAACCTGTGAAGACTTATGTTAACTGATATAAAGTGAAGAAAGTAGAACCAGGAGAACAATTTATAAAATAACATTATAAAAAAAAATAGGTTTGAAACATTTAAGAACTGTGATCAGTGCAATGACCAATGATGCTTGCAGAGAATCCATGATGAAACATATTACACACCTCCACAGCCAATGTGGAAATTTGTTTTTCTTGATTGTATATTTATTGCAAGGGTTTTGTTTTCCTAGTTTTTTTTTTTTTCAGTAGAAGAAACAAGTGTGCTAAAGGAAGAGATTGATTAATACAGCTACCAAAAAAAGAAAAAACAAACAAAAACATATTCATTGAAGCTTTTTTTTTTCAAATAAGCCAAAAAGAAAGCCATAATAATCAGTTTGTCTTCATACATCAGTCTGTTGTCAGGGCTGTACTCAAAGCCTTTCCAGCTTAGGGAGATCTGCCAGAGCTTGTGTTCCACAGCAAGAGCCTTTGACAATTCAGTAGTACTTCCCTACCATGATGATCCATCAGAATAGACCTTGGAAGAGTACCCAACTCCAGGAAATCTGTCTTGCATTATTCATTTGAAACATATTCAGCACCTGCTCTCTATATGTAGCCCTTTACCTTTAGGCTCTAAGAGACAGAGAAATATCAAAAACATTCCCTTATCTCGTGGGAAGAACTTGTTGGGAAGACAAGAAATACATGGGAAAACATATCTTACTTTGCATTGTTATGAAAATGCTCAATGACCCAGAAACAGTAAATACTCTATTTTAGCTTATGGAAAAATAACTTTGAACTGTATTTGGTGATTATGAAAGGATCTGTGAAGAAAATGGATTTGTGATGGTTAACATTATTTGACTAGGTAAGAAGGGCATTCCATGTAGAAGTCCCAGCATAAACCAAAGCTGGAGGTGGGGAATGAACCAGCCATGTTTGTTACTAATAAGCTAAAGTGAGGAGTAAACCATCCTGGCTAGAGTGAATTTGGGGGAGTTTGAGGACAGTTGTAGATAAGGATGAAAAGACAAATTGAGATTGAATTGTGGAGGATTTTGCATTCCAGTTTAAGAAATTTCAATGGTCCATCTTACAGGTTATATTCATTCTTCCTATTTCCCAAACAAGCAATTTCTATTTTATCCATTTTCATTGCCCTCTCACCAGAACTTGACTTTTGTCTGGAATTCTGGGCTCCGACAGAAGAGCTTTTGCTTGATTTTGCCCTAAAGTACACCACTTCCTGGATACCTCCAAACCAGAAGCCTTCTCCCTTTTCTAGTCCCGTATGTTACTTTCCCCCATAAGCTTCTTGAGGGCCGTACAGTGCCTGACACATAATAAGCATTTATTTTGTTTTTTTTATTTATTCACTTTCCCTTCAGTCCAAAAAATCTTTTTTAAAAAAGAAGTTTCAAAGAGCTCAATATTGGTGAAAACCTTGCAGTTCTTTAGGGGCTATTACTTATGTGACTGTGTGTGTGTGTAGCTTAGAACCACACTAAGACTTTTGGGATACTCTGTATTCCCATTCTCAGGAAAAAATTCCCATTTCTCATGGGAAACATGAAAACATTAACTCTTAAGGGTGATAAGACACCAGGATATATCAGTAGGAATATATAGAATTTCTTTCCTAAGAGATTTTAAAGAGTAGGGGTGGTATTTCTATCTGAATTAGCCAAGAAGTCATCTAAATCAAGGAATTGGAACAGACAAATTTTTTAAAATGTTCTATGGATACTTAATTTATAATGTTTTAACATTTATTTTTTTTTATTTTGAGTTCCAAATTCCAGCCCTTCTCCAGCCCATTGAGAAGGCAAGCAATATGATGCTTATTTTATGTGTGAAGTTATAGAAAACTTTTCTGTATTAGCCACATTAAAAAAAAAAAAAAGATGAGGGAAGATAGTAAGAAAAATAAAGTGAAAAACATTGTTTCAATCTGCACTCAGAATTCTTAGGTGCTCTTTGGAGGTCGATAGCCTTTTTTCATCAGGAGTTCTTTGGAATTGCCATGGATCACTGACTTGATCAGATTTGCCAAGTCTTTTACAGTTGGTCATTGTTACAATGTTGCTGTTACTATGTACAGTGTTGCCTGGTTTTGCTCATTTCACTTTGCTTTGATTCGTATAAGACTTCTCAGGTTTTTCTGAAACCATCCCTTTCATCATTTCTTACAGCACAATAGTATTCACAATAGTATTTGGCTGAACAACAGGTTGTTCAGCCAAAATTGTTCCTATTTTTCCATATCCCCTCCAACGTTTGGAACAGGTGATTATTAAAGCTCCCATCTAACCTTGGAATCATATGGTATGAAAATCTGAGATAGTCTTTGTTCTCCATTAGTGTCTTCAGGTCATAAGAAACATCTACCTCATATAGTTTCTACTGAAAATGAAAAAGATCCTTCAAACGCAAAACAGATTGAACCAATCCAAGTACCTTTCAACTTTGATTTTTCCACGATGTACAAAACCTTCTGTGAGCACGTGCAGACACAGATGTCTCTGATCAATGCTCAAAGTTCTCAAAGCATTTCTGACTCTGGTTAGTATGAATGACACATTTTTTAAAAGTGTGAGTAAGAACTATAATTAAACTGTCTTCTTATTCTAAAAACAGTATAAGGTTTTCTTTCCTTCCTTTTTGTCTTTTAAAATGTCAAGGTCCTCCAGTCTTTAATTATGGCATACCCACCTCCACACCCATTCTCTCTCCTCATGATCCAGCTCAGCCTTCTGATGTTCAGTCTGTAAGTACAGTTCATTGTACCATAAGCATCAATTGTCTGTTAATATGTATCACTTGCCCTTCAGAGAAAATTAAATTGGATTTCATGAATTTGTGTCTTAATGTTAAGCTCCTGATACCTTAAAACTATGAAAGGTATTTATAGATTTTTTATTTCCACAGCTTTGTAATGTTGGCACAATGTGTAAAAAGTCAAACAAATCTAAGTCATAAGAGTCCTTGTACCATAGAAAAATCCAGCTCATACTTTGCTCATGTACACATGCCACAAACTTCTACATAAAGCAATTTTTTATGTAATTGAATTTGCCCACAAATGTGCACGATCAAGGGAGGTAGGAAAGGAGCCTCCTGCTGGTGGGGCATGGAGGAATGGGAGAGATAGAGCAGTTCAAGGACACATAGGGGCTGGGAACAGAGAAGTGAGAGCAGGAGGAGCAATACACTGGAACCAGAGTCAACCACATGGGGCCTGGCTAGAACCAAGAGGTGCACAGGCAGGCGGACAAGGACGAAGACAGGAGAGGTCAGGTGACACACTGGAGCTAGGGCTAGACAGTACCCTACCTCAGACAGGTGGAAGACAGGCAGTGGGGATGGGTGGGTGGAGTAGGACAAAGGTCTCATCTCATCACTTCAGGTCTCAAGCCAAGTGAGGTAGCAGTGGCAGTGGTGGTCCTCTTCATGTGTCCATTTTTCTTTCAATCAGAGTGGGGAGTTTTTTAGGGTTTTGTGGGGGTTTTCTTTGGCAGATGGGGGAGAGGCCATGGAGCACTGAGTTGAGGGCAGGAGTAGAGAGAGAGAACACAATATCATACAGTAAAATTTACATTTTTTCTTTTGGAATGAGAATTTCCGAATTCTTTACTTCAAGTCTAATTTGTGTAATGCAAATTTA
Source organism: Potorous gilbertii (assembly GCA_028658325.1). NCBI lineage: Eukaryota > Metazoa > Chordata > Mammalia > Diprotodontia > Potoroidae > Potorous > Potorous gilbertii. The sequence continues at coordinate 281,521,968 of CM053771.1, read as the reverse complement.
CCTAAGGCAAGAACTGTCTATAAGCACCCAAGAGAGATGTAGCTTCTAATAATTTTAATTTTGATTAATCATAATGACTGCTTTGCAGGCAATTGTAAATTGCTTTTAATTTTTCAAAACTTCACTTATACATCCTTTTTCCCCACTCAGGACGTTCAGGCTCCCCAACAAAATGAAACGGCTTCTCTAACCTTTACTAATGTTCCAGTGCAAACTGTCATCACTGATCCTCACACATCTTGTCTGCGAGCATCTGGGGAAAAAAATAAGCCAGCTGTTCAGCCGATAGTCCATGATAATGGAATTCTAGCAGCACAAGGAATCTCTGAGCAGTTGGGCAAGGAAATAAATCTGTTAAAAAGTATTCAGGCATCCCTGGATCTATTACATCCTAATCAAATAAAAGCACATGAGAAACACCAAAACCTTGATCCAGTACAGCAGCCTCCCATCTTGACCACTGAGCAAGAGGACCCGTCAGAACCTATTTGGGATTCTTCAAGTGATGATGAGGACTTAAAAATAGTTGAAATGCAAGATCCAAATTCCACCAAGTGTATACAGAAGACAAAAAATGCAAATCCAGAGGAAGCCTCCCCCAAAATTAGAACACTCAAGTATTTGCTGGGAGAACTCAGGGCTCTGGTTGCGGAACAAGGTAGGTGCATCCTTTTAGAACTTTATTATTCACTGTCCTGTACAGCGTAATACACGGCTAAATGCCAGTTTCAGGTTGTTGTTAGCATTAGTAATTACATAAGTTAGAGTAATTAACTCTGTGAGTAAGATAATATTGATAGAAATGGCTATTTAGCCATCAGGACAAGATTCTGTACCGTATCATAGAGACTAGTTTTTAAAGAAGTTAAACTTTAATGCTGTTTCTGTTAATTTCAAATGCTTTAGGACTGTGTAGCATTCAGAATTATATGATTCATCAACAAATACTTATTAAGTAACTGTTGGTATTGTGTTCCAGGTGTATGTGATTTTACATTAGTCAGTCCAAACACATGAGTTACAAGGTTATAGTAGAAGGACCACTGGGTTTGGAAACAGGAGGCCTTGGTTTTGACCCTCCCCCCATCATAAACTTCCTTTGTTGTCAGATAACCTCTCAGTCTCAGGCCCTCACCTCCAAAATAAAGGAGCTGGATGAAATCATTCCTCAGCTCTCTTTTACACTTTTCAGTTCTATGATTCCATGACTTTTAAAAAGCTCAGCTTCCCTTCCACCCCAACCTCAGCCAAAAAAAAAAAAACAAATTGAAAGCCCATCTTAGAGATGAGAAGTCTTAGTAACATATAGCAGTGTTTATGAAACTTCTGTGTTGAAATGACTTTTTAACCTAAAGCTTCTTTTGGATTCCTTTTCCTTCACATCTAATAAAGGAAAAGGCTTGGGGGTAGAGAGCCTTCCTATTTCAGCAAAGCTGGGGTCCAGTTGTTGTCATTATATGTTTGCTTCTTAGATATTTTCTCAAATAGTCACTTTTGTGTAATGTTAGCAATCTTAATCTCAGTTTCTGGCAGTGAAGACTGAAAAACTAATGTCTAATCTCTGCATGTCTGTAAATGTACTTCATTAATCTAAAACATCATTTTCAGTGTGGCAGATTTGTTGTATCAACTCATGTTCCTTTGGACAGAAGCAACTAGTAGGTGTACTGCTAAATAAATTTGCACAGTTATCTAATTGCATGTCTCCCATCTTAGAGTGACTGTTATAAATCCCTCAGCTTTTCAGAATTGTTTTGGTGCTCAAAATATATATCCTACATCTTACAGACTTTGGACGGATAATGCAGAAGTTCTCATACTTTTTCAGTTCACGGATACCATGGGTGATAATGAATGAGTTGGATTAAAAAAAGGGCAACAGAATTAGTGGGAAGAATGGTGCTACTTTTGGTGACCTACCAAGGACGTGAAGGATGGTATTTTTATTAAGTCATAGAATTTTTAAAGCTAGAAAGGGCCTCTGAGATCATCTAGAGTAAGCTGTTAATTCATAGCGGAAACAAAAATTGTCATTGTGACATAATTATGACTTGTATATGAGACTGACCTGTGGACTATTTGAAAGGACCCTTTGAGAATCACTATTATAGAGTCAAGGTAAATGTAATTAATCTGACTGTTACTCAATATAGTTATTTCTCAAATGCATAAATGGGAAAAAGATTTACTTCCAGGCTTTTTTTCCCCAAGAAAATTTATTGAAAGATTATAAAGAAAGAATGTAAAATAGAACCCCTCAAAAAGAAATAGGCCCCTTCTAGTGAACAACCTACCATAGTTTTTATCTGAGGTGATCGCTTAGATCACAATGTGTTGATATGAATGTCAGCTCCTTTTACACTGTTGAACACTTCCTAGGAGTTCTAATGGGAGGACACATATAAGCCTCAAGGAAGGGGGAATAGTAGTCCTGGATGACTGAGTTCAACTAATGTGTATATTTATGAAACATCCCTTTTTAGGGACTAGCTATGTATAATATTCCTTTTGCTTCTTTACTTCTTTTAAAGGGGATTCTGAAATTCAGAGGTTGATTAAAGAAGTGGGAGAGTGCATAGCTCTGCTTCCAGAAGTAACTGAAAATACTCAAATGGAGAGTGAAATAGCTTTAGCTATGCAGACCCTAAGGAGTGAAAATGTTCATTTACGCAGGTTAGTGGGGTTTTTGATTGAACAAACATTTACTGAATGCAACACTATAGTGCAGAGGAGGTAGGGAGATAGATACACAGATGAACACAACAGAGTCCTTGCCTTAAAAATCTTAATACCTACTAGGGGGGATAAAATACACAAAAATAATTCCAACATATAGTGGTTGGTTTGATTAAAAGAGCCAAAATTATATGAATATTCAGATAAAGAAGAAAAATTCCTTTTGTGGGCATCAGGGAAGGTTTGTATTTGAAGTAGGCCTTGAAAGATAGGTAGAATTTGGATAGGGTGAAATCAAGAAAGGGCATTCCATGCAGAATAACATTAAATAAATCTTTCATGGTCATACTTCATTTTTTTTTCCAATCCCTTTTCAAAAATATTTATTTCTCATTTTTTAGTCACCTACCTTTCCATTAGATTTGGTTCCACGTTTCTTTTGGCTACTTCTAAAAAAATTTTTTTTAGCTGCCCTCAATTTGCAATTAATGAAAATATTCAAAGAATATGTAATATAAGTCCAGAGGCTTCTAACTTCTGGGCATATTCACTGGCTGTTGCCTATGACTGGAATTCCCTCTCTTCTCCTCTCTTAACTCCTGGCTTCCTTTGTGTCTCAGCTAACATCCTACCTCTGCACAATGAGTTTCTCAGTTCTCCTTCATCTTAGTGACTCCTTTCTGAGAGTATCTACAGTATCTACCCTGTCTGTAGCATGTTTGTACAGAGTTGGTTGTGTGATGTTATCCTCAGTAGATGGGCAAGGGCTGTCCTTTGTCTCTCCTTATAACCCCAGTACTTAGCTCTGGGCCTGGCACATAGAAGGCACTTAATAACTGCCTGTTGATTACTGACTTTACTGAAGATGCTTCTAGAAAAACTGGAGTAAGGGAAAGAAAAGAAGCCTGGTCTACAGTCCTAGTTCTGCCACCAAATTCCAAAATTCTGGGATTTCATACGTGTGACTAACTCTCATGATTACAGTTTCCCATCCTTAAAATACAGTGGTTACATTATATATCTTTGAGGAGCTCTCTTTCCTTTCTAGCACTGGCTGATTTGATGAGTTCTGATAACTGCCACTCCATGTTTAAAGTTTATATTGGCCATTTGAAATGGAGCATTTGAATAATAAAGGACTTGCTTTTTTGAGAGTTTTTTCCCTTTTTTTTTTTTGTAGTTTGTGGAAAAGAATAATTTTTGGAAGTAAAACAAACTACACATCCTATTTTGTTAGCAATATAATTGACACACATAGAAGCTTTTCTTAACTGTGTAGTGGGAAAGAGAACTTTTTTCTGTGGTCATTCAACGTTGTTTCCAAAATACAGTAAAAACTGTATTGCAAGAAAGCTCTGGTTATCCAGACTTGGGCAGTGTATTCAGGCCAGTTTAGAAAAAAACAAACCCGAAAAAACCTCTGGAGGGTTAACAGCTTAAGCGTTGAAACTTTGGATTTTTAAACTGTTGGATGTGGTTTTTTTTTTTATGGAAATCTGTCTAAAATGAATCACATTGTTTTCCTTTTTTAACTGAAGTATACTGAATAGAGTTAACCTTGTATGTGTAACATAGGGTTCTCGTTATGAACAACAGCTATTCTACTCTTCTGTGGAGATAGAGCTATGTAGATACAAGAGTCTAAGGCCACATGCAGCCTACCTGATCTCTTGAGATGCTGGAATAATCGTTGATTGCTAGTGGACCCCATTAATTATAAATATTTTATTCATTAAAGCAGGCCCTTTAAAGGGCCCTCAGAAATAATTCACTAGAAATTTGAGATAAAGCTTGTACTAGAAAATTTTAAAACACTTTTTTCCTTAATATTCTACATGAGAAAATTCTCTCATATTGAGTAAAGTAATAAAAATTAGTGTCACAGGAATACACATTCAAACATCATATTTAACTTGAAAGGCAAAATATGAACCCAAAGATATTTTGGGGGAGGGGCACGTATTTCCTATCATGTTCAAGGAACAGCTAGGTTCATAGATATTCATCACCAAAAGGCTTAACCCAGGTCGATGAATGTTTTGACTTTGACAACTCACAAATATTGATTGCCTTAAGGCACAGCAGTATTGTGTTCTCACTGGTGAAGGGACCTCTCTCCCTGATAAAATTGTGGATCTCGAGTACATATGTTATCCAGTGGATCACAGAGTCACAGATTTAGAACCATCTTATTGGTAGTGAAAACCTGAGGCCTAGAAAGGTTAACTGCCCTAGCCAAGATCACAGACGTGGTGGCAGAGCTGGTCAGGTCCTGTGACTGATGTCTCTTTTCCAAATTTGATTTCATATTGAAATAGAAATCATAATTCAATTGAGAGGGGAGAAAAATAGTATTATACCCCATCTGTAAGTAGGAAACTTATGAGCATGAAAATGCAATTTGATTATGTCAAATCCAAAAAGAAGACCTGTTTTCAAATTTGTTAAGTTTTAAAAACAAGTTTTTTCATTTATTTATCATTTAGATTTCTTTGCATAGCTATTTTAATGCATTACATTTTAAACAGTTGTATGTGTGAATATAAAAACAATAATGAATATAACCTTTATTTTAACTGCTTAAATAATGCAAATCAACTATTTAGCCACCATATCACTTTAACCAAAGTGCTGTTATTTGGAATGATTGTCTTGTGTCCAATAACTTCAAAACAGTCTTATCAGCAATCTTTAACAACCAGCTTATGTTATAGAAGTTCATCTATAAATTGGTGATCTGAAACTTAAAATTTATTTCTTCATAGAGAAAAATATAAATGAAGTTTAGATTTCCAGGCTAACATACAAAAGCCCATATTGTAATTGAAATTGTATTAATTGGGCCGTTAGCCCATATCACCAAGCCTTAGTACTAGAAGAGGCAGCCGTAGTGCAAGTGGAGGGGTTTTGTTGCAGACTTCGGTGGCTTAGGGCTTTGGTGGCTGCATCTTATTCTGCAGTTGGGAAGTGCTACGCTGGGCCAGGCTGGGGGTGTCACAAAAGTGGTTCTGTCTTTTCTGCTAACAGTAAAAGCTTGACCAGGCTCATGTGGCCTGAGTGTAGATGAAAGTTCTTATTTCCTTAAACCAGTGACCAGTAATAAAGTTAGAGAAGTTAATATGCAAAGAAATTAAGGGGTGAAGAGTATATAAATTAAAAGAAGGTACCAAAGTTTGAAAGATGGTGAAATTCATATAGTTGTGGAGAGAAGGTTTTACTTCGCGTTCTCTGACCTTCTCGCTCCTGATTTGTTTCCTTCTCACTGGTAACCAGCAGCTTCAGGTTTGAGGACCCACTACTCTCACAAAGGAATTTTTAAGCCCAGAATATCTGGCATATGGGTGTCTTAGAGTTGGAAAAATCCTGGGTTCTAAGCTATCAGAAATCACAAGCTGGAAGGGACCTCGGAGGCTATCAAGTCAAGTTCCCTCATTTTAGAGGTGAGGAAAAGTGATCTTCCCAAGTTCCCAGCGTAGTAATAGCAGTGCTGGATTCACATCCAGGACTTGGGACTAAATCCAACACACTTTCAGCTGGCCTCTTGTTTTTCAGAGTTGGAAGGGACTTTTCCTTGTTCAGTCATTTTTCATTTGTGTCCAACTTGTTACCTATTTGGGGTTTGCCATTTCCTTCTTGAATTCTTTTTACAGATAAAAACTGAGGCAAATAGGGTTAAGTGACATGCCTAGGATCACCCAACCAGGAAGTGTCCGAGTTCAGATTTGAATTCAGGATGGTGAGTCTTCCTGACTCTAGGCCTGGCACTCTGCTCCGAGCCACCTAGGAAGGAACCTTAGAAATTATCTAAACAAACCCCTTTCCTTTTGTAGCTGACAAATTGAGATCCAGAGAGTTTTTCATATACCCAAGGTCACATAAACTAGTAATTGACTGAGGCCAATTACAATTTGTTCCCTTCTTGAATATAAGTTGAGCCTTCTTTCCCAAGCTGCTATCTCTCCAGCCTCTTCTAAATGTACTGCTCTTTCAAGTATCAGAATCATATTTGCAGAATTACTTTTCATTGATCAGTTAACCTATAACTAATGTAAACTATTATTCAGAACATGCTGTGAGGTTATTACTTATAAAACCAAATATTTTTTTCACCCCAAATCTGGGCTATTTCCATTGCTTTTTATATAATGAAAAAGGGAAAAGGAGGAAAAAACAGTAGTGATATATTATACTAAATCACAGCCTGCAGTGAACATTTGGTGATCAAATAGGCCCGCTGACCTGTTGTCCCTGCTTTCGGGAGCATTTTTCTTTTAAGATAATCACCTTCCCAGAGTAACAGAACTTCTCAAATATGAGAGTTCTTTTTGCTAAATGTTTAATTCAGTAACAAATATCAGTTCTTTTACTTACATAATTAAGTTGTCAGAGAGTAAGTAATTCTGGAAACATTCCTAAAGAAGTAAAGCACTATACTTTTCCTCAAGTGACATTGCTACATGTTCAAAACATATCTATACAAAAAGGCTGAATTGTTATTAAGCATAAGACCGGCAATTATCTTTTTTAGAAAAGAAACAAGTAAAAACTCTAGGTCATTGTTCCTGTGTTACACATCAGAATTCTGAATTATTTGTGACATAAGCAGATGAATGTGGGGAGCAGTTACTCCCCTGAAGGGAGGTGATGGTTATGGATTGATCTGCTATTAGAGATAGAAGAAGCATAATATAGTTACTGAGTAAAAACAAGGGGGAAATAGGATAAATTGGGGAAATAAAAGGAAGCCAACAATGAGAAAAACATGAGAGAAGAAACAAAAAAAGGAATGGGAGAGGAAGTTCTATAAAAGGGAAAAGGAGAGGAAAAAAAACAGGAGGTATGATAGAAGGAAAAAGAAAAGTGAAAACAGAAAAGAAGTAATACAGTAATACAACACCAACTTGAGACTTGTGTTTTTTTCATGCCTGAAATAAACCAGAATTTGGTTAAGCAGCTTTGTTGCCCAGTGGATAGAGCAGTGTATCTGGAATTAAAAAGACCTGAGTTCAAAGCCTACCTCATGTATTTATAGGCTACGACACTCTGAGGCAAGTTGATTAACTTCTGTCTGCCTGTTTCCTCATCAGTGAAATGGAGGTGGCACAGTGGATAGAGTACCAGGCCTGGAGTCAGGAGGACTCTTCTTCCTCAGTTCAAATCTCACCTCAGATACTTCTTAGCTCTGTGACCTAGGCAAGTCATGTAACCCTATTTGCTTCAATTTTTTCATCTACAAAATGAGTTGGAGAAGGAAACGACAAACCAAAGAAAACTCCAAAATGGGGTTTTCAGAGAGTCAAAACATGAATGAAATGACTGAACAACCAAAAGGGAGGTGGTAATAGTACTTACCTCCCATGGTTATTGTCAGAATCAAATGAGGTGTTTATGAAGCACTTTGCAAATCTTGAAAGCACTAAAAAAAGTTACCTATAATAATAGTGTAACGATAGTTAACAATAAGTACCCCCATGTTTGTATCATATAGTTTAGATCACGCTTTAAAACAACTCCCTTTCAAATATGATTATAATTTCCTTATCAAAGTCCCCTTGATGTCTCTTCTTTGTATGGAGGTAATTCAAGGTTCTTGAAGGCTATACTATCAGAGCGTAAGCTTTGAGAAGTACTATCAATTGGTCAACATTTATAAAGTACCTGCAACGTGCAGGGACTGTGCTAAGCGCTGAGGATACAAAAAGAAGCAAAAGAGATCAGTCCTTGCTCTCCAGGAGCTTTACAGTCTTAGTGGGTGACACAACATGCAGACAAATACATACAAAAAATGCCATACAGGATAAACAGGAAATAAGTAATAGAAGGAAGGAAGGTACTTTCCAGAATTAAGAAGGGTTTGGGGAAGGTTTCTTCTGGAAGGGAGGACTTCAGTTGGGATTTAAAGGAAGCCAGGGGAGGTAGGTCATCAGAGCAGAGGAGGGAAAGCATTTCAGGCATGAGCAACAACAGCCAGAGGAAATGCCCAGAGCCAAAAGATGGAGTGCTCAGGAGGCCAGTGTCCTTACATCGAAGAATACATGTCAAGGACTGGAGTGTGAGAAGACTAGAAAGAGGAGGCCAGGTTATGAAGGGCTTTGGATGCTAAATAGAGCGTTTAAATTTGATCCTGGAGGTGATAGTGAACCATTGTAGTTAACTGAATAGGAGGAGTGACATGATCAGACTTGGGCTTTAGGAAAATCACTTTAGTGACTGAATGAAGAATGGATTGGAATGCAGAGAGACTTGTGGCAGGCAGACCTACCAGCAGGTTATTGCAATAATCCAGGCATGAAGTAATGGGGGCCCATACCATAGCGATAGCAGTGTCAGGGGAGAGAATTTTGCAAGAGATGATGCAAAGAAGAGATCAAAAATCAATGACAGCAGATTGGATAGGGGTTGAGAGATAGTGAGGAATCCAGGGAGACTCCTAGATTGTAAGCCTGAGAGACTAGGAGGATGGACGGTATTGTCTTCTAAAGTAATAGGGAAAGTAGGAGGGTAGGGAAGATTTAGGGGGAGAGATAATGAGTTCTGTTTTGGACATAGTGGGTTTAAGAGATCTACTGAACATCTACTTCAAGATGTCTGAAAGCCAGTAGGAGATAAAAAAAATTGAAGGTCAGCAGAGAGATTGGGGCAGACCAGATAGATATGAGAATCAATCACATGGAAATTAAATCCATGTGAGCTGATGAGATCACCAAGTGAAGTAGTATAGAAGGAGAAAGAGAAGGCCCAGGACAAAACTCTGAGGGACACCTAGAGTTAGAGGATGTGTCCTGAAAGGGACTTCATCAAAAGACACAGAGGAGAAAAACCAAGGAAGTATTAAGGAGGAAAGAGAGATCAGCAGGTGTCATAGGCTGAAGAAATTTCAAGGAAAATAAGGATTGAAAAAAATTCATTGGATTTGGCAACTAAGAGTAACTATGGAGAGAACAGTTTTAGTAGAACAGTAAAATCTGAAGCCATATTGTAAGAGATAAGATGAAAGTGAGGAGAAAAATGTAGGCACTATCCAGTTCTTTGGTAGTTTCATTAGTATGGCCCTGAAAAAGCCTCTGTTTTTTTCTGTAGAATATGAAGCAAGATTCTTTTTTTTTTCCAAATTAAATTATTCAGTGTTCTACAATCAGTTCCACATAACTTAGATTTTTTTCCCCTCTCTTCCCCTCCTTTCTCCCTTTCTGCAACGGCATACAATTTTATATTGGTTCTGCACATACATTCCTATTAAATATATTTTCACCTTAGTCATGTTGTATAAAAGAATTAAAATGAATGGGAGAAATAATAAAACAAAACATAATAGAAAAGAAAATCATCTGCTTCATTCTGCAATCAAATTCCATAATTCTTCCTTTGGATGTGGAAGGCATTTTGCCTCATGTCCATTGGGAATTTTTTAAGTCCTTGCATTGCAATGAAGTACTAAGTCTACCAGAAAAATTCCTCACACACTGTTGTTGTTGCTGTGTACAAAGTTCTCCTGGTTCTGCTCCTTTAACTCAGCATAAGTTCATATAAGTCTTTCCAGGCCTCTCTGAAGTCTTCCTGTTGATCATTTCTTATAGCCAATATTATTCCATTGCATTCATATGCCACAATTTATTCAGCCATTCCCCAGTTGATGGGCATGCCCTTGATTTCCAGTTTTGGGCCACAAAGGGAGCTGCTATAAATATTTTTATACATGTGGTACCCTTTCCTGTTTTTATGTTCTCTTTAGGATACAGTCCTAGAAGTGGTATTGTTGGGTCAAAGGGTATGCACATTTTTGTAGCCCTTTGGGTATAGTTCCAAATTGCTCCCCAGAATGGTTGGACCAGCTCCCAGCTCCACCAACAATGAATTAGTGTTCCAACTCTCACACATCTTCTCCAACATTTATCATATTCCTGTTTTGTCATATTAGCCAATCTGATAGGTGTGATGTGGTATCTCAGAGTTGTTTTGACTTGCACCTCTCTAATCAATAGTGAGTTAGAGCATTTTTCATATGGCTATAGATAGCTTTAATTTCTTCCTCTGAAAAATGCCTGTTCATATCTTTTAACCATTTATCAATTGGGGAGTGATTTGTATTCTTGTACATTTGACTCAGTTCTCTATATATTTTAGAAATGAGGCATTTATCACAGACCCTAGTTGCAGAAATTCTTTCCTAGTTTTCTGCTTCCTTCCTAATCTTGGTTGCATTGGGTTTGTTTGTGCAAAATCTTTTCAGTGTCATCAAAATTAATCCATTTTGCACTTCATGTTTTCTATCTCTTGTTTAGTCAAAAATTTCTCCATAACTCTGATAAATGCACTGTTCCTTGCTCCACTGATTTGTTTATAGTATCAATCTTTATACCTAGATCATATATCCATTTGGACTTTATTCTTGTGTACAGTGTCAGGCATTGGTCTATGCCCAGTTTCCACTACACTGTTATCCAGTTTTCTCAGTAAGTTTTTTTTGAACAATGAGTTCTTATCCCAGAAGCTGGGATCCTTGAGTTTATCACACAGTGTATTGCTATATTCATTGACTACTGTATCTTGAGTACCTAACCTGTTCCTCTGGTCTACCCCTCTTTCTTAGCCAGTACCAAGTGTTTTTGATGATTGCTGCTTTTTAATACAATTTGAGATCTGGTAGGGCTAGATCACCTTCCCTAGCATTACTTTTCATTAGTTCCCTTGATATTCTGGACCTTTTGTTCTTCCAGATGAATTGTGATATTACTTTTTCTAGCTCTAGAAAATTATCTTATAATTTGATTGGTATGGGACTGAATAAATAAATTAATTTAGGTAGAATTGTCATTTTTATTATATTAACTTGGCCTACCCACGAGCAACTGATGTTTTTCCATTTACTTAGATCTTTGTGCGAAAAGTGTTTTGTAATTGTGTTCATATAGTCCCTGAGTTTGTTTAGGTAGATAGACTCTCAAATATTTTATAGTGTCTACCCTAGCTTTAAATGGGATTTCTCTTTCTATGTCTTGCTGTTGGGCTTTGTTAGTAATATATAAAAATGCAGAAGATTTGTGTGGGTTAATTTTGTAACCTACTACTTTGCCAAAGTTATTTATTATTTCAGGGAGTTTTTTACTTGATTCTCTGGGATTCTGTAAGTATATTATATCATCTGCAAAGAGTGATAACTTAGTTTCTTCTTTGCCTATTCTAATTCCTTCCAATTTCTTTTTCTTCTCTTATTTGCTACAGTTAGCATTTCTAGTACCATATTGAATAACAGTGGTGATAATGGACATCCTTGTTTCACCCCTAGTCTTATTGGAAATGCATCTAGCTTATCCCCATTGCATATAATGCTTGCTGAAGGTTTTAGGTAGATTTTGCTTATTATTCTGTGGAAAGTTCCATTTATTCCTATGCTCTCCAGTGTTTTCAGTAGGAATGGATGTTGCATTTTGTCAGAAGCTTTTTCTGCATCTGTTGAGATAATCATGTGGTTTCTGTTAGTTTTGTTGTTGATATGATCAATAATGCTAATAGTTTTCCTAATATTGAACCAGCCCTGCATTCCTAGCATAAATCATAATATATCATTCCCATGATAAATTACTGTATTCTTTTTGCTAAAATTTTATTTAAAATTTTTGCATCTATATTCATTAGAGAAATTGATCTTAATACATATTATATATTATATACATATATATTACATACACACATATACACATACACACACACACCAAGCTCTTCCTGGTTTAGGTATCAGAACCATATTTGTATCATAAAAAGATTTTGGGAGGACACCTTCTTCCCCAATATTCGCAAATATTTTATATAGTACTGGAATTAATTGTTCTTTAAATGTTGATAGAATTCATGTGTAAATCCATCTGGCCCTGGAGATTTTTTTCTAGCAAGTTCATTGATGATTTGTTCAATTTCTTTTTCTGAGGTGGGGTTATTTAGGTATTCAACTTTTCTCTTCTGGTAATCTGGGCAATTTGTATTTTTTAAAATAATCATCCATCTCATTTAGATTATCAAATTTATGGGCGTATGTTTGGGCAAAGTAATTTCTAATTATTGTTTAATTTCCTCCTCATTGGAGGTGAGTTCACCCTTTTCATTTTTGATATTGATAATTTGGTTTTCTACTTTGTTTTTTTTAATCAAATTGACCAAAGGTTTATCAGTTTTATTGTTTTTTTGATAAAATCTACCCTTAGTTTTATTTATTAGTTCAATAGTTTTCTCAGTTTCAATTTTATTAATCTCTCCTTTGGTTTTCAGTATTTCTAATTTGGTATTTACTTGGGGATTTTCAGTTTGTCCTTTTTCTAACGTTTTCAGCTGCATGCCCAGTTTATTGATCACCTCTTTCTTTATTTCATTCATGTAGGCATTCAAAGATGTAAAAATTCCCCTAAGAACTGCTTTTGCAGTATCCCATAAGATTTGGTAGGTTGTCTCGTTATTGTCATTCTCTTGAATGAGGTTGTTGATTATTTCTATGATTTGTTGTTTAACCCACTCTTTCTTTAGGATTAGATTATTTCATTTTCCAATTAATTTTTGGTTTGTCTTTCCATGGCCTTTTATTACATATAATTTTATTGCATTGTGATCTGAAAAGGATGCATTCACTATCTCTGCCTTTCTGCACTGGATTGTGAGGTCTTTATGCCTTAGTACTTGGTCAATTTTTGTATATGTTTCATGTACTACTGAGAAAAAGGTATATTCCTTTCTGTCCCCATTCAATTTTCTCCAGAGATCTGTCACATCTACCTTATCCAGAGTTTTATTCACCTCCTTAACTTCTTTCTTGTTTATTTTGAGATTAGATTTATCAAATTCAGAGAGGGGGAGGTTGAGGTCCCCCGCGTTTTACTGTCTATTTCTTCATGTAGCTCCCTTAACTTCTCTAAGAATTTGGTTGTTATATCACTTGGAGCATATATGTTTAGTAATGATATTACTTCGTTGTCTGTGGTACCTTTTAGCAGGCTATAGTTTCCTTCCTTATCTCTTTTGATTAGATCTATTTCTGCTTTTGCTTTGTCTGATATTAGGATTGCTACCATCAGCTGAAGCACAATATATTCTGCTCCAACCTTTTACCGTTCCCCTGTGTGTATCCCCCCATTTCAGATGTGTTTTTTGTAAACAACATATTGTTGGATTATGATTTTTAATCCATTCTGCTGTCTCTGTTTTACTATCTGTGTCTTTCTCTCTGCCTTCTTTCCTCCCACTTGTGCTTTTGGTTCTCCCTTCTCCACAATAGAGTTTTAATTTTTGTCAACCACCTCCCTCAGGTCTTCCCTTCCTTTTTTCAGCCCCCCTGCCTTTTACTCCCCTTTACCTTCACTACTTCTTCCCTCACTTTTAACCTCCCCTCCCTTTCCTCTCCCCTTTTCCCTCCTACTGCCTATAGAGCTAGTTAGATTTCTACACTTAACTGATTTATTGTTCCCTCCTTGAACCAAATCAGATGAGAGTAAATATTAAACAATACTCATCTCCCCCCCTCTTTCCCTCTGCTGTAATATAATCTTGTGCCTCTTCCTCTGATGTTATTTACCATTTTTGCCTTCTCCTTTCCACGTCTCCTGTTAACACTCCCTTTGCACCCTTAAATCACATTTTTATCATCCCATCATTTACTTTATATCCTCTCCCTCTATATTGTTTTTTTATATATTATGATAGATATACAATTCTCAAGATTAACAAGTATCATCTTCCATTATAGGGATATAAACAGTATGCCTATATTGAATAACAAGTTTGGTTTTTCCCCTGTTTACCTTTTTATGCCTCGCTTGAGACTTGTCTTTGAAGATCTAATTTTCTGTTGAGCTCTGGCCTTTTCATCAGGAAGGTCTGGAAATCCCTTATTTCACTGAATGTCCATCTCCTTGCCTGAAATATTATGCTTACCTTTACCAGGTAATTGATCCTTGGTTGCAGTCCCAGCTCCTTTGCCTTACAGAATGTCATATTCCAGTTCCTTTGATCTTTTAATGTAGAAGCTGCAAGGTGATTCTGACTGTAGTTCTTCCATATTTGAATGGTTTCTTTCTAGCTGCCTGTAGTATTTTCTCCTTTACTTGATAGTTCTGGAATTTGGCAATGATATTTCTTGGTGCTTTTAGTTTGGGATGCCTTTTGGGAGATGAGTGGTGGATTCTTTCAATGACTATTTTGCCCTCTGGATCTAGGACTTTTGGGCAGTTTTCCTTGAGGATTTCTTGGAAGATATTGTCCAGGCTCTTTTTTTCATCATGGCTTTCTGGTAGGCTAATAACACTTACATTTTCTCTCCTGTATCTATTTCCCAGGTCAGTTGCTTTTCCAATTAGATATTTTACATTTTTTTCTATTCATTCTTTAGATTCTGTTTAACTGATTCTTGATGAGTCATTAGCTTCTACTTGCCCAATTCTAATTTTTATTAAATTGCTTTCTTTTTTTTATTTTTATTTATTTATTTTAAAATTTTTCATTTTCAGCACAGTTCATATCACATAAAACAATTACAACTTTTGGTCAGGTGATACTTCTTTTAAAGCATTTACAATACAGACCAAAAACGAATTTTTTTTTTTACATTAGCCAGCTGAGACGGTAATAATAACTATGTCGCTAACTTCACAAGCCCTTGACCCAGTTGTCTCCACACTATTACTGAGAATTAAAAGACCCTGACTATTGTTGTTGTTCTGAGGTCCTAAGCCTAATAGCTTAATTTTAGACTTAACCTCAGATATTTCCCTACCAACAATCTATAATTTAATAGATCTGGTATTAAGCTTACAAACCTTTCGACTATAGGAAATTTCCACTAAGAGTAGGGACATTGCAGGGAAGCAGTATCTCCCCAACTTCATGTCATTTCCAGGCAGAAGTGGATTGTGAGTGGCTTGTCAGCTTGCTTTCAGTCAGGCTTAAAGTCTACCAGGACAGTGGGGAAATTGAGTCAGGAGAATCCTACCTCAGCCCAGGCTGAACAGCTGCTCTCCCACCCTTCCCATGAGATCACCTTTTCCAGTTCATACCAGCATCTCACAGGCTTGCTGGCATCATGGATTGGATGATTCTTTTCTTACTATCCATATCTGGAGTTAGACTTAGAAGAACAGTCAGGTAATAGTCCCATAGCATCTTAAAATAGCAAGTTCGAATAACTAGGTTTCAGGTATGCCTATAATTTTGCATTGGCTGAGGAACATCTTTTGAGGCAAGTCTTAAGTGGCTGACATGCCTTTCTATACATGTTCTTGTTCCTGCTTAAATAACAATCATAAAAGCAAATTTACCATTAAAACCTTAACTTTTCCATCAATGCCAGGTTACCTCCCTCTAGGAAACTTAGGCTAAAATTCTTTCCCCCAAACTAAAGATGTCTCTGATTTAGTCTCAGGAATTAATTCAGGTAATTATTTTAATAGTAATGGCTTTTACATCACTTTGTAGCATGTCCAATTTTTCTCCCCATCTCTCCCCATCCCCCACGCTCTAATGCCTTGCATTCTGATTACCCCTTCCCTCAGTGAGCCCTCCCTTCTGTCATACCCCACCCTTACCTTATCCCCATCTTCTCCCTTTCTTTGTAGGGCAAGATAAGTTTCTATGCCCCATTCCCTGTGTTTCTTATTTCCCAGTTGTATGCAATGATAATGCTCAGCATTAGTTTCTAATACTTTGAATTCCACCTTCTCTCCCTCCCTCCCCATCCCCACTGAGAAGGCAAGCAATTCAATACAGGCTATGTATGTGTCATTTTGCAAAAGACTTCCATAATAGTCATGTTGTGTAATACTAACTATATTGCTCTCTATCCTACTCTGTCCCCCCTTATTTTTTATTCCCTAATTTGACCTTGTCCCTTCCCAAAAGTGTTTATTTCTAGTTACTCCCTTCTCCCATTTGCCTTCCCTTCTCTCATTCCCCTCACCCCATTTGTCCCCTTCTCCCCTACTTTCCTGTAGTGTAAGATAGGTTTTCATATCAAATTTAGTGAACATATTAAGCCATATGTGGAGAGAGTAACTTCACTTTTTACATCTCCCCTTCTCCCTTTCCTCCTCCATTTAACAAGATTTTTCTTTATCTCTTTTATGAGTTATAGCCTGCTCCATTCCACTTCTCCCTTTCTCCTTCCAGTATTTTCCTCCCTCACCCCTTAAATTTCATTTTTACTTTTTGTGGATATTGTCTCTTCTGATTCAACACAACCTGTATTGTCTGTGTGTGTGTGTGTGTGTCTGTGTGTATGTATGTATGTACAATCCCTCCACCTACCCAAATACTGAGAAAAATCTCAAGAGTTGTAAATATTTTCTTTCCATGTAGGAATGTAAACAGTTCAGCTTTAGAAAGTCTTCTATGATTTCTCTTTTCTGTTTACCTTTTCATGCTTCTCTTGATTCTTATGTTTGAAAGTCAAATTTTCTATTCAGAAATAGAAATTTCTGAAGGCCTGTTCCGGTTCCTCCCCATGCCACATGGCCGGGGCTGGGCTCCTCTCCACTCAGTGTCCCGTGAGATAGACCTTTCCTGTCGGCTTTCCAGGTTACCTTTGGCTGGAAACCTCTTTTGCTCTGTTGTTCTATGGCTTCTGCTGCTCTCAACTTTGTTGAGAGTCATTTTTACAGGTATTATGTGGGCTGTGGGGGAAGCACTAGAGTATATGCATCTTTCTACTCCACCATCTTGGCTCCACCCCTTAAATTGTTTTCTTCAGTTAACTTTTGCATCTCCTTTTCCATCTGTCCAATTGTTCCTTTTAAGGAATTATTTTCTCCAGTTAGTTTTTGTACTTCCTTTTCCATTTGTCCAATTTTCCCAGTTAGGTTTTGTGCTTCCTTTTCCATTTGTCCAGTTTTCCTTTTTTAAGGAACTGTTCTCTTCAGTGAATTCTTTTTTCATATTTTTAAAATCCTTGGCCAGTTTTTCTTCTGTTTCTCTAATTTGGCATTTAAAATCCTTCTTCAGCTCTTCCAAGAGTGCTCTTTGTGGTGTGACCAATTCATATTCCCTTCTGAAGTTTCAGATGGGAGTACAATCTCAATGCTGACCTCTTTGCTATTCATATTTTGGTCCTTGTCCCCATAGAAAGATTCCATTGTCTTTTCTTTTCTGCTTTGCTTCTTACTCATGATGATCACCTTCTTCTGGCTTTTAAAGTAGATCTCTGCTTCTGGGGCACAAGGGGCTCTGTCCCACAGTTCTTGTGCCTTGAACTTGAGGCTTTGTGTGTTGTGGCCTTCTTTCAGCCAGAAGCTAAAATGCTTCAGCTTACCTGGTGCTGAACTGGCTGGTGTGAGAAAGCAGACCAGGTGAAATCTTTCTGGGTCTCTCCGGAGTTGTCCTGGAGCTAGCTGTGTTAAGTGTGGGGGAGGGATGGCCTGGCTACAGCAGGTCTCTTCTGCTGAGCTAGAGCATAGGCAAGCTCAGTGGTTGGTGATCCCGTCTGTGCTATTTTCTTCCTGATGTCCCTGGAGTGCTGAGGCACGCCTGAGGTCCTGGTGTTGGCTGTTTCAGGGCTCCACCCACCCTGGGGCTCAGAATCTCTTTCCAGTTCACTGAGGTGAGGCTATCTGGGACAGCTCTGTCCTGCACTGATTGCCTTCAGCCACAGCAAGAAGGATCCTTCTTATCAATTTTCCTAGTCTCACGTGCTAAGAGACTGTTTAGACCTTTGGCTCATCCCACTGTTCAGGATTTTCTGAGGAAATATTTTATGAGTCTTTCAAGGTCAACAAGGAGAGAGGGAGAACGTATATCCATCACTGCTATCTTGACTCCCAGAAGTTCAAGTTAATGACTTACAGACATTTAATATGTGGGTTGATACTTTCCGGAGTAGTTGCTGCAGATACCTGGGACTCAGCAGCTCTCATCCGCTGGGTTCTGCTAGACTCCCGTCCTGGGCTATTTTGCCCAAGATTCCGCAGTGCTGCAGCAGCCTCAGACCGCTTGGGGCTTCCTGCTCAGACCTGCCGTGGTGGGAACATGCTGGTACTGCCTGTGTGCAGTGTGCTTTGTGCTCCTCCAGCCTCACACAATAGATCCTTCTTGTTGACCTTCCTGTCTGTTCTGAGCTATGAATCTGCCGCAGTCTGTCTCCTACTGGATTCTGCCCCTCCAAAATCCAGTCAGATTCTCCTTTTAGAGGTATCTGACAGAGTTTGTTTAAGAGCTTAGGTGAGTAGTTGCTCTCATTCCACCATCTTGTCTCTGCCCCCTGAAGCAAGATTCTTAAGGGAGAAGGAACCATGGAAGATTCAGGGAGAAATGAAGAATTTTGGAAGAGCCCATATGGAGAATCAGTGAGTTGATAAGGGAAGTATATAGTTGGATTGCCTGGCATCACTGATAACCCAGTTGAGGTTGTATAACATAAATTTATAGTAGATCCAGTTAGAACGCTTACATGATTTTATCCATCTTTGTTCCTCATCACTGTGGAAATGAAGACTCCAGTGTTGAGAATAATCCAAGGTTGAGGCTTGGACAGGCATAATTGGTGTTATGGTAAGGGGCCCAAGGGACTCAGGAGAGGGCAGTGCAGAGTTGAGTTAATTCACCAAGGAGTCAAGATGAGAAAGAAGACACAGTGGCTAGTACATGGGGAGATGGTTTGAGAGAGAATTGAGAGCTCAAGGGATTGGAGGCGAAATGTACATCAAGAGTAGTGTTTAGTAAGGGAAGGCAGAGGGAAAAGTAAAAGGTCAATAGATTATTGTCAGATAAGGGAATTTGGAGATTTTGGACCTAGAAATGGTACACTTGTGGGTCATAGCAAGATCAAAGGTGTGACCATCCGTGTGTGTAGCTGACATGGGGAGGAGGAGCGGCTTGTTGAGGAACTGAAACCAGAAAGGATTCTGATACAGTAAGGGATAGGCTGTATTATAAACCTGTAATCTGGGACCTGGCCTAGAAAAACAAAATGGCTAATCCCACTAGAAGCTTCACGTATTTGACCACAACATCTCATTAAACAAGAGTTTCTAAGGCAGTCAGGATCTGTGATTTGTATAAGGAATACACACGATAATAAAATAATTAAAGATTAATAAGTGTTCATTGCAAAGAATTTGATCTTTTTTTGGCAGCATAATTTGACATTTTTCTGCAACCTTTGACTCAATTGACAGTGGGGATAGGGCAGTGGAAATTAGCTTCCCCAAATTGCAGACTTCATAGAATCATAAAATAGAAAGGAATCTTAAGTATAATGCTGCTCAATCTACCTCACCTCATTTAAGAATGATACCAGTAATGAGAAGTGTTGGACCTAGGGAGAGTCGTAAAGAAGTGGCAGACATGTTAGGGTTTGTGTGTGTCTGCGTGTGTGTGTGCGCGCGTGCGTGTGTGTGTCTTTTAATGAGCGTCAATTAAACATGAAAAAAGAAAAAACTAAAGGAAAAAATACCTATAAAATTTTGATAAACATCTTAACAGTTCTGTTGCTTGAAAAAAACTTTTTTAAAAAAGCACAATGATAACAAACTACATTCTAGAGGAGCAGAAAAACTCTTTTGGAGTATAATGGGGAATCCTACAACACCCCTACATCAAGTGAAAGGAATATTAAGAGAAGCTCCATTTTATCTTTAAGGGTTTTGCCTACACATCAAGGAAAAGGTAATGATGCCTTGATGTTTTATCACAACTTGGGACTATTCCAGACGGGTCCTATTCTGCAGGTACAGAGAAACACAAAATGTGTCCTCTTTGCCCCTCTATACTCTAACTTGGTGATCTCATTGCATAACATGATTGTTACCATCTCGGTACATGATTCCTGGTCTCGGAGCTCCAAGCCTTCATCATCCCCTGCCTTTTTAACACCTCCACTTAAATGTTCCAGCATTTCAAACTCATTGTGTGTGAAATAGAACTCATTATCTTTCCCCAGAAACCATCCTCTTTTCCAAACTTCTGTTGCCATTGAGGATGGTATCATCCTCTTATCACCCAGGCTCACAGCCTCAGCAACATCTTTGGCTCTTCACACTCAGTGTCACTATCGTCTGTTGTGAAATTTTGTCATTTCTGCCTTTGCAACATCTCATGTCACCCCATCTCCATTCTCACAGCCACTTCTGTCACTCACGCCCTCATCCCCTCTTGCCCGGACTATTGTAATCGCTTCTTAATTGGTCTTCCTTCTAATACATCTCCTTTCAACTACCAGAGAGACTTTTTTTTTCTAAAGTGTGAGTCTGACCATGACATCTCTCCTGTTTTGTAAATTCTAGTGGCTTTCAGCATTAATAGAGCACCTACTATGTGTCTGCCCCTGTTTGGCATTTAAAGCTCTTCCTAGCATGCCCCCTTCTTATACTTTATTCCCTTCTGCACAGCTACCCTTGCCAACTGGGTATCCTTTGCACATGACCCTCCATCTCCCACCTCTTGTCTTTATAGTCACTTCCCCCCATTTCCCCTCTGCTTGGAATGTTCTCCCTCCTTCCTTTTACTTTGCCTCCTAGTTTTCCTCCCTCCTTTCAAGCCTCAGCTCCAACCCCACCTCCCTGCAGGAGGCCTTTTCCTCTGAGATTACCTTCTATGTACTCTCTATACATCTTAAATGTGCCTGTGTATTCACAAATTTCCTTGCCCTTTAGAATGGAAGCTCCCTGAGGATAGGGACTATTTTGACTTCTTTGTATCCTTATTATTTAGCCTAGCAACAGGCACCTATAAGGAGCTTAGTAAATGTTTTTTAACTTGACCAACTGAATGACTTAGAAGCAAATTTGGGTGAGCCTGGTTTGATGTGTGTACAGCTTCATATATACTCCTAATGTATATTTTATTTCTTCGTCTTTGATAAACATGTCAAAGACATACATTCTGTTAAGCAGCCTAATCTTTTTTATTCATGCTTTTTCATTATTTCAACTTAGGCGATTGAAAGCTGTAAGCCAGAGACTCAGAGAACAAGAAAAAATAATGAAGTCATCTGATTGCCTGGATTGCAACTTTGAATGTAAGTAGTGTGACATTAAGAAATTGTGTCCAATGATACATTTATGTCTTTGGATCTGTTAGAAAATTAAAAGAATGACATTGTGTTAGGGAAAAAGAAAATATGGGAAGGAAGAGGTTTATTTCTTTAGTACATCTTCTCAGTGCCTTCAACATGTTTAATTTTTTAATAAAATAGTAGACACTATTTGACTAATTAGGGAAAAATACAAAATAAGAAGTGTGGATTTTATAATTATATTCTGAAAGTTGCAATTGCACATTGACTACAATATATCCCTTAGTCAGCAAAAATTTATATTAAGTAAAGTTGTAGAGTAGCTAGCTTATCCATGCAGCTAGGTGGGATACTGGATAGAATATCAAGCAATGAATTGGAAAAATCTGAGTTCAAATCCTGCCTCAGAGATTTGCCAGCTGTGTAACCTTGGGCAAATCACTGAACTGTTCTGTGCTTCGACTTCCTCATCTGTAAAATGGGGATAATAGTGGCCCCTGCCCTGCTGGGTTGTTTGGAAGGTCAGATGAGATGACGCATGTAAAGCATTTTGTCAGCTTGAAAGTGCTATATAAATGCTAACTGTTGTTACCATCTAAAGCAAGAAAACTTTTGTGTCATTGAAAAGTATTTAATTAAGAAGGAAAGATAGATAGATTGGGGCCTGATGGAGAAGGCCTGACCTATTTAATAGTTAAATAGAGGAGTTTCTTTTTTTCATAGAGGCAATAGGAAGTCAAGGAGTTGACTGAGAGGTCTGCACTTAAGGAAAAACAATTTGGCAGCAGTGCAGAGGATGGATTGAAGGAGAGAGATGCTTGAAGCAAAAAGATTATTAGGAGACTTTCATCTAGGCAAGAGATCAAACTTAACAGTAACTCTATGAGTAGAAAAAAGGGATAATAGTGAAGCAGAAATTTATCAAAATTTTACAAGGAACATGCCATACTATTTCTTTTTCCTTTTTTTCTGTATTTATTAAAAAAAATTTTGAAACAAAAGGTAAGCAAATCCCTTTTCTTGTATTTCCTCCCCCTCATTTGGTAAGGAAAGAAAACATGATTGTCCAACCCTTTTTGTTCATGAATAATACTTACTTAAGTTTGATAATTACCTTAGTCTCACATCAGAGGTGTATGAGCTGCTTCTCTTAGGGCTAGATCTGTAGCACTCTTCTCATTAGACGTTAGTTGACAAGCAGTCCCCAAAATCAGGGGACTTGAAAACATATCCTTAAAAGTTGCTGAAGCCTAATACCTTCATGTGTATGATTTACTTTGAGAGGAAAGATATGAATGCAATAGTTAAGTTGATGGTGAATAGAGTACCAAATTTGGAGTCAAGATGACCTGAGTCTCATTTTACCCAAGATACTTACTAGTTACATGACCTTGGGCAAGTCACTTAGCCAGTCTTAGCCTCAGTTTCCTTGACCTATGAAGATCAAATAATAATTATTTTTTAAAAATGCTTTGCAAAAGCACTTTATAAATGATGGTCAGTAATGACTAGCTCAAGTCGGTGCTATCGTCTAAAGCCTTCCTTCATTAAAAAAAAACAACTCATTTTTCCTTTGCTGTAACCTTTGTTCAGTATTGCTTATTCTCAAAGAATTTAGAAGCTAGACTCTCAATAGGGTCCATTGTTTCTCAATTGGACTATACATTGATATTAATGTTTCCCAACTTTAGAGTAAAAATCATTAGGGTTTTGTCCTAGTTTTTTGCAAGGCCATTTTTTTTCCATCTCCTTCTATTCCAAATATTACCAAGGGTGTTGCTTTCTCTATAAGGAGAGCAACTCAGAGATACATTTCAGAGTAGAGCTATCTCTGCTTCCATAGTTTTTTGATCCCCTGTAGGCCTTAAGCATTGCCATTTCCATTCAAGGAAATGCCTTTTATAAAATAATCAATATTCCATTGGATCCCTACACATGGAATCTCATGGACCCGTACAAATGGAAGAAACATGTATGTGTGAGCCATAAATATTAAAACAGTCCAAAAATTTGAGCACCTACTGTTTACAGTGACTCAGAATTTATTCTGAATTTATATTTCTCACAGCCTTATTTATTTCAGTGATTTGGTAATAGGTTATAACATATTACCACTAGAGAACTGCATAGGAGCATTTAGCATAAAGATCTTAAAAGAGATGTAAAGGAGGGTTTGGGATATTCAGGGAGAACTAGCACCTGTGATGTGAGGATTTGCTGAGCCCTTTTAAGGACTGCTAGTCCACTTTTGGTATCCTCCTGCCACCCAACTCTCACCTGTGGCTCCAAGAAGCTGTAACATGCACAGGGATCACACACCGGCAAAACCTTCTTGGCAAACAGGCTAACTCAGGTTGAGGATAACCAACAGCCTTCATCTGTAAATGAAGGAATATCTACCCGAAATGTGTGAAGACTTCCCTGGACAGAATGAGAACAGTTTGTTCCAGTGACTGTAAAGGCTGCTCAAACAGGTACTTTGGTACACTTAGAGCTTGGTCAGACATTGAAAGTGCCAAGGTCATCCTCTGCATGTAGGCCATTGCCAGTTGTCTTGACTTTTGTCTTGCCACTGGACTTTGATGACTGGAAGAGAGAGTGAGACTGACTGCATCTCTGCCTCACTTAAATCTGATTCATGCACAAGTGAGACATTGCCCCATGTTGTCATTGGTGCTCTTGGAAAACAAAGAATAAACAACCATCGTTAAAGAGCTCTGTGACTGGAAAAGGAAATGGGCTGATCTTATAGTAAAGTACAGAGGTCAAAAGATGAATTGCAGGTAGCTTACCTGTTATCTTCCTCTCCGTACAGTGCCTCAGGATATTGGGTGTCAACCTCACCTAGAATGGGAAGGTTGGAATAGGTTTTGATTCCTGCTATTGGAGAGAGTACCTGTATTGATGGATCACAGATCCATGAAAGGATTCAAGTGTCTGCAAATCTTTTTCATTTCTCTTGTCCTCCCAGCTTCAATCTTAAATATCCTCAGGGATCATCTAGCTTAATTTGGTTTCTTGACAAGTTTTTATAAACATTTTTCCTTTTCTACTTATTGCGGTTTATATAAGGTGATGCTGCTGTTAATCACCTACCCTCTTCCTCCATAAGATTTGATAGATAAGTTTACATTCTAAACAAGGGACTGACCTCCACTTCAGTTTGTCTCCATTTGGCAAAGGGATAAATTATTCATTCATTTCAATCACGTCCAACTCTTTGTGACCCTATTTGGGGTTTTCTTAGCAAAGATACTGGAGTGATTTAGCATTTCCTTCTCCAGCTCATTTTACAGATGAGGAAATCTAGACAGACAAGGTTAAGTGTCTTAACACATAGCTAAGAAGTGTCTGAGGCCAGATTTGAACTGAAGAGGATGAGTTTTCATGACTCCAGGCCCTATGCTCTATCCTCTGTGCTACCTAACTGCCCATAGGGGATAAGGTGACTTCTAGGCCCTTTTGGTCTCCACATTGCGGTGCATGGCCTGAACTTTCTAAGGAAATGTTGGTAGTGTCTGTATTATCCAATTCCCAATTTTCCACAAAACCAGTTTGTTTAATATAGATCTGCTATAGATTGTCTCACAGACCGTATATCTTCTCATTTTTACTCTTCTGATTTCACACTTAATTAATTCAAATGTAATTTGTCAGATAAAATATTGCACATAACTTTGAACAGATGATATTTTAGAAATTGTTCCTATTTTTAAGAGGTCTGAGAGACTTTTAATGGCATAGTAGATAAAAGACTGGAATTAAGGTTAGGAAAAGCTCAGGTTAAGTCCTGACTCTGACTAATACATGCTCTGGGACCATTCACCAGTTGCTTAATCTCTCAGTGCCCAAAGCAAGTCTGTAAGGCTATTTCAATTACAAACAGGTTGCTGATCTGAATCAGTGAAGGGAATTTCCATTACTAGCAATTCCCCGCTCCATTGAAATCGGATTGAACAATATTTTTTTTTCAATGGCTGAAGTTATATAGTTTTTGCTGCTGGCTTCAACCATTATCCATTTCTGATCTCTGATCTTGACCCTCAGTTTTCTACCTTTGTATTTATGCTCAATCCCCCTTCTTTCAAGGCCTAGCCCTAATGCCATCTCCTCAATGAACCAATTAACTTGATTCTCTCTGAAAGTGACCCTTCCCCCTCTTCAAGTTCTTCATGCCCATTTGTCACATTCTTGTTGAATTAAAATTGTGTATGTGTGTGTGTGTGTGTACACACACCTTGGCAGTGTTAGGTAGTGTTGATGAACTGGATTGAATGCTCCCATGTTTTCTATACCTTATCTATAATCAAGTTCCATACTAGCTTGTAGAGCTCTAAGTAACATAAAAGGTTTTGGACAAAGCTATTATTTACCTTTCTATGTGCCCAGACTTAAAGCCTGAGTCCCAGGATTTTGAAAGAAGAGAATAGACTTCCGTTCATAGGTAATGGAACCCCAGTGTTCTAATGCTAATATGTGGCTGGGATATTGATATCTTGAGTATGTATTTCATATGATTCTTTTCTCTCCTAAGAAACAGCTGAAAAACATCCCCTCTAAAGTCAATTAAAAAACTGGGATTATTCTAGAAATACCATTTTATCTATTGTCCCTTTTTTATTTCACCTAATTTTAAAAAAATAAAATGTTTTGTAGGTGTTCTCTTAAACAGTTATAATAGACATTTCGTGGTAGCAAAAAACAGGAAACATAGTGAATATAGAGGAATGGCAACATTATATAATTATAATGTTGGTTATATAATTATATAATGTTCGGTCATTTTTATGTGCATACATATTTTATATACACACATATTGTATATGTGTTATATAATTGAAATGAAGTATTATCACGAACGAGAAACAACAAATTTTCAAAATCATTGAACCATGGGAACATGTTTGAACTGATGCAGAGGAAGGTAAATAGAGGAAGAAACAGAATCCTCATAGATTTTAGGTAAAGTAAATGAAAAAACACCACTGGGGAACTAGGAGTTCCCTCTAATCAAAGATGGAGAGATACCACTACTGACGTCTACTCCAGAAAACTCCAAGACAGAAAAGAACCACGTGTAAAAGTACTTATGGCAGCACTTCGGTGGTAGCAAAGAACAGGAAGTGTAACGAGCACCCATCTGCCAAACAATACACTGTATGAATGTAATAGGATATGATTCTGCTGAAAGGGATAGATTCAGAGAAACTTGTGAAGACTTATATAAGTAAGTATATAATATTTTAACAATCAAACAACTTTGAAAGTCTTAGGATCTTTAATCAGTGCACTAACCAATTAGCCCACCAAAAGATTGCTGACAAAGCATGTTTCCCATCTCTTGGCGGAGAGGCAATGGATCGTGAGTGAGAGGTACAAAATGAAGACATATGTTTTAGGACAAAAAAATGTAAATTTGTTTCACTTTATTTTACTGTTACAAAGGAAGTTTGTTTTTTTCTTTTTTGGAGAGGGAACGTGGGAAGGTAAAGATGATTCTAAAAAGGAAAAAAGACACATCAATGATACATAAAAAACACACAGACGAGCAGAAGGAAGTTTAAAATGGGACCCATGCATGCATGACAATGTTGGTATAATTATGTTTTATGTTTATACATATGTTAAAACTATATATAATAGATATTCATATACAATCCTCTTTTTGTTCTCATGTTTGTTAAGGTTTGTCAAGTTTATAATAAAGAAAATTTTAAAAGAAATGCGTCTCATTTTGGTGAAGCGGGGGTGGGGCAGTAAGGAATGCAGTGTCTATGAAATGTCACCTTGGCTGTCATATAATGTCACTGTTACCAGTTGCTTTTACTTTTTTCTTTGTTACAAGATAAGTATCATTGGAGAGAGGGTAACATGGGAGTATATACAGAGATGGCTGTGAAACAAGCCTTCATTATTTTTCATTATTCTTTTTTGCAAGGGATCCTTTTTTAGAATTAGCTTTTTGTGTATTAATGACTAGAAATAGGAAATACCTATTGATTGAGGAATAGCTAAACAAATTATGATACGTGAAAATACTGAAATATATTTAGTGATTAAAAAGAATGTGAGAAATTTGGAGTAAGATGGGAAGATGCATATGAACTGATACAGAAAAAAGTAAGCAGAACCAGGAGAGTAATATTCACAAACACTGTAATAACATTAGACCTAGTTAATATTGATTTACAGCATTATTGGGCTTGTTTTTGTGTTAATTTTAATTATGAGGGAAAGTGGGCAAGTTGGTGTATGGGACAGATATTTCCAGAACTGAATTCGATATTAAAAAAGGCAGTGGAAGGGTTTGGTTTTGGTTTTTGGTTTTTTTTTTTTTGAGTAGCATTATACTTAAAAGTGATATAAACACATAGGAGTACCCTCTAACCACAAATACCCCCCATATTTTATTACAATTTTGGCAAAATCCATAACAGTGGTGGATTCTAGTCCCTTATGTGATCAAATTGGGTGTCCTTGGAATATATTATTTTTAGGTTAAGCAAATAAAACTGTCACTTTGAAATGTATGTAATATTCACTGGCAGTAGAAAGACATGCCTTGTTAAATGTTTTTCATTATATGCAGAGTTTGCACAGAGCATTGAAGTAGTTATGATGAAAATTTTTTATTTTACTTGTTTTCATTTTGAATCTCTACCTATATGCATCCATACTTTAAGCTTTAGAAACAAATTTTGGTGTCTTTGTTTAACAGTAATTTCTACACAGTCACTTAATATGTCCCTGCAAACCCAGCTGAAGGAGTCATTAAGGAATCAGAAGTTACTGAAGAGTAAGAATGACAGGCTTTTAAAGGTGATTGAAAGCCAGAAGGAAGAGTATAAGAAGTATGTCAAGATGTTTCAAGAGAAAGATAAAAAAATATTTGAAAATAAGAAGCATTTTGAAATGGAGACTGCAAAGATTAAAATTGGTATGTATTTGACCTATAGTAAATGAACATATTTTTGTTAAAAATGAAAACTGAAAGAAATGAAAACTCCTTTATGTTTTAGAATTGGAGGAAGCTTTGGCCAGTGTGAAAACCTACCAGTTTAAACTAGAAACATCTAGAAAGGAAAATAAGATCTTGGATGTAACGTTACATCAGCGTGAAGCTGAAATTATCCGGCTAAAAGAACTAACCAGGTAATTTTCTCTTTCTAATAACACAGTAGTTGTCACGTCTGACTACCTTATCAAAAATTAAGCATTAGAAAGGATCTCAAACCCTGACTGTTTACAGCATATCTTTAACTATCCCTAACATCCTTCTGTCATTCAGTTCAATGTATTTATTTCCTTCCCCTTTCTATTGCTCAAGACCATGCAGAGCTACTGTTTCTGGTATCGTCAGAAAGGAGATGAGATCTCCTTAAATAGCTGTTGAGGGACTCTTTCTGAATCAGCCTCTGTGCCTGCTCATTCTTAAGAGCTCTCCTTTCCTGTAATGCTAACTGGTGATAGTTACTAGTAACCACAATCTTGTTTTTGATTCCCACCTAGTGACCTTCCTTTTCACAAGAACTACCTTAGCAGTCTCATCTGTCGTGTGTATTTTGTGATCTGTGCACCAAATGGAATACTAAAGAATCCACGTAAAAATACATTCCTCTCTGTAGCCAACCTTTAGGAATTAAGACATTTCAATCAGGAGTATTTTTCTAGGATTTTTTTAAAGACCTCAAAAGAAGATTCCAGAACTTAATCTCAGTCATCTTCCCTAGTGTTGAATAGTCCTTTTGAACTTTGCTTTTCATGACATCTACATCATGACTTTCAGTTAACCTATGTTAATTTGGTTAATTGGACATGTTAATGACTGAGGGAGACCAGTAGATATGTTTAGACACAGGTACAAATAGGATTTGGCACAACTCCAAAAATAATTGCGGGTTACTATACACACAGTATTATGATGATGATGATGATATTATTATTTGGGGTCTAAGAGGCTTTTTTGTTTTTGAGACTGGGTTTAGGCATACTGGGTTTAAGCTCATGTTAATCTCAACAGTGGCTATGACTTTATGGTGTCATTTTGGTAATAGACTTGATTCTGCAAATAGTTCGATTTTTTTTTAAGCTAGTATCCTGAAACTGGCCCCAGTTTTTTTGTGTTTTGTTTTGTTTTTCAGTTTTACTTAGAAACTAAGAGGCACTGAAAATGGACAGAATAACAGCCATTAGTATGTCAAAAAAATAAGTGTGCAAGCCTCCTCCTCAGTTTCATGGGCTTCCATCTACCCCAAGTAGACGCAAGTGTTCTGTTTTTACTAGCCTATAGATAGTAACTCCACACAGTTTTTTCAAATATCCTTCACATTTTTGTCTGCGGTGGTCAGAAACTAATATATTGAGGACTAGCAAATGACATAAGCTTTAACTTATTTCATTCACCTCCATACTACATAAACTTTTACATGATTACAGCTATCATGATCATTCATTCTAGTATAACTCATGGTTTACAGGTATGTGAAAAGGGGTGAGAAATGGAGCGTTAGTAACAGAAAGTGTTCTTCTAAGTACTTGAGTACTACATCAGGTGGTTCATATTTACATGGCAATACTTTTAATAAGGAACCTGAGGGGAAAATAGTAATTGACTTGTTAACAAAGTGGATAGCTTTTTTTTTTCCAGACCACCATTCTTTTGTTGTTTGTTTTAAATTTAGAAATCTGTAGCTTTTGCTGTATGATCAGAATATGAATGATGTTTTCATCGGAATTATCTAGGGACTTTCTTTTCAAATACATAGTTTTTTTACTTTTAATTTGTAGAAAAAGTATTAATACTTTACATATTAAAAGCTTTACTGATATCCATTAAGTTACATTTACACAAATTATTTTTGATGATAGAATTGTGTCCTGCTCTCTTCTTGACTCTTAAATTTGTAAAAGTATAATTTCCCAGTGCTTGGTAACTAGTAGAAAGTGTATAATAAGTGTTCTCTGTTTTAAGAAAATCCAACATGGCAGTATAGAATTCCCAACCTTGTTAGTTAGAAGGTTCTTTAAAGCTAATACTCCTCTAATTTATTTACATTTTTATAACTTTTTAACTACTTGGGGTTAGAGGAGCAAAAGAATTGCCACTACTTATCCAAAAATTCATCAAAAGTTTTTAAAAAGCAATTTTGAAGTTATAATGTAGTCCTGGTGGAAAATGTTTCAGTTTACATAAAGCTGATTTATAAAAACTTTTATAGGAATCTGTTTCTTAGAACCAGATTCACCTGCACATAAGCTTTAGCCATGTTGTACTTATAGTAACCACTAGAGGGTAATATATTTTGTATGTATACTTCCAGTGGAAGGAAATAACTTGCTTTTTGTTTGAGGTACTATTAAAAAAATGAGAAAAAAAATATTATCTTAGAAATTAAAGCTGCATTAGAGTGCTTTCTAACCCAGCCCCTCCCTGAATTATGAATTCCATCTCATATCTGACAAATTGTCTTCTAGCCTCCTACTTCTTGTATTTTAACACCAAGTATGGAATTACAAGCCACTGAACTGCAGGTACAGGACCTGAATTCAAATTCCACTTTAACCAGTTAGCACCTGTGTGATTTTGGGCAAATCACTTCACTTCTCTGGGCTTGTTTCCTCTTCTGTAAAAGAAGGCTGGACTAGATGACCTCTAAGGGTCCTTCCAGCGCTCATATAATCTCTCTGTCTCTCTCTCTGTCTCTCTCTCTCTCTCTGTATGTATGTATGTATTTCTGTGAATTCACATTTTACAAGAGATTGTTTTCCGAATCTCTTTTTGCATGTAAGTATTACATTTGAAGTTTTCTTGTCATAAAGTCATTTACTTTCCCCTGGAAAGTTAAAAACATTCTAGAAATTCAGTGTTTTCCTTTATACTTTTAACCTGTGCAGGTGGTTAAAGTATCTGGGATAAATTATTCTATGTGGTCCGCTAAGCTATTGTGACATTTTATTCAAAATGGAAGTGAGCTATTGCCAAAGGAAAAATATATATTGGCCAGGAAAAATAACTAATATACCAAATTTCTCTCAACAGAACTTTGCAGGACAACATGACACAGCTCTTCACAAACCTCAGTATGGACAACACTCTCTATAAGTCTCAGAAAATACTTACCAGGTCCCTTCTAGACATTCATGAAAAGCACCTACAGCATAAACAATCTCCACCTCGATTTTCCATGAGTGACCTTAAAACGTTAGAAAACGAACAAATTTACAGTCACACAGAATCACCATTTTTAGAAGATAGAAAAGGGAGAGTGCCAGTTGTGCCTTATGAAAATTTCCTAGACCCTGAAGTCTGTAAACACAAATCCCCAGGTTTAGCTGATGAGTTAGACCTTGAGACTCTCCCGTATCATTCAAAGATACTTTCAGAAGTAGGGAGTGAGACAGACACCTTAATAGATGACGAATCCAGACTGAATGATGAGACAATTTATCTCCCATTTGCTATAAGCTCCTCTAAAAAAAAATCCACTCCTGAAAGAATAAGTCCATTGCCACAAAATAATGTGTCTAATTCTAAGCAGTCTGGCAGAAGTGGAATTCCTGGTTCTGAAAAACAAAATGAGCTTCTTAAGCCCATCTCTTTATTTGTGTCCTCAGAAGATGCAAAGGCTGGTTTTGAAAAGTTCACTAATACTTCCTCTTTGAAGAGCGAAACAGAAGTTGTATCTGAAAAGATAAGGGCAGTTAATGTAGAGGATGAGCAGCTCCTAATGAAAATAAAGGAGGTGATCAGTAAGATCCCTGCTGACTTTGTGGCTAAGTCTACAGATCATCATAATACCTTGGCATGTCAAGCTGCCACTTCTCTGGTGAAAAACAGTACTGTCTGTGACTACAGCTTTTTAAATTCCGACTTAATGTCGAGAATGTCTGACTGGAGTATGTCTTCCCTCTCTTCATTCACGTCACATGATGAGCAGGACTTCCGAAATGGCCTGGCAGCATTGGATGCCAACATAACTAGGCTACAAAAAACTTTACAGACTGGCATACTGAAGAAGTGAATCTATAAGAAAACAAAACTGAGTGTGGCCATTCTTCATTTGTTGCAGAATATTTTGATACTTTATGCTCTGTTTTTGGAGTTTCTTTATAATGAATGTTTTATATTAAATTATGGGTGGAATTAACTTATCAGTGGAATAAACTGAATTTATTATTGCAATAAATTGACACTATGAAATTTGTGAAATCTGTCATCTTGAAGAATTAATATTTTAGGGAACAAGTATCCTAATTATCTATGAGAGATTTGAGAATTGTGTCCAGCATTTAGCTGTTAAATGATTAATAAATTAATACCCTTATGCTTTAGGTAAAGTTAGTGCTATCAGATACTGTGAGGAGGCCCAGAAAAATGAAAACTGAAGAAATACCTTTAGACTTGGTAACTGTCATCGGTGACCATTAAGAATACATTTCCAGTGATGGTGGAGGTAGAAACCAGGTTTCAGAGGGCTAAGGAAAGAAGGTTAAGCTTTTGAGGAAATGGTAGTAAGTTTGGCAGAGGAATGGAAATACAACTGTCCCCATGGGGTATTTGGTAATGGTTCTTCTGTTCTTCAGATGTTAAACACTATGTACTTAAAATTATTTACCCTCTTCAAATAAGTGACAGTTTGAATTACCTCTCTTTAAGTGTTCCAGTGGTTAAGGGTATGTCCCACATTTGGATCTTCCTGCATCATCCACTAGAACCTTGCCTGAGAACTCCAAAGAGATGCACTGGTTGACCCTCCATCACTAATGAAGGCTGAATTAGGGAACCAACCACCATACTGACCTACCACAGCATAGGAAAAAGGTTAAAAGGAAGAGCTCAACTGAGTAGGGTTCAATAATACAGTATGAAATTGAATTTGGGCTACAGGTTACCAAAGAAACCTAAGGGTTGTAGTGGAAGGGAAGAGAAGGCAGGACAAGAAAGAAAGTCCTAGGGATGTTGGGCAGTGGCTATACTAATTGTCCTCTTGCATTCATGGTTGTCAAGTTGTGTGAGTGCCTTGTTGTGCAGTCCCTAGTCTGTGTTTACTTGTTTTGCAGTTTAAGAGAAAAGACAGAATATTCAGTGGGGAGCCCAGTTACCCAAAAGACAGCTGAAACAAAACAGGGTAGCTTATTAAGGGAGGAGAGATGATTGCGCATAAAATTGCTAGGGGAGATCACAACTGAGAAAGCAGATGAAGGAATATTCTCCAGTGGAATTTATGTTGGGGTGTAATGGAAAAGAGAAGCATAGGTGGGCAGGAGAGGAGAAGCAAAAGGTGGTGGGGCAAGGGACCAACATAAGAGAAAAATAAGCAAGACCAACAACCCCAACAAAACTAAAGAAGTTAAATCTTTTGAGAGTTCTTTCTTCTCCTTCACACCATCACCACCCCCTGTACCTCTCTCTCTCTCTCTCTCTCTCTCTCTCTCTCTCTCTCTCTCTCTCTCTCTCTCTCTCTCTGCATACACACACACACACACACACACACACACACACTTTTTTCCATAACCTTCCTCGACAGCAAACGTCTTACTGACATGTTATTTGGTTAAGATCTGATTGAACTAATTCTGTATAAATAATAAATGCATACATAGTGTCAAGGTATTCAAAGCCCTTTACATTATCTCATTTGATTACGTTTTCATCCGGAGTCATGAATAGTGTCATTTCAGGTATCATGAGTACATTGAAGGACAGACTTTCTTTGCATTGCTTAAATTATGTCACGTAAAAAGCCCAGCACATAAAGATGTGTTTAAGATTGGGTCTGGAAATAACTGGGGAAGAGGGAAAGGGGCAGTATATCTTGTGGAATACTAACTTAGCCTCCTATTTTTCATAACAAGCTTGGCCCATCAGTACAGTAGAATTTGAGACTCCCTGATTTAAGCTGGTTGTTCAAAAAGAGAGTATTAAGGCTTTTTGACTCAATTCTGAACAGCCAACTGATCTGGTTGCTTTATTCGGGATATGTGGTCTGAACTCCCCCTGCTGGTTAGACTTCACTACTTTGTGATCTATGTACCAAAATGGATACTAATTAATCCACATAAAATAAATTTTTTATGGACTGATTACCCAGTTTGTAGATTAGTTAGGTCTGTGGTTCCTCACTCTAAAGGTCTTATACATTCTTTCCCTTCACATTACCACTAGTATAGGCCCTCACTATCACTAACTATTAAAATATTGGAATAGCTCCCTAACAGATCTAAGCACTACTCAAGAAACCATGTCCCATGTTCCTGGAGGACTTGACACACATAATTTCAAACTCTTGCCCTGGGACTTGGTTGATGACAGTGAAAATGTAACTGGTCCATTATATCTGATTGTTTTCATACTGTGCTTCACAATTCCATCCAGTTATCCCTACCTTGCCATATGCCCTGCCTCTGTTCATACCCCCTTTCCACTTCTTGCTCTAAGAACAGTGAATCAGTTCTATCATCTCTGTGATTCCCAGAGAGCAAAGATCCCTTCTTTGGTCACCACTCCCCTACATGTGTTGTCTTTCTGTTAGAAAGTGAGCACCTTGAAGGCAGGAATTGTCTTGCTTTTATTTGCTTGTATTTGTATCTTCAGTGCTTAGCCTACTATCTTGAACATAATAAGTTCTTAATAGATGCTCTGTATTCTTTCTCTGTCTCCCTCTTCCTCTTTCCCTCTCTTCCACTCTCTGTGCTACAGCCAGAATGAGTTACTTACCATACATAACAAAAAATGTGCTTTTCCATTGATATCTCAATTAAAGTTCAGCTGAGATATCCTCTCAACTCAGCCATGCTTGTAAGGCTTAGATGCTACTGTAACAGTCTAAACTTCAGTTTGGCTTCAAGTGCTTTTGGTTCAGGTCTGGTGATGGGTCCTGACATTGATGTGCAAGGAAGGACAAAAGTGACAGTGCTGCCCTGAAAGCCTCAGACAAAAGTGGACCCTTAATGCCTCTCCCTACTCAAATAAGAGAGGGCAGTGAGGACAGAAGCAGGAACTAAGCAGGACTGTGAAAAAGGGTTTAGCTTGATGATTCAAGTCTGGGCCTTCAGGCTCCCAGGCAAGTTTCAGAAAGGGAACCTTTTTTTAGTTACAAAAGAACCTCCAATTCTTTGAGTAGTATGCAGTATAAAACCTAAGCTATTAAAGCTTTAAGATATACTAAGACTTGAGTTATCCTGTATAAGCCTATGAAGAAGTGTTGGGTTTTTTAAAGGCAACTTGCAATTTTGAGCAATTTAGAGGGTTTACTATTTAAAGGGAGGCTTTGGAGGTAAATTATGGAAAAGGAAAATACTATCTATATTCACCAAAATATTTATAGTAGTACTTTTTGTAGCAGCCAATAACTGGAAACAGAGCAGATGCCCAACAATTGGGGAATGGCTTAACAAGTTGTGGTATGTAGTGGCATATAATATTACTGTATTGTAAAAACAAAATGTGATCCATGCAGAGGAACATGGGCAAGTAGGCAGAACCAGAAAAACAGTATACACAATGACTACAACAATATAAATTTAAAGATCAACAATAACAAAATAATTGAAACTAAATGGTGTGAAACTATTATGACCAAGTTAGGTCTCAAAGGAAAGATTTGAAAATACATTCCTTTTTCTTTGCAGAGGTAAAGGATTATGCATGTGAAATACATTAAATACCAGCCTTGGTTGATATGTTGATCAGTTTTGATTAGATTTTTTTTCTCTATATTACAAAGGTATTGCTCTCTGGACAAAGGACAGGGAGGAGTATATTGTGAAATATGTGACAAAAATGTGAATAATAGCAATTTTTTGAATAAAGCTTTTGGGTTCATGAGGAGGAAGTCTCGGGTTGTTAACATCTAGTCCCTAATTTAAACATCCAAGAGCTTTACAGTGAATTGTTACTGATTTCTAAAGTCTCATGTAAACTTCATTTATATAGAATATCTTCTTCCCTACTTCAGACGTCGGTGATTTTGTTGGTGTGAGCACTTAACTCCGCTGAGGTAGATTGCAACCTTTCCATGCTTTATATGATCTTCAGGATTTTGTTTGGCAGCCAGTGGCTTGAAATGGAAAGAGACTTGAGGGGAGACCAAATGCAATAGGTATTACAATAATCTAAGCAAGAGGTAATGAGGGCCTGAACTATTGTGGTGCCTGTAAGAATGGAGAGACAAAACAATGTCCTCAAACATTATATCATAAAATATTACCTCATTTGTGAGTTATGTATAATTTACATTTGTTAAGCTTATCTCTGTGAATTACAACAAAATTTATTTTGCCAATTGTTTTTTTCTTAAACAGGCTTATAAATGCAAAAAGTATTCAGAATAGCCCATAAAATATTTTTTAACCCATAATGTAGTTCAAATATTATAAGTTGGCAATGGAAATTAGAGAAAACAATGCTGTTGCAATGGTAATAATTAAATAACAAGAAAATAGTATTGTATGCATTTTTAATCTAGGATGTTGGTATTTTAGAAAAAGTGGGTCTGAAAATAAGTGCCTCAAACCATTTGAAAGAGTCAAATAAATTGCTGCTCCAAATCTTTAAGAAAGAGGTGTAATAATTGAGGTCATGCTGTACAACCTACAGCAATAACCATAAACAAATGAACTCGCCCATAAAATGAAGAAGAGTCGTAAACTGTAATTAATGTGTTATTTATAAGAAACACATTTGAAACATATTCATACAGAGTTGAAAAGAAGGTGTGGAACAGAATTTATTATACCTCCAGTGAAGCAAAAAAAAAAAAAGGCAGCTCAGGGGCACAGTGAGAAAAGTGCTAAGCGTGGAATAAGGAGGACTTGATTTCAAAACTGGCCTCAGACAGTTACCAGCTCTATGATTCTGGGCAAGTCACTTAATCCTTTTTTGACTTTGGTTTCCCCATCTACAAAATGATCTGGAGAAGGAAATGGCAAACCACTCCAGTATCTTTGCCAAAAAACCCCAAATGAGGTTACAAAGAGTCAGGCATGGCTAAAATGACCAAACAAAAGAACCAAAAAAGCAGAGATAAAAATCATTTCAGACAAGGAAAATGTAAAAATAAATATGTTTAGAAAGGATAAATAGGGAAGCTAAATTATGTGTAAAGGCACCATAATGAAATAATATATCAATAATAATATCAATATTTAATATATGATTGAAATATAGAAAGATGTAGATAACAGAAGTAGAGATATTTAGCCTAAAGTACACTGTGGAGAGACACAAAGCTGTCCTTAAATATTTGAAGTCATTATATTTGGGAGTTGATTTATTTTGCTAAATCACAGAAGTTAGAAGTAGGAGAAATGAGTGGAATTTTCTTTTTTTTTTCTTTTTTTATATATTTATTTATTTAACTTTTTACATTCATTTTCACAAGATTTTGAGTTCCAAAATTTTCTCCCTATTTG